>CM043315.1:42647484-43847484 GCA_023736055.1 Quercus glauca | reverse complement strand
CACTTAATTTTTGGGTACTTTTTTCTGAATACAAAAAGGACTTTACATGGTGGGCCATGTTTATTTGGCATTACGTGTGGATTATGTATTTGATTCTTATCATTTATATTATATTTTAATTTAGTTTCTAACTTTCAATTATGTTAATTTGATTTTTAATTTTTCAGTATCGTGTTAATATAATCTCTACTATTATTTTATAGATGAAAATTGTTAATGTGGTTAATAGCCAAAATAAAAAAATTAGTTTAAGTTGATATAATGATATACTAATTTTTTATTTTGGATGTTTGTCATGTTATCAATTTTCACATAATAAATAATGTAAGGTAGAAATTTGTTAGGTAGGCACAAACTTTTCGCACTGTAAGCCCAACGAACCCCCAACAATAAATTTGTAGAGAATGAATTAAACAGCTGGGCTGGTTATGGATTTAGCAACGGTTCAAGCATGCAAGTAAGGATAAAAAGATGTTCAGATTAGTATTCAGTAAAAATTCTCTTGGGTCCGAAGAGACTTAGTATTTTCAACTTAATGAATACAATTTTTCCTCCTCTCTCTTCAGGGACCTATTCCCTTTATATATACTCCTTCCTTCTCACCTTCACCGTACACTTGTTCTTCATCCAAGCATTCGCTTGAGTACATGTCACATAAGACATTTGCTTTAGTCTGCCGTGAGCGGTGGTAGCTGAGGCTGAACTGTTCAGGTGTCTTCTCCATATAAATGCGGGCAGAAAAGTTGCTGCATTGCATTAAATGCGGTAGTAGCAGCTTTTCCTTTAAGATATTTTTATGATCTCCTCATCCCTAGGCACGCCTAGGATTTGCTCTCCTCCGTGGGATCAGTTGGGAAGGTCGCTTTTGCCTCCAGCATATTTGCTTGATCAAGCACTCCGATGATCCGATGATGGGACCTCTTCGGACAAACAGGATAGTCTTCGGACGTATCCCAACATTCCTTTTCGAGCGCATTTTTACCAAACGGGTCCAGCCCTGATCCCTTTTACCTCTTCGGACAAACAAGGGTATACAAATTGGGCCCTGAACCCAATTCGTAGCGTTGGTCTCACCTCCACAAATAACATCAGAGACTAAATTGATACGGTATTATAAAGTTAAGAACCAAATTGACACCATTAAAAAATTAGAAATTAAATTAAAATATATTATAAAAGATAAAGATCAAATATATAGTTTACCTACAAATAAATAAATTGTGTACAATATATTTAATATCGTTTGTGCATTAATAATTACCCTTTCATTTACTAATGCGGTTTGTTTTTTGACCTTCGCAATGTGGTTAGTGTGTGGAACGTGGTGATCTTGGTTGATAGGTGAAATAGAGTACCCTCCTGTTCATAGTTCGTACCTTCTATAGGCTAAGAGCTTAAGAAACCAATTAAGCACAAAGTGAAGCAACAAGTCGTGGACCCTACATAGATTATACCTGGATTTGAAAATTTTTTTTTCTTACTCATGTTATTTGATGTGACATAAAAATAATTTTTTATTTGAACAAAATATATAAAAGAAATATATATTTCTAGTATATATTGTAATATAAAAGAGTACTATAAAATAATTTAAAATGTAAATTAATTACTTTATTACTCAATATATGTACTATAAAAAGTATATTTATTAGACTTGATAAATTGTGCTAATTAATACTGAGAAATTAACCTATCTTTAACCAATAATCATTTAGGTATTTGACAAGTACATAATAATGATAATACAAAATCTATATTTATATGTGTTAATTATAATTTTATGAATGTTCTTTTTTTTTTTTTGGAGAAAATTATGCATTGTCCAATTATTTTAAGTAATTAATTTATACAATATATCACTAATGAGATTGCAATGAATATAAATAACGTTGACCCCATGTATGTGTATGTGTATATATATATATAAGTCAATAAACTTGTATAAACTAAAAAAATATATCAATTACATCATTACAAGTAAGAATAATTCATATTAACAACTAATACTATTTTGGTTTGAAAAGAAAGTCTATTCCTTATAAAAAGTAATGCATTCACTGTCAAAGAAAAGTAGTTAATATTTCTTGTTCGCTAAGGAAAAAGATTTTGAAAGCTTATAGTATCATAGTAGAGTAAAAGGTTTGATAATATTGGCTTAAGGATGCTCCCATACAAGAAAAGAAATTTTAGAAAAAGAGAAAACTTTAAGAAGAAGAACTTCATACAAGAGAAGACTCTTAGAAACATAATAATTTGATAGTTCCTCTGAGGTTGATGAGAGCTATGTAACATGTAAGTAAGATTAGGCTTTTTAATAATCTTTATTGAATATAGTTGATTTGATTTCTCTTGTAACATGGAGGTAGATTGTTTATCGAACTTCAAAACCTCTCGTGTTCTCTACATATGTGCTTGTTGATTTATTTACCTTTTCTACTATTTGTTAAAATCCATGAGGTTATTGAACATCAAGTGATATCAGAGTGTCGCACAACATTAACCAATGCCCCACGAAGCTAGATAAGGTGAATAAATTTGTCGATATCTTTTTCTTTTTCTTTTTTGCAAAAATGTCAATGATCTTTAATGGGTATCATCATAGCATGACTGACAAGCTGATAGCTACTAGTTATCTCTAACAACTTCCCGAATCTTCAATATATAAAAATCCAATCACACATCATATATAGGTTATTCAACTTATTTTAGTCCTTAATTTATATATAATTTTTTTAAATCTAATAAAAATATATACTCCTCCAAACACAAGCTAAAACTTTCAAGACAAAATATTGTATGATTACTTTTTACTATTAGGCCAACATGATTTGTATTTAGATTTGAACTCAATTTCCTTATTTAAAGACAAGATTTTATCAATTGAGATTATTAGAATCCAAGTTCTTGCCAATAAAGAGTGTCGATATAAAGTTCACATAGTCCTCAAATTAAAAGCGGAAGGAATTCAAACTTTACCATACTTTTTAAAAATTTATTATTCATAAAGAAACATAACATTACAATAAGATAGGCATAGATAAAGCAGCATTATATCATAAAGAAGATCAGTAGATCGACTTATTAGACTGACATAAATATAGAGAGCATCCTTAAGCTAAAGCTTAGGATGATGAGGATAACCCATGACTTGACTCTATATAATTAAGCTTAAAAAGCATATGCACTTAAAGACAACCTTGGACTAAGCATAGCCGAAAGGGGTACTGCCTTTTGCAATGCAAGTCCAAAGGCCTCATCCATATTTAGCTCAACAACCCCATTTGGCAATTTCCAATCAAATGAGTGCACTAATGTGCCAAGAATGTACTCTACTAGCACAATTCCCATCCTAGTCCCAGCACAAATCCTCCTTCCAGCTCCAAATGGAATTAATTCGAAATCATTTCCCCTTGGATCAATTTTTGCATATTTCCCACTCAAAAATCTTTCTGGTGTGAAATCTAATGGGTTTTCCCATACATCAGGGTCACGACCTATTGCCCATATGTTCACACTAAGCCTAGTGTTCTTTGGAATGTAGTAGCCATTCACTTCACATGCCTCGGTTGAGACTCTAGGTAAGTTTAGTGGCGTGGAGGGGTGCTTTCGCATTGTTTCTTTGCATATGGCTTGAAGATATGGGAGCTTTGCTATGTCTGCTTCCTCTAGACGTCGGTTTCTTCCAATTACTTGATCCATTTCATCATGTGCCCGCTTGAGGATGCGAGGGTTTTTCAACATCTCCGTAAGTGCCCATTCAATTATGCTTGATGATGTGTCGGTGCCCGCCGAGAACAAGTTCTTCAAAAACATACAGAAATTCATCAGAAATAGAAGGAAGAAAATGGCCGAATCTTTTACTAGTGTTAGTTTAGAAGAGAAAAAGATGAGAGAAATGACAAAAAGTACTAATTTTCTTTGAGAAGGAAAGCATAGAAAAGATTATTTTGTTTATATAAAAAAATAGTAGTTATATTCAATACTATGATAACAGAGATACTACAAATTTTATTTAATAAGCTTTATAAATTGATGCGTCAAATTTTTTAAATATAAAACAAAAAAGTAATTAAAAAATTATTTATTATGTTATTGAAATTGCATCAATCACATTTATTGCTATATGTTATTTTGTAAGTCTTTTACAGTATAATTGATAATAACTTTAGTATTTTCTTTTAAGCCAACATCAAATAATATAAAAGAATCATATTATTATTTTTATGACACGATATCATAAATATATAATTGGTCACATAAAGTCTATAGGCATTGATAAATTCATTGAAAATTTAACACATTCTCATTTGATAGACATGTTGACTTCAGCCAACTAAGCTAGTATCACGTTATTTAAAATTTAAAATGAATTTATTTTATGATTCAAATTAAATATTACACACACATATATATAGTGTAATTAAATAACATAGCACTGGATATCTGTAAAATATATATTATTTGATTTGAACCTGAAATAAATCCATCTCAAATTGAGATGATCTTTTGCCAAAAGAGGGGAAGGGGGGGGGGGGGGGGGTGTAAGAGAGTTTATGATATTTTTTAGGTGTCATAGAAAGATTTTATATGTGATTATATATTCTTTTATTAATAGAGTTTATGATTTTTTTTAGGTGTCATAGAAAGATTTTATATGTGATTATATATAGATAGTATTTCAAACTTATAGCGTTCGTTCTACAATAATTGCTATTTATCATCAGACCAAGACATCAATTAGTTTTTGGGGTAAGCATGAATTGAATCTCAAATCTCTTATTCGACAAAAAGAGATTTTACTAGTTGAGTTAACTAAAACTCAAACTTTACAATTATTTTTCATAATATGTTTATATGACAGGTTGTGATTAGCAAAAATCACTTTCACATAGAACTACAATTAATATAATTTTTATTATACAACCAATCAAACAATCATAGCCTACCAACTCAATCGCGTGTTGTGAAATATGATGTGTAGTTTCACTTTTTATTTATACTTAGGAATTTGATTATCTAACACCTACTATTTTACATATTTTTTACATCCTCATTTATATGTAAAAATGTGACATGTCCACATCAATTATGGATAGGACAAAGTTTGGTTCCAAACTTTTTTGGAGCCAATGGCTCCAACTTCACTCAATATCTTTTTATTCGATATGAATTTTGACAAATCTACCATTAGATTACATTTTCTTTTCATATCTTTTATACTTGCAAAATTTCTAGATAATCAAATATTAATAACTATTTTATCAGCAAATGTTCAAATTTCAAGTTTGTTGTAATATAAGATTATGCATAAAAAATAAGTTTATGGATTGAATTGTAAATAACATCTGATTGACATAAAATTTGACATGCATGTTAAAAATATAAAGAATATGCAATTCAGTAGTTAAGATTTCAAAATATGTAATTATGTTAATTTTATTAGTAGGTGTTAGAACCAAACTTTGTTCTTATAAACATGTGTATGAAATAATAATAGATATCACGTGGAAGAATATTTTCCTATGATATTGTGTTAGAAAACTACATATTTTAAATAACATAACAAACATTTCTACGTACTTTTTTATTCATACATATATCGAAAATATTCAAATAACATTATTCAAACTACCCCTCATCAAACATGCCCTATTTTACATGATTTTCAAAAAGAAATACTAGTTTATATATGGTACTGTCAATATCATGCAGTACTTCGCATGTTTGTCGTCAAACAAATTCTTGACAAGTGTTATGTGATTATTTCAGCAAAAACAGAAAGTGTTATGTAACTATAATAATAGTCAACCAACTGTGAGTCTTGTTTTTAAAAGACATATACGGATGGCCAAAAAACAGAAAATTATTGTAACTAAGATTTATTGTAACTTATAAAATTATTGTAAAGATATTGTAGATGTAAATTACTCTTCATATATTTGGACGATTCAATTCTACAAAATAAATAAATGTTATTTCAGCCATCATTGATTGCGGTTGTTTTGCACCTTCACTTTCAGGTGATGGGAGACAACAAGACAGCACCATAAAAAAAAAATATATATTATTATTATTATTAATAAAACTTATTTATTAATAAATTTATAAAAGTCATGGAAGGAAAATTTGTGTTAAGACGGTTAGGAAATTAGGAATAGCATTAGCATGCATGCATTCACCTAAACATAAATATGCTTTTTGACTAGTAGTCGAGGAAGCGATCATTTATTATTTATAGTAATCAAAAGTGATAGCTAGATTTCTATATTCGTCTTTCCGCAGTTTTTTTATTTTTTTTCCCACCTAATTCTACCGTAGAAAATTTTCTTTTTTTTATGAAAAGTTCTACCGTAGAACTTGAAAGTGATAAATAGATTTCTATATTTGTCTTTCCACAGTTTTTTATTCCCCCCCCCCCCCCCCCCCCCCCCAGTTCTACCGTAGAACTTTTTTTTTTGATGAAAAGTTCTACCGATCGAACTAGATGAAAGGTACAGGCTATAGCTAATGCCCCATCTTTTGAAAAAAATTGCTAATTCTTGATATTAATAAAACTAAAATTAAAAAAAATTTTTGTTTTGTTTTTGACCCTCCAAAGTTATGAGTTCTCCATTAAAATAAATATATACTTCTCTTAAATTCAAAATTTTAAGTGGTTGAAACTTCGAAGAAGCAAAAATTATGTCATAAAAAAAACTATAAATATATTATAGAAACAATAAAAATGTCAAACTAATTCCATAAGTTAAGTGAGTATTATATTACAATTTTTCAATACAAACTTATAATGTTATAATTCATTTCATAGAAACCATAAAATTTTCATATATATCTATATATATATATATATAGATATATATTGTTTAATTATAATTTGATATTAAAGTATGGCCGTCCAAGCAAACAGTTGTGGTTTTGCCATAGAATAGTTGGTTGCATAATTAGTTTGAACTTTAAGAGTTTGTTTAATTTAGCTTATTATTTGTCTTATGTATAGTTTTTATAGCTGTATTTTTTTTCTAGGTACAATTATTTTTGTTCAGTTTATTTTTTAAACAAAATAAATCAATGAAAATAAATAAGTCAAAGATAAAAGTTGGTTAATCCTTATAGCATGGATTTAAATATTTTTTGTTTCTCGAATATCTCAATGTTAATAATAAAAAAATGAGATGAAATATTTTAAAATATTATTAAAAATTGCATTGGTAGATGTTTCACCTTTATCAGCAAAAAAGAAAAAAAAAGAAAAAAAGAAAAGAAAAGAAATAAGAGCACAGATATCATAAAATAAAAATCAGAAAATAACCAAAACATATGGGTGGAACATATGAAGTTTCTTGGGTAATAATATTGGGTTTACTTGTTTATTTATTATTTTATTATTTTATTTATGTGAAGACTATGAATTTCATTGAGATAAAGAAAGAGAAATTACATTTTGGAGAAAAGTTTGTTTTAAGAAACAAGAACTTTTGGCAATTCAAGCAAAGAAATTATCAATACTTACGGCATTTTTTGCTAAAAGATGTGCCAGTCTATTATCTTGCATATGTACATGGGAAAGACGACTCCACAAAAGTCAAATAAGGTCGACAAAATGTCATAAATAACCTGAGCCACTGAAGATGAATGTCCACATCTTTAGCAAATTGGAAACCACTTCTTTCCAAACGTAGTTGGTTGTCAAGAAAAGGAAACAAACATAAAGGTTTTCATAATTGATTTCATCCTTATCTAGGACGTAGCCCATTCTACCGTGGTCCGTGGTCCGTGGTCCAACAGGTGAGGTGGGTAGATTCCTGTATGTGGGTCTACTCTTGTGTCCTTTTTTTAATGAAATATCAATGAGATGGGCTGTCCTCCACTTAATTTTTGGGTACTTTTTTATTCTTTATTTAGGGAATACAAAAAGAGTATAAATTTGGTCCCGAGCTGGCGTAAAACATTCCTTTTACGCCAGCCAATGAAAACATGCCACGTCGTTAGTTGCTTATTTCACCGTTCTTTATCTTCTTCTTTGGATTTTCATTCTTTCTCTGTTCCCTCTGTAACGCTCTCTTCTCGCGTCTTTTTTTTTTTTTTTTTTTTTTTTTTTCATAACATCAAATCCATTGCTCTTCCCCGCACTGATCCATGCATCAACACAGTGGCAATGGGCATTAAATCTGAAAGTAAAAAGAGAGCCAGAAAACAGGTATATCAACCTCAAAAAGTAAAAGAGGAAAAGAAAAAAAAAACTTAAAGGAGTGGAAATTCCTTGGGTTGCAAATGGGCATATTAACACTAACAACAGGCTCAAGTCCCGCAGAGAAGTCATTGATTGGCTCAACTCTGTCGTTTTTGGGTTTGATAGATCTGAAGGTTTTTCTGATTTGTTAAGCTTTTTTTTTTTCCAATTGAATGTTTTTTTTCTTCTTGTAGAATCAGAATAGAGGGATGAATAGCAACTGGGTTAAGAAACTGGTTTGCAAAGATCCAATTAGTAGTCACGGCCTTTCCATCCGTAGCAATTTCTTTCTCTCTCTCTTTTTTTTTTTTTTTTTTTTTGGGGGGGGGGGGGGGTGGGGAGAACTTCATGGTTCTGTTTTCGCTTCTGTTCTCTTTGTTCCTTTGTTGATGCATGGATCAGGGCAGGGAAGATGAGTACACAAGAGAGGGAAAGCAATGGATTTGATGGTATGAAAAAAAAAAAAAAAAAAAAAAAAGAAAAAAAAAAAAAAGAAAGAAGAAGAAAGGGCGAGAAGAAAGAGTTAACAAAGGAAACGAAGAGAGAGACAATCTAAAGAAGAAGAAGAAGATTATGAGTGGGTCCGTGAGAGGAGAGGGATGAAACAAAAAAATAAGTACGTGGCATATTTTTATTAGCTGGCGTAAAAACAGTCTTTTACGCCAGCTCCTGATATAATTTAAACTCAACTTTTAATTATGTTAATTTGATTTTTAATTTTTTAGTATCGTATTAATATAATCTCTACTATTATTTTATAAATGAAAATTGTTAACGTGACTAATAGCCAAAATAAAAAATTAGTTTAAGTTGATATAATGATATACTAATTTTTTATTTTGGATGTTTATCATGTTATCAATTTTCATCTAATAAATAACATCAGAGACTAAATTAATACGGTATTATAAAGTTAGGAACCAAATTGACACAATTAAAAAATTAGAAATTAAATTAAAATATGTTATAAAAGATAAAGATCAAATATATAGTTTACCTACAAATAAATAAATTGTGTACAATATATTTAATATCGTTTGTGCATTAATAATTACCCTTTCATTTACTAAGCGGTTTGTTTTTTGACCTTCACAATGTGGTTGGTGTGTGGAACGTGGTGATCTTGGTTGATAGGTGAAAAAGAGGACCCTCCTGTTCATAGTTCGTACTTTCTATAGGCTAAGAGCCTATGGCTCCGTTGGTTTTGGTATCAAACTGATTCCGAAAATGATTTTCCAGAAAAGTGGGTGTTTGGTTGTTACTTCAAATTGGGTCAAACTGAAAAGCATTTCCGAGTTGACCGTAAAATATAGCCAAAACGGTGGAAAATGATTTCCGTTTTCATTTTCACTTCAAATGATTTCCGGCCTTGGAAAATAGAAGAGAGAGCGAGAGAAAGAGCAAGAAGATCGCCTTGTTAGAGCAAGAAGATCGCCTTGTCGGAGCAAGAATACAACCAGATCGCATCGGAGCAAGACGATCGCACCGCTCCAATCATTCAAACCCACCCTCGTCGAACCCAGTCACCAATCATCGAGATCGTCTCGCCATTTTCGGACCACGCGTAAAGAGAGAGACAGAGAGAGAAAGAAGAGAGAGTAGAGAGATCGTCGCACCACTGGCAAGATCGTTCTTGAACCCACTCACATGAGATCGCCGACGAACCCACTCGCACTGCGCTGATCGCACCAGATTGCACTGCGCCGACGAACCCACCACTCCGATGAACCCATTCGTCAAACCCACCACTCCGACGAATGGGTTTTCTTTCACTCAGATCGCGCCATTGATGAATATTTTTTTGTTGGGTTTTGTTTGGAAGCTGAGAAAATGTGAGCATCAAGTAGAAAATGTGTTTTCTCTATTATTTTCAAGAATACAACCAAACACCAGAAAATATTTTCCAAAATATTTTTTGGAATGCAACAAAACACTTGAAAATATTTTCATTTTCTGAAAATATTTTCCTTTTCGGAAAATATTTTACATCCAACCAAACACAGCCTAAGAAACCAATTAAGCACAAAGTAAAGTAACAAGTCGTGGACCCTATATGGATTATACCTTGATTTGAAAATTTTTTTTTCTAACTTATGTCATTTGATGTGGCATAAAAATAATTTTTTATTTGGCCGAAATATATAAAAGAAATATATATTTCTAGTATATATTGTAATATAAAAGAGTACTATAAAATAATTTAAAATGTAAATTAATTACTTTATAACTCAATATATGTATTATAAAAAGTATATTTATTAGACTTGATAAATTGTGCTAATTAATACTGAGAAATTAACCTATCTTTAATCAATAATCATTTAGGTATTTGACAAGTACATAATAATGATAATACAAAATCTATATTTATGTGTTAATTATAATTTTATGAATTTTTTTTTTTGGGAGAAAATTATGCATTGTCCAATTATTTTAAGTAATTAATTTATACAATATATCACTAATGAGATTGCAATGAATATAAATAACGTTGACCCCAATGTGTGTGTATATATATGTAAAAGTCAATAAACTTATATAAACTAAAATATATATCAATTACATCATTACAGGTAAGAATAATTCATATTAAAAACTAATACTATTTTGGTTTGAAAAGAAAGTCTATTCCTTATAAAAAGTAATGCATTCATTGTCAAAGAAAAGTAGTTAATATTTATTGTTCTCTAAGGAAAAAGATTTTGAAAGCTTATAGTTCATAGTACAGTAAAAGGTTTGATAATATTGGCTGATGCTCCCATACAAGAAAAGAAATTTTAGAAAAAGAGAAAACTTTAAGAAGAAGAACTTCATAGAAAGAAGACTCTTAGAAACATAATAATCTGATAGTTCCTCTGAGGTTGAAAGGATACTCATGATGACAGCTATGTAACATGTAAGTAAGATTAGGCTTTTTAATCTTTATTGAATATAGTTGATTTGATTTCTCTTGTAACATGGAGGTAGATTGTTTATCGAACTTCAAAACCTCTCGTGTTCTCTACAATCTACATATGTGCTTGTTGATTTATTTACCTTTTCTACTATTTGTTAAAATCCATGAGGTTATTGTACAACAAGTGATATCAGAGTGTCGCACAACATTAACCAATGCCCCCACGAAACTAAATAAGGTGAATAAATTAGTCAATATCTTTTTCTTTTTTTTGCAAAAATGTCAATAATCTTTAATGGGTTTCACCAAAGCATGACTGATAGCTACTAGTTATCTCTAACAACTTCCCGAATCTTCAATATATAAAAATCCAATCACAAATCATATATAGGTTATTCAACTTATTTTAGTCCTTAATTTATATATAATATTTTAAAGTCTAATAAAAATATATACTCCTCCAAACACAAGCTAAAACTTTCAAGGCAAAATATTGTATGATTACTTTTTACCATTAGGCCAACATGATTTGTATTTAGATTTGAACTCAATTTCCTTATTTTTAAAGACAAGATTTTATCAATTGAGATTATTAGAATCCAAGTTTTTGCCAATAAAGAGTGTCGATATAAAGTTTACATAGTCCTCAAATTAAAAGCGGAAGGAATTCAAACTTTACAATACTTTTTAAAAATTTATCATTCATAAAGAAACATAACATTACAATAAGATAGGCATAGATAAAGCAGCATTATATCATAAAGAAGATCAGTAGATCGACTTATTAGACTGACATAAATATAGAGAGCATCCTTAAGCTAAAGCTTAGGATGATGAGGATAACCCATGACTTGACTCTATATAATTAAGCTTAAAAAGCATATGCACTTAAAGACAACCTTGGACTAACCATAGCCGAAAGGGGTACTGCCTTTTGCAATGCAAGTCCAAAGGCCTCATCCATATTTAGCTCAACAACCCCATTTGGCAATTTCCAATCAAATGAGTGCACTAATGTGCCAAGAATGTACTCTACTAGCACAATTCCCATCCTAGTCCCAGCACAAATCCTCCTTCCAGCTCCAAATGGAATTAATTCGAAATCATTTCCCCTTGGATCAATTTTTGCATATTTCCCACTCAAAAATCTTTCTGGTGTGAAATCTAATGGGTTTTCCCATACATCAGGGTCACGACCTATTGCCCATATGTTCACACTAAGCCTAGTGTTCTTTGGAATGTAGTAGCCATTCACTTCACATGCCTCGGTTGAGACTCTAGGTAAGTTTAGTGGCGTGGAGGGGTGCTTTCGCATTGTTTCTTTGCATATGGCTTGAAGATATGGGAGCTTTGCTATGTCTGCTTCCTCTAGACGTCGGTTTCTTCCAATTACTTGATCCATTTCATCATGTGCCCGCTTGAGGATGCTAGGGTTCTTCAACATCTCCGTAAGTGCCCATTCAATTATGCTTGATGATGTGTCGGTGCCCGCCGTGAACAAGTTCTTCAAAAACATACAGAAATTCATCAGAAATAAAAGGAAGAAAATGGCCGAATCTTTTACTAGTGTTAGTTTAGAAGAGAAAAAGATGAGAGAAATGACAAAAAGTACTAATTTTCTTTAAGAAGGAAAGCATAGAAAAGATTATTTTGTTTATATAAAAAAATAGTAGTTATATTCAATACTATGATAACAGAGATACTACAAATTTTATTTTATAAGCTTTATAAATTGATGCGTCAAATTTTTTAAATATAAAACAAAAAAGTAATTTAAAAATTATTTATTATATTATTGAAATTGCGTCAATCACATTTATTGCTATATGTTATTTTGTAAGTCTTTTACAGTACAATTGATAATAACTTTAGTATTTTCTTTTAAGCCAACATCAAATAATATAACAGAATCATATTATTATTTTTATGACACGATATCATAAATATATAATTGGTCACATAAAGTCTATAGGCATTGATAAATTCATTGAAAATTTAACACATTCTCATTTGATAGACATGTTGACTTCAGCCCACTAAGCTAGTATCACGTTATTTAAAATTTAAACTGAATTTATTTTATAATTCAAATTAAATATTACACACACATATATATAGTGTAATTAAATAACATAGCACTGGATATCTGTAAAATATATATTATTTGATTTGACCCTGAAATAAATCCATCTCAAATTGAGATGATCTTTTGCCAAAAGAGGGGAAGGGGGGGGGGGGGGGGGGTGTAAGAGAGTTTATGATAATTTTTTAGGTGTCATAGAAAGCTTTTATATGTGATTATATATTCTTTTATTAATAAAGTTTATGATTTTTTTTTAGGCGTCATAGAAAGATTTTATATGTGATTATATATAGATAGTATTTCAAACTTATAGCGTTCGTTCCACAATAATTGCTATCTATCATCAGACCAAGACATCAGTTGGTTTTTGGGGTAAGTATGGATTGAATCTCAAATCTCTTATTCGACGAAAAGAGATTTTACTAGTTGAGTTAACTGAAACTCAAACTTTACAATTATTTTTCATAATATGTTGATATGACAGGTTGTGATTAGCAAAAATCACTTTCACATAGAACTACAATTAATATAATTTTTATTATACAACCAATCAAACAATCATAGCCTACCAACTCAATCGTGTGTTGTGAAATATGATGTGTAGTTTCACTTTTTATTTATACTTAGGAATTTGATTATCTAACACCTACTATTTTACATATTTTTTACATCCTCTTTTATATGTAAAAATGTGACATGCCCACATCAATTATGGATAGGACAAAGTTTGATTCCAAACTTTTTTGGAGCCAATGGCTCCAACTTCACTCAATATCTTTTTATTCGATATGAATTTTGACAAATCTACCATTAGATTACATTTTCTTTTCATATCCTTTATACTTGCAAAATTTCTAGATAATCAAATATTAATAACTATTTTATCAGCACCTGTTCAAATTTCAAGTTTGTTGTAATATAAGATTGTGCATAAAAAATAAGTTTATGGATTGAATTGTAAATAACATCTGATTGACATAAAATTTGACATGCATGTTAAAAATATAAAGAATATGCAATTCAGTAGTTAAGATTTCAAAATATGTAATTATGTTAATTTTATTAGTGGGTGTTAGAACCAAACTTTGTTCTTATGAACATGTGTATGAAATAATAATAGATATCACGTGGAAGAATATTTTCCTATGATATTGTGTTAGAAAACTACACATTTTAAACAACATAACACACATTTCTACGTACTTTTTCACCCATACATATCTCAAAAGCACTCAAATAATATTATTCAAACTACCCCCACCAAACATGCCCTATTTTACATGATTATCAAAAAGAAATACTAGTTTATATATGGTACTGTCATTATCATGCAATACTTCGCATGTTTGTCGACAAACAAATTCTTGACAAGTGTTATGTGATTATTTCTGCAAAAACAGAAAGTTTTATGTAACTATAATAATAGTCAACCAACTGTGAGTCTTGTTTTTAAAAGACATATACGGATGGCCAAAAAACAGAAAGAATCGCTTCCTGAAATTGATAATGCATACCTGAAAGAAAAATAGAATATTATATGTAATAAAAGGAGATAATATAGTATATACTATACCAATAGATTCAGCAAAAAAAAAAAAAAAAAAAACCATACCAATAGAAGTGCCTTAATGTTGGTCAAATTAAGCCTTTCTCCGTCGGAATTGTCTTGGTTAGCCACAACGATGTCTAAGAAATCTGGCTTCCCCTTACGCTCATGAGCAGAAGCTGTGTGCTCCTCAATCATCTTTGCCAATAGCACATCGAACCGCTTATGCAGCTTCTTCATTCCACGCTCAATACCTTGCAAATCCAACCATGCAATGGATGGTATAAAATCACCAATGTTGAAGAGCCCAGCTGAAGTCATGAGCTCTACAACCATGTCCTTAAACTCATTAGACTCCTCACCGTGTGTCACAAACACACGGCGACTTAGTATCACTTGGCCTATCATGTTCGCCATGGCATAAGTCAGCAATTCTGGCACCACCACTGGTTCACCTTGTTTGCTAGACTCATAGATGGCTTGAATCATGTGTCCTAGCTCAATAACTCGAACTTGAGCCCAATCATCAAGAGCTTTCCCACCAAGCATGTGTAAGTTGCTTAATTTTCTAAGCAACTTCCACCTTGGTCCATAATGAGCAAAAACCATGTCCTGAGCATCATAGGCTAAATGGGTAGCACCAGCATTTGGGGGCCTGTTAGAGAAATTGATATCAAGGGTCTTGAGAAATGCTCGTGCTGCATCTGGTGTAGATGCTACGGCCATGTCACAAGTACCCATTTTAAGGTACATGACAGGTCCATATTGCTTTGCCATTTTAGCAAGAGCAACATGAGGCATGGTTCCTAGAAGTGGAAGCGCACCTACGATAGGCCAGCCTTTAGGGCCTGGTGGGAGTTTCCTAGAATGGTTTTTGAAGAGTAAACGAATGGAAAAGCGGGTGATAAAGAAGACAACAATGGCAGCAACTAGTTCTCTGAGAAGAAATGTATCTAAGGCCATGGTGTGTGTGTGTGTGTGTGTGTAGTGAAGGGCTATCTAACAATACTACAATGAGTATTAGGATTGGGCTGTGTGACATAAGGCGGTGCCTCGATGCGTTACATATATAGCAGCCAAGGTGTTGTTAGGTGATGAATTACACGTGACTCAGTGTGTGACTTCTCAGCTACTTCTCTACTCTCTAGAGAATCCTCCTGGCACAAAGGCCTATATATAAATATATATATATAGGGTCTAACACGTCATGATCATTTTTTTTTTTTTAAGATCTGTAAGTAACACGTGATGAAGTTTTTTTTTTTATTAACAGGGTGTGATACTGATGTGTCGAAACCATTTTGGTTGTTTTCATTACTCTCGCGAGTGGAATCACTCTGTTATTGCTGAAGTGGGTGGCTGAAATTAATAAACGACACTCATCCATTTTATTTGTATACAGTCTTCCGGGCCATATGCCATTATCAAGGGGCAACAATGAACAATCGTTTTTGGGTTTATTTATTATTGGATATTGACTGATGGTAAAGTAGTCACGACGTGGCTTGCTTTTATATATATATATATATATATATATTTTTTTTTTTTTTTGATGAGAAAACACAAGAGAAAAACCAACAAAGATACAAACAGAGAGGACAAACAAAAGCTGGGAGAAAAAACAACAACCAGCTACGCACAACCATCCTTCAAGATAATATGCTCCACAAAGCTTGGACACACATCTTTCCAAACCTGCAAAGTTCCTGAATCTCTAGCTGCTCTTGCAAGTTCATGGGCTTGCTTTTATATTTGATGGAAAAAGAACTCTACAATGGAATTTGTTCGAGAGATAGAAAGAAAACAAATTTTCAGGCTCAGATTTCAGGTATTATTATCCAAAATAATATGAAAAATGTGATTTAAAAAGTGTTGTGAAAACGTATATTTAAAGTACTTAAATTAATAAACGACACTCATCCATTTTATTTATATATATTTTTTCGGTCCTTATGCCATTATCATGGGGCAACAATGAACAATCGTTTTTGGATATATTTATTATAGGATATTGACCGATACAGCTAAAAACTGAAAACTGAAAACTGAAAAATACTGTAGTAGAATAATTTTTAAATGTGTGAATAGTACCGTGGGATCCATTTTTAAGAAAAAAGTTAATAAAAAGTGAAATTTTTGTGTCCATAAACAGTACATAATATGTACTATTTACAAAAAAAGTCAAAAAATGCAGCTCAAAAAGCAAAAGCAAAAAAAAAAACAGCTGAAACGCAGACGCGTGTTTCAGCTTTCAGCCTAATTCAAACGTAGCCCTAGAATGGAATTTGTTGGAGGGATAGAAATAAAACAATTTTTGGGGCTCAGATTTCAAGTATTATTGTTTAAAATAATGTGATAAATGTTGTTTAAAAAATATTGTAAAAACGTGTTTAAAGTACTGAAATTAAAAAACTGACACTCATCTATTTTATTTATTTATATATATTCTTTCGGTGCATATGCCATTATCATGGGCAACAATGAACAATCGTTTTTGGATACATGTATTATAGGATATTGACCGATGGTAAAGTAGTCACTACGTTGCTTGCTTTTATATTTGATGGAAAAAGAACTCTAGAATGGAATTTATTGGAGAGATAGAAAGAAAGCAATTTTTCAGGCTCAGATTTCAAGAATTTATTGGAGAGATAGAAAGAAAGCAAATTATTTCAGGCTTAGATTTACAATATTGTTATTTAAAATGATGTAAAAAGTATAGGTTAAAAAGTATTATAAAAATATGGGTTTAAATTTGTCATAATGTAAAAAATGTATTTAGTACTTTGTTTCAAACAATATATTTTAAACTATGAAAAAACAAAATTGTATTTTTGGTACAAGTGTATATTATTATTTTTTTAAAGGTGGATAACTATCTTACATAAACAGTACATTTAGTAGTATTTTATTTGATGAGTGAGAAATTTCCCTTATTACCGTATCTCTCTCTTTCTTTTCTCTTCACAAAAAACCCAATTCTCCTTCTCTTCGTCCCTCGTTTGCTTGCTCTAAATGTTTAATTTGGTTTGTGTTTTGTGGGTGGGGTTAAACTCAAATCAATTTTTTTTTTGGGGTTAGCGTTTTGTTTTTATGGGTTTTGTTTTGTTGGTAGGGATTAAATTCAAATGGGTTTTGTTTGATTTGGAAGAAGAAGACCAGCACCACAGCGAACACCAAAACAACAGAAAGAAGAATAAAAAAAAAAAAAAAAAAAGGAGAGGAAGAAAAAAAGCCATGAAGGAAAAAGAGCTTATCCGTGCGTCTCATGAGTTTCAAAACATTTACAACAATGCCATTGAGTAATATTACTCAAAAACTAAAAACTGCCTTGATTTGTTTTTAAAATACATTGTTTAAACATCCTAAATTGAGAACTGTGACTTAAACACTCCTAATTAATCATTCCTACCAAACATGTTTTTATTTTTTTAGGCTACAATTTTCAGTGTTTAAATATTAAAAACTGTTGTTTAAACACACGTACCAAACAGATCCTAAATTATTGATTTTGGAAAGGTAATTTGTTAATTACGCTATTACTTATATTCTTTCTTTATACCCTATTACTTGTTAGTTTAGTATAATTTGGATACTTATATGCTTTTCGTTTGGCTTTTCAAATTTTTTTAATTATTTGTAAGTAGTTATAACCTATACAAACATACTTATATGCTTTTAGTTTGGCTTTTCAAATTTTTTTAATTATTTGTAAGTAGTTATAACCATACAAACACACGTTCTTTGGGCGCATGTTTCATCCAAGTATAAACAAATTAACTTATCTAATTCCATGGGGTTGATGGTTGACCTACGAACATCTCAGAATCATACTAAGGAATTCCTCCCTTAAATATATGGTATATGTGGGACGAAAGGATTGCACACAAGGGAGTCAATACCGTACCGGAGGCTGTACCGGTTTGGCCAGCGGTACGGTATATTTCGGATACCGGTCAATACCGGTGTACCGTTTCGGATTTACCGCTATTTTTTATATTTTTATATATATATGTATGTATGTATGTGTGTGTGTATTATAATAAATATAAAAGTTTACCATAAAACATTTCCTCAATTCAGAACTAATTATTCATGATTTTAGACTTTAGTATTAATTAAAAGAAGAAAAAAAAAACACAATATAAAATATAGAAAGCTTAAAAGTTACCATTGCATACTAAGAAAACAAATAATACTAATAAGTTAATGTAAATAAGTTACCATTCTGCCCTAACAAAAATTCAAAAATTACAAAATTTATAAAAAAATTAAAATTAAAATTAAAAAAAAAAAAAAAAAAACTTTTTTCCGGCACGGGCCGGTACGCCCGGTATTGCCCGAAATTGGCCGGTACGCCCGGTACATGGCCGGTACGGCCGGTATTTTTTCCGGTACGAAACAGGGGGGTTTATGTACCGGTATGCTTGCCGGTACGAAATATTCCGGCCGGTACGGCCGGAACGGAACGGAATTGACTTCCTTGATTGCACATATACACTTCAAATACTAGATTTTCTTACAATATGATATGTACCCTCATCATTTCCATCATCTCTCCCCACCTAACCTTCTCTCTCTCTCTCTCTGAGATTTTTTTTTTCCTCACAATGGTTAATTTTTTGCTCAGCTCACTTATCAAATGCAGCGTTCAAATGTTTTGCCTCACCAATATGAGTGCTCAACAACAACCAAAAAAAAAACATTGTTCAAAAGGGTCTTCACATTTTTTAAGATAGGTAATAGATTTTATTTTTAATAAGAGAGTTGAAATAATGTAACGTTAAACTATTTTTAAATTCTTGACAATTAAATAAATTAATTTTTAAAAAATTAACAATATGTATTTAAAATTTGATGTTTATAATAAGGAAAGAGGATTTGAACATTAAGCGTTTTTATTAGAAACACTAGCATGTAACCCATGCAAACGCGTGGAAGCATTTAAAATTAAACACAATTTTTATTATAAAAATATAAATAATTAGTCAAATTATTAAAAAAAATAGCATGTAACACATGCATACATATATATACATTTAAAATTAAACACAATTTTTATCATAAAAATATAAATAATTAGTCAAATTATTTTTTTTAAAGTAAACATAATTAGTAACATATTAAAATTCTTACCTAAATTTTATACTACTTATGATTAATTTTCTTTTTCTAATTTTTAATAAGATAGAATGTGTGGTGATCTTTATTGTGTGGTGACTTTTATTTAGTATATGTGATTGGTTTTTTATTATTATTATTTAATTTTATAGTTTATTAATATTATATTCTTAGTATTTTGCACTCAATAACTCACTTAGCACAAAGATTAAAAAACTTAGGTGGACATATGGTACAAACTTAAGTGGATAATTATGGTGTGTACTCACATAAATTTAGACACATTGCGCAAAATTGGATTCTAATTTCAAATTTTAATTGAACTTTCTCTAAAATTTGCCTATTGATATATACATATATATATATATATATATATATATATATATATGTATATATGTATATAGATTAGTCAAATTATTTTTTTAAAGTAAACGTAATTAGTCACATATTAAAATTCTTACCTAAATTTAATAATATACATATGATTTTTTTTTAGTCACATATTAAAATTCTTACCTAAATTTAATAATATACTTATGATTTTTTTTTAATCACATATTAAAATTTTTACCTAAATTTAATAATATACATATGATTTTTTTTAATTTTTAATAAGATAAAACGTGTGGTGATCTTTGTTGTGATGATTTTTTTTTAAGTATATGTGATTAGTTTTTTTAATTATTTAATTTTTATAGTTTATTAATATTAGACCCTTAGTATTTTGCACTCATTAACTCACTTGACATAAAGATTAAAAACATAAGTGGACACATGGCACAAACTTAAGTGGATAATTATGGTGTGGTCCCCACATAAATTAGATTCTAATTTCAAATTCTAATTGAACTTTCTTTGAGTTTTGCTTATTAATATATATATAGATTAGTCAAATGATTTTTTTTTAAAAGTAAACGTAATTAGTTACATATTAAAATTCTTACCTAAATTTAATACTACTTATGTTTTTTTTTTAAAAAAAATTAATAAGTTAATTGTGTTTTTTTATTTTTGAGGAATTAATTTTTATTTTTATTTTTATTTTTATTTTTGGAGAATGTGGAATTAATTGTTTTTGTTTTTTGTTTTTTTGTTTTTTTTTTATTCAAAGGAATTAGCATTAAACTAAAAACCCAAAGCATGAGCCTGCCACGACAGTGTCTTAAGTACACAGAATTTGCAGCATCCTGAGCAAGAAAAGATAAAACAAAAGCAAGAGCGCTATCAAATACAACAAAATCATCCTCCATCTTCGCTCCACTACTAGCCAACGCATCAGACACGTTATTAGCTTCCCTATAACAATGCTTGACTTGACAAAATCATCCTCCTTTTTCTTTTTCTTTTTCTTTTTTTTTTTTCTTTTTTTTTTTTAAAGAAAAGTAATGTTCTTTCATATAACACTAATATTATGCCCGCCGTGCGATGCACGGCTTAATAAAAAAAATTATATATAAATTTTTTTAAAAATATATTTTTTGATAATATAGGGTCCGTTTGGATACAGCTTATTATTGCTGAAAGTTGCTGAAAGTTGCTGAAAACACTGTAGCAAAATAATTTTTAAATGTGTAAATAGTGCAGCGGGACCCATTTTTAATAAAAAAATTGATAAAAAGTGAAATTTGTGGGTCCCATTTACTGTTCATGGGACCCACAGAAGAGAGTTTAAGTAAAAACAACTGCTACTGTATATGAACAGTAGCCGTTGTCTCCCAAAAGGCTGTGCAGCAGCCGAGAAAAAAAAAAAAAAAAAAAAAAAAAAAAGCCCAAAACGTAACGCGTTATCTGCGTTTACTGTGCGTGGGTCCCATGCCCAAAACGCAAACACAGATAACGCAGATAACGCGTTATCCAAACGCTCACATAATCAAATCTAATAACAAATAAAATAGTAAAAATATTTTTAAAAATTAAGCTACATGGAAAATGTATATTATGTAAGTTTTTTTTTTTTTTTGAAAAAAATATATTATAAAATATTTTAAAAAATTATGGCAGGTTTTAAATTTCTAAAAGCTCTTAGTAGTAAATTTTCAATTTAATTATATATATATATATATATATATATATATATAAATATTCTATAAATATTGCTACAATTTGAGATGCATTTGCTTCCCTGTAGCAATGCTTGACTTGGTGATGGGGAATCCTATTGAAAAGAGCCCTGCATTCATCAACCAAAGGCAATAAATGTCTAGCAGTAGAATAGTCCCCAGAGAGCATATTGACTATTAACAAGGCATCTAATTCTACAATCACAGCAGGACAAAACATTGAGATACACAGGTTTAGCCCATCTCTAAGGGTGTTTGTTTTAATTAGAGGAATCCCCCAAAAAATAATTGGGTTGGTCGAATCCAAAGTCTAAAGCCTAAAGTAAACTCACCTCTTCAGTACAGTCCAAGCGTTTGGCGACTTGGCGTTATTGAATCGATCTTTCTTTTTTAAGTTTGTTTGTTTTTTGTTTTTTTTTTTTTTTGAAGGAAAGTAATGTACTTTCATATAACACTTATATTATACCCGTGCGATGCATAGCTTAATAAAAAAAATTATATATAAATTTAAAAATATATTTTTTTTATAATATAATCAAATCTAATAACAAATAAAATAGTGAAAATATTTTTAATAATTAAGTTACATGGAAAATGTATATTATGTAAGTTTTTTTTTTTTTGAAAAAAAATATTTTAAAATATTTTAAAAAATTGTAGCAAGTTTTAAATTTCTAAAAGCTCTTAGTAGTAAAATTGCAATTTAATTATATATATATATATATATATATATATATATATATATATTGTAGGGTCCAAATTTCGTGGCCCTAGCCCAAAAGGTTAGGATTATGAGCCCAGCGAATCCAGAACAATGAATTTGTAGAGAGTAGGTGAAAAAGTTAGGCTGGTTGTGAATCTAGCAACGGTAAACTCTGATGTACTAGGATGAACCGATGTAAAAACACGCTTGAAAGCTAAATAAACTCAAATCCGAAAACGCTTGTTATTGATTGAAAGGTGAATACAATTCTTAGAGTTCTCTCCAGATTTTTTCTTCTCCCCTCTTCTTTAGAGGCCTATTACATTTATATATTCTTCTTCTCCCTCATCTTCACCGTACACCTGTTCTTCATCTAAGCATTCACTTGAGTACATGTCATATCAGATATCTGCTTTAGTTTTTCGTGAGTGGTGGTAACTGAGATTGCACTGTTCAGGGGTCTTCTCCACATAAATGCGGCTAGGAAAGTTGTTGCAATCCATTAAATACGGTGGTAGCAGCTTTTCCTTTTAGATATTTCTCCGTTCTTATCATCTTCAGGCATGCCCAAAGCTTGTCCTTATCGTGGAAGTTGTTGGGAAGATCACTCAAACCTTCCGTATATTTGCTTGATCAAGTCCCCTTGGTGTCCGAGGAAAACAAAAATCTATTTTTTAAAATCTAAAAAATAATTGATTTTGCATATTTGTCCTTATATATAATATATCTAATTAAAATGATCAATGAAAACTTTTATAATTTTTTTTAATAATTCCTATTTATTTATGAAGAGGGGAGATCATCCTAAAAGAATTAATTCAAAATTTAACATTAAAAAATAAATTGAACTTGTACACCTAAAAGAAATTTAATTTTTATTTCTTATTTTAATATTTAAATCATTTGTTTTAGTGTTGATTTTATTCAAATGGTTATAAGTTATATCACACATTCTAACTTAATAATAAATAAAAATATAATACCCTAACTTAATGTAACATTTTTACTTACTAATAAATAAATATAACACCCTAACTTAAAGTAATGTTTGTAATTGTATTGTGCTTTAGCCTTTAAGAACACATATATTATTTTTTTCTCATAAAAACACACAAATATTAATATTACACATGAAAAAATAATGAATTCAATAACTGAAACAGTTGAAAACAAAATTAAGCCAAAATCCCAATTCACTGATGAAAAAATATCCAAATTTCTGAACTTTAAAAAAAAATGAAAACGGAGTTAAGTAAAAATAGACTTACATAGGAATTTGGACTGATGGATATAATTAAGAACATTTTTAGATCCTTCTTTTTCTCTCGTATCCAATTTCATGTTTAACAACAAAATTTGCTTTTAATTAAAGAAGATAGATTACATGGAACAAAGCGCCAAACAAAAACCATAACAAATAAAATCCATGTACAATAAAATATTGATGTCAACAACAAATAATCATGTGATAAGAAAATAAAAAATACAAATATATTGCTTGCTATATTGACGTTTAAAAAAAATACTAAAAGGTGCAATCAAACATAGTATGGGTACCCGAGGACTGAGGATGAAGCTGAAGGGTCATAATATTGGCCCGAGGATAGAGGAGGAAGTTAAAAGGTCGTGGTAATAACGTGAAGGTACTGTAGGTCACGAGTCTAAGGGAAGAAGCCGCCCGAGAAGGGGAAGTTAGGATTTAAAGAGAGTGGAAGACAGTGGGCAATAGGGAAGCTTTAGGCCTGGAGTAGCCTGTTGCATCCGCATTAATGAGGGCCAACAGCTTTATCAGCCGCATTAATGAGGAAGTTTCCTGAACAGTATAAGCCACAGCTAAGCAAGTTCCTGCCACCATCTCCTCCAGATGTGAAAGGTAACAAGTGTCGGAAAAGGAGGAGGATTAGGTAGAAATTGATGGTGAAGATGCGATGGAAGTAGGCTAGATAATGAAAGGAAAGAGCACCAGAATAGGAGGAAGAAAAGTGTATTGAGGAAGAAAAGGGAATAGTGTTATTTTCCATATGAACCCTGCCTCCTTGGGAGCCTTTGTAAAAAGCTTGATGCTTATTCATTTCTTGAATACAAGTCTGATTCTTGAACATTAGTGTCCTCAAGCAGAGCTCATTGTTGTTGTTCTTTCCCATCTCTTACAAATTTCATTGATTTGGGCCAAGTTGAGGGGTACATCCCACTATTCTAAGTGGCTTGGGCCTTCACATTCTCTTTTTTGGTCCTTACACATAGAATTTCAACTTATCTATAAAACTTTTTGATAAAAATTATATAATATATAATAAAAAGGCAACAAATACACAAAATCTATTCAATTTGATGAAAGGAAAAAAAAAAAAAAAAAACCGTGCAAGGTTGTAGGTAGGGTAGAGGGGAGAAGGAAAGAATATAGCAAATAATTGTAAGGTACGTAGTAGAAAGAATAATATACCAAAAAATTGTGTGTATATATAAAGAGAATTTTAGGTTGTGAAGAAGATGATATGAACAAAAAGAAGGAGTTTAGGTGAAACTCAATTACTTGTTTTTTTTTTTTTTTTTTAACTTTATTATTAGGAAAAAGATGACATAAGATGCAAATTTATCCACACACAAAAAAAAAAAAAAAAAAAAAAAAAAAAAAAAAAACAAAACAAAACAAAAATGTATTTTTGTTTCATGTATTTTTTTTAAATTCTATTTTTTTTGTTTCACGTATTTTTTATCTCTTTTTTTTATATTTAAATTCTATCCTTTTTATATGTAGGTAATTCTATCCTATTGATTTTAGGCTTTGTTGATAACATTTTAGTCTTTAGATAGACACAAATGTAGTTGTAGTTGTAAATCAAATATTACTTCTTTTTGTTACTTGATTATTGGGAAAAAGATGACATAAAATGCATATTTATCCACACAAAAAAAAAAAAAAAAACTTAAAAAAATTAACAAAAATGAACGTATGTTGATACACAATAGTATTCAATTCTATCCTTTTTTTTTATAAAAAAATTCTATCTTGTTTGCTTTATTTTATGTATTTTTTATTTATTAAAAATTTGTCCTTTTTTTAGGTAATTCTATCCTATTGATTTTAGGCTTTGTTGATAATATTTTAGATAGACCAACCAACTAAATTTAATATCTTTTTGAAATTTTAGAAAATACTTGTTGTAGGTTGTAAGTTTTGTTAAAACACTTATTGTTATTTTATCCAAATAAATTAGTAAGAACAAAAATAATGTTGTTTTTAACTTTTTATATAAAAATTACTGCAATAAGAAAGTTGTTTTTTATTTTTATTTTTTATAATAAACTACATTAAAAAAATAAGAATTAGATGGATTAGATGAAGAATTTGGATTGTAATCAAATTAAGATTTTTATCAACTTGGAAATTATAGGAGAAAAAAAATTGTATATATTTTTTCTTAAAATCTAAAAATCTAAAAAAAATTACTGCAATTTAGTGAAGCCACTTGGCGCAACCACGGCTTCTAAACCCAAGTTTTATTATATAGTATATGATTTTGATATTTATAGTATTTGTTTTAGTGTTAACTTTATTCAAATGGTTATAACTTACTAATAAATAAATATAACACTCTAACTTAAATTAATATCTGTAATTGTATTGTGCTTTAGCCTTTAAAAACACATATATTAATATTACACATGAAAAAAAAATAATGAATTAATAATTAAAACATTTGAAAACAAAATTAAGCTAAAATCCCAATTTATTAATGAAAAACAATCCAAATTTCTAAATTTTTTATAAATAAACAAAGAAAAAGAAAATGGAGTTAAGTAAATATAAACTTACATAGGAATTTGGACTGATGGATATAATAACATTTTTAAATCCTTCTTTTTCCCTTGCATACAATTTCAAGTTGATAGCAAATTTTTCTTTTAAAGAAGATAGATTACATGGATCAAAGCACCAAACAAAAACTACAACAAATTAAATCCACAATCAAATATTGATGTAAACAACAAATAATCATGTGATGAGAAAATACATGGTACAATATATTGCTTGCTATATTGACATCTAAAAAAAACACTAAAAGGTGCGATGACTATGAGATTAAGAAAGACAGAAGTTTATATTTTTAGCATAATCCGTAACAAAAACATAGAATTTCAACATATCAATAAAACTTGTTAATAAAAATCATATAGTATATAATAAAAGGCAACAAATACACAAAATCTATTCAATTTTTTATAATAAAAAAAAATACCTGCAAGGTTGTAGGTAGGGTAGAGAGAAGAAGGGAAGAATATAGCAAATAATTGTAAGGTAGGTAGAAAAAAGAATAATACACCAAAAAGCTGTGTGTATATATAGAGAGAATTTTAAGCTGTGAAGAAAATGAAATAAACAAAAAGAAGGAGTTTAGGTGAAAATCAAATACTTTCTTTTTTTTCTTTATTATTAGGATAAAGTTGACATAAGATGCAAATTCATCTAAAAAAAAAAACGTAGTAAAAAAAAAACATAAACGTAGTTCAATTCTATCTTTAAAAAAAATTATATCTTATTTGCTTTTACGTATTTTTTTATCTCTTTTTTTTAATTTAAATTTTATCCTATTGATTTTAGGCTTATTTGATAGCATTTTAGATAGACACAATTGTAGTTGTAGTTGTAAATCAAATAATTTTTTTTGTTACTTGATTATTAGGAAAAAGATGACATAAAATGCATATTTTAAAAAAAAAAAAAAAGGTAGTAAAAAAATTAACAAAAATGTTGGTTAATACACAATAGTATTCAATTCTATCTTCTTCTTCTTTTTTTTCTTTTTTTTTTCTTTTTAATTCTATCTCATTTGCTTTTACGTTTTTTTTTTTTTTAATTGAAATTCTATCATTTTTTTTATAGGTAATTCTATCCTTTTTATTATTGAAATTCTATCTTCTTCTTTTTTTTTTTAAGTTTTTTTTTTTTATATATAGATAATTCTATCCAATTGATTTTAGTTTTTTTTTTAAAAATACTAAATATTTTTAACACACACATGGGGAGAGGGGAGAAGGTTTTTAAAGAAATTTATAATGGTGTATATCCAAAAGGGCCTAACTCTTATATACAAAAGGGCCTAATTCTATCCAATTGTAGGTTATTGACTTGTAGTTGTATGTTACCAACCAACTAAGTTTAATCTCTTTTTGAAATTTTAGAAAACACTTATTGCAGATTGCATATTTTAATAAAACACTTATTGTTATTATATCTAAAAAATTAATAAGAACAAATAAAATTTTGTTATAATTTAAAAATTACTGCAATTCGGTGCAGCTACTTGATATAACCACAACTTCTAAGCCCAACTTTTATTATATAGTGTATGATATGATTTCGATATCAATCACTCTCTTCCATAAAAATCCTTTATTTCTGTCTACATTAATCTTTTAATGGGAGAGGTCTTTATCAATTGTCAATTAAGATGGGAGCATCTTGAGATGTAGTTGGCTTTAGTACGTTTTTCACAAAAAAAAGAAGTTGGCTTAGTTCGTAAAATACGAGAACTAGATGGAAAGATATAATTTGACATCTTTTGAAAGACATTTAAAAAAATGGGCCCAAAAAAAAAATACATAAAAAAGAAAACAATAATAGAATAATCATGGTTTTGAAACTTGAACCGTTTAATGAACCATTATAAAAAAAAAAAAAAGAGATTTAAGGTTTTTTAAGTTGAACCGAGATTGAACCGCGATTACGTTATAATTAATTTAATAATTTTTAAAATATAAATATATGTATTAAAGTAATACAAATAGACTAAAATAGTCCAAATAAATATAAAAACCACCTTTCAAATGTATTTTTTACATCACAACTTTCATTATTATGTTTCAAAAATCAAGATAATATTAACAATCGTTAAAAATCAATAATAATATTAATAAACTAATAGTTTACATTATACTACTATCAATATAAAATTTATATTATAGACTAAACAAATATGTACAATATTGTAAGAATTTATTTAATCAACAATATAAATCTTAAATTCATAATATAAAAGCAAAAAATGAATTTAATATACCAATAGATAGGTCTGTAGGTATTAAGAAGTAAAGTTAGTGTAACAAAAAATTTCACAATTTTTACCACAACTTGCCATGTAGCAAGTTGTGTGTAGTGGAGAAAAATTAGTTAAGTTTATGGGGTTCATATTTCTACCGCTCACAACTTGACTCATAAGACGGGTTGTGACAAAAGTTATGAAATTTTGTGTCACACGTGTTACTAGTTAAGAAGATTGAATCACAAATTATCACCGAAAAAAAACCACGAACAAGGTTGAGACCCACAAACTGCCAAACCTCACAAACCCAAAACGATCATCTCGTGTGATCCTAGGCGACGGTGGCAGCCTTGCCCAAATTCATCTGTCCGCTCTATGCAAATCTCCTTTTTAAAATCAACCAGAGCAGAGCTACAAGTCTCCTTTGATTCATCATCATCTACAATACCCACGAGTTTGCTCTTCTTCTTGTCCATGTTTCTGCCACCCCACTTGATGCCTTCTTTTAGTGTTCCTCGCTCTTTAAGCAACTTTAGCACACCTAATAACCCTTTCCCAACTGCGACTTCATGGATAGTTTCATCTAGCACTATCTCCTTCTTGTCCTCATCAGCAGTGTGCTCAATCTTACTGACATCTATAACTTCGGTCCATCCACCAGCCTCATCTTTTACTTCTTCATCGGAAGCTCTTGGCTCTTCATCTTCTTGCATAAAAAATTTCTTCATTTTCAAGCCTACGGGCTTCTGAAAGAGCACAAAAGTACAAGTTATTTATAGTTTTATAAAACCATTGGAGGAATTGAAAACCTGTAGCAAACTAAGACATGCAATTGTATTTTAATGGGGTACAATCGAAGCTCAAGGAAATTGATAGGCACAAGATCAGGACAACTTCCGTAGAAAAATGGTCATAATTAAACTTGAATTTGACCAAATAAAAGGATGGATATCAACTGACCACAAGATATTGAATGGCAAGAAATAGTAAAGCAGTCAAAAATATTAAATATGAAGAAATCTCAATTCAACCAAGGCGGAGCCAACTCAAATTTCAATTCTATGCAAACACATGAACAAACGTAAAAAGAAAAATACCTTCATCAAGTTGGAGACCCCAGACAAACTCCTCCATCTTTTTAAAGACAACTTTGTTTTCTTGCGACTCTCTAGTTGTGGGGTTTAGACAACCTTGGCTTGGGTTCGGACTGGTGTAAAATAACATGAGCAGTCAGAGCTGGGGGGGGGGGGGGGGTGTGGCCGCCGAGGCTGTCGCCACCTGGGATCATGCGAGATGATCGTTTTAGGTTAGTGAGGTTGGCCGTTTATGGGTCTCAACCTTGTTTGTGGTTTTTGTTTTTTTATTTTAGGAACTTGGCTTAAACTTTATCGTTTAGGCTAGAGAATTTGTTTAAAGTTTAGGCCTAAAACAACCTTGATTTGGGCTGATTTGGCAAAAATAAAACTCATCAGAATGATGTTGTGTCACTTAACAGCAGAAATTAACCATAAGATGTGAATTGCTAACAGAACCAAATTTTAAGGTGTAAAATCAAGTTTTTGAAATTTAAGGATGTAAAATTCAATCAACTCCAAATTTCAGGATGTAATTTGCGATTTAAAAAATAAAAAACAAAAACTGAATCACATCTTTCAAAGCCACGTTTTTTTTTTTTTTTTTAGAAGAATCTTTCAAAGTCTCGTTAATTCCAATAAATAAAGCAATCATATGAAACTATGAAAGAACGGTGAAGACATGGCCACATGTCCAACTCTTCACATGGAGAAGGGGTGCACTGCCTGCCAATGCACGTGCCATAGTGTTAGACAAGACAACTCATTGAAAATTTAGGCTTGAAGGTTGTTTTTAGTTACGACAAAGTTTCATCGTATATATTTATGTTGAGTGAAAATTTTAAAAATCTAACTATTAGATTGTATATTCATATTAAATTTTTAATGCTTACAAAATTTCAAGAAAATCAAAAATCAGTTGCTATATCATCAAATAAATGTTATAATTTTAAGTATTTGTAATCTAAAGTTGTATATAAAAAATAAGTTAATTGATTAAATAGTAAATAATATCCGATTTGAACGAAATTTGATATGCATGTTAAGAACACGAGGAACATAAAATTCAACGTTTAGATTTTTAAAATTCACACACACACACACACACACACACACACACACATATATATATATATATATATATATATATAATTTGAAGAGTTTTTCTCCAAATTAGTTATGGGACTGTACAGAAGGAAGAATGAAAACTTAGAAGAAGAAAGTGTAAAGAAAAGGTTTGTTCTTTTTATTTCTATTTTGTTTTACGTGGACTTAGTGTGTTTTGGCCCTTTTGGGACTGCAATTTTGGAGTAGTGATAAAAAGACGAGTTCAAGAGAGAAAATGGCACAAATCGGCAAATAAACACCATTTTACAAGAGAAAAGTTTTTTTTTCTTTTTTTTCTATTTTTGCTTTTCTTTTAAGCTTTGGCCTGAATTGTGAGACCTGGCCACGGTTCTCAAATCCATGTAGTTCGACCGCGGTTCACACGGTCCACTGGATTTTTTGTGTAGAATGGGTTTTGGGGTTAAAAGAACCATTCCAAGAGGCCATTCTCGATTAACTGGGTCGGACTGTATGGTCTGGTCAAGATTTCAAAACTATGTGTATGATGCAATTATATTTTAAAATTTCGCATAAAAAATACAAAAATATTTGTTATATGCTTTTTTAGAGATAAATACAATAATCCAACAAATTACAAATATATAGAAATTTCTCAGCAATTTAACACATTATAGGACACATGCAAATATATTACATAATTTTTTTTTAGAAACTTGTATAAATAAATATGACATATTTAATAAAGGGCAAAACTTGGGTAGAGTACTTAGACACTATTCCTTATGTTCCTCTCTTAAAATTCAACCATGTGGCTGTACTTAACAAAAAGACACTTCCATCACATAAGAAAGAAGCCACATAGCTGAATTTTAAGAAGGAAACTTAAAGAACAGCACCTAAGTACTGTACATAAGTTTTGTCATTCAATAAAATAGAACCATACTAAATGATATGCGGATATATGAGAAGGGATGCAGTTATAATTTTAAATGAAAGAGGTTTAGCTAAAAAAAAATAATAGAGAAGCATTTATGGCCTTCGCATTAATGCTTGTATAATAGAAAAAATACAACATTTTAGCCAACTAAAGCCAAGATTCACTCACGTCAGGTCGTGCAAAATTATGTAAAAATACATGATTATTATAATAAATTGTGTAAATTTACACTGTAGGGTCCAAATTTCGTGGCCCAAGCCCAAAAGATCAGGATTATGAGCCCAATGAACCTAGAACAATGAATTTGTAAAGAGTGGGTGAAAAAGCTAGGCTGGTTGTGAATCTAACAATGATTAACTGACATAAAAACACGCTTGAAAGCTAAATAAACTCAAGTCCAAAGAGGCTTGTTATTGATTGAAAGGTGAATACAATTCTTAGAGTTCTTCCCCATATTTTTTCTTCTCCCACTCTTTAAAGGCTTATTACATTTATATATTCTTCTTTTTCTTCATCTTCACTGTACACATGTTCTTCATCTAAGCATTCACTTGAGTACATGTCCCATCAGATATCTGATTTAGTTCTCCGTGAGTGGTGATAGGTGAGATTGCACCGTTCAGGGGTTTTTTCCACATAAATGCAGCCAGGAGAGTTGCTGCAGTGCATTAAATACGGTGGTAGCAGCTTTTCCTTTTAGATATTTTTCCGTTCTTATCAACTCTAGGCATGCCTAAAGCTTGTCCTTGTCGTTGAAGTTGTTGGAGAGATTAACCAAACCTTCTGTAAACTTGCTTGATCAAGTCCCCTTGGTGTCCAAGGAGAATGACCTCTTCGGACCATTATGGTTCTCTTCGAACTATCCTTTTCATTTGTTTCCGGGTATATTTCTTCCACCTGGACTCCTCCCTAATCGTTTTCTTCTCTTCGGACATATAGTGACACTCGAACTGGGCCCTAGGCCCAACACATGATTTTGGGCTTTTACCCCCACATACACTAATACTATTATTTTTTTTATCATTTCTTTACATATATCGGGGATGAATTAAAAGAGTTGATGATGGTTGTTGTGTGTGCACAAAGAGAAACAATTTAAAAATATATATGAAAATTTTATATTTTAATAAAATATAGTGTAAAATAGATAATTTAGCGTAGAATGTTTTAAAAAGTGAGCATGTATAATAGAAAAAGTATGTTCTTATCAGGGACGACTCCAAGACCACCCCAAGGGGTTCAAATGAACCCCTTGACCTGGTCCCAAAATATATATATATATATATATATATATAATTTTTTTATAAAACTTTTGTTTTGATCCCTACAATAAAAATTTGAACACCCTAACTTTAAATTTTTTGTTAAGCCCGATTGAAATAAGTTTGAAGATAATCCTTAGTTTTTATTTGTGTCCAATCAAGTAGTTTGATAAGTGTTCTACACATTTCTAAGTCCAAAAAATCTTTTACTACTTACTCCAATACCAAGAAAGCGAGCACGTGTATATTTAAAAAACCATACACTTCAACAAAAAAAAAATTATTGGAGTATTATTTTTCTTAGTTTCAACTTTTACACTTACTCCCAGGCCAGTCCTAGTCCTAATGTGTTACTATTCTTATTTATTCTACTTTCTTTTTTTCATTCAATTGATATAACTTATAAATATAATAAGTTATTATTAATTTGATAAAAATGTATGATTAATTATTTAATTTTATTTGTTTATGCATCTGGTGATTGTTGTCTTAACGATCTTTTTAACTGTTAATAATTTTTAGACTATTGTACATTATAGTTGTATTGTATATAATGTGGAAGTTGTATATATATATATAACAAAAAAAAAAAAAAAACAAAAAATAATCATCTTACAATATTTTTCATAACAAAATTATTTTTCATACCAATTAAGTTGACAAACTTGTTAGGCAGCATAATCTAAATTATCCCAAATTTTATTAAAGTGCACGTAATTTGCAATTTTATATAACTTAAAAGTTATTCTGAGCAAGTCGGGTACCCGATTGGATTCAAGTCAAAAACTTAGTAGACCAAAACAAGTACAAAGTACAAATCCAAATCCAATTTTGCTCTCTGGAGTCCATAGTACAAAGTACAAACTCACTTTCTTGAGGAAAGTAATTGTAATATGTAGGTTTGCTGTGACAATTTCAAATCAAACCTTCTATTATTTTTGGAGTTATTTGCATGTGTAGTTTTGGCTGGAGTTCTTTAATTGATTTGTCAGTTGTGAAGTCGGGTTGTATTGAAATTTTCAACAAATTTCAGTCGTTGTCGTCACTCGGTAGTCGGTAACAAACATTTACCAACGGTCATCTCATGTGCTCTCTTTTTTTTTTAGTTTTTTTTTTTTTAATTTTTATGTATAATTTTTTAAAATTCTTTTTTTTTCTTTTTTTTTTCACATTTATAATTTTTTTTTTAAGTTGCAAGCATATTTTAACACACTTTTAGTAAAAAAATTTCAATTTCAGCTAAATAAGTTATTCCCAAACAGACGAAATTATTATGTTGGCAGAGCATGGGTGGACTGAATTAATTTCAGTCCATTTTTTATTTATTAATTTTTTTTCTTTGATAAATTAATTATATCATAAATGAAGATTTGAATTTTAAATATTTTCGTTAAAAACAATAAAAAATATCGGTCAAGATAGAAAATGTTAGGAGTGTATAGTTGTATGTGTGCGTGTGTTGCTGATGAGGCGTACGTGTGGTGCTGCAGGGTGTGCCTAGGCTACTGATTGGGGGGGGGGGGGGGAGGGGGGCATATGTTGCTGATGGGACATGCGTGCACAGCTGTGAGGGGTGTGTGTTACATTGCAGTTTGGGTGTGTAGGATTCATATCAGGTGCAATACCTAGGTGCAATACCAAATGAATGGTTGGGATTGAAAGTTGGAAAAGCAACTTTCAATCTCAACCATTGAATAAAATATATTAAAAACAAAGTAAAAAAGTCAAAGTTAAAATTAAAAAAAGTAAAAAAAATTGTGAAGGAAATGGGTGAATTGCACATCGTGCAATACCCTAGCAATTGCACTGGATGTGAATCCGAGTGTGTATATGACTATACTTCAGATAATGATTGTATTAATTAGCTGGCACTGTACACTTGTATTGTAAGTTAGTTACACGTGTATTACCTGTTCTTGGAGGTTGGTTGTCCTCAAACTCAATTGTCAAATTCCCAATTCCTTGCACAAGACTGTTGGTGATTTTGACTATTTTTTTTTTGTTTTGCTTTTTATTTTTATTTTTATTTTTTGTTTTTTTCTAAATTCAATAGTTACATTACGATAGGAGAACTTGAACTCTATATAAATAGAGAAGTGTTACGTTCATAATATTTTTGCAATATTTTCACAATAAATTATAAGTGGTTAGTTATTATTGGTTCTAATTTGAATTTACAACTTAAAAATTTTTTTAATCTACCTATAACAGTCAATAACAACCTGCCACATAAAATTTGTTGTGAAAGTATTTATAAAAATGTTGTGAATATAACATTTTTCATATAAATATGATATTATTGTGTCAACGAAACTGTAATATCATCTTGTTACATTAAATTTCTGTAGATATAAATTTATGTAACTTATTTCATTGCTTTCGCGGTTAATTAATAGGTAATTTAATGATAGTAATTTTTTTTTTTGAGGAATTAATTGTATTTGTTTTTTTTTTTTTTTTTTTGAGAGAAAGTATTTGTTTTAATTAGAGGAATCACTATCAAGAAAAAATTTGGGTTGGTAGCGTACTTTCTTTTTTATGATTGTTTTCTTTATCCCCTAAAAAAAATTGTTTTCTTTAGGAAAGTAATTTACTTTCTATTATAATATTTGTTACACTTCATTTTTTTTTTCTTTTTTTTTAGAAAATAGTAATACTTATTAGAACACACAAATACGAAAGTAATATATAGAATTTTTTAAATAAATTTATAATATATTACATAATTAGAGTACCACTACAAAATGGCCTTTGTTACACTTCATATCAATCCCGTTGTTATTGTTCAATAAAATAAAAATAAAAACCTCTTTATCATTTAGGGTTTGTTAATGGGTGACTTAGAGCACATATTAATTGTTTATTATTTAGGATCTGGTTAATGTGTGCTCTTAGAATATATATTAATTATTAATTTAAAAAAAAATTGAAAAAACTTGTAGAACCCTATAATTTAAACCACAGTACTTTTTGAGTAGAGTAATTGCAATCTGTAGTTTGTTGTAACAATTTCATATCCACACTTTTTCAGGAGAGTAATTTCATATCAACCGCACTTCTTGAGGAGTGTAATTGTAATCTGCAGTTTGTTGTGACAATTTCCATATCAATATACACTATTTCTGCAGAGTAATTGTCATCTGCAGGTTTGTTGTGAAAATTTTGATATCAATCATACCCTCAATTATTTTTGGAGTTATTTACATAATTACATGTGTGTAGTTTTGGTGGGAGTTCTTAATCTGTCAGTTGTCAAACCTGGAGAAATTATATGGTCCTCATGGTGAACAAGTGACGTAGTCCACCATTCCAGTAAAAAACTTTCACTTGTTTAAAATTACTGAGTCAGTATTTAATTTTTATTTAAAACTCCACAATTTTAAACAAGTGGAAGTTTTTTACTGGAGTAGTGGACCACATCACTTGCCCACCATGTGAACCTTATAATTTCACTCAAACCTGAGCATCCAATCTAGGAGAAATTATACAGTTCTCATGGTGGACAACGTCATTTGTCCACCATTCCAATAAAAGACTTCTACCTATTTAAAATTACTGAGTCAATATTTAGTTTTTATTTAAAACTCCATAATTTTAAACAAGTGGGAGTCTTTTACTGGAATGGTAGACCACATCACTTGTCCACTATGAAGACCTTATAATTTCTCCCAATCTAGACCTTTTCGTTTCCCTTAAAATCGAGAAATTATAACATTCACATGGTGGACAAGTGATGTGGTCCACCATTCTACTAAAAAACTTCCACTTGTTTAAAATTGTTAGTTAAATTTTTTTTTAAACAGAAATTAATTACTGACTCAGCAATTTTAAACAAGTGGAAGTTTTTTAGTGGAATGGTAGATAAGTGACGTGGCCCACTAAAAGACCCTATAATTTCTCCTTAAAATCAGGTTTCAGTGAATTTTTCAACAAATTTCGGTTCTCGTCGCAAAGTCATCATTTGGTGACAAATTCATTACCAACGGTCATCTCGTGTGATCTTTTGTTGAAGAAATTATTATGTGGGTTGGACTTGGGCATGGGTAGACTGAATTAATTTCAGTCCATCTTTTTCTTTATTAAATTTTTTCCTTTGATAAATTAGTTACAATAGTAAGAGTGAGACTTAAATTTTAGACATGTCCGTTAGAAATATTGAGGGACAAGTACAAGAATATACAAGGCTTTTGGTAATTTCAGCAATTATTTGTTTTTTGTTTTTCCTAAATTTTATAGTTTTTTTTTTTTTTTTGGGTGGAATTTTGTGTTTTTTTGGTGGGTCCTAAATTCTATAGTTACAACAAAAGAGGAGATTTGAACCTTATATGTTTTTGACTTTGAACCTTATATGTTTTTTATTGGAGATTTCAAAAAGTGTCAATCAATTGAATTATAAGATTATTGAATTCGTTTGTTATTTGAAAACTTTATAAATATGATATTACTGTGTCAAGTGTCAACGGAACTCCAATATTACAGTTATTAAATTACCATAGAAATAGGTTACATAAATATTACAGTTATTAAATTAATTTTCTGTTTGCATAAAGATTGAATTAATTAAATAACCTAAAAAAAGGAAATAAAATTGGATTAGAATGCTGTCTACACTCTACAATTAGATTACATTAATTAAAACCTTAAAAAGTGCTTTTGAAAACCCCAAAAAAAAAAAAAAAAAGCATTAAGTCCCTAAAATTTGGGTTGGATTTTGTTTTAATTCTTGAAATTTAGTTTTTTTTTTTCTTGATAATTCAATAGTTACAATATCGGAGGGAAGATTTGAACCTTGAACGTCTTTATTGAAAACATTTTAAAATGTTAGTTGAACTACAAGATTCTTAACTTGAAAATTTTATTTTAACTTCTTAAAAAACTGTAAACGTACCATCCTTTCATAACTTTACCACTATAATTCTTACTTACGTGACAAAATTAGACAAAAACATTCACTCAATTATCTAGCTTATAAGATATGTTTAAGGTTTTTTATTTTTAGGCATTATGCCTAACCAACTAAATGTTCTAAAATTTTAGCAAAATTTCACCATCATGGCATCATACATTAAAAAAAGTGTGACATCGTCCTATCAAAATTTCTGCCTTACCAAAAATAAATGTCTTAATTCAGTTTTTGTGTGTCCTTTAGTTCTTGTCTGGGTCACTATTAATTACCGAAAGAAAATAAAATTTTTACTGTTCTTTTTTTGTATTGGACTAATTTTCCTTTACACTGAGAGAGATTTCCTCCAATTCATTATATGAAGATTTATAAAGCCATACATATGTATTAAATTACATGTTTCATTAAATAATACAAGTACTTTGCAAAAACAAAAATAAATACAAGTAGATCGTCTTTTAACTAATATTCACAATCAATACTTTTATCTACCCTATTTTCTCTGTCACTAGCGAAGGTTGGTCCCCTAACCTTTCCTAGGCTGTAGAACCGCTGTCCCTCTTTGAAGGTGTTGTTTTGTTCTTTAGGGTAACAACGTTACACAAAGGTTTTGTTGTGGGTTTTCTTCTTCGGGGTTAGGGAAACACTCATCATCTCTTGCACCATGGAGGATCTCACTATACAGTGGAATGGACTTTCTCTCTCGCACAGGGAAGGACCTAAATTCCGGTTACACTCAGAGTTGGCTTCTGTTAGAAGGGTTGATTATGCAGAGCAGTATGTGATTAATGGATGAGGTGGGGTGATGGATAGCTAGATGTATGTTGCTGCATAAGGGAACGTGTGAGGCTGCATGGGAGTGCTAGTGAGGTGAGTGTGTTGGGCTGATCTGGTGGTGCATCAGTGTAATTTCTGAGTTGGCATTAGTTGCTGAGTTGGCATAACTGATTGTAACCAAATAAGAGTTAGTTAAATATGGTTAGTTGTTAGAATATTGTTAGCTGGCTTACAGCTGGATTGGTAGTTAGGCAGTTAGAGAGAAAGGTTAGAAGAGAGTATTAAAGGGTGAGAAAGAGAGGACTTGTAATCAGAACTTCATTCATAATTCCAATTCTTCAATTCTACTTCCAATTCTTCTCTCTAATTTTCTCTCTATTTCTATATTCATCTTCTTCTCTGTTCTTGGAGGATTGGTTGACCTCGAAATCCAACTATTCAACTACTCTGTTCCTAACAGCTTCTGCCGAATATTCTATTGCTACAAAATTTTTGACGAAGCGAGCTTTAAACACTGATGCAATTGCAGCAACTTTCAAGCCGTTATGGCGATCCAAAAATGGCTTCAGGATGAAAAACCTTGGTAACCATGTTATCTTATTCACTTTTGACAATAAGGAAAAGGTGGATACGATCATGGCTAATGAGCCGTGGAGTTTTGACAAGCATCTTATGGTCCTACAACGATATGGTAAGGACTCAATTGTGGAAGAACTATCTTTTAATCTGACTCAGTTTTGGGTGCAGGTACATGGCATTCCTTTAGGATATATGAACCCGACTGTGGCGGCAGGACTTTGTGAAACTGTAGGAAAAGTTATCTGCCACCCAAAAATGCCCATTGAGGATGGTGGTGGTTTTATGAGAGTGAGGGTTCTTGTTGATATATCTCAACCCTTATGTCGGGGAAGGGTTATTTGCCTCGAGGATGATAAAGAACTATGGGTTTCATTCAAATATGAGCGGCTGCCCAATCTATGTTACTGGTGTGGGCACCTAACGCATAATGACCGGGATTGTGAGTTGTGGCTAGACAGTGAAGGTACCCTTGAAGAAACAGATAAACGGTATGGTCCATGGATAAGAGCTCATCCTTTTGCGAGCTCGCGCAAGACAGTGGTTACAGTACCGGGTTTCTACGTAAAAAATAAGGACATACCAAAAGGAGGCAAAACCGATGGCTTCCCATGGCGGAGATCGATGACCGATGAGATTTTGAAACGCACACAGGGAGCCTCTCAAACAAATCAGGAAACTGCTGAAACGGTGGAAGCAATAAGTGCAAATTCAAAAAATTCTTTCCTTACACAGAATGATCGGGCTGGCCATGATCAAGTAGGCCCGGATTTGGCGCACACACAGGTTAGTATGGAAACGTTGGAGAAACAAATTGAGGACATAGATCGGGAGTTACGGAAGTTTGACTTCCCTGGGAATAAATTTCAGGAGCAGAATATGGACACTAAAGATACTCCCCCACAATATACGTCTCCTTCCTTCCTAAACTCTAATGACTCAGATGAATCCCACCAAAATCCCAACCCAAACCCATCACCCCTCCATACACCCAACATGACCCCACCACACAATAATACTCCAAACAATACCAAATATAACCCGGCCCCACCACCTCTCAATACTTCAAAATATCCCAACAATAACCATGCTTTTCCCATAATGGACGTACCCCATGCAAACACCCACCCCATGCTCCCACGTAATCTCCTTCCCTCAAAAATTCCTAACTAAAATACTTCATCTCACCCATTTCAAAAGTCAACGCCTCCACCCCATCATACCTCCAAAACTGCCTCTGTTTCTTCCTCTAAAAACAGAGCACCAAATGACACACACCACGACACCTCAACACCCCTTCATACTTCAAACCCGACCCCACCAACCATTACTACTCCTAACACTGACACAAATAACCCGACCCCACCACCACTCAACACTTCCAAAAACACCTCTGTTCCGCCCTCTAAAAAGAACTCTGTTCCTCCCTCCAAAAACAGAGCACCTAATGACACCCCTCCCTTGGCCACTTGGAAACGTATTCCAAGACCTGAAACACAAGAAGCTCTGATTAAGACTGAACCACTGGGGCAGAAACGTGCAGCTCATCATCCACATCAGTCTGAGTTACCACGTAAGAAATATTTGGTTTCTCAAATTGATAATGAAAACATCTTGATATTGGCGGAGGCTGGTTCCCAGCCCTGCCAGAAGCAATGAGCCTACTAGTATGGAACTGTCGTGGGTTTGAGAACCTACGTACAGAAGATCAGCTTGCGGATATGGTGCGGGCAAAAGATCCCTCGATCGTGTTCATAGCCGAAACATGGTCCGATAAAGCAAGGCTAGAGAGAGTTCAGAGAAAAATTCAATTCAAAAACATGTTTGAATCACCAAGGAGAGATAAGGCAGGAGGTTTGGCCTTATTTTGGAAGGAAGAGTTTCCACTAGACATTGAAACTTTTTCTCCAAATCATATTGATAGCACAATCAACAAAAACCAGGTTAATGAATGGAGATTCACGGGCTTTTACGGAGAACCGGCTACACAAAAAAGACCCGAAGCTTGGGACAAGCTACGACAATTGAAAAATAGGAGAGCTTCACCTTGGTTGTGTGCTAGAGACTTTAATGAATTACCCGACAATCTGAAAAAAGTGGTGGAAGACCAAGACCACACAGTCAAATGCAACTTTTCAGAGACGTGGTGGATGAATGCGCTTTTATGGACCTTGGCTTTGTGGGTTTCCCTTTTACTTGGCATAAACATTTTGCTGACTACACTATTTGGGAACGGTTAGACAGGGCTTTGGCTACAAATGAATGGTTCTGTATGTTCCCGGGAACAAAGGTCCAACACTTAGATACAACAGTTTCAGACCATAAACCAATTTGGATCAACCCAGAAAGTATGGACACACACTTTCAGAAACCTTTCCGCTTCGAACAGATGTGGATGACTGATAAGGGGTGCGGGGACACTATCGAAGCAGTGTGGACAGAAAATAGCCTTGAACCGTGGGACACTAAAGTGCTGAAAAAAATAGACAAATGTGGTCAGGAATTATCACGCTGGAGCAAGAGACATTTTGGCAATGTACGACGAGAATTGGAAAAGAAGAGAAAAGAATTACAACAGGCAGAGAGATATTCGGTCCGGACTGGAGATTCTGGACGAATGAGAATACTGGAATCGCAAATAAACTTGCTTCTTGACAAGGAGGCACAAATGTGGAGACAACGGTCTAGGATTTTGTGGATGAAAGATGGTGACCGGAATACAAAATTCTTTCACAGTAAAGCATCCCAACGTCGCCGACGCAACTACATCACTAAGTTGTATGACTCCACAGGTAGGTGGTGCACAAGACAAAGCCAAGTAAATGACACCATTCTCGGATTCTATAGGGAACTCTTTACATCAACAAACCCGAACAACTTGGAAGATGATTAGAAGTTATTCCTCAGGTGGTCACTGAATCTATGAATGACACACTTACAAGGGCATTCACCATTGAAGAAGTTGAAACAGCAGTGAAAGAAATGGCACCCTTGAAAGCTCCCGGCCCTGACGGCATGCCCCCTTTGTTCTATCAAAGCTACTGGTCCCTAATTGGTTCAGATGTCTCTCAATCCATTTTACACTATCTGAACACAGGTACATTGCCACAATCTCTTGGTCATTCTTTTATAACTTTAATTCCTAAAGTTAAGAATCCAGAATATGTGTCCCAATTTAGACCTATAAGCTTGAGTAATGTGCTTTATCGTATTTTTGCTAAAGTTTTGGCAAATAGACTGAAAAAGATTATGCCTCAGCTTATATCTGAACATCAAAGTGCTTTTTTGTCTGAGCGCCTAATTTCTGATAATATTTTAGTGGCTTTCGAAACCTTGCATCATATGAGAAATCACAACAAAGGAAAGACAGGTTTTATGGCCTTGAAACTCGATATGAGTAAGGCCTATGATAGAGTGGAATGGCCATACATGGAGCGTGTTTTGGTGAAGATGGGTTTTCATAGTAGATGGGTGCATCTTATGATGCTCTGTATTACAAATGCATCCTATTCTATTTTGATTAATGGTGAACCCCATGGCAATATTACTCCTACAAGAGAACTTAGACAAGGGGATCCCCTATCCCCCTACCTCTTTCTCATGTGCACTGAAGGCCTTCACGGCCTAATAAAAAAGGCAGCCCATAATGGAGATATAAGAGGAGTATCTATTTGTCAAAATGGACCTAAGATAACTCATCTACTCTTTGCAGACGATGGTGTGATTTTTTGCAGGGCCAAAGATAGTGAATGCCAATGCCTACTGGATATTTTGGCTAAATATGAGAGTGCTTCGGGGCAACAAATTAATCGCACCAAGACTACTCTTTTCTTTAGCAAATCCACATCCGAAGAGGTGCAATCTTCAATCAAAAATATGCTTGGAGTTTCAGTCATTCAACAATATGAAAAATATCTAGGCCTTCCATCACTTGTGGGTCGAAAAAAGGAGAGTTTCACCCATATCAAGCAACAAGTTTGGAAAAAACTAGCCGGTTGGGAAGCAAAACTCTTATCTCAAGCGGGAAGAGAGATCTTAATCAAATCCGTGGCCCAAGCTCTACCCACTTACACTATGACATGCTTCAAAATACCACTTTCCTTATGTCATGAGATTAAATCAATGATATGCAAATTTTTTTGGGGTCAAAAGGGTGATAATAGGAAAATTCATTGGGTGAAATGGCAAGATTTGTGTAAACCCAAAAGCCAAGGGGGTATGGGCTTCAAAGACCTTGCTTTGTTTAATGATGCCCTCCTAGCCAAGCAAACTTGGCGTCTACTTCATGACACAAATTCCCTATTCTACCGGGTTTTTAAAGCGAAGTTTTTTCCAAATTCTACAATCATGGAAGCAAAAAATCCGGCAAATGCCTCATATGCTTGGAAGAGCATATTAAAGGGGAGGGATGTCATTAAGAGAGGTGCAACATGGAGAATAGGGCCGGACCTATCGGTCAATGTATGGGGGGAGAACTGGCTGCCTACTAAACATAATCCTAGAACCATCACACCTGTGGTGGTTGGATGGGAAGGTGCAAAGGTTGGAGATTTTATTGATCAAAGGCAAAGAATCTGGAAGACTGATTTAGTTGAGGCAGTTTTTTATGATTTTGAAGCATCAATTATAAAAAACATTCCCCTGTGCCGTTCTATTCAAGATGATGTTCTTATATGGCCATTCACACCGGACGAAAATTTCACTGTCAAGTCCGGTTACCGTTTTTTACAAGAAGCCTCTAGAGTACAACAACCGGGTCAGTCATCAACCCAAGCTTTGTCACCGTTGTGGAACAAAATCTGGGCTCTTGATGTTCCAAATAAAGTGAAAACACTGATATGGAGAGCATGCAAAAACTCCCTACCCACCAAAGCAAATCTGTTTCGGCGCAAGATCACACCTGATGGAAGATGTGAGATATGCAAACAAGAAGATGAAGATGTTCTGCACGCACTCTACTGCTGTCCAGCCTTGCAATCTCTTGGAAACTCCATACCAGTGTGGAACCAAAGCTCTCTCAAACAGAGCACATGCTTAACTGACTTTATTGGTTTGATTTTTGCAGGTACAGCAGATCCGACACTCTTTTCCTTGGTATTATGGAACTTGTGGAATCGGAGAAACAATCTCCGACTCGGGAAACCAACACTCCCACTAGACAAGATACTGGAACACTCTCGGGAGCGACAACTTGAGTCCCATTCCAGCCCCATAATATCAGCAAAATAGAGGAAAACGCAGTCAACAGCATGGACTCCGCCCCAAGATAATTGGTACAAAATCAATTTCGACGGGGCCACATTTGTCGAAGATGGAAGCGCAGGACTGGGTGTTGTCATACGAAACAAAGAAGGACGAGTTATGGCATCGTTGTCTCAAAAAATCCCCCTGCCAATGACAGTAATCGAAGTTGAGGTTCTTGCAGCACGGAGAGCCCTTGAACTTGCTGTGGAGCTGAGTTTTGACCATCTCATACTTGAAGGGGATTCTGAAATTTTACACAGAGCCTTGCTAGCAGAAGGCAGGAACTTCACACCCTATGGACATTTAGTGCAAGACATTGTATACCTTAGTAGTTTCTTTTCAGCTTTTAAAATTTCTCTTGTACGCCGTTCGGGTAATAAGTTAGCTCACTCTCTAGCGAGGAACTCAAAATCCCTCAATCATATGCAAATCTGGATGGAAAGTGTACCACCAGATCTATCATTTGTTGTTCAGGCTGACCCTAGTAGCCTACCTTAATAATATTCAGTAACTTGCTTCTAAAAAAAAAAAAAAAAAAGATCGTCCTTTAACTTGTCACGTGATGAGTTGTACGAATCTTTTTTTTAAAACTAATTTAGAGAAAATTGATTTATATTTACTTCCATTATCACAACAACTTACCAATGTTGGATATATTTCAACAATTTACTTTTGTGATTAAGCAAAAGGATATAACACACAGATCTAATTATAAGCAATATTAACACACAAAAAAAAGTATTTGTCAAAACAACAAATATATACCGCATATATAAAAGAAATCTGCAATATAATTAAAAACTCACACTCCAAATGCGTGAAGAATGAATGATTCAGATCAAGTCTTGTGTTTGATACAATCTCCTTAAAGCAGATTTCACCTCTCACACAATCACTGTGGTGCTTTGAGACTCACGGACGTCTACTTTCTCGAATAAAATGATCTACAGCATGAAAACGAAGCACACAAGGTCGTGCTCTGCAAACTACTCAATGCCTCTTTCTCTCTCTTTGACACAAAATGAATGAACAAAAATATTCTCTCTTGAGAGTTTTTTCTGAAAAGTTCTTTTTATGAATGAGGGACTATGAAAACTTATACGTTACTGAACAGGCATTCTGTTTCAGTGATAACTGCTGTGCACAGACTAACTGACTCAATAATTAAAATAATAAAATATTATTATTAATTGGATAAGTGGGCCTAGTCCACACATACCTAAAGCCCAACCCAATATCTAGCCCAAATTCATATTCTCTATCAATTCCAATGTGAGACTCAAGGATTTTCACCACTTTATAATACTACCTCCGTCCCACTTTATTTGTTCTCTATTCCATTTTGAGATGTTCCAAAATATTATCTGTTTCTAAAAATAAAAGTCATTAATTTACTAATGTTCCTATTACACCCATATTTTATTAATAATTCAATTTTTTGATAAATTTATTTAAGGGTAGTTTTGGAAACTTATACAATTTTAAAAAGTAGACAAGACAATAAATGATATTCCTTTAAAAATTTTAATTTTTCAAATAGGACAAACAAAGTGGGACCGAGTGAGTAATATCTTCAATTGAATATAGAAAACATCAATTTCTTATTTACTCCATACTATTTTTCCAACAACCATTATATTATTGGTCAAACTTCAGGTCTAATATTTTGACTTTTAATTGGCTTAATTATTATTTGATTGCTTCCGACTCGTCAATTTTTGGGAATCAATTTTCTTTATTTATTTATTCTTTAGTCATAATCTATTATTCTTCTTTTTTGCTGGGGATAAATATTTAGTTGTGTATTTATTTTATTTTATTCACAAGGACCCATCAATTTTGCGAATATAAAATTTCGTAAATAAGGATATCGTAGCTGTAATATTATAATTTAGCTAGCTGTATATTGATTGCCCGAATCAAGTTAGGCAAATTTTTATTTTTTATTTTTTATTTTTTGAGAATGAAGTTGGGCAAATTGATACTCCATTTGCAACAATACTATATATATACTCAAATGAATGAAGATGGTCTGTATTTCAATGTAAATTGAGAGAATCTTTACATTTACATTATGAAAGAGTAGTTTTTTTTTTCCATTTCAATAAAAAGTGGGAGGAAATGATAAAATAGTAATTTTTTCCCATAGTTATCAGAATAATATGGAGTGGTGTGATGATGTTATTGGTTCAACTATTAGATTAAGGATTAATTTATTTTAATATAAGAAAAGTAAAAATACAGGCAGCTGAAGATTTTATTTTTTATTTTTTTATGGAATAAATAAAGTAGATGATAAACGGTAAAAAAAAAAAAAAAAAAGTATTCAAAAAAATTTTTTTTTGAGAAAAAATAAAAGTATTCAACTTAAACATATATATATATATATAGGCAAGTATATTAAAATTTCAAATTAATAAAATATATATATTTTTAATTTTGTATTCAAATAAAGAGTTTAATGATTTTTTATATACAAAAATGATTTCAAATAGAACAGTTGAATTGATTTTTTATTTCCAAAAATCTTGTAACTCAATTGATTGACATTTTTTAATATTCCCCAATTATTAAATTATCAAAAGAGAGTTGATCTTAACCAGTTCAAAATTAATTATGTTCTAAAAGAAAAAAGAATTAAAGGTTCAGACATAAAATTGTCAATTTGATTATTTTTATTTAAAAATTAAATGGTTCAAAGAAAATCGTGTGGTTCAATATTTTTCTAAAACCACTACTTTTTTTTTTCATGGTTGGATACTAGATAGTGCTTAATATGGATTTCAAACATTCATTTATATAAAAACTTATTTTACTAAATAAAAAATTATAATTTATTTATTTGTCATATCACTACATTCTCATGTAGATTCTTAAAATGTTAATATATAAGATAAAGTTTAATTATAAAATTGGTTGTAACCTAAGGTTACAATATTACTAAATAAAATAAACGTTACTACATATTTTGAAAATATAATCGTTGAATTGTAGGTTTTTTACTCTTTTAATACACATGTCAAATTTTGTGTCAATCAGATATTATTTACTATATGATCTATAAGCTTCTATTTTATGCATAATTTTAAATTACAAAAACTTGTAATTTAAACAATTTATTGATGACATAGCTATTGATCTTTAATTTTCTAGAAATTTTGCAAGTATGGAGGATATAAGAAAAAGATGTAATCCAATGGTGAATTTATCAAAATTCACATCTAATAAAAAAATATTGAGTAAGGTTGTACCCTAATTTGTAGCTAAATTTTGTCACAATATATATTAACCTTCTAATGGACTCATTCAATTTGTTTTGAAAAGGAGATTTTAAGTAAATTTCACATAATTTCGAGCCAAAGTTTGAAATTTGTATAAAATCATTTGCATTGGAAGCCACAAAAATTTATCAAAATAGAAACTTTAAAATTACAAAATAAAATGTGATAAACCCTTAAGTTTATTCTAAGTCCAACAAATTAACATAAAGACTTCATATCTCCTTCTTTCTTTTTTGTTTTTTCTTTTTTATGCCAAAGCTTTTGATCTATAACTACAAGTAAAACAATAAAACAAAATGCTACACATAAAGGAAGATTGAGATAAATGATCATAGCATTAGTAGAACTCATTAATCACAGCTTGAGGGACAAGTCCAGTTCTTGCAGTTCTCCTTCATGACATTCGTGACCAGCCTCTCCATTGGTAGCAGTATTGGCATGAAAATCACTGAAACTCATATTCTCATTGCTACAATGAAGATTTCCAATTACTCCATTTCTCTCAGTGGCAGGTTGTGAGCTCACCATAACATAAGTAGGTTGCTTGGTCACGAAAACTGGACGAGGATTTAGATTCATCATAGATGATGGAATTTGATGTGCACCATGGCCGTACCAGGAATTATGCTTGATGGGTTTATGAATCTTAGACTTGGCATGGAAGCTTAGGGTTGATCTATTGAAAGGCATGTGAGAAGTAGTACGTGCCACAATATTTGTGTTATAATTGGCATATAAATTTCTATAACCCAATATTTCCAGTGCCTGCTTTTGCTTTTGCTTTTGTAGTAGTATTCTCTCTTGCTCAGCATCATCATCAGGTATAATGATCATACTTGATGATGTGCGGAAGCTGGAGCTGAAGGAGGAACAACAGTTGTTTAACATGTTCATGTTAGGATTATGCTTGTCATGGAGTGTTCCAAAAGCCATTATTTCCATGGCTCGCCTCTGTCGTTGCAATAATCTCTCCAATTTATCGTCGCGGTACGCGATCATATTTGATTTTGCTGAGAAGTTGACGTTGGGGTTGGAAGAACTAGTATAATTTGTCATTGCTCTGGCTATATGTATATGAAATTGTGTGAGAATATAATGTTTAAAGTGATAGTACTGGTGCTGGCAATTGTGGTTGAAAAAGCATGAAAGGCTTTTATATATATACACACACACAAAGGCAAAAGTGGGAAAATCTTTTTATTTTTGGAAGCATTTATATGATTAAATTCTATGACACTGTAATACATTCATTAGATATGGACGTATTAGTAAACTACCGAAAATTAGAGTTAAAATTGCTTGATGACAAAGAAAGTTTAATGGGACAACTGTCATGACTTTTATATGGAAAATATTGTAAATAATAAATCCCACAACTAAGAGAAGGTATTTTTTTTCTTTTCCCTTTTTTGAAATTCACTAATTAGGGAATGTCTTAATAGTTGATACCATAGGGATTTACTCATTGACCTTATTATCATGAAACTGCGGTGTTTTATTAACTGCTTGATTCATAAAGGGAATGGTTCCATAACTATGCTATAAAGTTTTTTCTTTTCTAATTATACATTCTTTTTTCTCTTACATTGATCCTTCATCATATTCTCGTTGTCATTTAGAAAAGGAAAAACACAATGGTGCTAACTGGCTAACTGCTAAGAGTAAGGATGCGCCATAAATAGGATTTTTTTTTAAAGGTAAAAACTGCATCAGGTTTTTTTTTTTTTTTTTTTTTTTTTTTTTTTTTTTTTTTTTTTTGAATAATAGAAATGTCCTTCTGTCCTTTGAAAAAAAAAAAAAATCAAATTCCTTTTGTCCCTCCAATCATTGAGATAAGCTCAAGTACATCTTTAATTTTTGGAAGCATGTATGATATATTATGTGATGATGCCAAAAATCATCAGTAAGTCACACAGCCCTCACGTGCTCGAGACAACACCTATGAAACAAAAACAAAGAAGACCTTGGGAGAGTACCGGTGTGGTACTGGCCAAAGACTCTCTGAAGGCTAAGTCAGAGAACTTTCACAACTCTAAAGTGCCAGAGCTAGGGGAATTATGCTTACTTTGGTTTGTGAGGGTCTTGGAGTTTTTATAGTATCGTGGGGTTGACATTCATTCCTTGGTTTAGAAGATCTTTCCTTGTGGGAGAGATCTTCTTTAGTTCATGTATCTTACGGGATCCTTTCCTTATAGGACTCTCTTGATTAGGATTAAACGTGGGGTACAAGATATTTCCTTATATGCTCATGCGTGGAGGCCAGGTAAGGCCATGTCAGCCTCAACACAGGTTTGCTCATCCTCTTCAGCTTCCCTCTATCAACCTCATATCCCGTCTTCATATTTTAGTTGTCTCGTTCAGGGGTTTGTTGACCTCAAGGTGCAGCCGTCAGCTATGAGGTAGAGCTGTAGATTTTATCTTGTCGTTGTTGGGCTATGAACGTGCAAGTGAGGTTGACAAGTTCATTAGGACTGTCGCCTTTGCCTAAAATTGACGAGTTCACCTTTGGTAGCATGTATGATATATTATGTGACACCTAAAACTTTCATCAACTTGCAAGCATTCGAATAAATAAATAAATAAAATTTTTGGGACATTAATTAAGAGAAGAAATTTAATATTTTAGGGATGGAAGGTTTTCCTACATAAATGATTTCCTTTATGTCCCTTCCATCATGCATGTCATATTCGTGGAGAGGGTCTTCAGAACAAGGGGTTGAGTCCCAATCAAGACTTTTATCAAACATATAGTCTCCAAAGAAGGGAGGAATAATCCACTGTTCCTCTATGGAAGGATTTTCATTTCCTCCTAGAAGGGGCTTGCTGCTCTTTGAAAGGAAAGGTTTTGAAAATTTTGCAAAACTGGATCTTAAGCCACGTTTTACACCCACGATTTGGTATTTGAGAAGAATTCTGGATTTCAGGTTGAAGAAGAAGGAGATAAGGGAAAAATGAGAGAAATAAGGAAGGGAAATATTTCTTTTTCTTTTATACTTTGAGGAGTTACCCATTTTCCCTCCAAAAAGAAGCTTGTTCAAAAAACAGAATATCTTTTCAAAATTGGCACGTGTCAACAAAAGGAAAGAACTGAGTTTCTGACAAAGGAGCAGTTGATGGTGTTGAAAACAAGGAAACCGCCTTCACAGACAAAGTGTAAAGGCGTGACCCTTCACCAACAAGTTTATTTTATCTTGTCTCATTTCATTTTGTTAACTGACATGTTTACATTTTTATGTCTTTGTGTAGGAATTTCATGTGTGGTAAAATAAACATAAAGCATAACATAAATGTAAATGAACAGTAAACATATTATAAGATAAAATTTCCTTTTTCATATATATTCTTTTGTGTTTAAGTTTTACAAAAATTGGAAAGAGGGATTTACATAATTTGGCCCTGGTGGCCTATCACCCTCTTTCCTATATAAAAACACAAAAAATAATAAAAACAAAAGGAATTAAATTTTTACAACCTAAGCCAATAGATGGCTAAACAAAAGAAAACACTTAAAAATAAAAACGGTAGGTTTGATGGTGAGCGAATTAAGGAGACTGCAGGGCATAGGCATCCGAGTCATCCCCAGAGTCTTCTTGGGGATAGTCTGGAGCCAGATACTCCATCTCTTCCTCATCCTCATCGTCCTCTTCTTCCTCTTCCTCTTCTTCGCCTTTATCCTCCCCTGAGTCAGAGCCATTAGAGGAGTCTGACTCCTTTGAGTCAGAAAGGTCCAAAGCACTAGACTCCAAACCTGATTGAGAGGGCCTACGTCTTCTCCTACACCTAGAGGGGGCTCTCATGAAGGCAGCAAACATTGCATCTTCAGCGTCTTCTTCGGCCCTCAGTCGAAGTTCCTTCAAGTCTTCTTCTTCTTCATCGCTCTAGTTAAAGGGAGCAACCTCTTCAGGGACGAAAACTTGGGGAGGCAGAGAGAATATGGGAAAAGGGAGAGGGGGATGCATAGGACTTGGTGGTGGGGAGGGAATGTTGTTGTCTGGAGAGCTTGGAGCGCTCTTAGAAGAGCTGGTGGTATGTTTTGGGGAGTTAGAACTAGCAGAAGAAAAATTTGACATTTTAGTGGGGGTTAAGGTTTTTTGAGAAAGTCTGAAGATACAGAGGGAATGAAGAAGGAAGAATGAAGAAGAAACATTTCTTATTTAAATCTCCAATTGCAGTTAAGTGAAGAGACATGGCATCTATGAGGAGTAATGTTTGTCTGCCAAAATGCAAGAAATGAATAGACGCCAAAACGGCTAAAAGCACCCCTGCAAGTCACGTGTCCATGCTCAAACATCACAAGGTATGATTACCAGTGTGTTAATGCCTGAACCAATGTGACTGTTAAAGGCCTTTACCATTAAACGCCATTGACAGTCAGGGGGATAATGTACATTACACCACTAAAGCATGGGAAAGTGCATATGTGATTGAATCTAGACCCTACACGTGGAATGGCTATGAGCAAAGGAAGAGGAATCGTTGGCTAAAGGTGTGACTGACTTGGGAAGAAAGAAAAATATGCACATAACATGGTACTCAAGCACTCACAAAAATGGAGATAATGACTTTCTAAGGTCAGTAGCTATGACGACACCCCTTATTGGTTGAATGCATGTTGGACCACTTCAGAGACATGTGTATCATTCACAATACTCCTGATGTCCCTTTCAATGTTCAGGGGCTGTTTCCCAAGTAGTGGCAAAGTCACCTACCCACGGGCCCCCGTGCCACGTTGGCGCAATCTCTATCCTCTAATCAGCAGGTAATATCACAGTTGTGAAAAGGTCCAAAATAAGAAAATGATGACTTGACACCCGTCCTTGTACTAAGTCATATTCCTCACCTAACATGGTACTCAGGCACTCACAAAAATGGAGATGATGACTTTCTAAGGTCAGCAGCTATAAGGACACCCCTTACTGGTTGAATGCATGATTGACCACTTCAGAGACATATGTATCATTCACAGTACTCCTGATGTCCCTCTCAATGTCCAGGGGTTGTTTCCCAAGCAGTGACAAAGTCACCTACCCACGGGCCCTCGTGCCACGTTGGTGCAATCTCTATCCTCTAATCAGCAGATAATATCACAGTTGTGAAAAGGTTCAAAATAAGAAAATGATGACTTGACACCTGTCCTTGTACTCAGTCATATTTCTCAAATTATAAAAGGAACATGCAGCTGTGTTTTAGGGTAAGAACCCAAGTAGATATAGAGAGAAAATAGTAGAAAGGTGATAAGATGGGAAGGTAGAAAACAAAGTCTCTCTTTAAGGAATGATACCCTTATTGTACAAGAGTGACCTCTTTTTCTCACATAATACAAATCTGAGCAGAGCAAAAACATTCCATTCTTGCTCAAACCGTGGTTTTTCATCCCTTTCTTAGGGTTTTCCGTGTGCATTTTGTGTCCCTTTTCCTTACTATCATTTTCTTCTTCTTACTATCATTTTCTTCTTCTCTAAAGTGTGTCATGTCAAAGTTAGAATCTTTGTCACTTAGAAGCTTTTTCATGTAGATGTACTGTTAGATAACTTATTTTATACCTCTATATAAGCTCAAATCTAACTTGCACGTACACCATGCTACATTAGTGGTCTCAGATAATGCACCCTCTAGAGCAATTACTGTCAGGCTTACTGACCTTGTACAAGATTTGCATTGACAAAACAAATGACATACCTGAAAATGTGGAAGCATGGCAAGAGACTATACAGCAGAAGATCTTGAAAAGATAAAAAGCAATGATATGATAAAGACTCCAAGATATACCAGCTTCCTTCAATGAATTTCCAGAGTCAAGCAATCAAAAAGTAAAATTGTAAGACATTTGTAATAACAATTATTATGAGCAAATAATGGATTTTGGTTTGGGGTTTACTAGTTTACTTTGTAAAGATTCTAAAGATTACCATATATAGTACACTTGAAGGAAGACCAACACCACCTCGGATGGCCATACAAATAGAAGGTGGTACCGTGGTAGTCCATTAATTTTACAAATTGGAATCTAATTTAGTTTATCTGGTCAAGTATTCTTCTTATGATTTCTTCTTAGTCAACATTCACCACTAAGGATTTACTATAATAAGGGCAATGGAATTATTAAGAAGACACAACCAGCATATTTGCTTTGGAAGGAGTTCAGCAAAATTACTGAGAAAATGTTTCAATCGCCTGATACAATGGCGTAGATGATGTGGGAACTGTGAAGGAAAATTTATTCTAATTTATTTATACTTAATTTTTGGAGTCAATTTTTTTTTTATTGGTTAATTGTATTTTATTTTAGGTCTTAGTAGTAAATTAGATTATTAGTATTTTATATGATTTCCTAAAGTTTAGGTTATTTTTATAATTCAATAGTTGGGTTTTCCCAAGTCATTCAGAATAAGGCTCCCCAAATCAATGAGAATTAGACTTAGCGATTAGTCCTAGCTAGTACCCTATATAAGCACAATATTGCACTTCTATAGAGATGGAAAACAATATTGATTAATAAAATTTCTTTTGGAATGTTCCAAGTGTCTAGCTCAAGCCAAAAATGGGTGTTGACTCCTATATTTGTTCTCTCTTACTTGGTACTTACTCCTACGGTTTCTATCCCACTTGGTGCTGTCTCCAATTTGCATGTTGCATCAAGTTTTGGTTTTGACCCGCGTCAACAGATGAAGATGTAGAACCATTGTCATTAACAATGCTAACCAGTCTGAAACTCTTTATACCATAGTCTCTTGGCATGCCTCACCCGTATCTTGTTCCAGTAGGACCTAAGATGTGTTGCATATTATTAGATTACAATCCCATGAACCATGAATGAAACAGAAAATAAACTTGAGAATTTGCCCACTTTATATTACCATCTCAAGATCTTTCTTCTTCTTTTTTTTTTTCTTTTTTTTTTTCCTTTTTCTTAAATCTATCTCTCTCAAACTTTTGCTAGAGTCTCTGTGTGAACGTGTAGCAATTGCTAGACTTTTGTGTGTGAACGTTTGGTGATGTAACTGAATTGTAGGACAGCTAGACCTCCAGAGTTAGAGAGAGAGAAGAGAAGAAGATTCAAGAAAGGTGAATAGGACAAAATGGTTATTAAAGTTCTGATGATCTTTCCTTTCCAATTACACCCCTTTATACAATTTGTAACTGAATCTCTAACTAACCCTTCCATTCTAACTTTACCAACTAACCCTCCCAGCCCGTGTGGTGTTGGCTGTTTACACAGTGGGCCACTCACCAATTGACTCTAATACAACAATAGCACAGTAGCCAATTACCAACTCACTCTAATACAACAATAGCTACAGCTGTCCAAACAATTCAATGAATTACTAATACTCACAATCCTGACAATTTCCCCTCCCTTAGAGCACCTTGCCCACAAGGTGTGGAAATTTCTGCTGGAGATCAAATAAATTCTCCCAGGTGGCATCCTCCTTGCTCTCACCTTGCCACTGAACCAATACTTGAGTAATAACTCTACTCCTCAACTGATGTGATCTGTCAGCCAAAATAGACATGGGTTCAGAAGAAAGAACCAAATCAACAGACACAGTTGGTAGTGTAGACCTAGGCTACACATGTTGGCCCACTTTGGCTTTGAGATTGGATACATGGAAAACAGGGTGAATAAGGGAACCAACTGGCAAATCTAACTTGTAAGAAACCTGCCCAATCTTCTGCAAAATCTGAAATGGGCCATAGAACCGAGGAGCTAACTTTCCCAGCTTCTGATGATGCACAGAGGCTTGTTTGTAGGGTTGTAATCTGAGGTAAACCCAATCTCCCACATTAAATGACCGGTCCACCCTTTTCTTATCAGCATACCATTTCATCCTTTCTTGAGCAGCAGTGAGGTTGTGTTTGAGCAAGGATAAGAGCTGCTGTCTATCCTTCAAGAACAAGTCCACAGCCCCTACCTGAGTTGTGCCAGGTACATAATCCATAACTCTGGGTGAAGGATATCCATATAAAGCCTCAAATGGAGTTAGTTTAATGGATGTATGGAAATTGGTGTTAAACCAAAACTCAGCCAATGGAAGCCACTCCACCCAAGATTGAGGCTTGTCAGCTGCAAAAGCCCTTAAGTAGTGTTCCAAACTTTTATTTACAACCTCAGTTTGGCCATCAGATTGGGGATGGTAGGCAGAAGACATAGCTAATGTAACCCCTTGCAATCTCAACAATTCTGACCAAAATTTAGATGTAAAAACAGGATCCCTATAACTAACAATGGATGAAGGCATGCCATGTAATTTGAAAACATAATGCATATAAAGATTGGCTACCTTGGCAGCAGTGTAAGGGTGAGAAAGAGGGATAAAATGAACATACTTAGTTAGCCTGTCTACCACCACAAACACCACCGTCTTCATTTGTGACTTAGGCAGCCCTTCCACAAAATCCATACTTACATCTGTCCAAGGCCTTTCTGGGATGGATAAAGGCTGTAGCAACCCAGCCGGATAACAAGTCTCATTCTTAAGTTTCTGGCACATATCACACTCCCTAATGTATTTGATGGAGATCAAGGCACCGCTTCGAAGGATCTCGTTCAAGTACCAATTGGACCGGTTTCGAGAGCACAAGCAAAGAAGTTCAAGGATGTACTCAACGGACTCATCCAAGAGTTATGGGCTCAAGCAAATTTGTGGAGGCCCATTGAGCATGATCCACGTGGGCCTCAAAGAATCGTCACCTTGATTCAAGTTCTAGAAGGATCCGGTCAAGGCTAAGAATTGGCAAGAAATATTTTGGGCCTATTCTAGAAGGATCGTGATGCACGACACAATTTACTAATTAATTATTGCAATTTATTATTTTTGGTATTTTTATGTAAAAAAAACGTTATTTTAGGTTTAGGTGATTTATTTCCTTGTTTTTAGGTGCATTTAATGCTTTTTAGGTCAAATTTGATTCCTGGTATGGTTAGGTATCAATTAGGAGTTTTTTTAGAATATATTTTCTTGTCTGTCAAGTTTTATAGAGCCTTTAAATAGGCTCCTAAGTCTGTAAACGTTTTTGGGAAGACATAATTGAATATTCATAAAACTTGTGAGGTTTATTCTCTTTGGTTCTTTGAAGAACTATTCGAACTTATCGGGATTTCCCGTGGCGTTCATCTTGACTTATCAAACGGAGTTTCCACCACCGTTTGTGGCGTCTTCCTTATACCGAGGTTCTTGTTTGTCATAAACAACGGGTCGAGGTCTTCCCTTCGAATCTGTCCATAGAACGATCTTGGGTTCCTTTTCGTTGTTGGGTCTCGTTATTCTTGGCGGGGTTCACATCATTTGGTATCAGAGCCAGGTTTCTAGTTCAGGTTTGCCTTCCTTTAACATCTTTCATTCCTTTGTTTCTTCTTTAGCCATCCACATCATTTATCTCTTCTTAGCTGAATTTCCTTTACCCTATCTGTTCAATCTTTGTTTGTTCTTGTTGATGTCTAAACTATTGGTCTGGTCTCACATCTCTTAGTTATTTCGAAATTTTATGTCATTATTCTCAAAAGCTAGTTGCTGATCGTAAAAAAAAAAAAAAAAAAAAAAAAAAAAAAAAAAAAAAAAGAGAGACTCAAAGAAGAAGACAGAAAGGAGTTCCCAAAAAAAAAAAAAAAAAAAAAAAAATTCACTAATCTGTGATTCCAAATTTCCAAACTGCCATATTCCTTCTAATTCTATTCTGAAAATTTCCATATTCCTTGTGTTCAAATCTGAAATTCCTTGATTAGTTCTTGGTAAATTGTTGCTGGAAATTTTTGAGTTGTTTGTTTAGTTTCAAAAGAACTGAAAGAGAATTATCGAGGGGAAAAAGGCAAGAGTGGTGAGAACATCAGAGGGTAAAAGCCATATTATTTTGAGTGAAATACGAGTGGAGAGTGATCCACATTCTTGAGCGTAAACACGTAAGGGAGTGATTCGTGAGGTCCCTTTTTTTTTTTTTTTTTTGTGTTGTTTCTAACCTTTGTTTTGCAGAAAACATGTCTCACGATAGTGGTAAGAGCATTACCGAAGATAAAACAAAATTGGTTGATCCGAAGGTATTTATGGAGGCCATGATAAGTGAGATGAGGCGTGTGATGAAGATGGAGATGGAGCAGGTTCATGAACGAATAGATCAAATGGAGAATAGACGTGAGGAGCAACCACAAAAAGGTCGTAATTTGCGTAGAAGGGAAAGATATCCATCGAGGGAGGAGGATGAAGAGCTTTATGGGTCTGGTTTTGATGAAGAAGAAGATCGAGATTCCATTGTTAACAATAGGAGACCTGGAGGAAGATATAGAGGAGCTAGGAATCGCGAAGATAACAACTTGGGTGGTATTAAGATGAAAATTCCGTCCTTTCAAGGTAGATCTGATCCTGAGGCATATCTTGAGTGGGAAAAGAAGATGGAGTTCGTGTTTGATTGCCACAACTACTCCGAGGCAAAGAAGGTAAAATTAGCCGTGATTGAATTTTCTGAATATGCTATTACTTGGTGGGATCAGCTTGTGATAAACAGGAGGCGGAATAGAGAACACTCAATAGACACATGGGAGGAGATGAAAGTAGTGATGAGAAAGCGGTTCGTTCCAAGTTACTACTACCGAGAGTTGTACAAAAAGCTACAAGGTCTTAGACAAGGGAGTCGAAGCGTAGAGGATTACTACAAGGAGATGGAGATTGCTATGATCCGCGCTAATGTGGAGGAGGATCGGGAGGCTACAATGGCTAGATTTTTACTTGGCTTAAACCGGGAGATCCATGATAAGGTAGAGATGCAGCATTATGTGGAATTGGAAGATATGGTGCATATGGCTATCAAAGTGGAACAACAACTCAAGAGAGGGAGTGGGACACGTGCAGGCCATAACTTTAGTTCTACCTCTTGGAAATCAAGTCATGCCAAGCCACTGGACAAGTCACAAACGCCCAAACCCGAGCCCAAGTCCGCGACCACCAGCCACGTTCCTCAAGGTAAAACCGACACCTCTACCTCTAGGAATCGTGATATTAAATGTTTTAGATGTCAAGGCAGGGGCCACATAGCAAGTCAATGTCCAAACAAGCAAGTCATGGTGTTGCAAGCCAATGGTGAAATTGTGACCGATGATGAAGATTCCGACACTGACGACATGCCGCCATTGGAGGATGTTTCCGAGGAGGAGTATTTAGCCCCTGACGCATTGACATTGGTGGCCAGGAGAGCATTGAGCTTGCAAGTAAAAGGAGTTGATGAAGTACAGCGGGAGAATATCTTTCACACTAGGTGCTACGTTAAAGACAAGGTATGTAGTGTGATTATTGATGGTGGTAGTTGTACTAATGTTGCAAGCACAATTATGGTAGAGAAATTGGGATTGCCCATGGTAAAGCACCCTAGGCCATACAAGTTGCAATGGCTAAATGATAGTGGTGAGATAAGGGTGAACAAGCAAGTGTTAGTTGCATTTCGAATCGGTAAATACGAAGATGAAGTGTTGTGTGATGTAGTACCGATGCAAGCGGGACACTTATTGCTAAGGCGTCCATGGCAGTTCGATAGGCAAGTGAAGCATGATGGCTTTACGAACAAGTACTCTTTTGTACTTAATCAACGATCAATCACTCTTGTACCATTGACACCGCAGCAAGTATACGAGGATCAAGTGAGATTACAAAAGGAGAGTGATCAAAAGAAAGAGAGTGAGCAAAAGAAAAAGAGTGAAAATCAGAGAGAGGCCGAGAAAAATGAGAGAGAAAAAGAAAATCAAAGTTCGGCCCTTGAGAGAAAATCAGAGAGAAAACAAAAGAATTTCTATGCAAAAGTGAGTGAGATTAAGCGAGCAATGTTTTCAAATCAGCCGATGATTGTACTTTCGTACAAAGAGGCACTTTTAAACACTAACGAACTTGACCTTGCTTTGCCTAGTTCTATTGTTTCTCTTTTGCAGGAATCACATGGTGGGGGATTAATGGGACATTTTGGAGTTGCAAAGACTTTAGCTATTTTGCAGGAACACTTCTATTGGCCTCACATGAAACGAGATGTCGAACGGATTTGTGGTAGATGTGTCATATGTAAGCAAGCTAAATCCAAAGTGCAGCCCAACGGTTTGTATACTCCTTTACCAATTCCTAGTGCGCCTTGGATTGATATTTCAATGGATTTTGTGTTAGGATTGCCTAGGACTAAACATGGAAGAGATTCAATTTTTGTGGTCGTGGATAGATTTTCTAAAATGGCACATTTTATTCCATGTCACAAAACGGATGACGCTTCACATGTTGCTGATTTGTTCTTTAGAGAGATTGTGAGATTACATGGCATGCCTAGGACAATTGTTTCAGATAGAGATGCTAAGTTCTTGAGCTATTTTTGGAAGACTTTGTGGTGTAAGCTAGGTACTAAGCTATTGTTTTCCACTACTTGTCATCCACAAACTGATGGTCAAACTGAAGTAGTAAATAGGACTTTGTCTACTCTATTGAGGGCAATCATTAGAAAGAATATCAAGACATGGGAAGAATGTTTACCACATGTTGAGTTTGCATATAATAGAGCTGTTCATTCTGCTACCAAATTTTCGCCATTTGAAATTGTGTATGGGTTTAATCCTTTAACTCCATTGGATTTATCTCCTTTACCTTTGACGGAGCACATTAATTTAGATGGCAAAAAGAAAGCTGATTTTGTGAAGCAGATTCATGAGAAAGCAAGACTCAACATTGAACGTAGAACGGAGCAATATGCCACACAAGCGAACAAGGGACGTCGCAAACTGGTTTTTGAACCCGGAGATTGGGTTTGGCTGCATATGAGAACAGAAAGATTCCCGGCGAAAAGACGTTCCAAATTGCTCCCAAGAGGAGATGGTCCTTTCCAAGTCCTCGAGCGTATCAATGACAACGCTTACAAGCTAGATTTACCTGGTGAGTACAATGTAAGTGCCACTTTTAATGTTACTGATTTAAGTCCTTTTGATGTAGGTGATGATTTGAGGGCAAATCCTTTTCAAGAGGAGGGGAATGATGGAGATCAAGGCACCGCTTCGAAGGATCTCGTTCAAGTACCAATTGGACCGGTTTCGAGAGCACAAGCAAAGAAGTTCAAGGATGTACTCAACGGACTCATCCAAGAGTTATGGGCTCAAGCAAATTTGTGGAGGCCCATTGAGCATGATCCACGTGGGCCTCAAAGAATCGTCACCTTGATTCAAGTTCTAGAAGGATCCGGTCAAGGCTAAGAATTGGCAAGAAATATTTTGGGCCTATTCTAGAAGGATCGTGATGCACGACACAATTTACTAATTAATTATTGCAATTTATTATTTTTGGTATTTTTATGTAAAAAAAACGTTATTTTAGGTTTAGGTGATTTATTTCCTTGTTTTTAGGTGCATTTAATGCTTTTTAGGTCAAATTTGATTCCTGATATGGTTAGGTATCAATTAGGAGTTTTTTTAGAATATATTTTCTTGTCTGTCAAGTTTTATAGAGCCCTTAAATAGGCTCCTAAGCCTGTAAACGTTTTTGGGAAGACATAATTGAATATTCATAAAACTTGTGAGGTTTATTCTCTTTGGTTCTTTGAAGAACTATTCGAACTTATCGGGATTTCCCGTGGCGTTCATCTTGACTTATCAAATGGAGTTTCCACCACCGTTTGTGGCGTCTTCCTTATACCGAGGTTCTTGTTTGTCATAAACAACGGGTCGAGGTCTTCCCTTCGAATCTGTCCATAGAACGATCTTGGGTTCCTTTTCGTTGTTGGGTCTCGTTATTCTTGGCGGGGTTCACATCAGTATTGCTTCAAGTCTCTGCTCATACCATCCCAATAGAAATCCTTCTTAAGCCTGTGATAAGTCTTCAAATAGCCTGAATGACCCCCCAAAGGCCCATCATGCACTTGTTGCAACACCTTGGTCTTTAGATCACCATTAAATTAACCTAAATACAACCTGCCTTTAAAAAACAGCAAGTCATTACAAAGGGTAAAACCTTTTGGAGCAACCAGACCAGACTGAATAGCTTGAACAATATTCTGGACAGTAGGATCAGATGCATAACTATGCTTAAGATCAGCAAGCCAAGTTGGAGTAGGGAAAGAAATCATGCACAATGTACCCACAGTAGAAGCAGAAGGTTCTATGGGAGCTCCAGAAAGATTTTCATCCTTTCTAGATAGAGTATCAGCCACCACATTCTCCTTACCATGCTTGTATTCCACAATAAACACATAACCAAGTAGTTTAGTAATCCATTTCTGTTGTGCAGGAGTTCCAACTCTCTGTTCAAGCAAGTATTTCAAACTTTGATGATCAGTTTTAATCACAAATGGCCTCCCAAGTAAATAAGGTCTCCACTTCTTCACAGCAACCACCAAAGCCAACAACTCATTTTCATAAGTAGAGAGAGCAAGATTCTTACCCTTCAATGCTTGACTATGGAATGCAATAGGTCTTTGAGATTGCATTAAAACAGCCCCTAACCCCAAACCTGAAGCATCACACTCCACAGTAAAAGGTTTGGTAAAATCTGGTAAAGCTAACACAGGTGGGTTGGACATAGCATCCTTGAGTAGCTGAAATGCTTGAGAAGCTGCTGGAGTCCAAGAAAAAGAATCTTTTTTAAGCAAAGCAGTCAAAGGAGCTGCCATTTGACCATACCCCTTCACAAACTTCCTATAATACCCTGTGAGACCCAAGAATCCTCTCAAGGCTTTAACATCCTTAGGGATAGGCCACTGCTGCATGGCAGCAGTCTTCCTAGGGTCTGTCTTTACTCCTTCCCCTGAAATAAAATGCCCCAAGTACTCCACCTCCTTACAAGCAAACACACACTTAGACTTCTTGGCATACAGTTGGTGTTTAACTAAAGCCTCCAATACCAATTTAAGATGACAGACATGATCCTCTAAGGTCTTACTATACACAAGAATGTCATCAAAGAAAACAAGAACAAATTTCCTCAAGAATGGCCTAAAAACAGTATTCATCAAGGATTGGAAGGTGGAAGGAACATTGGTTAAGCCAAAAGGCATCACCAAAAACTCATAATGACCTTCATGTGTACGAAATGCAGTTTTAGGAATATCTTGCTCCTTCATCCTAATCTGGTGATATCCAGACCTCAAGTCCAATTTGGAAAATACACAAGCTCCAAACAACTCATCCAACAATTCATCAATTATAGGAATCGGATATTTATCCTTAATGGTTTCTTGATTTAAAGCCCTATAATCTATACACATCCTCCATGATCCATCAGCTTTCCTCACCAAAAGAACAGGAGAAGCAAAAGGATTACAACTATTTCTAATGAAACCAACAGATAATAATTCTTTCACAATCTTTTCAATTTCATTTTTCTGATAGTATGGATACCTGTAAGGTCTTTGACTGAGTGCCTGAGCTCCTTCCTTCAAGGTAATTTGATGTTCATGACCTCTTAAGGGAGGCATATCCACAGGGGTAGCAAAAACAGACTCAAATTCCACCAGCAGATCAGAAACTTGCTTAGGCAACTGAGTTAAACATTCTGTAGAAGTCAATTCTGACTGAACTGAGATGTGTAAAACCAACCCCTTCCTTACTGTGTCCTTCAAGAATTGAGTGCCTTCTTGCAGCTGTGATTCTGTACTCCTCAAACCTTGTAATAGCACCTGCCTTTGAGCATAAGTAAAACTCATGGTCAACAGCTTAAAGTCCCATTGAATAACCTCTAATGTAACTAGCCAATGTGTACCCAGTACCAAATCACATCCTCCCATCTGCAACACATGCAATTGCACCAAGAAATCATGCCCCTGTAACCACACTGGAACTTCTCTACATACTCCCTGAGTTCTTATCACCTCTCCATTAGTTACCTTAACCTCCAAAATCTGTGAGGTATCCACTGGAATATGTAAGTGTGAAACTAGAGTTGCATCAATGAAATTGTGTGTGCTACCTGAATCTATAAGGATTACAAAAAACTTTTGTTTAATCCTACACATCACCCTCATAGTGCCTGAGGTGGGAGTACCACTTAGAGCATAAAGGGTGATCTCAGCATCTTCTTGATGCTGCATACCAAACTCAGAATTTCTAGTAATCTCCTCCAACTCAGTAATTTGCACACCTGAATTTGGTTCATGCACTTCATCAATAAAATCAAGAAGGAACAGCTTAGCACTTTTACACCAATGACCAGGGATCCACTTCTCATCACAATTATAACACAACCCTTGCTTCTTCCTTTCCTCCATTTGGGCAGGGGATATTCTCTTAATAGGTAGCCTAGACTTAGGATCTAATAAGGGAGGGACTTTAGGTAGACCCAAGATTGAAGGCTTACCTTGCTCCAATTGCAATCTAGAATTCTTCTTGCAACTCAGATGATATTCTTCTTGGATCTTGGACAACCCAAAAGCTTCATTGAGAGACTGAGGATTAAGCATTCTCACAGGGAGTCTGATCTCATCCTTCAATCCACTGAGGAAGCAACTCAATTTATGGGATGAAGACAACCCTTTAATCCTATTGGATAAAACTTCAAACTGAGCTTTATACATGGCTACTGAAGATGTCTGTCTTAATCTTGTAAGAGTCTCCATAGGGTCATCGTATGAATTGGAGCCAAACCTTACATGTAAAGCTTGTACCAGAGATTCCCAATCAGAAAAAACCCCTGCTTCCTCACTATCTTGAAACCAAATCAACGCCTCCCCATCCATGTGAAACGAAGCCAACATCAATTTCTCCTCCACCGGGGTATTGAAGTACTTAAAGTACTGATTAGCCTTGTAAACCCAACTCGCTGGATCCTCACCAAAAAATCTCGGAAATTCCAGCCTCACTGGACGAGACAAATTGATCGCTGAAGAACCCGAACCACGATTCAGCCCATTGTTTGGAACTCCTCCTTGATCAGAAGCCCCTAATCTCTGTAGCAGCGAAGCTAATTGTTGGTTCATCTCATTCAAGGTGCGAGTATGGATTTCCTGGATGGTTCGCATCTCTTGAATATCCTTGGCGTTATGATCTGATGTGTGTCGAAAAGAAGCCAAAGCTTCATTGGTTGCAGCAGTGGCGCGCGTCTCAACCATGGCCAAGGAATGCCCAGCTCTAATACCAAATGCTAGAGTCTCTGTGTGAACGTGTAGCAATTGCTAGACTTTTGTGTGTGAACGTGTGGTGATGTAACTAAATTGTAGGACAGCTAGACCTCCAGAGTTAGAGAGAGTTAGAGAGAGAGAAGAGAAGAAGATTCAAGAAAGGTGAATAGGACAAAATGGTTATTAAAGTTCTGATGATCTTACTTTACAATCTGGGAAGCACAGACATGGCAAAATTGCCAATGTACTAGCATTGGACATGAATCTGATACGGACACAACCCCAACACGGACACAAACATATCAAGTACGCACTCCGGTAGAAAAAAGTCATTTTTTTTTAATTCTGTTGTTTTTAAATATTGTTTATGTTAGGAATCCAATTGTAGATGAGTGTTGGCACGGATGCATGTGGTGCTGATGACCAATGCATGTGGTGATGCATGAGGGGGTGCTACAGAGGGTGCCTAGGCTGATGGTGTGAAAGGCAGGAGTTGCTGATGCAACATGCATGCACAGCTGATGATGGGAGGCTTCCAGTGTGGTTATGTGTATCTGTTACATATGCATTGCATATCTGTATTATAGCTAGTGACACGTGTAAGGAGGCTGTGTGTGTGTGTGTGTTAGCTGATGTAAGAGTTAGTTAGATTGATGAGTTGTCATGGTAGTTACAAGGTAGTTACACAGCTACAGTTGGGAAGGGCTATAGGTATATACTTGGTTAACAGATTGTAAAGGGGCATTGAACCATTTTGTGAATTGAATATCCTTTCCTCTATTCTTCCTCTCTATCTCTAATCTCTATCTTCCTATCCCTGTTTGGAGGCCTAGTTGTCCTTGAATTCAACTACCCAAATACTCTGTTCTTAACAGTTTATTTGAACTCTTTTTATGGGCATCTAGTTTCTTTGAACACTTTGTTCATACTTTAAACAATATTTTATTGTCTTTAAATTAATTTTAGATATATTTCCAAATATTTCATTGTTGTTACATACTTTTTAAATTCAAAATAAACATAACTTATTCCAAATATAAAATATATATACCTAAAAATAAATATCAATTAATTAATTAATTATTGTATCCTCGACATATCTATAGAGAGTGAAAAATTTCGACCAATCACAAATCGCTACGTCATTGATCAAGTCCACGTAGTATGCTTAAAACAGTCAATTACAAAGTTCTATGTGCTACTCAGTGGGTTCCACTATCATTATTCAGAGACTATTGACAATATTCCAAGTGTCGAAGAATAAAAATTACAAAGAATACCTGATAACCAATCAAATGTTAACACGTGTTATTTTAAATGACATAAGCAGTTTAATTAAAAGCTGCTATGTGTTATTTTAAATTAAAGCATTATGGCTAATTAAATAATGTCATGTGTTCCTTACAGAACAAAACACAAAATCCCTCTATTTAAATTATAACACATGTCATTAATAATAGTCAATCATGAGTCATTACATCTCACTAAGACTCCTATTAATAGAGATCCACCTCAATCTTATGGAGGGGATTCAGAAGACTTGAAGCTCTGCCGGAATCAAGCTCTAAAGCCTCCAATAACTTCAACCTTTGAATCTCAAGAACATTTGAAGCAAAATAATTCAAGTCATCCTTCTAAATCTCAAAGTTCATTGAAATCAAGCTCAAAAGTCTCTATAAACACCAAGAGACTACAAATTTGTGGAGCTCTACGGATCCAAGCCTCTAAAGCCCCAAAGAACTTTCACTACAAATATTTGAAGACAAGGAACATTTGAAGAACATTCATCCAAATTATTCATACAAGTCTCAAAGTTCTATTGGAATCAAGCTTCAAAGCCTCCAGAAACTTCAAGACTTTGATCCATCGAAACTTCATTAGATTCAAGCTCTAAATTCCCGAAGAACTTTCACCACAAATCTTCGAAGATCAAGAACATTCAAAAAACCCACGAAGAACAAGAAATCTCTAACAAGCATACAGCTAGAGATTCATCGCAATTTTGTTCCAAAGAACTTTCAATCTAATTTCCAATCCAAGTGGAGGACATCTTGTGTTCGGGTCAAGACTAAATCGACGTAATACTTGAATTAAAGACTTTTTCAAGGAGATCAAATCAGAGAATTATTCTATTGTATTAGAATCTAAATATAGAGAATTGTACATACAAATTCATCCATACAAATTTACATTTGTGAAATATATTCAAGTGTATGATTTTCAAACTTGAGATTTTGTGTTTACAGTATTGTATCCTAGTTTTTTAAGAAATGACGTGTTAATGTATTACGTATTGTGTCTGTGTCCGTGCTACATAGTTTACAATCCTTAAAGAAACAGAACGAGCATCAGCATGAGACAATAATCTTAATTGAAGATATATATTTATATGGCTTACATTGCCAATGTTATGATTACACCAATGGCTACAAGAAAGCATCCAAGTAGTTGGTTGACTCTATATCTCCTTCCAAGAAAAACAATTGACAGAAGAATTTGCCATACAAGAAAGGTCTGTAAATTCATATGTTTGCATGTACACTATCTAGGTAATTGTTTTTATCATGGGAATTTGGAGGGAGAACTCGGAGAAGGGAAAAAAAAAAAACAGATCGGTTGTCTTTTCTTAATTTTGTCAGGATATTTTAAATAAATAACAGAATCAGTGGCGGCTTAAAGGCCTAGGTCTAAGGCCCCCAATTTTTAATAATTTTTTCACTTATAAAAAGGTCCATCCTATTATAAAAAGTTCCAAAATTGTAAAGTAAAGTTAAGAATATTATAATAATTTGTGTCATCAATCCAAAAAAAAAATCAAACATTCGATAAATGAAAAAAGTATATTTTAAAAATTCAATAAACTATATCGATGGATATAATTTGGCATCATTTTAAAAACTAGATAGAAAAATACATAAATGAAAAAAAAGTACATATATAGTATGTGTATAATGCAATTACATTTTAAAATTTTGCATAAAAATAAGAAAATGTTTGTTATATGTATTTTTAGAGATAAATACAATAATCCAACAAATTACAATCATATAGAAATTTCTCAACAATTTAACACATTATAAGACACATGCAAATATATTGTATAAATAAATATGACATATTCAATAAAATAAAATAATACAAAATGATATGCAGGTATATATATATATATATATATATTTTAAGAATGAACTTGAAAAATTATTGAACTTGGTTGGCCAAATTGGCTAAATCATGCTGAACAAGAGAGCAATGGATTGGGAACTTCCTCCATCCAAACTACATAGTCGGAGACATTTATGGAATATCTAGCTAAACTATGTGCTAATTTATTGTCTCCTCTTCTACAATGAGAGTATAGCAAACTTATTTACAATATTTTATTGGTGCTAAGTTACAATATTTTTAATAACAATTATATTTTTTTTAGAATTATTTTTCATATTAATTAAGTTGACAAACTTTTTAGGCAGCATAATTTAAATTATCCCAAAATATAAAGTGTACGTAATTTGTAATTTATTATAACTTAAAGTTATTAAAAGCATGTGGATTCCAGTTAGCTTAACTGATAAAATCTCTGATGGTTGAATAAGAGATCTGAGGTTCAATCCTCGCTTTACACCGAAAACCGATTGGAGTCTTGGTCTGATGATAAACAAAAATATTAAGATATCTTACAATAAAATAATAATAGGATATTAGCACTGTGCAGATGCTATAAGAATGGTAGAGTGGTAGCCTACAAAACTGCATATGTGTTTTGACCTCTAGAATGGTAGGGTGCAGTGAAAAGAGGGTAGTTGGTGCTAAGTTACACTATTTTTCATAACAATTATATTTTTTTTAGAATTATTTTTCATATTAATTAAGTTGACAAACTTTTTAGGCGGCATAATTTAAATTATCCCAAAATATAAAGTGTACGTAATTTGCAATTTATTATAACTTAAAGTTGTTAAAAGTACGTGGATTCCAGTTAGTTTAACTGATAAAATCTCTGATAATTGAATAAGAGATTTGGAGTTCAATCCCCGCTTACACTAAAAATCGATTGGTATCTTGATCGATGATAAAGAATTATCATCAAAAGTGAACGCCATAGGTTGAAATTCTCTTAAAAAAAAAAAAAAAAAAGTTATTAAAAGCACTACTAGTAGGTTGGGTACTCGATTGAATTCAAGTCAAGATCTTATTAGACTAAAACAAGTTGCTATTCCTAAACTACAAAGTACAAACTCACTTCTTGAGGAAAGTAATTGTAACATGTAGTTTTGTTGTGACAATTTCATATCAAATCACACTACTTCAGCAGAGTAATTTTCATCTGTTGGTTTGTTGTGACAATTTCATATCAATTATTTTTGGAGTTATTATTTACATGTGTGTAGTTAATTTGGAGGGAGTTCTTAATTTGTCAGTTGTCAAACCTGAGCATCCAATCTGGACTTTTTCACTTCCCTTAAAATCTGGTTTTAGTGAATTATTTACATGTGTGTAGTTAATTTGGAGGGAGTTCTTAATTTGTCAGTTGTCAAACCTGAGCATCCAATCTGGACTTTTTCACTTCCCTTAAAATCTGGTTTTAGTGAATTTTTCAACAAATTTCGGTCCTCGTCAATGTCATCATTTGGGGGAAATTATTGAGTACTCAATAATTTCCATCATTTGGTGACAAAATTCATTTCCAACGGTCAACTCACGTGCTCCTTTGTTGAAGAAATTATTATGTGGGTTGGGCAAGGGTGCACTGAATTAATTTCAGTCCATTTATTTATTTATTAATTTTTTTCCTTTGATAAATTAGTTACAATAGGAGGGAGACTTATCTTCTAGACATTTCCATTAGAAATATTGAGGTACAAGTACAAGACCATACAAGACTCTTGGTAATTTTGTCAAATAATTGTTTGTTTGTTTGTTCCCCCCCCCCCCCCCCCCCCCCTTTCTAAATTCGATTGTTACAATAGGGAAGGAGGATTTGAACCCTATATATTTTCGTTGAAAATATCAAAAAGTGTCAATCAGTTAAGTTATAAGGCTATTGAATTCGTTTCGTTGTTTGAAAATTATATAAACTAGTGTGTAGCCTCATGCATATGCACAAGTACAATTAAAAATAATCATAATTACACAATTTTTTTAGAAGATGTTCAAATTATACATTGTATTAGCTTATATACTTTTTTAAACTATACATTTCTAAAATATATAATGGTTTCTTATATATATATATATATATATATATATATATATTAGAATTTAATTGGTTTTAGACTCTTCGATTTTGCACTCAATAATTCAATTGCTACAAAAATTAAAAACTTAGATGGACACGTGGCAAAAAATTGGACTCCAATTGAAATCTAATTTTGGATCTAATTAAATTTGTACACTCAATAATTCACTTGGCATAAAATTAAAAATTATATGGGACACAGTAATATCATATATATATGATATTACTGTGTCAAGTGTCAACGTCTTCCTACATTAAATTACCGTAGATATAAATTACTCACTCCGTCCCAATTTGTTTGTCCTGTTTGAAAAGTCAAACTTTTTAAGAGAATATCATTTATAATCTTGTCTGTCTTATAAAAATGTATAAATTTACAAAACTACCTGTGGGTACCTAGGATGTACGGATCTTCGGGCCATAGGCCTTTTACACCGCATCCTCAACATGTCCTTCAACGTCCTAGGCCGTCCTCGGACGGCTTTGCAACGTCCTAGGCATGCATGGCAACATCCTAGGCATGCTTGGCAACGTCCTCGGACGGTGTCCTAGGAGTCCCACATCGAAGGAAAACCCCCCTACTTTCTACCTTATAAGCGTTGAAGCGAAGGGAGTAGTGTACCGCTAGTTTATAGTTATTCGAATAAACTAAACTAGCGGTACACTACTCCCTTCACTTCAACGCTTATAAGGTAGAAAGTGGGGGGATTTTCCTTCGATGTGGGACTCCTAGGACACCGTCCGAGGACGTTGCCAAGCATGCCTAGGACGTTGCCAAGCATGCCTAGGACGTTGCCATGCATGCCTAGGACGTTGCAAAGCCGTCCAAGGACGGCCTAGGACGTTGAAGGACATGCCGAGGATGCGGTGTAAAAGGCCCATGGCCCGAAGATCCGTACATCCTAGGTACCCACACTACCCTTAAATAAACTTATCAGCTTTTTTTAAAAAGAGTTATTCTTAATGAGACAACTAAAATGGTGCCCCAATTAGATTGATTCTTTGAATATTTGTTAGTTTTCTTTTAAAATAGTTTTGAAAATAAAGTAGGAGTATAATAGGAATATTAGTAAATTAATGACTTTTATTTTTAGAAACATGACAATATTTTGAGACATCTCAAAATAGAATAGAGGACAAACAAACTGGACGGAGGGAGTAATTAATTAACCTTAAAAACAATGAAATAGGTTACATAAAATATTACAATTGTTAAATTAAATTACCGTTTACATATAGATTGAATTAATTAAATAACATAAAAAAATTGAAATAAAATTATATCAGAATCCTGTTTACACTTTACAATTAGATTACATTAATTAACTTTCTCAACCAAAAAAAAAAGATTACATTAATTAAAACCTCAAAAAGTGTTTTTGAAAACCAAAAAAATTAAGTCCCTAAAATTTGGGTTGGATTTTATTTTAATTTTTGAAATTCAGTTCTTTTTTTTTTCCTTGACAATTCGATAGTTACAATATAGGAGGGAGGATTTGAACCATGAATGCGTTTATTGAAAACATTATAAAACTCTTGGCTTGAAACTGTAAATGTATCATCCTTCCATAACTTTACCATTATAATTCTTACTTACATATATGGCAAAATTAGACAAAAAGCATTCCCTCAATTTTCTAGATATGAGTTTTTTTTTTTTTTTTTAGGCATTATACCTAACCAGCTAAATGGTCTAAAATTTTAGCAAAACTTCACCATCATACATTAAAAAAAAGCGTGACCTTGTCCTATCAAAATTTCTTCCCTACTAAAATAATTGTCTTAATTCAGTTTTTGTGTGTCCTTTAGTTCTTGCCTCGGTCACTATTAATTACCCAAAAAAAAAAAGTTTTACTATTCTATTTTTGTTTTGGACTAATTTGCCTTCCCATTGGGAGGAATTTCTTTCAATTCATTATGTGGAGATTTATAAAATCATACACTTGTATTAAATTAAATGTTTCATTAAATAATACAAGTAGATTATCTTTCAAATTGCCATGTGATAAGTTGTGTGAATCTTTTTTCCTAACGAGCTTAGAGAAAATTGATTGTATTTACTTCCATTATCACAACAGCTTACCAATATATAAGTGAGTTTCAGTTAGCTTAACTGGTAAAATCTCTGATGGTTGAATAAGAGATCTAGGGTTCAACTCCTGGCCCACCTACACCTAAAACTGATTGGTGTTTTGGTCTGATGATAAAGAACTATTATCAGGACCAAACGTCATAGGTTGAAACTTTCTATAAAAAAAAGCTTACCAATATATATTTGGTCAATTTTAGGGAATTAATTTTATTTATTTGTTTTTTCTTTAGCCGTAATCTATTCTTCTTCTTTTTTTCTTGGGATAAATATTTAGTTGTGTATTTATTTTATTTTATTTTATTTACTCGGACTCATCAATTTTGCGAATATAAAATTTCGTAAATAAGGTGCTCGTAGCTGTAATATTATAATTTAGCTAGCTGTATATTGCTCGTCCGAATCAAGTTGGGCAAATTGATACTCAATTTGCAATAATTGTGAACTATATATACTCAAATGAATGAAGATGGTCTTTATTTCAATGTAAATTGAGAGACTCTATTACGTGATGAAAAGAGTTGTTTTTTTCCATTACAATACAAAATGGGGAGGAAATCAATTTCATGATGAAATGGTAATTTTTTCCTATAATTATCAGAATAATAATGAAGTGCTATGATAATGTTATTGGTTCCACTATTAGATTAAGGATTAATATATTTTAGATATATATAAGCAAAGTAAAAATAAAGGCAGCTGAAGATTTTTATTTTTTTATGGAATAAATGAAGTTGATGATAAACGGTAAAAAAAAAAAAAGTGTTCAACTTAAACATAAATATAGATAAGTATATTAAAATTTCAAATTAATAAAATATGTGTTTTTATTTTTTATTCAAATAAAGAGTTTAATGATTTATTATATATAAAAATGATTTCAAATAGAAAACTTGAATTGATCTTTAGTTGCCAAGAGTCTTATAACTCAATAGATTGACATCTTCTGATATTGAATTATCAAAAAAGAGTTGATCTTTTTACCACTTCAAAATTATTTATATTCTAAAAACAAAAAGATTTAAAGGTTCAGACATAAAAGTGCCAATTTAATTATATTTATTTAAAAATTAAACGGTTCAAAAAAAATCGTTTGGTTCAATATTTTTTTAAGAGTTTGAATTTATCTCTAGTACTTTTTTAATTGGAAGTGTTATTTTGTTTTAAATACACAATAGCAAGTGATAGTGTGTTTTAATCTCCACATTTTATTTAGTTAATGGGTGATATGACAATTTTTTATTAAAACAAAAGGAGATTTCACTTAAAAAAATACTGAAAGTAAGCCAAACCTTTTTCTAGTACTAATACTTTTTGTTCATGGTTAGATACTAAATAGTGCACAATATGGATTTTAAACATTCATTTATTTAAAAATTTATTTTATTAAATAAAAAAATTTTAATTAATTTATTTGTCATTTCACTACATGTAGATTTTTTAAAATGTTAATATTAACCTTGATCAAATGGACTCATTCAATTTGTTTTGAAAAGGAGAAGATAATTTTCTAAGAGAAACATTTTTATTTAAAATAAATTTTAAGTAAATTTCACATAATATTCGAGCCAAAGGTTGAAATTTGTATAAATAATTTGCATTAGAAGCCACAAAAATTTATCAAAATAGAAACTTTAAAATTACAATATAAAATGGGATGAACCCTTAAGTTTATTCTGAGTCCAACAAATTAATCTAAAAGCTTCATATCTCCTTCTTCTTTTTTGTTTTTTTAATGCTAAAGCTTCATATCTATAAGTAAAACAGCAATAAAACAAAATGCTACACATAAAATTAAGAAGATTGAGATAGATGATTATAGCATTAGTAGAACTCATTAATCACAGCTTGAGGGACAAGTCCAGTTCTTGCAGTTCTCCTTCATGACATTTGTGACCAACCTCTCCATTGTTAGCAGTACTGGCATAAATGAAAATCATTGAAACTCATATTTCCATTGCTACACTGAAGATTTCCATTTACTCCATTTCTCTCTGTGGCAGGTTGTGAGTTCACCATAACATAAGTAGGTTGCATGGTCATGAAAATCGGACTAGGCTTTAGATTCATCATAGATGGAATTTGATGTGCACCATGGCCGTACCAGGAATTATGCTTGATGGGTTTATGAATTTTAGACTTGGGATGAACCCCTAGGGTTGATCTATTGAAAGGCACGTGAGAAGTAGTGCGTGCCACAATATTTGTGTTATAATCGGCATATAAATTTCTACTACCCAATATTTCCAGTGCTTGCTTTTGCTTTTGTAGTGGTATTCTCTCTTGCTCAACATCATCATCATCAGGTATAATGATCATACTTGATGTTGTGGGGAAGTTGGGGCTGAAGGAGGGATAAGAGTTGTTTGACATATTTATTTTTGGATTATGCTTGTCATGGAGTGTTCCAAAAGCCATTATTCCCATGGCTCGCCTCTGTCGTTGCAATAATCTTTGCCAATTTATCATCGCGTATTGCGATCTTGTTTGATTTTGATGAGAAGTTGAAGTTGGGCTTGGAAGAAATGGTATAATTTCATTGCTGGCTGAATGTATATGAAAAATTTGTGAGAATATTAGTGTAAAGTGATGGTGCTGGCAATTGTGATTGAAAAAGCATGAAAAGCATATATGTACACACAAAGGCAGAACAGTGGGAAAATCATTTTACTTTTGGAAGCATTTATATGATTAAATTCTGTGACACTGTAATACATTCGTTAGTTACGGACGTATTAGTAAACTACAGAAAATTAGATTTAAAATTGCTTGATGACAAAGAAAGTCTAATGGGACAACTGTCATGACTTTTATATGGAAACATTTTTTGTAAATAATAAATCCCACAACTCAGAGAATGTAATTTTTTTTTTCTTTTCCATTTTTTGAATTCACTAATTAGGGAATGTCTTAGTAGTTAATACCAAAGGGATTTACTCATTGACCTTATTATCATGAAACTGCGGTGTTTTATTAAGTGCTTGATTCATTAAGGGAATGGTTCTATAATTAACTATGCTATAAAGTTTTTTCTTTTTCTAATTATACATTCTTTTTTCTCTTACATTGATCATTCATCATATTCTCGTTGTCATTTAGAAAAGGAAAAACACAATGGTGCTAACTGGCTAACTACTAAGAGTAAGGATGCGCCATAAATAGGATTTTTTTTGTTTAAATGTAAAAATTGCATTTTTTTTCTTCTTTTTTGGGCACGTTTGGTACATTGTAATGATAATTATATGTGAATAAGAATAAGTATTACGATAAAAACATTAAGTTTGAATGTAATAAGTATTACTATTCATTAGTTTGGTGACCATTTAGGAATAGAATCCTGAATATGCATCCACAATTTAGTAGAGTATAAAAAGAATGTGTAATTGGATCATTTTTAAGTCAAATTTCCTAAAATACACTTATTTTAGGGTGTTCAAAATAGAGCTAATAATTAACAATAAGAAAATTTATTCCTATGGCTTTTTAGGAAAAAATTTTAAAAAGTTATTACATAAAGTGAAAGAATAAATATTCAGTACTTTTGAAAAGAAATAATTATTCCTAATTTTGAAGAATAACTATTCATAAGGAATAATTATTCATTGTAATAAAAATATAATCAAACAACTGAATAGCTATGCCATAGGAATATCTATTACATTACAGTATCTATTACAATCTACCAAACGTGCCCTTAATCATAGAAATGTCCTTCTGTCATTTTTTTAAAAAAATCAATATCTTTTTGTCCCTCCTTTCAAATCATTGAGATGGAAAATTCTTAGGTACTCTCGGAATACAAAGAAATAATGTTGTCTCCTCTCACATTCATGTTGGTCCCCACCATGAATTTAATAAGTGGGCCCTACCTTGAATGTGAAAGGAGGGAGCATCATTCTCTGTGCTCCAGAGGTACCTAAGAATTACTCAAACTTATTCCAATAGAGTAATTCTTGAGTATTCTCGGAGCACAGAGAATGATGTTTCTTCCTTTCACATTTATGGTGGGGTTTACTTATTAAATTTATGGTGGAGTCTACTATGAATGTGAGATAATGGAGTACCATTTCTCCGTATTCCAGGAATACCATAAAAATTTTCCTATTATGTGACTCTTAATACTTTCACAAGAGATTATATTAGTAAACTATCAAAAATTAGAGTCCAAATTGTTAAATTGCTTGATGACAAAGAAAGGATAAAGGGACAACTATCATGACTCTTATATGCAAACAAAAAAATGGGGTGTAAATAAGAACTATACGAAAGAATTACCAATGAACATGTTCAATATGTCGTGTAATACAGTAATAGGAAAATGCTAAAACATCTATTAAGAAAATTTAACTATTATAAATTTTATTAGAATTGTATTTGTGATTTTGTATTGGTCTATTAAAACTTACATATCTTTTTTAATAAAAAAAAATAACACCGTCATCGTTTCATTTGTTTATAAAGTGATGCTTAGCGACAAAGTGATGCTTAGTGATACTAGGTTAATTTATGACAGACACTAGAAATTTTAAAAATTCTGCATTGGTACTTAATTTCAAGCAAAAACAATTGTGGAGTTTGATGTACTGTATATCAAATCATGATAAACAAGGCTTCCAAATAGGCTCATGTATTTATTTGAGGAAACATATATACATCCGTTAGAGATATAACACACTTGGAAGCTCACAAACATTGAACTTTAAAAATATCATACAAAGAATATCAAATCTCTCATTAGCAAGTCATCAATAATAACAGTAATTATGCCTACACTAATGGCGTATAAGAAAGATACATTAGAAAAAGGCCCATAGAATTAGCAAGCCTGACTTTTCTGGAAGGTCACAATTTCCCAATAGGGAGAGAATTGACCAAACCAAACCCTTTTCAAACTTCATAACCCTCAAAATGCCAGCAATATATTTGTTCTTGAGCCACTCCTCAACCCATAACCCCCTCACATTTCCTTCACCTATCCAAAGATAATGTACATGACCTTCCACCAAAATTGAAATTTCACCCACTTTGCCTCTCCAAAAATACCCCAAAAAAAAAAAAAAACTAGGGTGACACAAATGGCAATCTTCCTCTTTTCCTCACCATGGACCATTGCAAATTCAAAGATTTAGATTATCGCGTCTCTTCTTCGGGTTTGCTTCTGGGTTTCCTTTTCTCATCATTGCCACAAATTCATCATAGTTGATATGGCCATCCTGCAAGCATTGGAATAAATAAATATATAAAAAATTTTGAACATAAATCAAGAGAAGAATTTAATAATTTAGCAATAGAAGGTTTTCCCTTTGCTACTTACATTATCGGCATCAACTTCAGAAATGATTTCCTTTATGTCTCTTCCATCATGCATGCCATATTCGTGGAGAGCTTGCTCTAGCTCATCAATTGTGATGTACCTGTTATATTTCACAGTTATAACATGAATGACCTCCATATATTGTTTTAAAAATTAGAAAATGCTAAAGTTTCAATTAAAATGTTATTAATATCATGTCAATAAAATAATAAATATTTTTTTTTTGACAGGTAATAAATAATTTTCTTTATTCTGTATTTAAAAAATAATTCATCATTTGTAAAATTTATATAATCAAATCTATAATAGTTATAGCATATCACTCATAAAAATTACAATTTGAATTTTACATAGGTTGTGAAATTAATGAATGATATATTTACCCGCTGTTATCCTTGTCAAAGTATTGGAAGGCAGTATAAAGATGCTCTTCTCTGTCCATCCTGTTCATGTGCATTGTTGCTGTGATGAACTCATCATAATCTATAGTCCCATCACCATCAGCATCAGCCTGATTTTCATTAAATAAAAAATAAAAAAAAAATTAAGTGCCTTTAATTCCACAAGAAATATTTTTATAAAAATTATACATAATTACCTTTGCAGCAATGCTAATTAATGGGAGGTTTAAAAATAAAGTAGAAAGTTGCAAAAAGTGAATAAATAAAATAGAGAGGAGAACTTACAGCTTCCATTAATTGTTTGACCTCATATTCAGATAATTTTGTCCCTTGCTTAGCAAGTCCATGCTTTAGCTCTTCAAGTGTTATGGTTCCACTGTTGTCAGTATCTATACCCCTGAACATTTCTTTCAATCCTATGATTTCTTCCTCTGATAAACAACCAGCAATGACCTACAAAATTTGACAAAATAAGCAATATGATGATGAACAACAAAAAAATTCAAATAGCAAGTGGTCTTAGTTTAGGTCCAACTGTCGAAGCATGTCCACACGCATACATGATGAGTGGTACTATGATTTTGGGATTAAGGTTTGGTTGTCGTTGTAATGGAATTAATCAAAATCCCAAGCTTTAACATGCTAGCTTATTTCAAATAGAGAAATAAAGCTAGAATACCCGAAGAGCAACTTTCTTGAACTTATTCATAGCTCTGAACTGTTTGAGTCTATTCAGCACTGCATTGTCAAGAGGAGTATCAGGTGCTTCTCCATCCTCTTTGATCCATGGATGATCTAGAAAACACCAAACATGCTAATTTATCAGTTACATTTGTAAGAACTTAGCAGTACATATATGACATTTTGTGCATTAATGATCACTTTTTAGAATTTCAAGTATACTTACTGAGAACTTGGAAGGCTGTCAACCTTTGCTTGGGGTCTGAATTCAGCATTTTCCTGACAAGGTCTTTAGCTGCAGGTGAAATGGAGGGCCATGGGTCGCTTGTAAAATCAATGTGGCCACGCAAGATAGCATTGAAAATACCCTGTTCCGCTTCTGTGATCAAACCAATTTTCTCTTAATTAGTTTCAACCTAAATACAATTCCATAGCTAGGGTAATGGTGGCCAAAGAAAGAAAAACATATAAAGAAGAAAATTATTTACCAGCCCAAAAAGGAGGGACACCACATAGAAGGATATACAACATGACCCCAACACTCCATATATCCACTTCTGGTCCATATCTCCTCTTTAAGACCTCAGGTGCAATGTAATATGCGCTACCAACAATGTCTTTGAATACTTCTCCTGTAAAAAATTGGATAAAGCATTGTTATTAAATGTTGCAAGTTGCACCATCTGCAGTCTCATCCTTTTTCAAATATTTGCCCTGGTTACTATTTCTTTTATTGTATTCACATAAGAATTCATATGCTTATTTCAATCCTATTGGTCGGGATTTTTTAACTTGTTAAATAGGAGGTATAGTGAGACATGCATGATTCAAACTCAGCAATAACTTAATATAATAACTTGTAAAGAAAATGTGAATATAATCAAACAATTATTCTAATACACCCACATGACCATTAAGGACTAAAATTTTTTAAGATACCAAAAGAAAAAATGACCTCCAATTTAGACGAACATCAACCAAGCATTTGGTCAATTTAAACATTTCTTACTTATATATACATATATATATATATATATATAGACATTAAAAATACTTACATGGTCATGATTCTATATGCTAGAAGTTTTGTAACTTAGCTAGAGACTTTTTTTTTCTAAAAAAACCTAAAGACGTCTTGGATTCAAATCCTCCTCCCCAACAATTATATAAATAAATAAATAATGATTCCATATCACTAAATTCAGCATCAATTACCAATTAGCCTAAATAAAAAAATTTCTTTCATTTATCATTCGCTAGTTGCCCCTAAGATATTTCTCCTACCATCAGAAAAAGGGGATTGTGATTTTCACTCATTAAAAAAACCAAAAATCTAATTCAAAATATGAGAACAAAAAATTCAGGATATGTGAGAGATGATTAAATTTTACGTAACCTTGTTTGTAGAAAACAGATAAACCGAAATCCGTAGCCTTGAGTGGTGAATTCTCATCCTTATTCAGCAAGAGGAAATTCTCAGGTTTGAGATCCCTATGGATGACTCCCATACAATGACAAGTGTGCACGATTTGAACAATTGTTCTAAGCAACGATGCTGCAGCACGTTCAGTGTAATGACCCTTTGCAATAATACGATCAAAAAGTTCTCCTCCAGCACACAACTCCATGACCAAATGAACATTATGCTTATCTTCATAAGCACCTTTGAGTTCCACAATATTAGGCTGACCCGTCAAGTGGTGCATGATTTGAACCTCTCGTCTAACATCCTCAATATCTTCCTTATTCACAAGTTTCCTCTTGGCTATGGTCTTACAAGCTAGTTGCTCGCCTGTCGCCTTGTTAGTACACAAATGTGTGACACCAAATTGACCTCGGCCGAGTTCTTTTCCAATGGTGTACAAGGACCGGACATCTTCCATAGGCCGGCCTAACACGGGGCCTATCGGGGCAGCCTTAGGAGGCACCGGAGGAGTTCCCGGGGCAATAGAAGAAACAGGCTTTGCATGGCTTGTTGTGGAGTTTGTGCCATTGATGCCTACGTTGTTCTGATTGTTACTTGGGATGGATTCTCCCTTTTTTGTCTTGGGCGGGGCATCATTGTTCTTGCCTTGAGAGCAACAGTTGCCCATTGCATTCAAAAAAGAGAGAAAAAAAGAAGATTGGTGTGGAGTGGCCAGGGCAGGCAGTATTGGGTTTTAGGGAGATGAAGAATGTTTGTTTAGAAAGAGAGGAAAAGAAAAAATGAAAGAGAAAAAAATGGGTGGAATATTATATGGGGTACAGCTGGGATTGTTGAGAGGAATTACAGAGGGATTGATTGTGAGGAATTGTAGGGGTAGGTTTGTTTTGAAATAGTCTTTGGCTTGTCTTAGATGTGGGAGACCAGCTAGGGTTTCTCTTTTGTTTTTGGTTTTTCTTTTGGCACAAGGATTCAGAGGATTTGTAGGAGGGGAAAACGGTTTGTTTGTCTGTTGGTGATTGGCTATAACAAGGTGTAAGGGTAAAGTGGTTTGCAGATACAAAGACGTATTCTTAGAATAATCTTTTGATGTCGAGGGAATAGAATTACAAGTCATCCACACCTGTGAATTTTATGTATAAACTATAAAATAAAATAATGTGCAAGTCCCAAGTCTCAACCAACTTAAATATGTACCTGTTTCAAAAAAATTAAAAAAACTTAAATTTGTACCCAAAAAATTTTTATTTTAAAAATTATTTACCAAAATCAAAGTGAACGGAAAAAAATATACCAAAAAAGAAAGATAAAGACAAAAAGAATATCATGGATTACTTAGAACCCATTTGAATAAGTTGTTGTAAAAGCCTTAACACACATTTTTAGTTAAATTTGCGTTTTTAAAACAGTATATTTTTGCAATTTAGAAAAATTAACTTATTTGTGCTTTTTCAGATATGCTTGATTTGTAGATTTTCACGTTTTCATGCCGTTTATTTAAAAAACACCGGTTTTGGCAATGGCCTATGCAAACAAACTTTTAGTGATAATAGAGAATTTGACTTACTTCCAGTACTTTTTTAACCAGACATTTCTTGTTGTTTTAAATATACAATGACAAATTATAATGGATTTTAATCTCTACATTTTATTTAGTTAGTGGATAATGTAGTAGTTTCTCATTAAAATAAAAAGAGAATCCAGTTAAAAAAGTATTGGAGGCAAGCTAAATCTATAAAAAAAAAAAAAAAAAAAAAAAAAAAAAAAAAAAGAGATATGTTAGAACTAATCTTAAATCTAACGTTTTATCCTCACGTGTATTGGAAACCAATAGACTTTTTCAAAAATCAAACCATATTAAAACAAATCTTGATATATATATGGGGCATAGTTTTTGAGGTTTGTGCATCTCACTCTCATATTTCCTCTTAAAATTTACGGGACTATGTTTTAATCTTTTCTTATGAGATAAGGAAAAATATGATGACATTCTTTCTTTTTGGCAATTAAACTTTAGTGACTTTTAATTACGTTAAGTGAGTCATGAATTTTTGAAATATTAGAAATGGTGGTAAAGGCTATAATTTAAAACTTTTATGATATCTCATTAGCAAAAACTAAAATCGAAATGGATCCTCTTCCTCAATTCACAAGTCATGTATTATCCCATCTACTCACCTCCTTAGCTTACCATTTATGGACTTAAACTTAATCCCGCATTTTTTTATTATAATAATTTAATAGTAACTATGATAGCTATAAAAATGGAAAATGAGGATTTTAACCCTACAATTAGAAATATCACAAGACAAGAGATGTTAGTTGAGTTAGAAAGCTCTTAACTAATCCTATAAGCAACGAGACTTTGGGTGAGTATGTAAGCTTAAACGAAATTTTATTGGAGAAGAAGCTTAAACTAACTTAGGGGTATAGCATTTTTTGTTACCCCTTTTAGTTCGGCCCTATGAAAATTTAACCACAGATTTCCAAATGTTACATTTAACATCTAAAGTTTGGGCAAAAATAAAAGTATTAAGATTTCATTCAAAAGATAAACCCTACATGCATAGGATATGCGAGCAATTTTATGAGTAATGCATCATCAATTTCAGAAATCATATCAATTAGGGCATTTTTGTTTAGTTAAAAAAAGCATTGTTTTTTGTTTTCATTTCAGTTTTTAGTGGGTCCCACCACTAAAAAAAAAGCTTAGTTTTAACATTTGTATTCGGTTTCCATTTTCAGTATCCTAAAAGTTGGATTTGAATACAACTATTCAGCATTTTCGTTTTCTATAAATACGAATATAGTAGCATATTCGTAAATATTTTGAATACACAGTGTTACTTTTTTTTTTAGTGATGTGATGTGTGTGAGTGAAAAATGTTACTTTTAAAAATAAAAAAAATAATGACCAAACCCAACTATGATGTATTTTATTTCCAAATTATGTATTCAAAACAACTTATCAAATAATACTATACGTGAAAATAAATACTTTTTTCTATATTCAAATTAAGAATTTGAATATAGAATAAAGAAAATAAAAAACAGATACACCACTTTTTGAAAAATGTAATATTTTATTTACTTTAATGGGTTAGATAAATGAACCTAACCAACCATATACATTGCTTTTCTATGGAATAAAAATTCCGATATATTAGATAATATTAGTTAGAGGTAGGTGGACAAGTTCAAAAAAGAAAGATAAGAGGAAGAAGAAATTAAGGGATAAATTTATCTACAAAATCTCAAATATGTAAATTTGAACGAAATCCTAACAATTCCATTTTAAGAAATCTTTCTATTTTAAAAAAATTCAAGTATAGTATTTGAAAGTTTGTTAACTAAATTAGTAAACTGTGATTGAGTCAAACCTCATGAGATAGATTGTAATATTTTTCTTTTTTTGGGGATTATTAATAAGGTTTATTGATATATATATATATATATATAAAATAAAAATAAAAATTCCATATACCCTCAAGTATTACATGAAGTATTCCTAAAATTACCTCCCTTAAAAGTTACCATGGCTTTTGAGTGGAGTTGTGGTGTGCCTTTGTGTTAGAACCCCTTTCCCTCTCCCTTGTGTGTGTGTGTGTGTGTTTGTTTCTCAAAAAAAAAAAAAAAAAAAAGTATTCCTAAAATTAAGTATTCCTAAAAATTAGGAAGAAAGAGATTTACAAACGAGTAATGCCACTGCATGCCACAAACTATTTTACATCCGAGGTCATAACTGTCATCACTTTTTAACTTACCAATAACCACTTACCACATCAATAGTTTGTAAATGTTTATGTAAAAGAAAAGTAATTTTAGCATTTTCCTTTACAAACAAAATGAAAAAGAATCAATGAATTCTACAACATAATTTCCCTCGCTAGGACAACAGGACCATTTAAAAAATGATTTTATGACATAAAGGCTTCAAGCCAAGATCTCTACATCGTCAAAAGTTCAATGATTTCTATCTTAAATTCCAAACAAAAGACAAATGTTTACCAAACCAATTTCTCCATGATAGATCAGCTACACTCTTTGCATAACCCAAATGAATCCCATATTCAGGTAAAACCAAAAAACAAAGGAACACATTTCATATGCAATCTCATAGTGCAAAAGAAAAACGGTCCACAATCTCATCACTTCTATTACACGTGCAGCCCCAATATATCATAGTAATTTCTCTATTGAGATTATCCCATATTAAAATCTTCCCTCAAATGTTCACATAAAGAATGCAACTTTTGGAGCCTTGGTGACTCAAAAACTTTTCCAAGAGGGAAAGATACATCATTGAGGTATCTAAATGCCTCATGGTCATGGTAGGAGTGAACACCAAACTTGTAGTACGTTCAGATTAGTTTTTTTCCTGTTATTATTGTCAATTTTCAGCAAATATCAAACAACCAATCCACTCACTACATTTCCCAATATTAAAATTACCAAAAAAACTAAACTTGATGTTCCATGATCCTGTCCTCCCTCCTTTTTGGCTTCCTAAATAGGCATTATAATTGAGGCTAAGTACTCATTTTAAGGACTGTTTGGGATTAACACTTACAAACTCTATCCACTTGCCTACTTCTTTAATACCAAGCAAGAAACTCGTCAAACAAATCCAATACTAAGAAATTAAATCCCAGACAAGATAATTGGTGGTTAGAGCGCAGGTTCGATCCATCAAATCCAAGAAAAACCAAAGAGCACAAAGAAATCATAACTGCTGTATATACAAAAATTAAAAGAAATGAGTGATTGCATAAATTATTACTTTATAAGGGATGTTGACAAAATTTCAGAACATGTATTTAGAATACATAATGTAGAAAGAGAAAAAGGGGGGGGGGGGGGGGGGGGGGTGGGGAGAGAGAGAGAGAGAGGGAGAGAGAACCAATGAAGGTGAAAAAGGCAACTCCTTTGATGGAAGGCGAATGTATATTCTCAATAAGTAGGAATGGACTGATCAGCCTTGACAGCATATGCATGGATTCCCCCGGATACATTAAATATTCTTTTAAAACCCTGAAAAATTGGAACTAAATAAATGAAGGGGCATAGTACATTTAAATAGTTTATTTCTACTTTATAGGCAGCATATCATAATCATATAATAAAAAAATTAGCTAATGACCTTAAAGTAATGTCCTAATGTGTCCTGAATATGCAAGTAGAAATTAGGTGCTATAAAGCAATGAAATTGAAACCACGATTCCATTTCCATGAGGTGCCCAAAGAACTGAAAAAAAAAAATTTCATTCACGGTAAATGACTACAAAAGAAAAGGTTGTACCTGTGTCTGCAACCACTTGGCAACTTGTAATGATCGCATGCCATGGTGACACTGCAGTCCAAGACATGATTTGTTAGTACTCTATTAACGGATGCTGTTATGAAGCAAGCAAGGATTCACATTCAATGAACATGGACTACAAAAGGAACATGTAAACTTAAACACATCCTTGGAATGGATCACACTGGGTTATTCCTTAAAAGATGAAAGTTGAGAAACTCATATGAAGCAATTTTAGAAGGGGTCATTACCCAGTGCTGATAATTTAAAAAAAAAAAAAGGGTAAAATGAAGAAAATGGAAATCTTTGCTGTCTGTTAACCAAAGGGAATAATACTCAATCCTCCAAGCTTGGAAGTTGGAACTGAGTGTGCAAAAGGATGAGCCTCTTCCCACAATACAGGTAAACGTGAAAAGGGATATTTTGTTACCCTCAATGCATGAAATCTTTTTCTAGAAATGTTCATTATAAACTTCTACTAATTACAATACATGACAAGTTGAAAACAAGGAAAATTCCCAATCTGACTAACACTCCTATTTGTCAGTATTATATATATATATATATATATATAGAGGGATAATACCTTGCATGCCATATGGACCTTCCAGTCTGAACGTGGGATCTGGAGGTTTTCCCAGGTTCAGACCAGAAATATCAACAACCAAAAGGTTGTTTCTCACTATCCCTCTCTGATGGTCGTTTCCCAGGTATGAACTGGAAGGCATAGTTGCCGATACCATCTTGTATTGGCAGAAACAGCCAGTATGTCCAGTAACAGTAAGCAAACAGGCAAACAGGATCCCTACAAACTGTCTCATTTAAAATCGAAGCCGCTCTTGGGCCATCTTGACCATACTGGACTCTTTTGGATAGCACTTCTCAACATTTTATTTTTTGAGTCATTCTAACTTACTGATAAATTTCTTCTAGAAACTCAAGGGGAAGATTTTAGTTTTCTGGGCCTTTTGACTAAAGATCTATCTCTTTCACTAAAAATTGAGGGATAAATTTTGTTATGTAAAACTACCAACTAGTATATTAATATATTAAAAAGACAACAACTTGAAAATGAGCTACAAACTTATAGATATGAAGCATTACCTTACAGGTAGAAGTAATCAACATTGTTCATTGATTATCATAAACTTTGTAAGAAAACGTATTTAAAATTGTGTGTTGATATGAATTTTAGATTCATAATGAGTTTGATTGAACTCTTTATTCCCCTCCCTTTCTGTATTAGCTGTAATTTTTAGCCTTGTCCAACAATGATTGTAAAAGGTGTTAACATTCAAGTGGTGCAATCTGAAACCTAGAAGTGAAGGATTTAGATCTCCACATTGGTACTCTCCACTACTATGCTATATACACCGCTACAAAACATAGACCAGCACCTAGCCACGTTGCGCACACCATGCACTGAGCCTGTTTCAGTCATGTTCGTTGAAGGCCCTCTGATATAGCATTGGTAATTTAATGGTCATAGGGTTTACTTCATATCTATTTTAAAATTTCTTACAGGCCATTTTTATGCTGTTTAGGAGCATTTAACATCAATTGATCTCCCTAAACTTCTAGGGAATGTTTGGTAGACTGTAATGTAATAGTTATTCCTATAGTTTAGCTATTTAGTAGTTTGGTTATATTTTTTTTACAAGGAATAGTCATTCCTTAAGAATAGTTATTCTTTAAAATGAGGAATAACTATTCATTTCTAAAAGGGATGTAATAGTTATTCATTAGTAGGTGTATTAATTTCTACAATTAATATATTTCTAAATAAACAAACTTTCCATATGTACATAACAATTATGAAAATAAAAAATCATAAAAAAAATAACTAATCTCTCTTTCAAATTAAAATATATATATATATATATATATATATTTTAGGAAACATAATTCGGATATTTGGAATTTGGTTCCAGAATGCTTAATGTGGATTGTGTGGTTGGAACGTAATCGTCGTTCCTTTGAGGATATTGAGAAGACGTTGGATGAGTTAAAGGTTTTATGCCAACGTAGTCTTTTGGAGTGGTCTCGTTGTTGGGGTTTTACGGGTTGTTCTTCTCTCTCTGAGTTTATGTCTTCCCTTAGCTTAGTTTCCTGATTTCTAGTTTGTTGTGATGTTTGTTTATTTCTTGTTGTTCATCATCATGAACAACTTGTACTTTCCCTTTTTGTTCTCTTTAATATTAATTTTCAGATTACCTATCAAAAAAAAAGGAAATTTAATTATATGAGTAAGATATTTCCTAAAATATATTTGAAGTTTAATTTAAAATGTTTTCATTCCATTGTCTTTAGTAACTATTATTGTGTTATTACCAAACAAATAAATAGTAGTAAGTATTACATTACAATATTTTGCATTCCTTGTAATATCTATTCTTATTCTTATGTAATTACTGTTACAGTCTACCAAATGTGCTCCTAATATTTTTCTGTACCTACCCTTGCCCTGACCAAATATACATGCTCGCTTTATGCTCTCTTTTGCCTCCATAATAATTAAAACATAAATATAGAGAGGTTCCAACTGGATCAACACCCATGACAACAGTCAATGACTGAAAAATCAAGATGTGAATCAGAAACCCATATAACAATAAAAGAGACGCAAACAACCTAGCTAAAGCATCAGACTGCATAAATTTTGTATTTCTAAGCAATGGTGCAAGTTCTTGAGAACGGGAGTAATCAGCTCTTCCTATTTCCATTCATTTCTTGATTTTTCCTTTTCTTTTTTTCATTCTTTTCTTTGAGTGGCATGGAGGGAAATACTGGAGCAGAGGAAATAAACCCTCTCATTCTTCCTTTCTCATATTATCTTTTTTACCATATTTTATATTTTGACAAAGTCTAAAGCATAGCAAAATGCCAAACCACTTTACTGATGAGACCATAGGGAATCAGGATAAAAGGCTACCTCACCTGCAGGACCAGTAGTGAGGCATCAAGTGCTACAACATAGAGCATCACTTTCTTGCAAGGACAAGAGAAAAAGTGCTACTCTACATACAAGAGTAGACATCATCCTCCACTTTTTATTGAAGAAATTGGAGGAAATCTTTTGCATTCAATTATGAAAAGTCTGTATAGCTTTTTTGTACGTTATTATGTCCTACATAACTTCTCACATCTGAACTACGGTGACTATTTGTAAATAATCCAAACTACAGTGTCAACATACCATAACTTTTTGCATCTGAAAATGTTTACATACCATAACATAAGTATCCTTTTGAGGATCCAACTTGGTAGTTATCTCAGGTCCCCAGATTCCAAATTGTTGGAGAGGAAAAACCTGAAAACCTGGCAAAGAAGCTCGGGCCCTGTCAAAGAGAGGAGTCAGAGCAGTGAAAACACAAACACATGGCTAGCAAAATATTTATAGAGAGATAATATGCACTACCAAAGCCAAGAGCTCCTTGATTATTCTATTATTGTGAAAGAAAATTATTTCAACCCTACAAGAATAGTGTTGCAGAGTCAATTTGACTATAAACATTCACAACTTATTTTAGATAAGTTATAAATACTCATGAATTATGCTAAAAAAAGGTAGTACCACCAGGTTTGCATAGAATTGAAATACGTTAAAGAATCAGCTATTGAATACCAACTTTTCTTTTCCTTTTTTGATATGTAATAATTTTTATTAACAGAGAAGATTACTTCATGTTCACAATGATGAACACAAAGTATTTTAATGAATACCAACTTTTCTTGTCACTTACTAACTTCCAAAAGTCTGAAAACTACACCATACTGTGACTATTTGTAAATAATCAAAACTACAGTGTCAACATGCTGATTGGAAGTGCATTTAGTCAGTTATAGAACTTCAAAAGAAATAAAAAATAAAAAATAACAATTCTCTAGCTAGTAAGCGTACACTTCATCAGGTTCTCGAACATCAATCAATTGTGCCTCTTCCAAGAAATTGGGATCTAGCATTTTTGCATGAAACTCCTCGGTTTGAATATCTTGGAGTAAGGATCCTTCCCTAGCAGGACAAGGTGCAAATACATAAGAAAATAAGGGCATGCCAAATGAGAACCAACACTTGCAACCATATGCAACTAGAGATGGGTTTTTGGAGCATACCTCTCAGAGAGAACTTGCAACAAGTGCCATCCAAATTTTGTTTTACACCTTACAACTTTTTTTAAAGGAGCATTAAATGCAGCCTCCTCAAACTCCGGCACCTAGTACATTCCATCATCAAAGATCTGGCAGATCACTTTGGTGAAGGCAACAAAATATCTAATGCAAAATGAATTCTATATTCCAATCCACACATTGAAATTTTACATTATGCATCATCCTTTTCGGTGTCACATAGTAACATATCAATATATCATCATCATGGTCATTTTGCACGCATGCCATCAACTTCTAAAGTACAATTATAAAATATCAAGGCAGTGCTCTTCTGATCTAAGCAGCAAACAAAATTGATTCCACCTGCAATGAAGATTGACTAGATTCTGATGTTACAATAACCAAGTTCATTCTAATAATAAATTTTGCAAAAATTTTCTTCAGTTTTTTTCTTTTATTTGTACAGTGCTGCACATATTGTACTCCAAATATATGGGAGAAAATGAAAAGCAAGACAAAGGATATCCTACCTAGTCTTAAATAACTATTAGAAAACATGATTTATCATGGACATGCCTTTAGGTGGCTATAATTGTATTCAAAAATTTGACATTGATTTTCACTAAGGCTTTTTAAATAGATAAATCAATAAAATGACAAATATATATATATATATATATATATCTTGCACTCTCAAAGAAAAGTGAACTCCTAAGCTACTTAAATATTGCAAAATCTCAAATCCAAAATAGTTACACATCAGTGACATCACGCAACTCCATGGCATTATCCAAATGTACCTAAGATAACCACAAGTGTACAAGAAGAAAAGCTCCCCAATTTACTCAAGGATTTATCCCTTATGATTTAGAAATATTTGCAAGACAATTATATATTTCATCAGCATACCATTTGCCCCTTTCTCACCCAACCAAGCATTCCTCCCTCTTCTTTAGATGGACAAATTGAGTACTCCACAGCAAGATCACTAAGGTCTTCACCTGAATGTAAAAAATGACAATAGGAACATCGTAGCGTAAGAAAGATAATTCTAGAAAACAACATCCAAAACAACTGTACAAAAACAATAACTTCTAAGCCTTAGTCCCAAACTTTGAGGTCAACTATAAATCCTCAACATACAATATCCTAAACAACTCTAAACTTTAAAAATATCAGTCTGGTAATCAAATAATCAATTGCTTTAATTTTGATTAGGAGTTCAGATCTCCAGAGCCAATTGTGACATCCAACATTCGTGTATTAGACAGTGATTGAATTTTGATTTAATTGGACAACAACTGCACAGAAACAAACCTCCTGAAACTCTCTGCTGAAGATCCAACAAAAGCTTTTGGTCATCTTCTTTAACAAGCAAGTGCTGCACCAATATCTCCCTGCTGCCTTCAGAGTTACTCCCGGCACTAAATGAAGCTGAAAGGGAATAGAATATATACTCCTTGGTTTCAAAAAAGAAAAAGGTTTGGCTACAAACTTGGTTGTAGCCAATGACTACAACTCCAATATCTTGTTGTTGAATGTAAATTTTGACAAATCCCCCGTTAGATTACATTTTCTTCTTATATACTTCATACTTGCAAAATTTCTAAAAGCTCAAAGATCAACAGCTATATTAACAATCAAATGTTTAAATTTCAAGTTTTCGTAGTCTAAAATTATGCATAAAAAATAAATTTACGGATCGAATAGTAAATAACATTCAATTGGCATGAAATTTGACGTGTGTGCTCAGAACATAAAAAACATATAATCCAACGGTTAGATTTTCAAAATACGTAGCCATATTAATTTTTAAGTGGGAGTTGTAGTTGTAGCCATGTGAATACAACCAAGTTCATAGTCAAACTTTGTCCTTCAAAAAATTCACAAAATAACATACTGTGGAAGTTTTTAATTTTTTTCATCAAAGAGTGATAAATTAAACAAAGTTATTAAATGCAAAACTTTTTTTGGTGGAGAATCCAACAATCCCTACACCTTACTTATTAGAAGAAAGAAGCAAATGAGAGATTATATGATGAAATGGGATTGAAATAATACATAGAATTACCAAAGATAACTCACTTTTATAATGTGTACCACTAACACCATTGATCTTTTCAGCATATTGTAAAATAACCCCTAAAATATATCAATCAATCATGGAAAATGACCCAACTCTTCTCTTTGCACCTTTTACACACCAAACAATATATAAAAAAAAAGAAACTAAATTTAATAATAGAAAGCACAATCCTCTACCAATAAAAAATAAATAAATAAATAAATAAAACAACTTTATCAGATTCTGAGAAATTTAAGCAACAACAACATCAAACATAAGATAGATAACAAGAACAATGAAAGCAACAAAGACTGAAAAACCATGAAGTAAATTATGGGTTTTGATAGAATGACAGACCTGCGCCCTTGGGGCATGGAAGCATGGGAAAGACCCGCTTCAAGCTCCAAGGAGAACGATAAGGCGAAGTGGGTGTGAAGGTTTGGGGGGCAGAGGTTTGAAATGGTGCTAACGTTGAGGCCCTGTGAAGGTTTGAAGGTGAAGAGAGATGGAGAGAAGGAATCAAAGAGAGTCTAAGAGCACACAGAGCTGGAGTTGCTATTGGTGGGAGATGACAAGCTCTTAACATTGTTTCCTTTGATTTTTTTTTTTGAGAGAAATAGAGGGGTTGTATAAGCAATTTGTAGGAGCTGGTTCTTTAGCAAGCTGTGAAGAAACTGGGTAGGGGTGTCGGGTTAAATAGTGATATTTCAAAAAACACAAAAAATAATAATATTAAAAAAAAAATTTGTTAAAATTGTTTTTAAAATTGGCAACTTTTTTAATTTTTTCATAAATTAAAGAAATAAATAATTACAGTAAACCCACCTGAGGTTAGGCCCGTTTTCACTTTATCTACCCGTGGTTCAAAACTTATCACTTTACCCCCTGAGGTCCCTTCCGATAGAGATCTGTTACCCACATCTCCCTTTGCCATTAGAAAAACACATTTTTAAAGAAAAACAAACATAACACTAATCAAAAAGTTAGAGTTTGATATTAAAAACAAATGTATATGAATGTAACAAATAAAATTCCAAAGAACTACAAATCAAATTGTTTGAAATTAAAACAAGTACTACACCGGTGGTGGCTCTTTTGTACTTCAACATGATCTTCCCCTTCCACAAACTCATCAACAACCCAATCACCCAGGTCCGAGAGAGGAGAAAAATGATTATGAACCACCCATGGATACCAACCAAGGATCGGCGACACCACTGTCAGACTCGGAGCCTCAATCTCCGCCATCGTCGAGCTATCCACCATAACACCGGTGGACCCAGAGTCACGATAGCCTCGTCCATGAGTAACCTTGGCATCGGAGACTGAGCCCAACGAGAAACCCACCTTAACAGAGCCGAGAACCACCGCGTCGGAGTTACTACAAGCTGCCAAGGCATTTCCGGCCACTGGATGTCCAAGAACTCTCAACGGGATGGGTGCGAGAAGCCCCAACTTCAATGTTCTTGCCTAACTATGGTTCAAACATCCTTGTCATCATTCTTTGGTATGTAGATCTTGCATTTTTCAAACCAAATGGCATCACCTTATAGTGGTAGTTCCCAGTGGGGGTAACAAAAGCGGTCTTTTCTTTATCATCTAAGGCCAAAGGTATTTGGTGATAGTCCTGAAAGGCATCTAGGAAGCTCATTCGAGGATGGCCTACAGTTGCATCCACTAGCTGATCTATTTTAGGCATAGGAAATGGATCTTTCAGACACACCTTATTGAGGTCTGTGAAATCCATGCACACTCTCCACTTCCCATTCTTCTTCTTCACTACTACAGTATTAGCTAGCCATTCAGGATAAAACACCTCCTTAATGGCTCCAGATTGCTTGAGTTTTGTTACTTCCTCTCGTACCGCATCAGCGTGCTCCTTAGATGGGCGCCGAGGGGGTTGTTTCTTAGGGACGGCCAATGGGTTGACATTCATGTGGTAACAGATAAAGTCTGGATCCACTCTTGGGACTTCATAGGCGTTCCAAGCAAATACATCTATGTTCCTTCTAAGAAATTGTACTAATAATGCCTTCTCTTGAGATGGCAACTGTGAGCCGACTTGAAAAAACTTTTTTGGATCATCCCTAATAGTGACTTTTACCAAATCTTCACATCTTGTCTCCTCGGCTGTTTTATCGATAGGTGCCGCTGTGTGTTTTAACTGCTATAAATCTTCTCCTGGATGGGCCGAAGACTCAGTTTCGGGCTTGTGTTGTATGGCAGCCACCAAGCATCTTCTGGCCACAGATTAATTTCCCAAAATTTCCTGAACCCTGCCTTCAGATGGATACTTAATTTTCTGATGCAGAGTGGAAGAAATAGCCCCTATTGCATGAAGCCGGGATCTGGCCACGATCGCTGTATAGGGTAAGTATGCATCTACAACAATAAAATTCACTTCCACTATCTCTAGACCGGTTTGAACAGGTAATCGTATTTGGCCCCTTGGGATAACGATCTTTCCGTCAAAACCCACCAGAGGGGAACTATAGGGAGTTAAGTTTTCAGGTTTTAAGTTCAACCCATTGTAAAGGTCAGGGTACATTATCTCAGCTCCACTGCCTTGGTCCACTATTACTCTCTTCACATCATACACTCCAATCCTAAGGGTAACCACCAGAGCGTTATCATGGGGTTAGATAGTCCCAATCTTATCCTCATCCGAGAAGCCTAGGATTAGGGGAATTTCTCTTTTAGACCTCTTCTGATCCTGATCGACGTCTTCTGCAGGTAGGCGGGCCACAGACATTATCCTAGATGTCCAGGATCTTGTTCTCCCCGGTGCAGCAAAGATAACATTGATAGTTCCCAAGGGGGGTCTTGAGGACTCATTTCCACGAGGTTCCGAGCTTGCCTGGCTCCCTTGGCCACTGGAATGATGTAGGAATTGTTTCAATTTGCCTTCACGGACAAGTTGGTCCAAATGGTTCCATAGACTTCTACAATCCTCTGTGGTATGCCCATGATCTTGGTGGTATTGGCAATGGAGGTTATGATTACGTCTTTCAGGATTTCCCATCATCTTATTCGGTTATTTGAAGAATGGCTTGTTCCTAATCTTCTCCAACACTTGTTGTATTGGTTCTTTGAAAGCAACGTTGACAGCCTGAATATTTGCTGATCCTGACTGCCTAGCCAAATCCCTGCGCGGCTTGCTATTACTGTAACGATCCGACCTGAAATCCCTCCTCTCCTGAGGGATAACCTTATCCTTTCCCTTTTCCTTGCTACTGATCATCTTCAACTCTTTTATACTTGTCAATCTGGTCCATGAGCTGGCGCACGCTGGTGACGGGCTTACTAGTCAAGGATTTCCTTAAACCATGCTCGGATGGAAGGCCGAGCTTAAATGTACTGATGGCCACATCATCAAAGTCGCCCTCAATCTCATTAAACATCTCCTAATAGCTGTTGGAGCATGTTTTAAGATTCTCACCCTCCTGCATGCTCAAGGATAGAAGGGAAGCTAACGACCTAGGAACTCTCTTGCAGGTCACAAATCGCGAACCAAATGCTTGAGTGAGTTCGTGGAAAGAATTTATGGACTCCGCCTTTAGGCCATCAAACCACCTCATGGCAATGGGTCTGAGACTGGACGGAAAGACTTTGCACATCAAGGCCTCATCCTTGGAATAAACAGTCATTCTCTGGTTGAAATGACTCACATGCTCAACAGGATCAGTTCGCCCATTGTAAATGGTGAATGTTGGCTGATGAAAACGCCGGGGAAGTCTCGCCCCCTCAATCCTACGCATGAAAGGCAACTTGGAGATTTGGTCCAAGGCTCTACTCATAGCGTCGTTTCCTACACCCCTATATGGTGGGCTTTTAAACTGCCGCTTGTTATAGAGCTCTTCTTTGTAAGAGAAAGATTCATTGGGCGGAGTTCAAGGCCTCCGTTTGTAACTGATGTCTCTTTCATCATTAGAAGAAACATCACTGTCAAGGGAAGCTCGCTTCCTTTTTGCATGGCGCAGCTCCCTCTTCAGCCAGTCAATCTCCAACTACATACCTTTGTCACCCCTTGCATGGGAGATACGATTATCACCCCGTGACTGGCTCCTCTCATCATGAATTGTGTGCACACTTCCTTCATGATCGTCTCTTCGCTCGAGGTTGAGGAAAGGATCACCACGCTGGGATGCTCTGGATTCTGCTGGTTGTTGACCTGGTTTAGCCATCGTCAATCGTTGCTTTCACTCCGGCTCAAGTTCTTCCCACAGACAGCGCCAATTGTAGGGACAAGATTTGTAGCCCAAGCCCAAAAGATATGGGATGTGAGCCTAACAAGCCCAACACAATGAATTTGTAGATAGTGGGTGAAAGAACTGGGTTGTTTGTGAAATAAGTAACAGTTAATTAAGATTTTAAAAGATGAGTCAGTACAAAAAACATGGTCGAAACTTGTATAAACTGATGTCCGAAGAGGTAAATTATTGTTTGAAAAGCCAATATCATTCTTAGAGCTACAGTAAACTCTCCTTTCTCTTCTTCTTATCTTTTTCTCCGATCCCCCTTTATGAGAGGTCTCTTACATTTATATAATCTTCTTTTTTAACATCTTCATTGTACACTTTTTCTTCATCTAGGCATTCATTTGAGTACATATCCCATTAGGTGACTTCTTTGGCTCTTTATGAGTGGTGGCCGCTGAGATGACACTGTTCAAGGGTCTTCTCCACATAAATGCGGTCAGAAGAATTGCTGCAGGGCATTAAATGCGGTGGTAGCAGCTTTTGCTTTAGATATTTCTATTCTTATCATCTTTATACGTGCATGAAGTTCTCTTCTTCTTCTCTTTTTCTCCGATCCCCCTTTATGAGAGGTCTCTTACATTTATATAATATTCTTTTTTAACATCTTCATTGTACACTTTTTCTTCATCTAGGCATTCATTTGAGTACATGTCCCATTAGGTGACTTCTTTGGCTCTTTATAAGTGGTGGCCGCTGAGATGACACTATTCAAGGGTCTTCTCCACATAAATGCGGCCAGAAGAATTGCTGCAGGGCATTAAATGCGGTGGGTAGCAGCTTTTGCTTTAGATATTTCTATTCTTATCATCTTTATACGTGCATGAAGTTCATCCTTATCGTTGGAACTTTCTGGAAGTTCACCCAAACTGCCCAGGTATTGGCTTGACCGATATTCTTCAATTCCGAGGAGTATACACTCCTCGGACTATCTTCCTCTATCCTTTCCTTATGTGATTCTCCATTCGGGGGTCTTTCCCGATCGTTTACTCCTCCTCGGACGTACTCACATCTTCAAATATGGTCCAAAGCCCAATATATGAATTTGAGCTTTTATCCCCACAGTAACTATCATAATTATCAAATTTCATATATAATCATTTATTAACAAGGGTTTGGCTTACCTTCAGTACTTTTTTAACTGGACATATCATTTTGCTTTAAATATACAATACCAAGTGGTAGTGAGTTTTAATCTCCACATTTTATTTAGTTAGTGGGTGATGTAGCAGTCTCTTATTAAAACAAAATGAAATTCCAGTTAAAAAAGTATTGGAGTAAGCCAAACCCCATTAACAAACACAACCAAAATAAATATCCATTAATAATTATTATAATTATCAAATTTTTATATGTACATAATAAGAGAGAGAAAATCAGCTTGATCATATTGCATGGATTACTAACTAATATTAAATAAATTCATTACATTGTAACAAAAATTACATTAATAGCTAAAATTTATAAATTAAAAAAAAATCATACAAATTAGTCAACAAACTACCACTCTTCTTTTTTTTTTTGCTATTTTTTACCCAATATTTTCACTAGTGACAAAATTTTGCGTATTAAACAAAGGTACGTATAATATAATATTGGATTTATTAAATGCATTAAGGACCATAAGCTGGTTTTGAATAAAATTTGCCGGCATTGTCATTTGAAGTTTTGAACAAATAAAATAACTGAAACTATGGGGAAAGTTGTCTCATGAAAAGTGAAGAAAAGTAAACATTTATATAAATATAATTGATAGTTGAAGACCTAACGCAACATTAGTATAAAGGAGTAAAAAATGACATGTCAATTAAAGAGGTAATATAGTGTATGATGTGAGATATAATAGAATGATGCAAAAGAATGTGTGTGACTGGTCATGATTAGTCCATTGAGGACTCATAGCCAAACCCAAAATTTTGGGACTAAGATTGTTGTTGTTGTTGTTAACAAGGCATACCAATGGCTTGGAGTTGACTCCAAATATGTTTCATAATAGAGAATGTTCCACCGCGCACCTTTGGTGCAGTAGTCACTCTACAAGTATAAGTATTTGTGGAGTGTGAGGGGCAAGAGTCGAGGTTCAAGTCTCTAGGAGGGAGTTTCACACTCATATACACTTATATTAGGTTATAATAGAATTTCTATCTTGTATAAAAAAAAAAAAAAAAAAATAGATAATGTGTATGCTACTCTCTATAGATATATTCCATTGAAATTATCCATAATTACCTTCTAAATGCCTTATATAGGAGTTAAGGACTTTGTAGCACAACTGGTTGACACCTCTTGTTGTCTTCAACATTAAGGGTTCAAATCTCCCTTCCCCAATTATTGAAAAAGAAAAAAAAAAAAAGGTTCAATATAGGAGCATTGCATTGTCCCTTCTCCCAGCTTGAGTCTTGAAATCTTGTCATTCACTCTTGTTTTATTCACCAACATATGAAAAATATTTGGTTTTCTATATGCATTACGTTGAGTATTCGGGTCTTCCTTACTACACCACCACAATCATGATGCAGCATCCACATTGCCTCAAACTTGAAAGGTCTCTTCTTCCTAAAAGACAACAATTTCAACGTGTCCAAGAATCAAGATCATAGGAGCATGATCTAAAACAGTATTTGGGAATGCTGTGATACATGCATCTTTTATTTGTTCTTATTTTTTGGGGTAAATTGGATAACATTAAAAACTAAATAGAAATAACAGAGTTTGGCCAGAGCCTGTCATAGTACATGCCCAAAGCATCATAAAACAGGAATACACCAACATCCACAGGAGGACTACTATAAACAACAAAATCTTCTTGGTTTTGGGCGCCTTTCTTAGCCAAGTCATCATCAACTTAGTTGGTAATGCTTGACCTTCACCCTTTGGTATAGCTAGTTTAGAAGGTTATTGCAATCCATGATAAGACAAGCATGATGTAAGTTGTTAATATGGGTTTCAGAAATCAAATAAAAAACAAACCTAGCGTTAACTTCAACCTCAACTGCCCCCAAATTTAGATTGACACAAAGCCTCAGGCCATCTTTTAGTGCCCACAATTCCACATCCACCTATGAATCGAGTAAAGCCTTTCACCTAGTGCCCACTGTGGTTTCGAAGGACTCCTCCTCCACTAGCTAGGCCCAAGTTTCCCAAAGAGAACCGGTTGGTTTTAAGCTTATACTACCAATTCCAGCTTCTCCCACCTCATTGCTTCTTTTATTTGTTCAATGCATGACAAATTAGCCAACATCCCATCTATCTAAAATTCAGCCTCTTGCCCTTGCCTATTTATTTGTCCATGTAAAGAACACCCCTTTTGCATCCATTAGGATTAGCCCCAGTTGATTAGCACACTCCCTGAAAACTCAGGTTGTTGTATGAAAATAAAAATATAACTCATCCTCAAGTTGGAGGACTTGATTGTCTTTGCACACCTCTTCCTAAACCTCATCATTTATCTGTACTACTATTTAAAGGACTTCTCATATTTGGAATCCTCATTTTTTTGGTTAAAAAATGTCCATATATTTCTATGTTTAAGTAAAGACAAAACTAAAGGACAATCCAATAAAAATACAACTCTAACTCACACTAAAATATTGTCTAAAAAATAGGGCTACTCTTCTTTTGACTTTATAATTGCTTTATCTACTTATAAATTAGATTCTCAAAATAAAAATTATATATATAAAATAAAAACACAAGTTTATTTTTTTGCTACCCTCTAATTGTATTAATAGTTTTAAATGCATAATATTAATGAAAAAACGTGGAGACTTCAAATTAAAATGAATAAAAAATTATGATATTATAAAATAAATAAATAAATAAATAAATAAAACCTCATCACACGGCTTCTAAATGTATAATGTATGTCACCCTTGATTGACTTTTTTTTTTTTTGGTAAAAAAAATGGATTTGATTTTATACTTGGCCATTTGCTATCTCTCTCTTTCTCTTGTTTTTTGGACAAAAAATATTTTAATTATATCTCTAAAAAGATTTTACAGACGAAAGGAGACCATGGACTGAGTCATACTCCTTGCTATCTTTGTCATGAAAGGTACAATAATATATGCCTTCCCAGGTTGAATGAATCGAACCAATTCTTACTCTTCCTCCTCGACGCTCGACCACGACCGGCAGGCACCAGGATGTAAGAAACTCAAAATTGTGGCGATCACATTGTGGACTTATTACACGCTTTTGAAAACGAGTCATCAAATATAAATAAATAATATTGCGTGTTTTTAATACAAATAATATTAAATATATAAAATAATATTTTAAAATTATTTGAGCCAGAATTTTGTTATTTATTATTTAGATTTTATTTTGAAAACACATACAAACTTACAAAGCTTATATTACATTACAGTGATTCATAAGTAAATTATGTGATACATAAGTAGATTCCAATCTTCTATTATTATTATTATTATTTTTTAAAATAAAATTTAGTTACAAAATTAATTATAACTTTATACTACAAGTTTATTCAATATTTTTTTATTGGAAGTAAATTTTAACAAATTTACTATTTAATTATATTTTCTTCTTATATTTTTCATACTTGTAAAATTTCTAAAAAATTTAAGAGTTATAGTTATATTATCAATAAATTATTTAAATAGTAAGTTTTTAATTTAAAATTATGCATAAAATATAATATATAATCTTAAATCATATAGTAAAAAATATTCGATTGATACAGAATTTGACAAGTGTATTAAAATCGTATATAAAATACAACCTAACAATTAAATTGTCAAAATATATAATAATATTAATGATATTAAATAAAATTATAATCTTATATTACAATCAATTTTATAATTTTTTTTTATCTGAAAAAGGTAATTTTGTAACTAGAAAATAATAATATCGCATAATTTCTACAATGTTAATGACATGAAAAAAACCAAAAATAGAAAGTGGGTCCCATTTTCTGCTTTATTTTGCTGTCGTGGCAAACACACGGTTCAAGCCCACCTACCGAAAGCGTAGATTTTTCGAACCGTATAAAAACCGAAAAAGTCCACTTCTACCATCACCCTTTTTTCACTTCTTCTTTCATCTTCTTCTTCTTCTTCTTCCTCATTTCACTACAATTTTTCAAGTTTCTGGTTTTTATCTATCTATCTTTCAAAAGTCCATATTCATAATGGCTAAGAAATCGAAGACGAAAATGAGAATCCCGAGCTGCACGATATGCCAGACTCAGTACAACGACGACTCGCACGCGCCTCTCTTGCTCCAATGCGGCCATTGCTTCTGCAAGCACTGCCTCTCCCACATGTTCACCGCATCGGCGCCGCCGCGGCCGACTCTTTCTTGCCCTAAGTGCCGCCACCTCTCCACTCTCGGTAACTCCGTCCTCTCTCTCCCCAAAAACTACTCCCTCCTCCCCATACTATCTTCCGATGACGACGACGACGACAGCGGTGATGAATCGGACTCGGAATCGGCCTCGGTGTCGGTGTCGCCGTCGAGGTGCCGAGGCGGTGGAGGCGGAGGCGGAGGGACGGGAGTGGTGAGGAGTTTGTGTTCGGATCACGAGATGAGGTTGGTGAAGGAGATTGGGGAGGAGAGGTGGTTAGGGGAGCTGAGGAAGGTAAGCAAGCGGTGTAGGCATAAGGTGGTGGTGAAGAGAGTGGAGGTCGGCGACGTGGCGGACTGTGATTGGGTGGAAGGTGAGCTCGAGAAGCTTCGATTGGCTTCGGTGTGGTGCAGAAACGTGTGCGCTTTTCATGGAGTGGTGAGAGAGAAAGATCATCTCTGCCTTGTTATGGAGAGATGTTACGGTTCGGTTCAATCAGAGATGCGACGGAGTGGTGGCCGCCTTACTCTTCAGCAAATCCTCAAGTAATTGCTCTCAGTTTCGTTGTTTTGATCTTATTTTGTGTATTGTTGAGCTTAGTTTATGTGTTTGAAGCCTTTGGATTTGATCTGAAAGGTATGTAGCTTATGGATAGCTATTCTTGAAAGTTACTTGTGAATTAGGTTATTTACAAAGCTCTCCCTTACATGCTTGCTTGGATAAAAGTTAGTGAGGATTGTTTTAGTTGTGTTCTAAATGCAATTTCAGTTGGATCACCATTTCGTAATGGCTTAAGTTTTTGGGTCAACTAATAATTTATCAGTCTGGAACAAAAATTTCAGCTTTGATATTTTTCCAGAAATTGCTTGCGTCACCGGACCCCGTGTCATGTTATAATTTTTCAGAAATTGCTTGTGTCACTGTGTCGCACCCGTAATTGTATCAGTGTCCGTGCTTCCTAGGTTACAGTGCACTGACGTAAAATCTATTAGAATTTCTTTACCATAGATGGCATCCCAATCGCTTTTTTCGATAGGAACACAACACTTTTTAGGGAGTATGAATGCCTTGCACTAATCAATAACAAAAAAGTAGGGGTGGGGATATTCTTGGATCCAATTATTGGGGCACCATCCACCTTCCATACTGAGGAAGTAAGGAAATTCCATTTGCCCTAGTGTAGGGAGATATGGATAGTTCCAAGGTTAATACTACTATAGTTGGGGTTCTAAATTTTTTTAATTTAGGACCTATAAATGGCTCTAGCTTTTGAAATTTGTATTAGTCTGGGACCCTGGTTTTAACAACATTGGTAATATATGATAAAAAACCTGTATAAAAAGAAATATGCTTCACTCAAAACTTGGCAGTTTTATCATGAACAATTTAATTTGCACTAGTACCTGTTTGACTCCGGACTGTTCTTGATCTTGTAAATTTGCGTGCTGAAGAGTTTTACCAATGAGAAGATAGAAGAATAAAGAATTAACATGAATTTCTTTGAATATAGTTACTTTAAAAATTGACGCCATTTGTTTAAGGTGCCTTTTGCTTTGTATAAAATTTATATATTAGATTGAAGGAGGATATGTTTTAGCAGAAAAAGTTTTATGAAGCTCTTGAGAGATTTGTTTTGTAGGGTGCGGTTATGACAGAAATTTTACATAATGCTTTTGTGTGAATATTACATTGAATTTCTAGTTTTTGCTAATGGCTGGCTGGTGAATTATTGCCTTTTCTTTTATTTTATTCTGGAATCTTTTACAATTATAAATTACTGTACTGTTTTTTGTCATTTCTATTTTATAATTGTTTGGAAAATATTTTATTGAATTCCTGCTTCAAATTTACAAAAGTCATTTCTCATAATTACAGATATTTATTTATCCTTTCAATTCATCCAGGATTACACTAAATTACTGGTTACTATTTGTTATCATTGTTTTTCTTTGAATTTCTTGGATGCAGATATGGGGCAGACATTGCACGTGGTGTGGCTGAACTCCATGCAGCAGGTGTTGTTTGCATGAACCTAAAGCCATCCAATTTTCTTCTGGATGCAAGTGGCCGTGCAGTGGTTTCTGATTATGGGCTTCCAATAATTTTGAAGAAACCTTCTTGCCGAAAAGCTCGACCTGGTCCAGAGGTTGAGTTCTCAAAAATGCATTGGTGTATTGATTGTACATTATTGAGTCCACATTACACAGCTCCAGAGGTGTGGGAGCCTTTAAAGAAGTCACTGCACTTATTCAGGGATGATGTGAGTCATATATCTGCAGAATCAGATGCCTGGAGTTTTGGTTGTGCCCTGGTTGAGATGTGCACTGGTTCCATTCCGTATGTGTTTTTATAATTTCCTGTAACTTATGAGACATAAGAATTCTCTTTACTTACCTAACATGATATGTGCAGGTGGGATGGTTTAAGTGCTGAAGAAATTTATCGTGCTGTTGTCAAGGAAGGCAGGCCACCTCCACAATACTCAAGTGTTGTAGGTGTAGGGATTCCTAGAGATTTGTGGAAAATGATTGGTGAGTGCTTACACTTCAAGGCATCAAAAAGACCAACATTTCATGCAATGCTTGCCATATTTCTTCGACATCTGCAACGAATACCTCACTGTCCTGCAAATCAGAATAAGTAAGCAATTTCACTATCCTGCATTGTTATTGATGCTTCAAGGTTTATCCATTGGAATTCTTTATGTATGAAAAAAAAATAAACATAAAAAAAAAAAAAAAAAAAATAGAATATGGTAAATTCTAATGAGTAGTTGAAGTTGCTGAAGCATAAGCCAGGGCAACAACGAACCCATCGAGTACCATGTCATGAAAGTATCAACAGTCTTGTGCTACCATTGGTGATTGAGTCCATTAAATACACTATATGAATCATAATGAGTATAAAACATCAAATCTGGATAGGACCGTGAAAGATACATCAATGGTCGAGGATCAAAATGCAAGGGCTTCATGTGAAAATTAAGTTATTTGTCTATTTTGACATAACTATCTCACTTTAAGTTTTCTGAAGATATGCTGCAAAGATGGAAAATGCGTGTGTTTTTGTTTGCCTGGATTTTATGAATTATGTACTCTAGGTGTGAGCGTGTGTGTTTATGTTTTACCTTGAGTCTAAAGAATGTGTACTCTGGCTATATAAAACCTGTTTTTATTGTTTTTTCTTTTTGTGGAATCCAGCGAACCAGCTAATAGTCCTGGAATAGATATGTTGGAATTGTCCCCTACATCTGTTTTGGACATTTCCAGCGTTAAAAGCAACCATCTGCATCAACTTGTATCTGAAGGGAATCTGGATGGTGTTAGGTTAGTCAATTTTGATACACACTCCTTTACTGTAGTCTATATGTATGTACTTAAGAATCATTGTCATTGTTCAGAACATCCGATGTCTTCTTCTCTGCATATGTAGGGATCTGCTTGCTAAGTCTGCATCAGGGAATAATAGTAGTTCAATCATTTCTCTGCTGGAAGCACATAATTCTGATGGTCAAACTGCTCTGCACTTGGCTTGTAGACGGGGTTGCCCTCAGATTGTTGATGCTATTTTGGAGTATGGAAATGTGGATGTGGATGTCCCTGATGAAAATGGGAATCCTCCAATAGTGTTTGCTTTAGCAGTTGGGTCCTCAGAATGTGTACGTGCTCTCATCAGAAAATCAGCTAATGCCATATCTAGGTCAATGGAAGGCTTTGGTCGATCTGTTGCTCATGTTTGTGCATATTATGGGCAACCGGATTGTATGCGTGTAAGTTTTCACTTAGCCAGCGATGGTTTAAGAGTACTTACTCCTTTTATGTTGCTTCTATATTTTCTCAAACGTTCCATGACAATCACAGGAATTACTATTGGCGGGAGCTGATCCCAATGCAGTGGATGATGATGGTGAAACTGTACTGCATATTGCCGTCTCCAAAAAATTTACGGACTGTGCTATTGTAATACTAGAAAATGGGGGCTGCAAATCAATGGGTGCTCTGAATTCAAAAGGATTAACGTAAGAATCAAAGCTGTGAAACTTGCTATATGCCTTTACGGATATAATAACAAAATGGTGATGTATGATATCCTATCTTAAGTAGGGAACACTTTGTCAAGATTCTAAATGATTATGCACGCATAAAATTTCTATATTATAATGCTAGTAGAATAGGAAAAAACCTGCAAATCTAGAACATAATATCCATTTCTTCTTGATTGTCAATTTTATAAGAAAAACAAAGAGTGTCCCCTTTCCCTATCATTGTAAGATGTCCCCATGTTCATGGTTTGAATCTCCTTTTGCACTTTATTTTATTTTATTACATATATATATATATATATTTTTAATTTTAATAAATATAGAATCAGGTACACTTTTTCATCATGTTGCTAATAGCTTTATAAGTAATGATTTTATTGGTATTTGTGATTTATCATTCAGTTCTTTATAAAGATTGATTTGTAATTTTACCCAGTTAAGATTATTTTTGGAGCACGCGTGCGCGGGGGGGGGGGGGGGACTTCATCTTTATACAGTGCTTGATGGTGTTCAAGAAAATCCAGAATATTGATAAAATTTCTAAAACTATCAATTGTCATATCATCTCATTTCCCAACCATGTTGGAGGATACCAATTTTCCTTTATTTTATACACCAGAATTCACCAGAATTTTCTCATCTAAATGGTTTGTTAGAATCAGAGCTGAAACTGAACTTGATAGATAAAAAGTGGTTGAGCAAGCGGTGGGGAAACAGTGGACCACTTCTCCCTTGTGATGTTGTGTATGCTTTGTGGAGTGAAGTCTTTCAGATGTTTGGGGTTCAACGGGAGATATCTTTAACAGTAATATACCTTCTATTTGGTTGGAGGAATCAACTAGGAAAACATTCGTCAGACATTTGAAATATGAAGACGTCATGTTTGATGTGGTTAGCGTGGAAGGAACGAAATTCTCTCACATTTGAAGACTCTGAGTGATCCATAGAGTAATTGAAATCTTCATTTATAATTAGCCTATTCAAGTGGGCTTGGGCTTGGTGTTTTGCACATTATACTTCCATTTTTGAGCTCTTAGGTTTTTTGTTTGATTATTTGTATTAGATTCTTTGTGTTCATCATTGTGAACATGAAGTAATCCTCTTTTCGCAATTCTTTTGTAGGTAAGAAGAATTATATTAATAGAAAACTACTTCATTAGGAAAATGAAGTAGGCAGAGAAAATATGTACAACAAAAAGAAAACAGAAAATAAAAACTATGTAGAAGAACCCTCTTTTTCCAATAAAACTTCAATCTTACTTATTAAAAAAAAAAGGGGGGGGGGGGGGGGTTGGGGTTTTCTGTTCATGTTTATCTAATGGAAAAGGCAATACTCACATTTTTAGATGTAGAAAATCTTGAGGTTTTGAAATCCCTGACAAGGTCTGGTATTTTTTTGTGGTCTGCGAGTTGGGGAAAGTTCTTACTGTAGACAACTTAGTGATGAGGGGCATGGTGCTGGCAAATTGGTGTGTCATGTGTAAGAACAGTGAGGAAACTGTGGATGATTTGCCACTTCATTGTCCTATGGAATTATGGATCTTAATATTCCTAGTCTTTGGAGTGAATTGGGTAATGCCTAAGATGGTGAAAGATCTGCTTCAAGGTTGGGAACATAGTCCAAAAACTTTCAGAAATATAGTATGGAATGTGTTTCATGGTTGCTTAATGTGGCATATTTGGAGGGAGATGAATAGGAGGTCATTTGAAGATCAAGGAGCGTCTGTACTGGATCCGAGTAGACCGCCTATGTTAAATGATTTTATTGATTATCTTTTTAGATGATTTCCATAAGGAATCTTTGGGTAAAATACCTGTATACTTCTTAGATTCCTCTTTTTTTTTAATAAAAGTTTATATTACCCATCAAAAAACAACAACAATGGTAGCTCTAGGTATTTTAATAGAATAAATATTTTTTATTATAATGTTTTTTTTTTTTTTTTTTTCATTTTGTTGGTCTTTCCTACTATTAGATTTTGATATTTACCTTTTTTTTACCCAGTCCTCTACACTTGTGTATAGCAACTCTAAATGTGGCTGTAGTTAAGAGGTGGGCAGAAATCACATCACCCAGAGAGATTTCTGAAGCGATCGACATTCCAAGTCCAGCTGGGACTGCACTATGTCTGGCAGCTGCTCTAAAGAAAGATCGCGAGACAGGTAAAAGTGATTTGACACGGTTTGCTGTTTTTGAACACTCTTAAATTCTTATGTAGTTGAGCCTTCTATCAAGTTCTATTTGGAGCCTTCTTCTTTCCTCTTAAGTTCTGCAAATTGCTTAAATTGTTTTTATTTTTATTTTTTGTTTATAGAGGTTTCTTTGCTGTCTTCAAATAAGCTCTCTTCTACATTGTTTTTGCTTATTGTTATAAGTCTTGATGGAACAAGTAATATGCTGTTCGTGTGCTAATCTAACATGCAATGGAAGCTGTAGCTTGCCTTCCTTTTAGTGTTGGGGAAAACTTCTGATAAATTTCTTTTATGGTCTTCCCCACTTCCTGTCAGCCTCCAAGTAATAAAAGGACTGGAGTCACAGATGAAACCCAATGGATGAGTGCTACCCTGTTTTGAATCCTCAACTCCACTGAAACTGAGGTTTCTTGGAGCTTAGCCATTGGTGTTTGCAGCTTTTGATATGAAATAAAAAAGTTAAATTTTACATGCTTCTTGTGATCTTTAGTTGAATTAAGCATCAGAATGAATATATTATATGAAGCTTTTTTCCATTTTCTTTCTAATAAGCAACTGCTATGTGCTGTGTATGAGATGAGGGTTATTTTCTTTTACTCTGTGTATTTAATATTGTATCACTTACGTGTCTATTGTTAATATTCTGTGTAGAGGGCAGAGAGCTGGTAAGTGTACTGCTTGCAGCTGGAGCAAACCCAACTGCCCAAGACACGCAACAATATCGAACAGCTTTGCATACAGCTGCCATGGCCAATGATGTTGAGTTGGTTAAGGTGATTTGATGGGCTTCTTCACCATCTCTATGTTTGTTTTAGTATATGTCGTGGCGTAAGTTAATAAATGTACTTAAGGACATTTCTGCCTTAAAGATAGCATAGGATTTCTTTTAGCTAAGTGGAGCTTTCCTGGATCATTCGTGAATCTTGAAATAAGGCTGACAAGATACATGATGCAAAAACTTATTGAAGTTTGTTTGGAAGCTTAATATACTGGACAAATAACCGTTTGTCAGGAAAAGAGTGTAACTTAACTTTTGGTTGCTGGACTTTTCCCTGGCATAGGAATTTGAGGGAAATTAGGGTTGTTTGGGTTAGGGTTTTGAGGTAGAACAGGCTGGATTAAGGTTTAATCATGGAATAATAAGATGTATATGTTTTTTGGAGTCCAAAACAGAAAATAAAAAATAAAAAAATCTGGTTCATAGCTGTTAATTGTGACTTGGGAATAACAATAGACTTGTTTTGAGGGATTGAGGTGAATAATAGATGGGTTTTGTCAGTACATTATTCTGAGGATTTCAGGATTCTGTTGGTGATAAATTAAGGTCGGGCTTTATCACTTGAAGGCTGGATGAATTGCTGGAAATTAGAGAGACAAGAAGAAAAATATAATTCTAGGCACCACACCTAGGGTTTCCTTGGCATTATACCTCAGCGGAAACAAAAAAAAAAAAAACCCTGAATTTGAAGCTTCATAGTTTCTGATATTTTAGCAAAATGTGTCCATGGAATTAAATTCATTACATCCATATAAATAAACACCTAATACCTAACTCTAATTTAAGAAGCCCATAATATGACCAATGGATTAAAACTAAAGCTGATTCTAGAAATCTAAAGTAACACCAGTCGTGTGGGTTTAAGACCCACTAGGTGAGTGTATAACTAACCAATGAAAAAATAAATACATTTGACCCATGTTGGACTTGTAGTCTTGAACTCTATGGGCTTTGACTTCTTAGTCCATACTAGGTAATTATTAGAATAACATAAATAATGTTGAACCTTAACAAAACAAACAACAACAACACCCCCCCCCCCCCCCCCCCCCCCCCAACAACAAAAACCCCCCTTTTTCTCCTCAACACACACAAAAACCCAATGGAATTAGCCCATGCTAGAAAGCTGAAAATTATAGAAATAGCCCTAACACTTAAATTAAAATGAAAGCAGCTCATGGCTTCTTTCTTCAAATTGCTTGTAAAGTTTCAGCATAACGTGTTTTGTGGTACTCGATTTGTAAAATTTCTCAAAGTGGTTGCTTTGCTTTTGTGTAGATTATTCTTGACGCTGGAGTTGATGTGAACATCAGGAACGTGCACAATACGATACCCCTTCATTTGGCACTGGCAAAAGGTGCAAAACCATGTGTCAAATTACTCTTGTCAGCTGGTGCAAATTGTAATTTGCAGGTTGGTCCTCATATATCTAAATGTTATGTATCCATTATTTATTATTATTGTTATTATTTTTTGATTAGTATGTTTCCATTATTTATGCAATTTAGCAAAAACTTAATCTTTGTTGCTTGTAATGTTTTTCTAAAAAAGATGGTAAAGATGCTCGCATTCCCTGTGTATTTAGTCAGAGTTTAACCAAATTATTGGATGAATATCTAAATGTGTCAAAAGTGCTCACATCCCCTGCATTCTTACTGGATATGCCTTAGAAAATGTATAAAATAGGACTAATTATAGCAAAATATAAATGTTGTTTATTTTTAACAAAATAAATTTAATTATTGATTCTCTTTACAATTCATGAGAATTAATTAATAAATGTGAAGAATGACTATGCTTGTCGCATGTAACATAAATCTCTCTCTCTCTAGATAGCAATTTCAGCTCTTCTTTTTCAAAATAGCTGTTACAGTAATCTTACTAGTGTCCTGCTGAGGTCAATGTACTCAGCTATAGTAAGCTAGTTCCTTGCAAATATAGTATCACTCACATAGCATAAAAGAAGAATCAACCAGCAGTGTTGAACATTTCAGCCTAAGAAAAAAATTAAAAGCAAAATTCTAGCGAGTCCCATTTGGTGTGTAACATAAAATTCTTGCTTTAATTATGTTAGTGATTCATTTCAGTTGAATTATTTCACAATGTAGAATCATTTAAGGATGTTAAACAAAGGTGACTGCAAATTATTGGTCAGATGTTAACTGTCTTATGATCAGTTGTGATTACCTGGCAGAAGGCTGAATTATACAACAATAGCTTTTATAAAATCTTGGGATTCTTATTTCCAAAATTTCATAGTTTCAGCTAAACTTGATTCCCTTTTTTCCTTTAAAAAAATGATGAAATCTTAAATAAAAGACCTTGCGCGATTTCAGCAAAATCTTATATGTCAAATGTATACTTTTATCCTTGCATGAGAGCTTGAATTTCTTTTCTTCTATAGTATGCATTTCATATGGCTTGTTTGTAAACTTCCACTTTGTTTTTTCTTTTTGAATTATCCTTTGTTCATTTCCCATGTACTAGATTCCTTGCCTCATCGCACTTTTAAATGAATTCTTTTCTTTATTTAAAAAATGGATGAACTGATTTTTTTTTTTGGCAACAATGATTAGGATGATGATGGTGACAATGCTTTTCATATAGCTGCTGATGCAGCGAAGTTGATACGTGAATGTCTTGAGTGCATTGTAGTTATGTTGCAGTATCCAGGTGCTGCCATTGAAGTAAGGAACCACAGGCAAGTATTAACTAATTAGAGGTGTTTGATTCAGTTTTCTTCTCAAGGCAATGCTCAAGATTCTTGCCAGTCAAAAAATGAAATTAAAACAAAAAAAAAAACCAAATAGTGATTATCAAGATTCTTGGCTTGTATGTAATTTCAAGTAAATTGTATATAGTTGAAGCATTGTTACCAAATGTGATGTTTAGTTGTGCTAAATAACTGTTAAATTATTATGTTTCTGATTGGTTACAGTGGTAAGACATTGCATGATCTATTGGAAGCCCTACCACGAGAATGGATTTCTGAAGATCTTATGGAAGCACTAATGAATAAGGGACTTCATCTGTCTCCAACAATGTGAGTACAGTATTAATTTGAAAATTGATGGATGATGCTTGATATACTAGTATCATTGTTAAGCTCCTTAGAGCATGTTAAATTTAGGGACTTATCTTGTATTTTTAGATTTCAAGTGGGGGAATGGGTGAAATTTAAAAGAAGCGTGGAAACCCCTGCACATGGTTGGCAAGGTGCAAGGCATGGGAGTGTTGGCTTTGTACAGTATGTCCAAAACAGTGACAGCCTTGATGTATCATTTTGCACTGGATTAGCTCATGTCTTAGCAAATGAAGTTATAAAAGTTCTCTCTTTGGAAAGGGGACAGCTTGTGCGACTCAAAGCTGACATTGAAAAGCCAAGGTTTGATACATTACTTTAACTAGCATAAAATTTTAAGCTTGATGCTTCATGGTTGGTCATTCTTTTCCTGGTACAGTTGTTGAAATTTGCAAATAATTTTTTTGTCATGAGAAAACTGTAATTAATAGGAATTACAGGCTACAAATACAGTAAGGCATCATCCACCATCTTGCCCAATAATTTAATGTGGATTATTTTTCCATCTTTTATCTTTATTAAACAAAATTGAGCAATGGAGGACCATGGCTTTAACCATTAAAAATTACATTATAAAAAGCATCCCAAAGCTAATTCTAATATCCAAGTATTAATTTGACACATGTCAGATGATGCCAAGGCTTCTTGGGAGCTCGAATAGAATTTCTAGCAAACCGTGTGTGTTTATTTGTCATGCCTTTTCTTTTAGCATCAATTAGTTTCTGGTCAGATTTCTTTAGTTTTATTTATTTATTTAAGTATTGTGGGAATTTTTTCTTGTTTCCGGACATGGGCTGTTCTGTGGTCCATTCGGTCTTATTTTGGGTTTTATTTGAGTTTAGTTATTTAGTTTGGGCTTAGTGGTATAAGCTCAAGGAGTCCCAGTTTTATTAGGTTTTCAAAATATCCAAGTTCTACTAGGATCAGGTGTCTTGAGTTCTATTGATATTATGTTTAAGAAGAGTTCGGCTACTATTGCTATTACATATTATGTGATGCAACCCTTTCCAAGGAGTGATGCCAAGGAATCCTAACTGTGATGCTTAAGTAATGATTTTACTAAGAGATAGCATTGTAGTGATGAAGCTGGCAGAGGCAGAATTCCATATATACATTTACCTCTTATAAAGATCAGCTATGTTTTTAGCTTTAAAACCTTATTGTAGTAGAATAATGTCTGACATCATGTGCACTTTTAACTATTACAAAGTTTAAAGAATATACTTTCATGTTGTCAGGTATGAGTTGCGTGGACAATCATGTGACAGTATTGGAACTGTCCTGTGTGTTGATGATGATGATGGAATTATACGTATTGGATTTACGGGTGCATCTAGGGGATGGCAAGCTGATCCAGCAGATTTTGAAAGGGTTGAAGAGTTCAAGGTTGGTGACTGGGTTCGTGTTCGTCACAATCTTCCCTTCGCAAAGCATGGTTTTGGAGCTGTGACCCCAGGCAGTATTGGGGTAGTGTATGGTATTAGACCTGATAGTAGTCTTCTGATAGAATTTAGCTACTTAGCAAGCCCATGGCTTTGTGAACCAGAGGAAGTGGAGTCGTTCAGCCCATTTAGGGTAAGGAAATTATTATTTTTCTTTATGTAGAAGTTGATTTTTACACCTCCTCCACCACCCTGGCTGCATGCACGGGGAAAAACCTTGCTTTTCTTAGAATTAATATGTTTTGTACTAATACAGATTGGCGACCAAGTATGTGTAAAGAGATCTGTTGCAGAGCCCAGATTTCCTTGGGATGGTGAGACGCATCATAGTGTTGGAAAAATAAGTGACATAGAGAGTAATGGTCTCCTGATAATTGAAACACCAAATCGGCACATACCATGGAAAGCTGATCCATCAGACATGGAAAAGGTGGAGGATTTCAAGGTAATATCCATTACTTAGCCCCAACTTGGACACTCAAGCTCTCATGGAAATGTCTGTGGTGAGTGATGTTTTTTCCCTGTTCCAAAATGAGCAGGTCGGTGATTGGGTTAGAGTCAAAGCTTCAGTACCTTCTCCAAAATATGGGTGGGAAGATGTCAACAGGACAAGTATAGGAATAATTCGTAGCTTGGAGGAGGACGGTGATATGGGAATTGCATTTTGTTTCAGAAGCAAGATTTTCTCATGCTCTGTGACAGACATGGAGAAGGTGTCACCTTTTGAAGTGGAGCAAGAGATTCGAGTGATGCCATCTATCACAGAGCCATTACTTGGATGGTCAAATGAAACGCCATCTACCTCAGGGAAAATTGCAAGGATTGACATGGATGGGACCCTTAATGTGAGTATGCTTATTGTTCTTATAATTTTATTGCCGTTATTAATTTTTGGTGTAGGGTTTGCTGGTATTGAGTTTTTGACTCTTAAATTCTTGGTATTGGTTTGGAATATCTTTCTAGGTAAGAGTGGCTGGCAGAGTGAGCTTGTGGAAAGTTTCTCCAAGTGATGCAGAAAGGTTATCAGGATTGGCAGTTGGTGACTGGGTTCGGATGAAGCAATGCATGGGAACACGACCAAATTATGAATGGAATAGTGTTGGGAGAGACAGTGTAGCAGTAGTGCACAACATACAGGATTACTCTTATTTAGAGCTGGTTTCTTGTTTTCGTACCGGTAGGTTCATTGCTCACTGCACTGAAGTTGAAAAGGTTTCACCCATTAAAATTGGGCAGCACGTTAGGTTCCGTACTGGATTGAAAGAACCAAGATGGGGGTGGAGAGAAGCTTGCCCCAATTCAAGAGGTGTCGTAACCGCTGTAAATTCTGATGGAGAAATAAGAGTTTCATTCTTCAATTTGTCAGGTTTGTGGAGAGGAGATCCTGCAGATTTTGAGGTAGAGGAGATGTTTGAGGTTGGAGAATGGGTAAAACTTAAAAATGATGCTAGTAAATGGAAATCTCTGCAACCTGGAAGCATTGGTGTTGTACAAGGACTAGGGTATAAAAAAGATGTATGGGATGGCACTGTCCTTGTTGGGTTCTGTGGGGAATCAGAATTATGGGCAGGGAAGACTGCCAAGCTAGAAAGAGTGGATAGGTTTAAAACTGGGCAACGGGTGAGAGTGAAGACCAATGTAAAAAATCCACGATTTGGGTGGTCAGGTCATACACATGCCAGCATCGTTTCCATAATAGCAGTTGATGCAGATGGAAAACTAAGAACACACACTCCTGCTGGCTCAAAGGCATGGATGCTCGACCCATCAGAAGTGGAACTGGTGGAGGAAGAGGTATTAAAAATTGGAGATTGGATAAGGGTCAAACCATCTGTGGCAACACCAGTTTACCACTGGGGAGAAGTGACTCACAAGAGTGTTGGGGTGGTTTTCCGCTTGGAGGAAGGAGAGCTGTGGGTCTCATTTTGCTTTATGGAGCGCCCTTGGATATGCAAGGAATGGGAGGTGGAGAAGGTGAGAGCATTTAAAGTGGGTGACACGGTCAAATTTAGAGAAGGATTAGTAACCCCAAGATGGGGTTGGGGAATGGAGACACATGCTAGTAAGGGCAAGGTAGTTGGAGTGGATGCTAATGGGAAGCTAAGAATTCAATTTAAATGGAGAGAAGGCCGGCCCTGGATTGGAGACCCGGCTGATATTGTTCTTGACAACAGCTCCAGTAGGGATACAATGGAAATGTAAACCCTTTGGTTGTACTAAATTAAAGGATGTTTTAGATGGAAGATACCGTTTTGGCCTCATCAATCTTGCAGAGCAGTGCAAAGATGGATTTTAAATTATGACAACATATTAGCTGATAAGCTCATCCTGCCTAAATGATATATACAAAAATAGAGGCCAGTGCATTTGCAGTATGATTTAATTACATGACTGATGACCTTGAGCGTGTACAGCAGGGTGGTTCCTGTTTGGTGGGCTGAATACATTATTGTCTTAAATTAGGTTCTGTAGATTACCATGCTTGTAGGCGATCATTGTTATTTGTATTTGAAAAAAAAAGGCACAATACGTAGTCAATTAGTTATGTAAATATACAATTCTCATTTCAGAAAATTCTATATAGATGATGAGTATGTTAGGGTGCTCATTTGTTGTGTTTAGCTTTTTGCAGTTCAGTGGCACGGTCTCCCTGCTGAGAGAGCCTATCTATCCCTGGTGGGGAAAAAATTTGTCTTTGTATCTCTGTATATATTTTCATGGTAAGCAAATTGCTGTCTTCATATCTCTTTATATATTTTCATGGTTAGTAAATCTCAGTTTGAAATTCAGAAGATAGCTAAAACTAGAAGCCTAGAATAGTTATGGAGAAGAAATTGTATCTCGTGCTGCTTATATACTGGGTTTGAGGTGGGACTGATAAATTTTTAAGAATAACAAGGAGAATATGAGCATTCCTATTCAGCCAATGTCATCAAAGCAACAAGTTACATGGATTTTATAAAACAAATTACATGGATTGATGCGTACTCCTTCGGTTTAATTTATAATTTTTAAAGGGATATGAGTGATAACCTAGTGGTAATAAGTGATAACATCTTCTATGATAAAAACTAATAAGTGATAACATCTTTTGTGATGTTCCATATTTGTGATTCGAATTTTACCATTCATTTCCTATTAATTATTTGATTTGTTTTCCCCTTTTAACTTTACTTTTTTTAATTCATCATGTATAAAGAATTCTTAATAGAACATATAATTATACGAGGAGGAAAGATCAAATAAGTGAATGGAGAAATTTTTGGTCATCCAATTTTTGATTTAGAAGACAATTAAGGATTTAAGGGATACTAACAAATTTAAGGTTCATATTTGGAAATTACTTTAAGAACATCATCAAAGATATAAATACCTATAACCATGCTAGTAATTACTAGTTAGTGTAAGACAAACTTATTAGGGGGAAATTATTATGTACTTCCGGAGTATCATAAATGCGTACTCTCCCTTCTCACATAAATGGTGGGTCACTAATTAAATTCATGAAGGGACTCATCATTCATGTGAGAGGAGAGAATACGCATTTATGGTACTTCGGAAGTACACAATAATTTTCCATCATTAGATGCCTTAATTTTCAAAAAAATAAAAAGGAGAGCACACCACATGACCCTAATGTTCACCCACCAGATACAGCTTACAAACAAACGATATGAGTGAATTCCACAGAAACGTATTCTTATTGTTTTTGATTGTGCTGTTTATAATGATTGCAAAAGCCGAACATATTGATGTGTATAATGAATTGGGTGAAGGTTTGGTGTTACTGTCCATTGCAAATCCAACAATGTTGATCTTGGTGCTCATGTAATTTGCCAATGCAGTAGGCCAATATGGGTTCGACTTTGATCGAAATGTTTCGGGAAATTCAATTTTTTTCATGTACTTTTCAATGGTGCTTACCAATCATTTCTACCAACTATAAAAAAAAATGCCAATAGCCTCAATCTACAGTAGTTTTTTATTTATTCAATTGGATGAGGCAAAACTCACCCTTTTGCTTGAGCCGGCCTTTTTTATTTTATTTTATTATATTTATTTATTTTTTCATAGTATGCTTGGTTTATGCTCTTTTTGTTTTTTCTTTTTCTTTTTCTTTTAAATATTTATATGTGTTGACACAATATTGTGACTCAAAATATTCTTACAATATTTTCACAATTATTGAGCCATTAATTTCTTATAACTCAAAATAAAATAATAAAACATAAGATTGAAATCAACCACAACTGAAAATAAATGTATTGTGAAAATATTATAATATCTTGTTGTCACAATATTTTTACAATTGCTGATGTAAGGACGCAATTTGGATCCTAAGCCCAAAAGGTAAAAGAATCTAGGCTCAAAGAGCCCAATACAATGGATTTGTAGAGAATGGGTTGGAAAACTAAATCTAACGAATTGGGTAACAATTATAAGGGATTCAAAAGACAATAGAGTAAAAATAGGCTGGTTTTATCTAAAGAAAATCGTCATCGCCATAATCCGAAGAGATCAGTTCTTATATATATCTCTTGAATTTGATTACAAGTACAGTTCTTAGCACTACAATCTTCTTCTTTCAATTGTACGATCCCCTTTCCTTAGGGTATTCTTTCTATTTTATACTATCTTTTTTCTTTTATCTCTAACATCCACGTGTAGATTAGATTGTTGGTGTTGATCCTTGTCCCATCAACACCTTCTTGAAGTCTTTCGGGAGTAGCTGTAAAGTTGAAAATTACTGTTTAGGTATCACTTCCTCATTAATGCGACCAGAGAGTTAGCTACAGAGCATTCAATGCGGTGGTAGCAGCTTTTTCTTAGATATTATATGGCTTCACTTTGTCCTATGCTTCTAGGATGTTTGTCCTTATCAACAGAACCTCCTGGAACGTTGCCCTGGATGGCAGACCATACCATTGATCCTCTGCTTTGCTCAGCCGAGGAGGCATTCATCCTCGGACCACCTTCTTGGACTCTTATGACCAAACCTCACCTTTTCATTTGCTGACACGGACTCCTCTAACAGTAATTTACCCATCCTCGGACTACTTAATGTCATCGGATTGGACCCCCGGCCCAATATGTACATAGATACATACTATTGGGCCTATCACCCCCACAGTTGAGATCTCAGTTCTTTATAGATCAAAAAAAAAAAAAATTAAGTTCACAACATTTTCACGATAATTACACAACAAATTCTAAGTGGCAAGGTATTTTTGATAGATAAAAAAGTAATATCAATAATGTGATAAAAAATTTGTTATGAAAATATTGTAGAGGTAACATTTCTCTAAAATAAAATAATAAAATATCAGATCAGGACTTACCATAGCTGAAAATAATGGTATTGAGAAAATATTATTACATCTTGTTGTGTTCTTAGACTTCTTTTTTATTTTAGTCAATTTGGGTGTGTCAAAATTCATTATTTCACGCACAATTTTCTTGTGTTGGTTTTTTGTTTTTTGTTTTTAATATACAATTGAAAGTGGGTGGTTCCAGTTTAAAACCAGTAGCAATTTGCCACTTAAGATTTGTCATGAAATTATTGTGGACGTAAAAAATAAAATATCAGACCAAGACCTACCACAACTGGAAAAAAAAGATATTGTGAAAATGTTGTGATATTTTGTTGTGTTCTTAGAATTCTTTTTTGGTTTAATAAAATTTGGGGAGCCAAAATTCACTGTTTCAAGCACAATTTTCTTCAATTGGATTTTTGTTTGTATTTTAAATGCACAGTTTAAAACCAATAACAATTTACCATCTAAGATTTTTTGTGAAAATGTTGTGGACATAGCATTACTCTAAAATAAAATAATAAAATATTAGACTAGGACCCATCATAGCTAAAAGTAAAGGTATTGTAAAAATATCGTGAAATTTTGTTGTGTTACTAAACTTTTTTTTTTTTGGGATTAGTCAATTTGTTGAGTCAAAATTCATTGTTTTATGCACATTTTTACTGGGCTGACTTTTTTTTTAACACATTGTTTAATGTTAAAAAAAAATAAAAAAAAAAACACGCACACACACACACACAGAGTTTGACATACACACTCATATAATAATAACAATAATAATAATAATTGTGAGGGTAAGTAGGCCGAGTAAATGAGTTGGGTCGTGGGCCGTGCCCGAGGACACCTAGAAACCCGAGGATGGTCGTAAGGTTTATTAAGTTTTGGAATCAACAAGCCAAGGATAAGGAAGTATAACAACAAACTTGTGACAGTTCTCGAGGAGCCGAGCTTCCTCGGGAAAGCATTGTGGAAGGTTGGAACCCAGCCACCTTGGTAATGCTGTACAAAAGGTAATCATTCCTTTTGTGGATAAGCTTCAAGGAAGGTAACCAACAATATAGGAAGAAATATCTTGGAAGAATGCTATTGTCACCACATTAAATGCTCTGCACCTAACCAACTAGCTGCATTTATGTGGAAATGACACCTGAACAGTGATATCTCAGTTCACAACTATTCTAGACGTGGCAAAACGGGCGGGTCGGGTTCGGGTCAGGGTCAGGTCAATCTGGTATGCGGGTCAAAACGGGTTATTTTTAAACAGGTCAATCGGGTTGCAAATCGAGTCGAGTTTACCCGTATTTTTCAAACAATTTTTTTTTCAAGTACAAAAACAAATCAATGACAACATTTTTAGAGAGAATGAATAAAATCAATTAAGCAAATGAATTGCACTTAATGCCACTTGTTAATATCCTTCCAATTCTGATAGTTTTGAACATGACAAAAATTATTTATAGTCATAAATTCATGATGGAAAAAGTCTTCAATGTTAATAATTCACTGTCAAAATGCATATAATTACAAGTTTACATCTTCAAAAAGAGATAGATCTTAAAACAAACAAAACAATTAAGCCAGCAAAGTAGCAAGTTATCGGTCTTCTTAAATGCACATGTTCCTGTTGCACTTAAAATAATAGTAAAGTTAGATTACTTAGAAAGATAAATTAAACAAAAAAAGATTTAAAAATAAACATAACATATTAAGTAAAGAAGAATAAGTAAATATTTTATAAGAATTACACATTAATCTCAACCTACTCAACATTGGTAGCAGATTCAGCACTACAAATATTCATACTTGCAAATTTTAGCTTAGCTGAATGAGATTTTTTTTTTTTTTTTTAATGGTTGTCTGACTCTCGACAGCCTTGGCCCTTGCCTTGTGTAATGTGTGTGGTCTAATGGTCTTGTCTCATGGCAATTGGCAATCACTGAAGGGCTCTTGAATTGTGTAACGTGTGTGGTCTAATGGTGTAACGTGTGAAGCCTGAAGCTAGGCTTTTTTTTTTTTTTGATGGAAAGTAGTGCACTGAAGCTAGGCTAGCTAGCTTTTGATGAATCAAATAGTTATTTTTTATAATGTATAATATATTGATTATAATTTTTGGTACTTTGTGCTTTATGCACTTAGTATTAAAGCACAAAGAATCAGGACGTAATTTAAATATTTTTTTAGCAATTTTTTTTTTTAACGGGTTAGGTCACAGGTTATTCATGTCGGGTCGGGTTGACCTGCAAAAAAATCAGGTCAGGTCACGGGTCAACCCGTTTTTGCTTCGGGTCAAAAAATTTGGGGGTCGGGTCAAAATATTCTAACCCGTATTGCCATGCTATTCATAAAGCTTTTAGGGGGTTTTGGAAGGGACAAGCATCTAAGAGATCATCTAAAAGGTCAATAAGTGGAAGGTGGGGATGAAGGATGGAAGGACTATATAAGGAAAAGACTCTCATAAAAAAAGGGGCATGTAACCTGAGAATGAAGAAAAAAGAAAAAAGAACATCTTGTACTTAGATAAACTTGAGCAAACATAAGATCACTTCATCCTCGGACCTGACCAAGGAGTGTTATTTCTATTACATTGTGTCTTCTTGTCTTCTTGGTATGAATCCAATCAGTTAAGGCCCATACTTAATTTGCTGAGACGTTTTTCCTGTAAAGTCCATTCTCTAACAAATATATTGTTTTGGGCTTGTTGGGCCATCATCCATTATTGGTGGGCTGATGGTCTAATTCTAGTTCTTACAATGATGATGATGATGATGATGATGATGATAATAACAATAAAAAGAGAGGCAAAAAGCACTTCACCCTTTATGTTTGGGGTAGTTTCATTCCTTCCCTAAACTAAAGTCGAAAATTTTCCTCCTTTGTGTTTTGTAAAGTAGTATATTCCCCAACTGTTACACTCTTAGATAAACCCTAACAAAATCTTATGATTTCTAGAATATTCTATCGTGCAATGTCTAAATTACACCCCCACTAAATTTTAATGTCTCATAAAATTTCTTCATATATTTTGAATTTTATGTGGTAGTCATGCCTGGAAGGTGAGAATGATGATATATGATATTCTATTTGTTACCTAGAATACACTCATTTATTAAGTTTAAATCTTCTATACTTGTAATTTTATCTAATGGAAACTTTGATGGCATATGTCTTTTGTTATCTTGTTCTTTTTTAATTTATTTTCTTGCTTAAAAGGGTTTTTCATATTAAAAATTAAGTAAGTTAAACATCATAGTTATGCTCATAAAATAAGAAAATAAAGAGAGAAGTATGCATGGATAACAAAATCTTCATTGTAGACAATTACAGGTATTTCATTTGATTAAGAGTTTCAATTGTAGCATATATTATCTTTCATTACAAAAAATTTTATATTGTGACAATGTCTTATCAAAATTTAGTTGTTTATTGTTGAAAGATAATGACATTTACTATCATTCTTAATAGAATTTTTTAGTAAGTAGATATTACATTTAGCAATTAGGTTCTAAGAAATTGTCATAGTAAATAGATATTCATATGTTAAAAGGCTATTTTAAATTTAAGTACATGACTTTGTACTTCTTCCCAAAAAATTACATCTTAATTTTTTTTCTAAAAGGGCGGCATGTACCTTGCATGTGCAACCCAAACTAGTGATATTTACAAATTTGAGAGGGACAAATGCCAAAATTGTGTTTGGATGGCATATTTTTTCAAATAGCATAATTTTTTAAAAATATTTAGGAAAAAAATACCAAATCAAACTTATTTAGTTATGTAGTATGTTTTTTGGAACTCGAGTTTCAAAAAAGTGCTACATAACTAAATAAGTTTGGTTAGGTGCTATTTAGCAAATTTTTCCAAAAATTATACTATTTAGCAAATTTTTTCGTGTTTGGATGGTTCGACGACATAGTGGTCCATGTTTGCAACATACCCTCATTGGAGCTAAGAAGATTGCTATCCTTTAGAGCTGATAACACATGCTTTTCCATGGTGTATAATAAAGAACACTCATGATCGTGTTCCTTATTGAAAAAATATTTGGGATAGAATGTGTGCATATGTCCAGCAAAAATTTTCGCTAGAACTTTTTTTTTTTAACTTTGAGACAGAATTCTATTTTAGCCTAATCTATATGTATGTGCGTGAAACGCCCTCTTGGAGACTCTCATAAGGCTATATCAATTAAAAAAAATTTAGTGAAAGGAAATGTCAAAGATGGTATATTTATAATCAAAATGGCTAAGGAGTCATTGCTTTGACATCTATGTATATAACACAGCAACATGCCTTGTGCAAATTTTGGCATGCAAATAAAGAAAGGACAATCGCAACTTAAATTTCTTATCATAAATGCAAGGAGCATTTATATTGTTTCCAAGTAAAATATGTACAACTTAACATAAATAAAGTGTAGGGTGGGGTGCCAATTAAGTTATAAGGCCTTTGAATATCTTGCATTATACACATTGATAATTTATATCGTTATGGATCATGAGAAATCAAATTCTTGTTAGTTGTTGCAATAAAATATAGCGTAAATTACCATATTGGTCCCTAATTTTTGTCCAATATGTCAAAATGGTCCATAACATTTTAAATGTGTCAATTTAGTTCTTAATCTTTTAATATTGGAGAAAACCTTTCATTTCAAAATGCAGAAAACCTTTCATTTCATGATTATTGTGTACTTCCTTTCATTTTGAAAGGAAGTACACAATAAAATGAAACGTTTTATGAAAGGAAATTATTGTGTAATTTAAAAGGAAAAAAAAATGCAGAAAACCTTTCATTTCATAGTTTGGAACGAATTCCACATCCAGGGCCAGCCCAAGGCTAAAGCCCCACCCAAAAAAAAAAAAATCCCCTTAGGAAAAAAGGCTCCATTTCCAATGGTTAAAGGCCCAAATTTTATAAAATTATATTTTTTAAAGGTTGCGCATTTTTTTTTAGTGATGTTAAGGATATTATAAATTTTACTATTGGCATACAAATTGCCATGTTACTAATTACAACAAAGTGATTTAAACATTCATTAGTTAGATTGATGAATTTCATCAATGAGAGTCAATGTCACATTATATTGTGAATATTTTATAGTGCTTTAAGTGCATTTTTTCTTTTCATTTCTATTAAAACTCTCAATGTATGAGACAAATAGAACCCTAACCCAATTGAAACTTTAAAATGTTTCAAAAAAATATTGCAAATGTGTTAAATCATCAATTATAGATTAATCTCCCCTAATAGTTTGAGACTTTAATTAGTATAAAATGATATCCTACAAAGCAACATACCAAATAATATCTATCTCCCTCTCTTAAAAAAAAGATATAAAATTAAAAATTAGATTTTAACTTTTCTTAACTATGTATTGTTATATATCCAAAATAAAGTATTTTTTTTAATCGTAATATATTTTTATTTCTTTTATTAATATTTATGGTTCAACTATAATGTCCAATTCTCTATATGAAATTAACATTAGTTTAGTTAGTATTATTCAAAAATTATGTATTTAATGTATCAAATTAACCTTGATTTGATTAGTATTAAATAATTTTATATAATTAATATTTGTATATTAAAAGCCTCGCATAAATTTTTCGCTTTTGGCCCCAAATAATATTGGGCTACCCTTGCCCACATCGTATAGGAGCCGCCTCATACCCTTATTTTTCAACTATATAAAGCCATAAATGGGACGAATTCTGGTAGTAAAACACATAAGATTCATTAGGAAATAGTGAATCAAAGAAAGAGTTTTTCATAAAACACCCTCAAGTCAAGTTTTGTTCGATTGGATCCTTTTCTGGTCTTGATCTTTGAGTTTTGAAGTTTAATAACTTATTTTGAATTGGTTGTGACTAGATTGATTGAGGGGAACGGTCAAAATCAAGCTCTAAAGAGTTCTAGTGTTAAGGTAAAGTTTCTAACTTTGGCCCTTCGCTTTTCCTTGCTTTCTTTTGATTTTGTGTTCTTATATGTGTTTTATCTGCTTTAATACGCTTGTTTAGTCTAGGTTTACTTTGTGTTTGTGTTCTAAACATGTTAGGTTGTTACATTTTATGTTTTCTGAGTTTCTGGGTTAGGGTTTCGGGTGCGTATGCGTACGCATACAATTGGGATGTGCACGCATGCCCTATGTATGTGCACGCATACTCAAACCCAAAAACCCTAATTTGTTTTCCGTATGTTGTTTATCCTTGAGTCTCTGTCTCTTTGTTTTATCTTGTTTTGCTTTGTTTTATATTTTTGTTTGTTTGTTAGGGTTCTAGATTGTTTGAATGTCATGAACATGCATAAAATATGAAAAAACATTGATGCATAGGTGCTGTGATGCAGTGAGGTAAGTCATGCATTCACAAGAACATGCATTGGTTTGAATATAAGTTTGTTTTGATTAAATGCATAAATATTCTTGGATTGAAAGCTATGCCTTTGATGTTTGGATGCCATAACATGCTTGTTTGATTCTGCCATGTGGTTTTTCTGCCCTAGGAGATTTGTGTTTGTATGCCTTGATAGACGAATGCTAGGCTTGGGGATGATTATGCTATATTATGTGTTTTAGATGCATGCTAGTGTGTGTGGGGGTTAGAATAACATATTAAAATTTCCTTTAATGAGATTAAGATTTGGAACACAATGAGTGGAAACTGACCCATAGGTCGAGTGGGGTAGGGTGCCTAACACCTTCCCATTCCCATTCGTAAACTCCATACACGTGCTTTGGTAAAAGATCAGTCATTCTAAGAATGACACTATATTTATGGTTCCTAAACCTAAACTAGGTGGCGATTCCATTTATACCCAATCGCAATGATGACACCACGTCATGGGCGCTTGCGCCCACAATGGCAACTCTGCTGGGGATAGAGAGTTTGATTCCAATGTGTTTCGTTTCTTAATCTTGATAAAGGCTTGTTTAATATTGTTTGCACGCTCTTTCACTTGGTTCTTTTGTCCATTTGCCATGGTTGGTGATGAGTAGGAAGGTGGAGGCTCCATTCGGGCCAAAATCTTCTGAAGTTCATCTCACCAACTCACAATCTATGCCATTGCCTATAATGGGCTTTAAGTACATTAACGGTTTGCCACCAATCCATTACAGTTCATTTAGGCCTAAGGTTGGAATCATGGCCCACCTAGTTGTGAGTGACCTATTAGTCTATCCCTTTAGCTTTAAGGAGCTTACCCATACTTAGAGAGATCTTAGATCCTATCAAAAGAGGGTACCCTTTATATCTCTTATTTGTTCAACCATTTATCTTGTGTTCACCTAATTCTAAAGGACAAATAAAAGATGTAAAAATTTGAAAGGATTACCCAAATGTTATGGCATGCCCTAAGATATTGGGATGAAAAGAAAAGAAGTTCTCACATATAAGAGGCTTACCCAAAAGTCTAAAGGTATATCTTAACTTAGAAGGTTCATAGAACCATAGCCTAGTTGCTATCATAAGCCCCAAATCAATGGCCTCTTGAAAATGAGAACATTAGACCTAAGGTAACAAATATGCTATGGACCTAGCATCCAACATCCTACAAAGTCAATATGAATCTCCCTAATCCTAGGCCTCTTTGTTGCATGCCAAAACCCAAAATGATAAGAGATCCATGGGCCTTGAGAGGAAGGCCCCAATATATTCTAGCTAGAAGGCTACTTCAAAAAAATTGACAATGAATATAAGAAAAGAAGAGCCCAAAGGTGATGAATGCATTGTTGGCCCATATTTGAAACAAATGGTTGAAAATCTCTAAGCACATTCTAATGGAAGCCCACGAGAGTAAGATAAGAGCTTTATTGTAAATGGGCCAAGCTCATAGAAACAAAGGGCAAGGTTCATGAGAGGAAAGGAAGTGATTTTGTAATTGGGCCTTCCTTAAAATGGACTTAAAGACTTTCTAAGAAAATCTAAATAAAATAAGCTTTCAATTGGGACATGGGCTTAATAAAAATTGGACTTCTTTTCAAGCACCATTGCACCACCAAGATCAAGTAAGCACGTCCCCACTTCAACTTGGGTTCAAGAAAGCAACGGAAGACGCTTGATTAAGGTTGAACTCACACCTCAAGAAAAGATACTTCAAGAAGAAATACCTCAGAAAGAAATTGCTGCTCCGATTGATGAAGCGCTCGCACAAAAGATATACCAGGCTATAGAAGATCAAGTTGAAGCTCTCAAGAAAATGGGAGGCCACCTCTCCAAGCGAGAAGAAAGCAAAATAAAGAAACCCGTATATGTGGAGATACATGATGAAGAAGAAAAGGAAGAATGGGACGAAAAATATAAGGTTGATTATGAAAGGAACAAGCAATTTGAGAAACTCACCACAAATACTATGGCTATAAAAGAGAAAAATGAGAAGATGCAACTAGCGTTCTGCAAGGCTCAAGGGATGGATGATTGTCTCTACAACATGGGTGGATTGAGTTCCAAGGCTCCTATTGCATTGCCTTCCAAGTTCAAGATTTCTAATGCAGAAAAGTTTGACGGGACTGGAGATCCTAAGCAACATGTTAGTTTATACATAAGCATTGCTAAAATGAACGGGTTAGATAAGAAGCAAACTTTGCATGAATTCCCTCTCTCACTCTCGGGAGGTGCATCAAGATGGTACTATAGCTTGAATCCGAGCAAAACTATGGTATAGAATGAGCTAGTAGAATTATTTGTTGACCAATTCATTTTCAATATTGTGATTGATGTAACTTTAAGGGATTTGGAGACCACTATGCAAGGAGTTGCAGAGACTTTCTCTGAATACATAACAAGGTGGAAAGGGAAAGCATCCAAGATGGTTAATAGACCAAATGAGAAGGAGCAAATCAACATAATCATTAAGAATTTGCTTTCGTCATAAAATATTAGGCTATTGTCATCATCTATTAGTTCTTTTGGAGAATTGTGTGATTGTGGGACTAGGATTGAGGATGCCATCAATAATGGGCAATTGGAGAAAAGGGAGAATAAATCTCCAATCAAGAAGACATATGGGGGAGGAGCAACCACCTCTAAAGCACCCAATCTCATAAACATAAGTGTCATCATACCTCAACAACCTCTAGCCTATCTAAGCTTCAGAAAGAAAGCCCGCCAAGAGTTTTCCGACCTAGGAATGACCCTTGCCAAGCATATGAGGACCTAACTTCCAAAGGATTTCTTAAACCCTTAGATCCCACACCAATGCCTAATCATGTGCCTCCTACTTGGAACCTCAATGAATATTGACACTTTCATCAGAAATCTGGTCATAAGACTGACAATTGTTTTCGCCTTAAACATGAGATACAAGATTTGATAAACAACGAGAGTCTCCCAAACCCAAATATCATCACCAAGCCTAACATTAGGAAGAATCCTTTACCTGATATCACTGAGCTCCTCCCGCATATCAGAAATGGGTGCAAGTGGAAGAAATCGATTGGGATTGCTCAAAGTTGATAAAGAGTGTAGAGGTTAGCGCAATGGAAGTCTAAGAAATATGAGACGAAGAAGATGAGAATTTGAAGAGTGCTATAGGCGTATGGGGGATACTTCCCAAAGGAATGTCTGAATTGAAGAAAAGGGTCCCAAATGACGATGTGGCAAATATCACTAGGAGTGAGAAGCATTACAAACCATCCTTTTTGGTGAAGGATCATCCTGATAGGAATGTGGAGGAAGGATCAAAGCCCGTTAGACTCAATTGGAACTTTGTAAAGGAAGGGGGAGACTTTCCTTTCTGTGGCTTTCCCGAGCTTTGGGTAGATAAGGATGGGAAAGTGAATCTCGACTGGGAGATATTCTTTAAAGAGAAGCTCACTTTCAAGGAGAAGTCTACTATGATAATCAAGGAAGTTCAAGAAGAGGTCGACTGGATGGACTACATGGACATTGAAGCAGTTGGAGCTATGCAAGTGATCCTTCTGCTTCCATCCTGCCTACTGATGCGCAACTTAGCAATTGGACTTAGGTTGGGTTTTCTAATAGCATGAAAAAGATATTTTGTAATGCAAGTTCCAATGTACTTTTCAACATTTTTAATAAGATTTTTAATAAAATGAAATCTAATTTGACTTATTTTGATGTGTCCCATTGTATTGAAATTCTACACTTAAATGATTCCAATGAATTTGAAAATGGAATTAATAAACAATTGGAAAAGAAAGTTGAACTTATGGAACCAATTCTTGAAACTATTAATTTCGGCAATGATGAGAATCCATGCTTAATTAAAATTGGCTCAACCCTAAATCAACAAGAAAGAAGAGATCTCAAAAAATTTCTCACAGAATTCCAAGAAGTGTTTGCATGGTCTTATGAAGATATGCTTGGCATTGATCCCGAGATAGCACAACATCACATTGATACTCATTCTCACATGGTGCCTGTCAAGCAAAAATTGAGACGTATGAGAACTGAATGACTTCTTAAGATCAAAGAGGAAGTCATAAAATAGTTGAAAGTAGGGTTCATCAAACATGTGCACCAAGCCGAATGGATAGCCAATGTAGTGCATGTGGGTAGAAGGATGGGAAATTGAGAATGTGTATGGATTTTAGAGATCTAAACAAGATTTGTCCTAAGGACGACTTCCCTTTGCCTCACATAGATGTCTTAGTGGATAACACCGCCGGTAGTGCTTTAATGTCCTTCGTGGATGGTTTCTCAGGATATAGCCAGATCAAGATGGCTCCTTCACAAAATTAATATTTTAAACATTTTCTAGGTAAAAGTAAATGGTAATTGTCAATATTACAAAAATGTTAATGGTATAGTTGTCTTTTTTTGGTGAGGTAATAGGACAGAGGCAGGTGGGATTTAAACCCTAATACCCAAACACCACAGGAGTTGTTGGAATCACTACACTATCTCTCAAATCCGTAATAGTATGATTGTCTGATTTATTGCACCACCATCTTATTCTATTTTCATTATTTAGATTAACTTGTATTTCATAGTGTTTCTAACAAAAAGGGCCAAAGTTCGATCCCCTTCCCCCACTTAAAATATATAATAATAGAAAAATAAAAACAAAAGTGCACAACGCAATATTTTCTCAATTATCCAACTGTTATGGTTCACTCTTCTTTGCTCTTTTGTTGGCATTAAAATTACACCAAATTTTCAACCCCCCAACCCCCTACCTACTTTCACCAAAAAAAGAAAACCCCAAAATGCAAATTTTCATTTCCATGCAACAAAATTACAATTACAAATAGAATTTTTCTTCCTTTTCCTCAATTTTTTTCCTGTTGCACTTATGAGCAACAATGGCTGTAGTAATAATGATCATAATCTAATTGGGAAGCGATGGCGAAGCGCTGGTGGGAACTGATGGTGTCCAAGCATAGATGAGCAAGCCCATAACGAGAATTATGGCACCTGCAACAAAGCCTGTAGGAAGGGATGATGCAACACCAAGGTAGGGTAGCGGCAACGTGAACACATAAACAGATATTGGCACTGCCATAAAAAATAAAAACCAAGATGAGGCCAACATATTAATTAAAATTATTTATTGACTACAATATGTTCAGTGTTTCACAAGCAAACATTCCTTGAAAAACAGAACTTCGATATTTTTGAGGATTTGGGTTTGAAATTGACTTCTGTCTAAGCTTGGCCAATCCTAGAGAAGGGAAAAAGTGGGAATATTGCTCAAGTCAAGAGGGTCCTCAGGGATATTTGCTATGGAGTGTACTTAATGCAACTAAAAATCACTAACTAATGCTTTATGACTCCCAGGTGACTCTGAGATGACTAATGCATTTGCGTCTAATTCTTGTTTTTACCATGCTACATTAGTGATCTCAGATAATGCACCCTCTGGAGCAAATACTGTTGAGCTTACTGACCTTGTACAAGACTTGCATTGACAAAACAAATGACATACCTGAAAATGTGGAAGCGAGGCAAGAAACTACAGCAGAAGAGATCTTGAGCAGATAGAGCAATGATATGTTGAAACCCATGTTGACAACAATAAACAGCAAAGGTAGCAGTGGAGCCCCATCACATCCTGCAGCCAGAAATTTGAACGTAACTGAATGAATCACGTCATTCAAAATGAAATTCCATCATAGCAGAAAGTAACTGTAGCGGGTGAAATAAAAGGAACACAACTTGATTCAATTTAATTTATTTATCTTGGTGAAACCATAACTGAAACCCAGAGGATTAGAACCCTTCTGGCCGCATATGCAAATCTATGTATAATTATCAAAGTTCCCTATGCTTGTGCATTTAAATTACAATTGAAATAGCAAGCATTTGTAAAGGCAAATCCATGTATTATTCTCAAATTTCCCTATTCTTCTTTGACATATTCTATACGTTAGTTTTAATAGAAATGTTAATTGAATTATTTTATCAGGTACGGAAGACATAATTGGCAATGTTGCTAGAAGCAGGACTCCACCCCGTATCTTTAAAAGCCTAATAGTCTAGCAGAAATTTCGGATTCAACTCAGCAACACCAAGGTTTGATGTTTAAAAGAGCTTCTATAAGATTTCCATCTTTATAAAGGTGAAGTTTCACTCTAGGGAAGAGAGAGAGAGAGAGATCAGACCTTGGTGGTGGCAAGTACCCTTCCCAAGAAATGGTTCATGAATTTGAGTCCGGGAATCAACCTCTCCAAAACTTGGGAGTAAAGCTGCCTACCAAGAACCTCTCCCATACCCAGCTAAAGCATGATCCACTGAATAAGACCTTATTTTCTTTGTCAAAATTAACTCAGGTTCTATATTGCATTAGTTTGGCTTTGAGATATCAATCTTGTTTAATTCCTTAACAGATGTCAAGAGAGGGAGTGTATTGATAGTGTTGAATGAGGTGTATTTATCTGCCTTCTTTTGCTTGCTAATAGATTTAGGAAGATAATTTTGCAAAAAAAAAGTAGCTTACCACTTGACAAAGTTCCAATGTTCAGAAAGCAAGCAGCACCGTCTTTAAGATAATTTGGCAGTTGACTAAATGGAATACCCCATAATTTTGACAGGAAAGGTAAAAGAAGGCAGATAAAGAAGGCCTGCACTAAACATAGATCCAAGCACCTTAGGCTACCATTTAGTTATGACAATGAAAATAGTTTTGAAAAAAGAGAGATAATGATCCCATATGACCATAAGATACCTACTTGGAAGGCAGATCCATAGGAATTTACAACAAATAGGTCTACTGAACCTCCCTATAACAGGAAAAATGGAATTGTATCAATATAACTAAACTTTTAGAGAAATAACTAATAATTACAAACATATCGGATAGTTTAAAATTACAACATCACCAACATGCATACAATTGGGTAGCTTCTGAATCTTGCATGAGTAAAAAAATAAAAAATCATTTCTGTTTAACTGAGAAATTGAAAAAGTCATCTCATATTTCCTTGACTGTGTAAGGTTACTTTTGGTCATGCAATATATTTTACCCCTTCGATATGTTGTCATCATTTGATGATGGTTCAAAATGATATAAAAGTTGGAAATGAGAAATACTTTCAATCTAGAAACATATAAGATTAAAAGAGCCCACCATACAGACCTTTAGACGTTGGGCAGCATCTGAAAAGATTACTTCCTACAAATGATAAAAATGTTGCCTGTTACTGCAGAACAATACAAGGTAGAAAACTGGGAAAATTCAATAATCAGTCAGAAAAGCCAACAACCTTTAGCACCGTATCAGCCGCTTGAAATAAAAATGAAACTACCATCAAAACACTCCAAAAAATACCAGCTTCCTTCAATGAATGTCCAGCACTAGATCCACTGAGAAGTAAACAGAGTCAAGCAATCAAAAAGTAAAATTGTAAGACATTTGTAATAACAATTATTATGAGCAAATGGATTTTGGTTTGGGGTTTACCACATTACTTTGTAAAGATTCTAAAGATTACCATATGTAGTATACTTGAAGTTAGTAAAAATGTCCATTAATTTTCAAGTTGGATTCTAATTTAGTTTATCTGGTCAAGCATTCTTCCTAAGATTTCTTCTTAGTCACCATTCACCAATAAAGGATTTACTGTAATAAGGGCAATGGAATTATTAATAAGACACAACCAGCCCCTTTGCTTCAGTTCATTTCAAACTTTTGAAAGGAGTTTAGAAAAATTACTTAGAAAATGTTTCAATCATCTGATCCAATGGCAAAGATGATGTGGGAACCGTGAAGGAAATTATATTCTAATTTATTTTTATTTAATTTTTGGAGCCAATTGTCTTTTTACTGGTTGATTATATTTTATTTTAGGTCTTAGAAGTTAATTAGGTAATTAGTACTTTATATGATTTCCTAAAGTCTAGGTTATTTTTGTAATTATAATTGGGATTTTCCAAGACATTTATAATAAGGTTTCCTAAGTCAATTAGAATTAAACTTAGCTTTTAGTCCTAGGTAGCCTATATAAGCACAGTATTGTACTCCTATAGAGATGATGGATAAAAATATTGATTAATAATGTTTCTCTTTGAGTTTTCCAATTGTTTAACTCCAGCCAACCTTAGGTGCTGACTCCTATACTTGTTCTCTCCTACTTGATGCTTACTCCTACATTTTCTATCTCGCTTGGTTCCGTCTCCTAGCAACCTTAGGTGCTAACTCTTATGTTAATTTTATTGTTTTGTACTTCAATTTCAGTCCAGCAACAAGTTTTGATTTCAACCTGCGTCAATAGATGAAGATGTAGAACCATTGTCATTAACAATGCTAACCAGTTTTAGGGTCTGAAACTCTTTATACCATAGTCTCTCAGCATACCTCACCCATATCCTGGTCCAGTAGGACCTAAGATGCGTTGCATGTTATTAGATTACAATCCCATGAATCATGAATGAGACAGACAATAAACTTGAGAGCTTGCCCACTTTATATTACTGCCTCAAGGTCTTTTTTCTTAAACCTATACTCTCAAACTTTACAATCATCTATAGCTAATAGATGAGCATCAACATGAGACAATAATCTTAATTGAAGATATATATATATATATGGCTTACCTTGCCACTGTTATGATTACACCAATGGCTACAAGAAAGCATCCAAGTAGTTGGTTGACTCTATATCTCCTTCCAAGAAAAGCGGTTGACAGAATAAGTTGCCACACAAGAAAGGTCTGCAAAATAATTCAGGATCATTTTGATTATTCAAGTTCAGTGCCACCTTTTGAAAAGGAAACATTGTTGGTTGGTCTCAAGCCTGCATGAGCTATTGGGAATATGAATACTAGATTTTGCATAAATAAATATGGAACCAGAGCAAAAGCGTTATTGCATTCTACATTTTGAGCCAATCCACTCCAGATAGATTTTCAGTTACACTATGCTTGTGCCCATCATCACCATTCTTTATATTATTTTTATGTAGTGTTTCAAAACACAGAACAACCCAACTGGGTATTCCAGAGAAAAAGCCACCAGAATTCAGTGGATACTGGGTTTCTGAACTGCTGAATGATTAATTATGCAACCTGGTAGCATATAAAAACTATTAAACATATATGGTATGCGCTATATTAGTGCATGTATTCACTTATATACATTAAAGTAATTTTAAAGTATAAATTTTTACTTCCATTTTTCTTTTCCACGTATATATTGTCCCTATTAGAGACACAAAATGATCGATTATATTTCTGTCATGCAATCCATCTGGCTGGGTCACTTGTTAAACCACAAAGTGCAAGCTTTAGCCATTCAGATTCAAAACAATGTGTTTTAACACAACACTATGACTAGAGAACTCACAGCAATTCATCAATATATATATAATAATTATTATATAATTATTTAATATTATTTTTATGTAGTGCTTCATAACACAGAACAACCCAACTGGGTTTTCCAGAGAAAAATTTCGCCACCAGAATTCAGTAGATACTGGGTTCCTGAACTGCTGAATGATTAATTATGCAACCTGGTAGCATATAAAAACTATTAAACATATATGGTATGCACTATATTAGTGCTTGTATTCACTTATATACATTAAAGTAATTTTAAAGTATAAATTTTTACTTCCATTTTTCTTTTCCACGTATATATTGTCCCTATTAGAGACACAAAATGATCAATTATATTTCTGTCATGCAATCCATCTGGCTGGATCACTTGTTAAACCACAAAGTGCAAGCTTTAGCCATTCAGATTCAAAACAATGTGTTTTAACACAACACTACGACTAGAACTCAAAGCAATTCATCAATATATTTAATAATTATTATATATACGGTGTGTCATGTGTGCATGAATCATTTCTTCTACTTGAATAAAATTTTTTACTTATCAAAAAATATATAAAACAAAATTAAGAAAGTTATCATTAGTGCCTCTTACCTGAGACAAAATTGGGATTGATGCTCCAGAAAGAATTGCTGATCCAAGGAAGGACAAGAAATAAAATATATGATATTTTAATGACTATTGTATGTGGAATAAATCCATAACACAACTCGATTATCTTAGCAAAAACCAAGAAGTAATAGATAGCCGTCGAAGATAAATTTACATGCATCCTTCGAATTGAATCCCTATCATAAGTACTTAAACAAAAAGTAAAATATAAGAAAACTAAACGAACAAGAAGCACTATAGAGAGAACCATAAGCCCACAAAGATGAGGCCCCCGATTCAGCAGTAGATAAGGATTTCATTATGCAATCAGCAAATAAATAGTAATTTAAATGTTAAGACAAAAGCAATGTGCATGGACTGATGCTTAAATGACAATGAAAAAAATCTATATATAAGATCTTCAAGCAATGGATAATATATGAATATAGGAAATTTGGAGTAAATTAATTTTCAAATCCTACACTAGAGCAGTTGTTTCTTCACCTACTATGTTGAACTCCCAAAGTTGGGTAAATTTGATAGAACATTGTGCACGGTCAAAGTAAAAATTCCCTTGTCCTGCCCTCTTCTACGGTGACAACAACCTCTCATATAAAAGAATCCTTAAACTCCTGTTCCTTCTTAATAGGATGTTGAGCAAGGTGCTTTGCTATGGCCCTCCCCTTGACAGACTTTTTGGTTACAACACTTGGCCTTGCGCAAAAAAGAGCCTTACATAGCTTCTATTATCTACCCATCTTATCTAGCCTTTCTTTGGTATTCCTGTCAAGTATGGTAATGGCTTCTTGACGTGCAGGATTTATCAAATAACTAACCAGGATGTGTTTTTTTTTTTTTTTTTGAATTTCTAATTCTCAAGCAACCAGAATGTTTGATGGAAAGATAGAAGTACTATAAGATCATATAGAGCAAAACATTTAGAATTTAGCAACCAAGAATGTCCGTAGATATAATCCCATGAAGCAAATAAAAGCATAATGAAATGGGTATTACCTCCAGCTGCCATTCCAGTAGCAGCACCAAGGGCTTCCAAGAGACCAACAGCAAGGAATGGAGCTTTTGGCAAGGAAAGCATCTCATCTGTAACAATGCCAGCATGGTATCGGAGATACAATATGGAGAAGTATACAATTACATATCTGAAATACAAAATTTACAGTAAAACACAACTTAGTCCATAGTAGTGAAGGCAAAGTATTTAATCCTTCCTCAGAGTAATTCCATTAATTACATTAAAAAAAACTCACAACCTTAATTAATTACATAAACCAGTTATAGTAAACAAGGAGTCAGGATCAATTTATAAGAAATCAGAGTAAAGAAGAATTCAAAGGTGTAGGAAGGGACTTATGTCACCACAAACAAAGATCAAAGCAAGATTAATTACAATGTATAAATATAAAAAGCACAACCACTGAACCACCTTATTTATATATGTATATATATATATGTATGTATGTATTTAAAAGTCATGTAGTTAAAACTTGAAAGATCAATTATTAACAATTTTCCTTTTTTTTTTCTTTCTCATATAATTTTTATTTGTATATTTATTTAGGTTTTTACTACTAATTAGTAAACTATATTAGAAAACTTTTATGAGAAAATAAAAAAGCTGCTTTTTTGACATTGTATATGTCATTAATTATTATCAAGAAAAAAAAAACACTAAAATTGCTACAAATTTTGCCACATAAGATTTACAAACTAAAATAATAATGAATATAATTGGTGAATTTCAACTAAATATAAATATACATATATATTTTGAATGTTCTAAATTTTTTTTTTTCTTTTTATTATAATACCTAAATTTGTAAAGCTTATTTTAGTAAAATTTGTTAGTATCCTAACTAACATCACTCTTCTAGAAAACTAATGGGGAAGAACCAAAATAACAAGGACTTTAATTGTAATTTGTAGAATCTCGGGAGGTTATTATGCAAATTGGCCAAAATTGAATGTGATTCTTTTTTGCCGGACCGCAGCAAAAAGCCAAGAGCACAACGTGCAGATTCTATTATTGGAATTTTCCACGTGGCCCACCAGAAACCTATGGTAACCATCAAAATCTAAAGGCAGAAAGTAACCGCAGGTCATTATATCACATCTCTCCCTAGTCCCCCACCACCCTTTTATGTGGGCTTTTGACATTACGACGTTAGACTCCTTTTCCAAAATTTAGGCCCACCATGTCTCACCATAGAACTATGGTTTGATTGGTTTCTATTGCAGTTGGGCCCACCACTCAATTTGGACTTTAAAACTTCGCGGTCGCTGCGTCTTTCTTTTTTAAACTTTTTTTCTCAAATGTTCTTTTCTTTTCTTTTTTTTCTTTTTGTGCCAAATAGGACAACAAAAAGAGTTGAACCTTTTAATATAATTCTTTTTTTTTTTCTTTTTCTGAATTGTTGAACCTTTTAACCTTTTCTATGTTTCCGTATATACCATGACAATAATGGAAGCTTTTTTAAAGCCACAGCCACGTGTCTACAACCCATTTGTGCTAATACGTGTGAAATAAGTTTATATATACACCAAATTATTGAAAAGATTGACATCTACTAGTAATTGTTTAAAGGTAACTATTGGAATCTACTAATAAAAATTAACACTAACACAATTATTTTAATTAATAAACAATAGTTACAATACTAGTATTTTTTAACGTTTTTGTCTAATATTTTTCTAATTAATTCTAACTAATATGATTTAATATTATCGATGTGATGAGCAAAAATATCTCCATCCCAGACTTTTCCGCGTTATTACACCACAGGTCCACAACTCCCATTGAATACGAAACAATATATATATATAACACGTAAGTACATAACGGCTTTTATATATTCACCAAAGTAAAATGTCATTCATTGCATTTGGAGTGTCACATCAAACCAAATTCAAAGGTTATGCTTTTTGATAGACATCACTTTCATCTTTCATCAATATATAGCATGAAAGCATATGGCAATGCAGCTTTTATAAAGCGTGGAGTTTAAAATTCGGGTAGGAGTCGGGAAATTGGGCACGGCCACCCGCGGCAAAAGACAAATGGAAATTCGAAACAAAGAAATGTAGCGTGCAAAGCATGGATTTCAAAATTTGGCCGCCGGGGATGATGGCAACTTTGAATCCAAGGCTGTGGTCACATGAAAAATAATAACACGAAGAAGAAAAATGCCAAATTTTAATATTTGTCTGATTCACTTGATTTTAAAAACATTTTATTGCCCATCAGGAAAAAAAAAATTATTTAGTTCATAAATCACATTATAAAACTTCAAGTAAAAATCATATTATAAGGTGAGAATTTAGAATATTGTAACAGTTATATATAACATCATCTCTCGCGTAGAAGTAAATTCTATACTTAAGGAACCCATCTATGTAAGTATCGTTAAATGTATAACAGTGATATAAAACAACAGTTCACCTTAGGTCCTTAGGTGAAAGTGGCAGTAGTAGTGGTAGTGTAATAATTATATACAAAATCATGGGCGGAGCCATAAATTTTTGTTTAGGAGGGCCGATTTGTGTTGCTAATTTATTAGTCTATACAAACTTTTATACACATACACAAACACATGTATCTATACACACACACACAAAAAATTAGTATCTTTCATAATGAATCCTTAAAATTAAATGTTTCATAGAATTAAATTAATCTTTCACCATTTTCTATAGTGAAATTCTTACAATTTTCATTTTCAATATAAGTTACCAAATTGTCTACCATTGTGAGTAAAAAATTTTCAATTGAATTAATGAAGTGTTCAAAGATATAAATGATCCAAAACTTAAAAAAAAACGAAAACACATTTTACCATAAAAAATGAATTTGAAAAACAATATGTTCTCTATAACTACTAGACAAATTGGACAATTTTTCTTAAGAACATTATTGGACCAACTCAAATAGTTGGGGGGCCAAGTCCCATTTTTGAGGACTAATTATTAAAATATTAAATATTTTTATATAATAAAAAAAAATTCAAAAATTTGTAGCTCCTCCCCTGTAACAAAATCGTCTCTCACATGGAGTGGATTTTGTGCTTATAGGATTTTATGCATGTTATACAAGATAACAAATCCTTTGGCGTTTAGGTGTGTGGCTTTAAAAGATTAAATTAAATAAATAAAAAATTACTTTAGGCGTGCGATATGCTATAAGGTGGCGGGTGAGAATAAAAACATCGTAAGCAAATGTGCCGTATAGTAAGAGCATTAGTGTTGATGGTGCAAAAAATTTAACAATTTAGCATCACAAAAATCTACTTTATCTATTTTACTACATTATTTTACAAAACACCCAACATTACTGATTTTATTTTAACATTTAACACAATAAAATAATATAAAAAATATAATAAAATAATATATCTACTATAATAAACAACAACAACCATCACCACCACTCTCACTACCACTAACACAATAAAATAATATAATTATTAATAAAAATTTTTTTTTTTTTTTTACCATCTTAGCCACAGTGCACAGTCATCTTTGGCTGTGCACTGTAGCTCAACAGCTAATTTTTTTAGTTTTCCCTTGCAGCATGTTTTTTAGTATTTGTGGTGCCAAAAATAACAATATGACTTTTTAGCACCACTAATACTAATGCTAATGCTCTTAATTAATAAATTAAAGAAATAGCAATGTGCCAGCCTCAAATGGCATCTTTTTTTTTTTTTTTTTTTTGTAAGAACAAATTAAAGAATGAGTGAAGCACTTATCAAAAAACAAAAAAAAAAAAGAACGAGTGAAGCAAAAAGTTTATTAGTTATAACTTATAATAGTAGTAAGAAATATTTTCTGAACCAAATGGCAAGTGCGGCTGCAATATTCTTTAAGTAAAAAAATAATAGATGTGCGAACGCTGTGACACAAATGGTCACAAATCAATCACAGTAGTTTAAACTTTAAAGCTTTTTGTTTTTTATTGAAAGAGTTACCTTTTTTATGCAAAGAATTTTTATCAAACCCACGTGACAGTTAAAAAAAACATTCACATGTAAATCATATGACTCATTAAAAATATTAAGTAAATATAGTTATGTGTGGATGGTTGTATAAAAATTCCTACAACCAGTAGCATAAAAATCTTTTCCTTTTAAATCCACCTATAGATGGATCACTATTTGTCTATTTCAATTCTGGCTGTATGGGTTTGTTTGTCGACAGGTTGTGTACAAAAACTTGTTCTCTTCAATATAATGAAGTCAAAATTTTCCACAAACAAAACATAAAAAATAAAAAATAAAAAAATTTACAATGTATTTAATATTATATAAGCTTTTTTTTTAATTAATCTATACTTGAATATAAAAGCACAACCACCCAAGTATCAAATTATATATAATAAAACAAATAAACCTAACGGTATAAGTTAGTCAAACCCAATTATTAATATATATATATATATATGCGCACACACACATATATATATACACAAAAATTTTTTTAACTTATGACATAGATATTTATTCTATATTGATTGTATGTGTCCAGTATCCGCTGTTTATAACCCCAGTTTATAACTACAAAAATTAGACCATTTTGTAATTGTTATATAATGTATTATAAACCCAGTTTAAAACACTAATATTACTATTTTTGTATGTATTCTAATAAGTATTAATAACTCCAAAAAAAAAAAAAAACTTATGACATGGATGGAAATAATAACAAGCAATAATTATCTAATTCATTTTTAACCATGTTTTCACAAAGCATGGGACCTAAAACACATTTATTACATCCATACATAATAATCATAACTGGAATATGAGACCCAGTTTCCAAAAACTTTTAAATATTCTAATCCCAAAAATTAAAAATAAAATAAACGAAATAATATGCCATAGAATGTGTTAGTACTTATTGGTACTTAGTCCGATCTAAATCTCCCGCCACAATCGTTTAATCCGACGATCATGGTTTCTTGTAAGTTTTTTTTTTTGGTCTTAATTAAAAATTAAAATGAAGTACTAGTCTAGATTGAAAATTTCAAAGAGTTATTACGCATTGATTTTCACTCGACGTTCCAAACTAGTAAAATTCCAAAATGAGCTTCGAAAGTAGTAACTCTCAGGGGAAAAAAAAAAAGTTACGAAAGAAAGAAAAGAAAGGAAGAGAAAGAGAAGAAGTACCCGAAAGTGGCGAGCTGGGCGAGAAAAAACGGGTAGTGCTTCAACGGAACCAAGGCCAGTTTATACAACACCCGATTCCCTACTCCCATCACCACCGTCACCGCCGCTGCCACCACCACCTTCACCGTCTGACTCTGATCCATTCCCTTCTTCTTCTTCTCTCCATTCTCTTCTTCTGATTCCATTTCCGCAGTCCGATCCTGATCGCTCTCGCTCTTCTCCTCCTCCTCCGTCGTCAGCGACGACAAATTCTCCACCGCGTACGCGCACGGAACCGCCGCCGCAGCAGCAGCCGCAGCCTTATCCTCCCCATCGCCGCACGGTCCCACCGCCGCTCTAACAATCTTCCTCGATCTCAACACCATTCTTGACCATTGTTGTTGTTGTTGTTGTTGTTGTTGTTGATGATGATGATGATTCAAGCAAAACTTTTGAGGGAGCCGCGAAATCTCAACCGTCCGTGACCATGATGTCGTCATCCTGCTCAGCCGAATTGGTCGGTTAGACACGCCCGCCCCGGCGGTTATCCGGTGACAATATGACGTCATAATTTTTATTTTTTAATTATGCAAAAAAACCAAAACAAAAAATTCAAAATCCCTTTCAGAGAGAGAGAGAAAAATAGGTGAGTCTTTGAGACACTATCGCTGTCTCAGTAATTTTTTTCCGTGTTGGATGGGTTCTGATTATAATGAGTTTTTTTTTTTTTTTGGGTTGTGTCATTGCGTGGCTATCAGATAGGGCCAAATCTAAACTGTGTTGCCACGTGTACTTGTGATTATTGGCTGGAATTTTGTGCACGTTTTGTCAACAAAGGGACTGTTTTTGTTTGAAACCAATGAGGGATTGACAGCTTGTTGAAGATTCTGCACAGGTTGCTTGGTATGGTGCTGACGTGGCCTAACATTTTTTTAATAATATAAGTTTATAATAATTTTGGGCTATTGCCAAAAGCATAACAAAACAATGGGGGTTGAGTTGTAATCTCAATTAAATCGGGATTAATTATGAATTCTTATGATCTCATCAACAACTCATTAGGACTAGTCAAATTTGTACTTTTTTTTTTTGTCATATTATTCTAATTAATATATCTTTGTCGTTTCTCTAATTAACATTAAATAAGATAACGAAATCATCTTGTCTCTAAGTTATCAAAAAAAAAAAAAAATTTCCCTTTCATTATTCATTTCTTAATCCTCATCATTACATAAAATATTGTTTCGTAATTAAATTTACTATAAATCTATGTCATTTTTTTTAGTATACTTGACAAATCAAGAGGTGTTTCGCGCCCATTCTTCATAATATTTCTAACAAAATGAGAGGTGTGGCCATATACAATAGCACCAATTTGCATATGTACGTTGACCTCCCTTTTTTTCCCCAAAGTATCCTTATAATTTAAGACACATTTCATGGACATATTAGACAATAGCAGTGGTGAAGCCAGACTATTTTTTTAGGAGGACCAACGTGCAAAAATTAATATAAAATTTTTATTTTTCATAGAAAATACAAGGAGGAGGGGGGGGTTTTATCAAAACCCAGAGGGGCCATGGCCCCCCCTCTGCCCCCCCCCCCCCCCCCCCCCTTTCTCTGCCAGTGGACAATAGTGTGCATAGGTCGAGTTTGTTGGATTCAGGAGATTTTCCAACCTAACCTGCTCTCATTGGGCTGAGAAATCTTCAATAGAATTCATGCCAACTCTAAAAATCAACCCAACCCAAAAGCATCGACTTGGATTGGGTCATTAGCTTAGGGGCTAATTTGGTTGTCCTAATAAAAAAAGGATTTTCAATCATTTATTTAAGCTTGTTATTCAATAAATAAATACAATTTATACAATTGGGCATAATATTTCAATTTCATCAAAATTTAGTATTAAAGATCAAAATAAACTAAACTAACAAATTCAAACAAAACCCTTAAATTTTAATTAAATAAAACAACAAATCTAAAATATAATTTTTTAAGATATTAGTATAATGGGTTGGATTGTGTTATTTGGACTGAAAATTTTGTCTACCCAACCCAAAACCTCAATATAAACTTATAATCTAGCCCAATTCATCAACTTATAAAAGGCCAACCTGAAGCACCAAAAAGATTAGCTTGGGTTGGGTATAGTTGGTGAGTTAAATACAAACCCCTAATTGAGGTTTGATTAAAAATATAAATATGGCCTCTAGTGCAAACTTGGTAGGCTAACAATTTTTTCCTGTACTTTTTCCTAACTTTCTTAGATTTTTTTTTTTCCAATTAAAAAACTAAACGTTACAGTTCATTGAGATTTTTTTTAAAGAATATTTCATTCATTCCCTTGTTTAGAAATTTAATAGAAAGGATTGAAATGGTTATAAGAGAATAAAACTATTATAAGTTGAATGGTAATAATAAAACTATATATTTCTTAACTTTCGAGTCTCAACACCTCCATATAAATTCTCAAAACAAATTATAGAAAATATACCATATTCCATTTCATTCGGTTGGATTTATTTTATAAATTCTCTCTTCCATTTCATTTCTAAAGGAGTACTCTGCGCATCTACCCTTCTAAGACAACTCCAACATGCAACTCCCTCTAGAAATGAACCGATATAGGAATTAGGAATATGATATATTGCCCACAAGATCTGTAAATAAAAATTAGATATTGACTTATATAGTTATATGCGTCCAAGCTACCTTGAGAATTAAAAACCTGTTCTTTAAGTCTTTAAACTTCTATTCTAGCGCAATTAAATTTGCATTCCTCCAGCAATAGAATTTTTTCTTCTTGTTAACTGTGTTTATAATTTCTTTTATCATACACTATCTTTACAGAAAACAACAAAATGCTATAAGAAATATAAAAGAAATATGATTCAACATACACCTTCAACCAAGTCACTCAAAATTGCATCACATGAGTCATGAACCAACTCAAGCGCTGAGGAGTTCTATGAAGGCTATCCCTCAATCCTCACATCACTGCATGCCATGAAAAGTCAGACTCTGAAAGACCATGATTGAGCTTTTACAGCATTGAGGAGCACATCAACCGTGATATATCACCAACAATTGCACCAAGTTATCACAGGCATCTGATTGCTTCTCACCATTGCCAATGGCAACCTTCCCTAAGGAAGAGTAGTCTCCAGTGGAGTTAACATGATGAGCACATAAGCAGCAGCACCATCTAATCATCTTCACTCTCCCTTCGCCAATCTTGATCTTCAAACAAGTCTTCAGGTGGGTCATACACAACCATACCAGGAAAAAGTTCTAAGAAGTCATCTTTCACCTTCTCTCTTAACTCTGGGTATGGAATGAGCCCTTTCAATATCACCCGAAAAGGTAATGAGATTGGAGGATCAGGTGATTGTCTCATTTCATCATATATTTCCATTGCCTCTGAGGGCAATCCACTATCTGAAAAGGCCCTGATAAGATCTCCAAATGTATGTTGATCAAAGAGAACTTCTTCTCTCTTCAGGTCTTCCCAAACCCTTTTTGCTTCATCAACACTTTTGTTCCTTGCAAGCATCATAAGCATGTCCCTGTAAAAGAACATGTCTGGCCGATACCAAATTTCTTTTCGCACCACGTCATATAACTGAGAAGCATATATTACAATATAGTCACACATTGTGCACTTTTTTTTTGTGGGGGGGGGGGGGGGGGGGGGGGGGGGGGGGGTGTGGGGTGTTGGGGGGGAGGATTTAAACCAATGAAACATTAAAAAAGGCACAATAAATGAGTTCTAGCTAAATGGCACCACCTCCACTCCTTAAAAGAATGGGGTAAAGGGTAATGTTATGAATGTTTAAGACCTACTGAATGCTTGAAGAGAGAGAGAGAGAGAGAGGAGCAGCTAGCAATTCAAATCACTTTTTCTTATGAGTTACTTTGATTTGTGGCAACTTGTAGCGCATAGAAATAATTAGCTCAGCGGCTTAGAAAATGCAGCAAATATCCTAGAAAACTATTGTAAAGTGTACTTGCAGGGACGCTTATTCCTCAATTACAAAGCTATGAGATGTCAAATCCTATGAGTTAGAGTTAACAAAACCATCAGGAAATGAAAGATGCTAGTTAAGTTACTGCATTTGTTATTGGCATAGTACAAAAGAATTGTTGTTACAAAACCTGACTAATACAACCACACTACCTTTGAAACCAACCAGCTGTATTTATCTTACTATTATAAACACAGAAGGGCTAGAACACTGCATTCAAATATCACTATGCAACCTAAGGAATCAGATATCTGACAAAGGTCATCACTTAAATTAACAAATGAACTTACTAGTTAGTACTTAGTATGCTATGCTCTTCCATATCTGGGAAGACAAATTGAAATTTAATAGAGGTGTAGATTTTGAATCCATTCTTAAATTTTCCCTTTTCCTACAATTTCTCAAAAATCAAGCAGAGGAAGAACAATTCTTCAAAAAATCTAAACTTTCCCATTTCCCCCATTTCCAAAATTTCACATTTATCAATAACCAAACAAAAGCATGACCCAATAAAAACAACCCCCAGTAGTGCCATAGATGGAATACGAATCTGAAACTAAAAGTATTGAAACAGCAAAAAAATTCTCTATTCCTCAACTTTCTTGGCAACCAAACAGAACCATTGTTAAACTTACCTTCATGCAGAGGAAGACCTGGTCTTGTCTCTGGAACTCGGCGAGAACAGCGAAGAGATCAGACTTGAGCAAGCGAGAGACATGGGAGCGAATGAAGCGGTCGAGTCGGACCGAGTTGGAGCGGAGCCTCTTGAGCTCTTTGGCCACGATCAGACCCTCCTTGCCCATCTCCTTCTTTCTTCTCCATATCGATAAGCTCGGGCTCGAGGCCAACCCTGAAACATGTCGAAATAACCATTGTTGTTGTGTGTTTTTCGAGTTAGAGAAAGTGTTTTCGAAAAGCAAAAAAGGGTTTTGTTTTGGGAAATTAGGAGAGGTTGAGGATGAAGATGAAGAGGGTTTTCTTAGGAGAAGTCGAGCGTGACGCAGCATTTAAGGTTTGTTTCAGTTCGACTTCGACTTCGATGCTCACTCTGTTCTCTCTGGAAACCTGGGATTGGTTTTCTGGTCATTGAGTGAATATAAGTAAATAAAAAAAATTTGAGTTTTAATATTCTGAATTAAATAATAAATTTTATCATTTTTTTTTTTTAAGGTTTCATCTTGGATTGTCAACTGTCCAGCTTCCTCCACTTGTTTGTGCTAATTGGGTCACTTCTCATCACCAAACAAAAAAGATTATTTTATTTGTTTGCTTACTCACCATGGCACTCTTATCCACCATAGCGTGGGTGTTCTCTCTCTATCCCTCATGGCATACACCTAGTAGTTTCAACTAATCTTTACTTCTTTTGGGTGATAAGTCATCCCAGCAAGACATTACCTTTAAAAGAATTTGAGCAAGAACTCCAAAATAGGCTTTCCCTTCTCCTCATCGCCATACCATACCCCCTCTTACCTTTAACCCATGACCCACCACTCCTGTATTAGCTGGGTATAGGCTGGTGGTGTCTGGGCTTTACACATGCTCCAGTTCTGTGTACGTCCGGAGCTTGTCCACTGCTCATACGTTTGCCGTGGTCTAGAAGCCCGTCTGTGCATTCTGCCACTCATCCTTAACCTCTTATAGCATGGATTGTTTTCTGATTTCTCATTCCTTACGGCTTGCTTCTCTCAAGGGCTGGGTCTTGTTTAATTGTGAGTTTTTCTTTCTTTAACCTACTATTTTGCTTCTTCCGTAGTCTTACTATCATTCATGTCATGCTACTCTACTGTTCCTGTTGTGGTGTTATATGACCCAGCTTGTTGGGCCTCTTTTAAACCTGCTGCGTATTCCTCTCAATTAGCTATAATGACCTAGTATGGTCATTGGATTTATACTCATGCTACTTTGGGTTTTCTTGACCCATTACATTGCTTGTGGGCTCCTTTGTCCAATTTCTTTCATCTTTGGGCATCCTTGGCCTACTTTATAATTCTGCATTCTCATGAGCTTTTCCTAACTCTTTTGGGTTTCTCCTGCCCAATTACCTTATCTTTCATCCTTGGGGCTCATGGGCTTTCCATCAACCCCTTACTTTCTTATTTCATTACTTCGAGCTTGTTGTGGCTCATTCTTACTTTTCTACATCACATAATACCTATGAGTTTACTACTTCTCTCTCTGTGCTCCTTTAGGCCCATTTGCTTTCCTCAAGGCCCATTTATTTACTTTATGGGCCTATGATTCATTATTCCTGTCATTCGGATTTAATGGTTTTTCTATCAATCTACTAACTTTTCTTTGTTCATATTGTTGGTCTTCTTCCTACTACTGGGCTTCCAAAATGATCATCAATAGTGGTCATCTTCACATTTGCACTAATATTGATATTGGTTTCACAATTAAACTAAAGCACAAAGTTTCAATGAATTTATTTGTTTTTGAAAATGATAATGTTTATATTTTGTTAGTCTGTGATTATGTGTTTGAATTTAATTAAATAATATAATGTATCGTAACTAAGTTTTGCCTTTATTTCTTTAAAAATTAAAAAATATATATAATAATAAAGTCAAAAATTCCCTCAAAACCAGTTTTGAGAAATCTCCACCAATGCATGATTCATTGGCTTTAAATCAGTTATGAGTTATTTTTCCAACCCACTATGTAACAAATTATAAGACTGATAATTTGTATTATTTAAACAAATCACATTATTCATTAAAAAAATCCTATGACTAAAGTTACATATGTGTGGTCTCTTTAATCGTCATGTCATAGGCTTGAGCAAAATGGCTTCAAACATGTTTGAAGACAAACTTTTTTCCTTTAAAAATGGATAAAGTTTGGCTTCAAATTTTGTTGTAGCATAAGATTATAACCAACAATAAGAACATGGCAGGTGTTAATCACTTATGGGGGTTGTTTGGTTGAGCATAAGAGAAAACAAGAGAAAAAAAGGTGGGGGTGTGTGTTTGGTTGGAGGGGGTCATGTTGGGGGAGAATTGTTTTCTCCTAAAGCCTACCTTCTGTGAATGTTTTGATTGCTTCTTAAATTGAATTTGTAGAGAAAATGGGTTTAAGATGAGAAATTGTCCATCTACCATCTCTCTCCTTCAAGAAATTTGGGCTAATTAGCCTTATTTACCACCAAATAGCTCTCTTTTAAAATATTTATGGTAGTAATCCTCTTTTTGAACTTGATGTTTGTAAAATCAAGTTCTCCATCACTAAATTCAACTGAGGTGACAATGATTGATGCAGTTATTTCCCAACAAATTTCCTAAGTTTTTATAGTATTACAAACAAATTCACAATTTTGGTTACAACTCTCTTATCTTACAGTCAATCTCTTCCATATGATAAACTCATTATTTTTTTCTCCACAACGGCAAAAATTATGCATTTAACTATGGTACCAAATTCTCATAAGTAGCTTTTTGTTTACTCTTAATTGAGATTGATGCTAAAGCTATGGTTACAATTCTTACATCCCATAATTCTCAAATTGTTATGTTTCATCCTTTTAGTGCTTTGATATTTGATTGTAGGTCCCTCTCCTAGCTTTTTTAGGAAGCTCACATCTACTATACCTATCGCAAAGGGAATCAATGTGCGGACGTTTTGGCCAAAGAAGGGTTTTCTCCTAGTGATAGTTTTGCTTTGTATACGCACCATCCTTTTTGTATTTTGCACTAGTTATTAGGTGTTTCTTATCTTAGACTTTCTATTCTGTTTAACATATGTTCCCTTTCAAAAAAAAAAAAATCTCATAAAATTTCGAGGGAACTCGATATTAGTATAGTTAGTACGTGTTTGATATGGTAAATATACAAACGGGTATTATTCGACATCTTTTTAAAAAGTACGTTTCAAAAATTTAGCCTAAAAATACAAAAACAGTGAAAAAACTGTAGATGTATAGTACAAGTGTAATACATTTATTTTTTAAAAATATGCAACAAAAATACAGAAATATTTACCATATTTTTTTAGATAAATACAATAATCTTTGCATCATGACGTTTTAACTTTTGCCAAGTATGGTATAATTATTGGAACATCCAAATGTAATCATGGTCACAAAACTAGACATGATTATTATGAGTTATGTAGAATCATGGTTGAAATCTTCATTCCTCCTATTTTTGAATCATAAAAAAAAAGTGCAAGTTTAAGGACAAAGAAAAAAAAGCCTTATTACTTTCGCAATATTCTTATTTTTCATTGCGGTGGATTTTAATATAACATTTTTTTTTGTCTCAGCTATTAGAGCATTAGCATTGGAAAATGCTAATGTTACTCTATTTTACCATTCCAAAACTTCTCTTTATCATTATACCATACCATTTTACAATACTTCCAGCATCCCAAAACTCTATTTTTATTAAAATATTTTTTTTTAATATTTTTTTATTATTTCTTTTTAACTGTCACTTTTTTTCAGACTCACATTTCCTAGGCTTTCCAACAATCTTTTTTTTTTTCCCCTCTCCTTCTCCCTCAACCTCTAGCAACACACAAGCCATTAACAACCACAGCCACGGCACCAAAAACCCAAGCCACCGATCAACTCAAGCCACCGGTCAGAAACCACGTCGCTGATCAACCCATCAACAACCACAGCCACGACACCAAAAACCCATCAGCACCTCAACCCATCAACAACCACAGCCACGACACCAAAAACCCATCAACCCATACCGCCGATTTGAAACCCACCGAAGCAAACCCATTCAAAAAAAATCATCACTGGAGCCACCATCGGAGCTACCGATGATCAACCCAACCGATCCACCCACCGATCAACAGATCCACTGTTTCAAACCCACCATCAACTGATCCCAGCCCACTGATCCAACTACGACCCAAACACCGGACCCAACCCACTTCAGCCACAACATCGAACCCAAACACCGGACTCAACCCACTTCAGCCACAGCCCAACCACGACCCAAACACCGGACCCAACCATGACCCAAACACCGGACCCAACCACCATAGTGACTCACGCCGTCACCCACGCCAAAAAAAAAAAAGCAACCACAGAACCGCCGGATCGCAACTCACCAGAAAAACTGAGCCACTGTGATGTGTGATGTGTGTTGAAAGGAGAGTGGTGTTTTGGTCTGAAGAGAGGAGAGAGTAGATGTAGAACAGAGAAGGAATAGAGAGAAGAGAACTGAAAAAATGAGATAGAGGAGAGAGAATTTTCAGGGAAAAAGTGAATAAAATATAATTTTTTTTTTAGAATACTGCTACATTACAATTCTAACTTTAGAATTGTACTGTAGCACTATTGCAAAAAAATTTGCAATAGTTGTGTTTACAATTGTCTGATGCAAAGAATTTTAAGACTTAAAATGTCAAATTGTCCTTAGATATAGTATTAATATTCTTCAATACTAATGCTCTTATGACATTTTGTTACGTACTTAGCAAAACTCTTAACAAATAGACCCAATATTATTATTATTATTATTTTGTGTTCGGAACCAAACCATGAGCCATATTTACAGCAAAAGTGAGTGGCAGCTTTTGTTTTTGTTTGATTTCGGGTTTAATAAAGTAAAATATATTAAACTACAATTATTTGTTTGACCCGAATAGGTTTGAGATTTTTTTTTTTTTTTACGCTTCATACCTCTTGTTTCAGTATTTGACATAACCAACTTTTTTGTGGAAAGTTGGAAACCAATGTATTTAATAAACTGTCTTTTACATCTTCCGTTTGTGACCGTATTTAACAGTTTTAAATGTGAAAAAAACACGTATAGTTCCGTACAGTTGGTGTGAGGACAGGATACAGAAGTCTTTTTAAAAGTTACGGACGTATAGCGAGTCCCGTCCCGTGTGAATATGTTTTTTTAAAAAAAGAACACGCCGTATGAAAAGGCTTAAAATAAGTAAAAATAGAGAAAAACGCGCGTGCCTAGTGCCTACTCACTATTCTGATTCTGAGATTGATACTCTAGAGTACATGATAATACCAAACCCGACCCATTCTATTTGGGTTTGACCACCTTAAAATCCCCAAAGAAGCGCGTGTCCACCACTCTCTTTAACGGTCCGTCTCTCTCACTCTCTCTCTCTCTCCATATATACACTACTTCACGACCAAGAAACAGCGTTCTCTCTCTCTCTCTCTCTCTCTCTCAAAACAAAAACAAGAAAAAAAAAACAATTTGAGCTTGAGAGTGTTGAGACTTTGGAGGAGTACCAAAACCCCATGATTTTTCTTCTACTACCATCATCATATAGAAAAGAAAAGAAGAAGAAGAATGGTTGAGAAAACCAATAATACTAATACTAACAAGAGGCACAAGACATCCTCGTTAACCCAAGATGACATCTCCAATCTTCTTCAAAGGTTTCAACTTTACTTCTTTTTTTGTTGTTTTCAAGATTTTCTGTCTTGGGTTTTTTTTTTTAATATTAGATTATTATTATTGGGGTTTGGGTTGGTCTCAGGTATAACGCTACGACTGTGCTAACGTTGCTTCAAGAAGTGGCACATTGTGCGGACTCGAAAATCGATTGGGACGCTTTGGTTAAGAATACTTCAACTGGGATTTCTGATGCTAGGGAGTATCACATGTTATGGCGCCATTTAGCTTATCACCACGCTTTGCAATATGCCACTCACCCTCTCGTTAGTCTCTCACTTTTTTTTTCCCTTTATAGAATTTCTTAACTAGAACTATTTTTTTGTATGCAACTATATTTGAGTGCTGAAGTTAACAAATTTGGTGGGTGTAGTGGTTTGTTGTCACTATTTATAAATGGGGTTTCTGGGAATACAGTCATGATTGCTAGTATTGAAGTTTATGTTTTGTTTTTTTTTTTAATTGTTTTGTGTTAATTTGGTTGAGTTTGATGCAAAATTATTGATGGATACTAGTTGTATTGCCATGTGGTTGACAGAGAGTATGACTTTGGGTTATATATAATAGATTGGTAGTGAAGAATTCATGGGGTCAATCCCAATTAGTCTGTTGAGGATCCATAATGGATACTAGATCTTTGGGGCTAAGGTCTTGTTGTTGTATTGGCATTTGCTAGTTCGTTAAATATGTAATGTGTTTTAGGTTTTGGGGAAATCTGTGAAGAGCATCATTATTATATACTATTCACTAATGTATTCTTTAGAAATTTTCTTTTTAAGTATTAATTATGAATATATTTTAGCTTTGCTAACTTGACTTAGAAATTTATTATCTTTTGCACACCCATGTACTGAAAGTGGTAATCAAGTCTAGTCCAATTATGGAATAATAGTATGCTTTGTCCTGTGCATAGATGTGTAATTATCATAGAACTTTGTCATAATTCAGATAAATATTAACACCCACCTCTTGCAGGAGAGACATATCCACAAATTATTTTGCAAGCTTGTGATTTTCTTAAAACAAAAAATTCAACACATGCTCATCATTATATTTAAGATACGCATATTTTTCATAGCACAATGGTGTTAAAATTGGCTTGCAGGATGATGACAGTGATTTAGAATGTGAAGTGGAACCTTTTCCCTCTGTTAGTGGTGAAGCTTCGACTGAGGCGGCAGCATGTGTGAAGGTATGTTAAATAAATTGCATAATAAATGAATTACTGGCTTTAGAATTCTTCATTTGCATTTTCTAGGTAAACTCTTCTAATAAGTGGGGTCAGCTAGATGAATTTCATTTTTCTATTTGCACTTATGTTGATGGCCATATAGCCTTAGCAATTCTTTGTTTGGAATTATTCTTTCTTGAAACAAAAAAATCTAACATCCAATCTGGACATGTGTATGTTTCTAGAAGTAATTAGAAACCTTTTTTGATGTAGTAAATATCACTGTTTGGAATTACAGTAGGAGAGTAATTTTTTAAATTTATTTAAGGTATACATACCAGCTCAAGTAGGTTCTGAATAACTGCCAGTGACTTGCTAATTTTGATATGCACATATTCTTCGGAGAGGTTTTAATATTTGCAAAAAAATTCAAGCTTAGATAGTACAAAAATTATGGCCAGAGACCGGCATATGTGACATCAATTAAGGGCCAAGGAACAAGCCACAAATGTTCCCCCTAACCCAACCCACTCCCAAATCTGTACCATGCATAAAGGGTGAAATTTGTCTTCTGTAGATTGTAAATTATCTTATTGGCAATCTGCCTTAAGTGGGTGGGGCTACAGCTGAGCTTTTACTCAAAAAAGATTTGATTATAGGTATTTATGACAATTTGATTGATTGCATTTTATTGAGCATGGTTATCTTAACTCTATATTTCAGCTTCGATCCATCTGACTAACTTCTGGAGTATGCCAAGAAGGCAGAACATCATATATCTGTTCAGTAATTTAGATAAAATACATTGGCTGGCTTATCATATTTCACTTCTGATACGGGTTTGATGTTTCTGAATAATCATAGTGCTTGAATTATTTTCTGATATTAAAGTTTCATTTGTTCTAATTCCGTCCTGCTTATTTTCTAAGGGTGGTTGCTTTGTACAGGTACTGATTGCTTCTGGTTTACTAAGTGACTCTAGTCTCCCAAACAGCTCAATAGTTGAGGCTCCAATAACTATAAATATACCTAATGGGCTGTCATCTAGAGCTCCTCTGGAAAATTCAGAAGCAACTTGTTCAATGCAAGGTACAAACATTACTGTTCCTGTTTTTGTTCAGAAAATGCCACTTCCTGCAGCTACACCTACACCTGCTGAAGTTTTGGATGGAAATGGACCAGCCAGTGGCAACTTTCCTCCTCGAAGGAAAAGAAAACCATGGTCAGAGGCAGAGGATAAGGAACTGATTGCTGCCGTGCAGAAATGCGGTGAAGGAAATTGGGCAAATATTTTAAAGGGAGACTTCAAGGGTGATAGAACAGCTTCACAGCTATCTCAGGTTGTTTTCCTTAGCCCACCTAACCCTTTTTAACCATTTCTATGTATTTTTCATCAATGCTTTTCTTTATCCCAGGGAGTACTGTGTTACATAGACATCAATGAACACTCCTTGTGCATTAGTAACCATTAGATTAGTAATTAATTGAATTTTTCTATGGTATATCTCTTTCCAATTTAGTTGCTCTATGTGGTTTTGCTGAACCACTTTGGCCGAGGGTTGGATGATGGTTGTTTCATTTCTAAGGAAATCACTGAGATGTGCTGTCTGGTAGATAGGCTACTAAGCACTTTACTTCAGCTGGATGCATTTACAGTGGTTCCTACCTGTCCGTAAATATCATTTGCTAATAAACTGCATAAGCTGGGATTCACTCGATTTGACAATTTAGGGCCATATGATATGTTAATGCATATTTTTAACACTTTGAAAATTCTTTGTAAAATGAGTCACAAGTTGCAGCTTTAATTTTCACCATATGAATGTTTTATTTTTAATAATATTAGGCCCTAGTCCTCAATTTTAATTTCAGAAAATAACTTTTGTGTATGGATTGCTATCGAAGAGTAGGTGGATGGTCTGTATCATCCACCCACCACTTCTCATAGTTTCCACAGAAAGGAAAAACAAATTAAATTGTATTGAATGATCCATGAGTTAGACTAGTGTCAATCGTGTTCCTTGAAGGAAAAAATAAAAGAGACTCCCCTCCACCTGCCCCCAAGTTTAGGGTGATCAGGATCTCAAATTCAAAACGAACTACAATAAATCGGTATTAACTTGATGGTTTATTTGGAAGACTTAAAAAACTTAAAGCTCCCTGTTGTGTTTTAAACAATATACCTCAGTACAAACTAATTCTCTAATGGGGGCCCTAGGAATCTGCCACACAAATTGGTCTTTCATATTCATATTTGTGGCTTTTTATGGAATCCTAGAATTTATCTCCTGCCTATATGTTTTGATGATGACATTAAATTTCTTCAATGACTGTACTTTGACTTTTTTGTAGTGTATTAATAAGCCACCAAAGTTCCATGTGATGGCTTGACAGCTGACAATACCCTAATACTTGTGTATATTTACGTTAACTTAATCTATACACAATTAAAAAAATACTGTTTTTTTGGTCACTGATTACACTAGCAACGACATTGCTAGGGAGGAATTGAGTACGTGCTATAAAAACTGGAATTTCGCTCTCATACTTATTGGTCTGTGAACTTTCCTATCTGTATATAGTTGTTGTTCTGTTCAAAATCAGGTCCGTAAAAAGATCATGGGAAAAGAGTTGCAGTGCATTGAATTTTAAGGATCCCTTTATCTCATGTCATGTAATAGATAAATAATAATATTGTAGAGCAGTTTTGTTGTTCCCCGCATCAAATTAGATAAATAGACTTTCAACTTGTGTGTATGACTGGCAAATATAAATTAATTTATTCACACTTTTGGGTGGCTATAAATTATGAAATACAAAGTGTATATGTATATATAAAGGAAATGAGAAATATTGAGGATTTAACAACTGTGTTGTCTGGGACATTCTAGAATAAGATATAAAATGACTGGTTTTGTCTTTCATCATCATCATCTTTATTATTGTTGCTATCATTAGATTTGAAAATATCATGTGTAGATTTTACACTTTTTATTATTTCCAATAGTTAGGCTGTATCTTAACAATATATTTTTATTGTAGTCTTAAAACTAATATTTTTAGTATGTAGTTGGATAATGTAATAGCAGAACTTATTATTTGCAAATGTGACTCTCTTTTTCACATTCCTTATTTTGTCATTGATGAGTTTTGTCAATTGCACTGATTGAAATTTAGTTACTATACGATAAAAATCCGTTGTCATCTAGTCCGGTCAAGATGTCTGGGTTTCACCCAGTTTTCCCGGGTTCAAATCCCGGCAATGGATGTTTTGCATCTGCTATCAGTTTTGTTTGATTTTCATTAGTGGATACTGTGAATTGTCCATTTGGTGATCTTAAGAATAAGGTAAGTTGTGCATTTACCTCTTGGTGATAGTTTTGCAGTCATAGTTTTCCTTACCTTTTTTCTACTAATGATCAAGGTAATTATCTGAACCTGTGGTAGGGTGTAGGTCATACCAGTGAAACTCAACCTCTGTCAACCCTCTGATCTCTATCTCTCTCCCTCTCTCTTAGGGTTTTTATTTTTATTTTTATTTTTTTCTTTTCTTGTGCTTGTTATGGATTTTTGCAACATATGCAGAGGTGGAACATTATAAGGAAGCGAAAGGGCAAACTGAATTTGGAACCCAACTCCGCTGGCTCACAACTTTCTGAGGCACGGCGAGCAGCTCATCATGCAATGTCCCTAGCCCTTGATATGCCAGTTAAAAACTTAACATCAGCACGCCCTGGTAATTTTCTTCTCCATTGTATTCTGTTTTTAGTTAATTGAAATGCCTGGCCAAAATGAAATTATGAAATATTCTAGCACTGCATGATTTATTGATTTTTCCATCTTTCATTCTTGTTGGATCCATTTGCGGTCCTACTTGGTGAGCACATCGCATCTTTCATGGGGGACAGTGTGTTTGAAAACCTCCATAAGCTGTTACATAACACTAAGGCTGTGGTGGAAGGTCAATAGACAATAACAATTGATATAGGTTTCTCATCATAGCCTTTTTTGTCCAGTTAAGGCCAATGTTTTGAGGCTTCTTTGGTGATAGCTTCAACAATTAGCTGTGTTTGAATTACCTTTTTTTCCAATTGGAGAAAGATCGAGTATTTTGGATTTAATAAATGTCCACAATGACTGATTAGATAAGATTTTGACAAGGTGACCGGATGATGATTCCTGAGAGGATCAGATAAATTATGCACAGTTCTTAAAGCTCTAATATTACTACTTTAGCTGAACTCACAGATTTACAAAGTTTATTTAATTTGATTATCTTAATTTACATGATTGACTGTTTACTATGTTTTTCTTTCTGATTTTTTAACGCAATTAGTTTTTGATACTTATTTGTTCCATATTTGGATGTCTCTTCTTGAATTTGGAACAGCTGTCACAAATACAGCAAGTAAATCTGTGCTTCCTACTACAACAGCTGAAGCTGCTAGGGTTGGCAGCAGCTCTATACAAGCCCAAGGCTGCTCTCAACAAGGCCTGATCCCTACAAAGCCACCTCCCATAGGATCATTGGGCCCCACAGCAAAATCTCAAGTATCTTCAAAAAAATCTTCAATGCAGCCTACTATTGGTTCAGATTCTGTGTTAAGAGCAACTGCAGTTGCAGCTGGCGCCCGCATTGTTTCTCCATCAGCTGCTGCATCATTTTTCAAGGCTACTCAGACAAAAAATGTTGTCCATTTCAAACCCACAGGTGGTTCTTCAACCAAATCATCCATGCCTGCTGGTGTGTCAACTCACTCAGAGACCCAAACTAATGTACAATATGTTTCTACTGGCCCAAAAGCCACACAATGTTCCTCCTCTCCTGCTGTTACTGTTGCACCTACCGTTTCACTTCCTAGTTCAGTGAAAGCTGCCTCACCAACAGTTCAGCGTACTGCATCTGCTTTCCCCACATTATCATCCGAACCAACTAATTCTATTAGCTCTGGTCTGCCCTCTGAACTTTTGGTGAAGCAAGAAATAAAGAGGGCAGAAGAGATTGAAGTTTCTGAGTCATGTAGTGCACCTAAAGAGCTACTTGAAGGAGATGGAGTTTGTGTCTCAGGAAATGCACGTATTGAGCAAATTCAAGAAGATAAAGCAGCATCAGCAGACATGGAAGTGGAATTCGAAAAACAAATGACTGAGATTAAGAGTAATAGTAGTTCTTTGGACATGATGACAGCTGAAAGTAATCACAAAGCTGTCATTGAGAGACAGGCTGAAGCTAGACAAAATGCAAATGATAATGAAATGAGGGGTTCACCAGTTAGAAATGACAATCAATCTGCCCCTAGGGTGAAATCTGAGAATGAAGGCACAAATGAGAAACAGGCAGATTTGCCAAGCATGGTAGCAGATGGATGCAATGAAAAGCCAGAGGTTTTAATCAAAGAAGAGTCTGGCAATGAGATTGAAGAGGAGAAAGTTAAGTAACTTGTGCAAATTGACAGAATTGTTTTGGGTCCTATTTTGCGTTTTTTTTAGGAAATTTTGTTGGTGTAAATTTAAATGTTAAAATTATATTGTGGAAATTAAATTATGGGCGAGTATCTGTATGGTGCAAGTTTTTTTCCCCCATTATGTTCAGGGTGATGGTATTGTTGGGGATGCATTTGAGCACAGTCAACAGGAATATCCTTTTAGACCTTTCTGCAAGAAGCTGATATTGAAACTAGTGTTATCAAATAAGTAAATATCTGAAATTTAGGCCCTAAAGAATTACCATCAACCTGGAATTGCAGGAAGCAGGAGTTACAATTTACAAATTGCAATCTCCAATTAGAAATGCACCAATAATAAACATGGCATTTTGTTAGAAATAGAATTTATAAGAAGACTAATGTTGATTTATTTATATTTCTAAAAGGGTTTGCGATCACACAGTTGATCATCTGTTATTGTAGATTTGATACGGGCTTTTATTTTTTGGGATTATGTTGGTTGCTCTTCAAACGGTTGAGGTGTTTATATGTTGGACAGAAGTGTTTACACACGAGCAATGCAATTTGGAATGCTTTTCTTTAAAAAAAAATGCCTGGTGTTGTGTTTTGAAAGAAATAAATGCCTAGGTTATTTCAATAAATACAATACATAGGCACCATTACTAGATTAAACTCGTGATCTCACTCTTCCTCCTGATTCTGAGACCTTAATCGTGGCCTACAATTGTGTGCCTTACTCTATTTTTCAGATATGTTTATATGCATAACTTTTTGTCTTAATTTTAAGCATTTCTCATATATACTTGCGTAATAAGGTAGCATCCTTCTATCTTTCATTTAGTAACCAAGAATGTAAACAAAAGAATAAAAAATCTAGTGCCTTTAAATGCACTTCAAGATGGTGCAAACATGTGCAAGGGATTCTCACCTTCAATATTTCATGTTTACGATTCAAAGAGTCACAGATAGATTAGCGGTTATAACAATTTTGGCCTGTTATCAATCAACAGTTAAAAGAGTATCCAAATTTATCCTCTTCCTAAACTTTTGGGGCATATTAGAACCAAACTCTAGTCATGTGAACTGCATAATCATGTTTTTCACATATGAATATACACTTCTGGAAAGCCATGGGAAGATAAAAATATTAGCATACAAAAAACAAGACATGCAGAGTTGTTCATTTCACTGAAGCGAAAGTGGAGATCGTATTAAGGAAGAGGATCTTTACTCGTAAACCATATATTCATAAGGAAGAAGAACTTTACTGATAAACCATATATTTATACAACAAACAAGCTATAAGGAAGCGTACTTTCTTTGGTTAGACACCAAAATAACAAGAGCAACAATAACCTGTAATTTGTATAACAAAAGTACTATCAGAATCAAGAAAGATTCCAACCAATAATTTCTGAAACACAAAAAATAAATAATATAAAGCAAAACAAGACCAGAAAGTCTAATCTGCAAATTCCAGCTGCTAGATTGCTGTATTGTTTTTGCAATGCCGGATCCACACATGAGAATATCATTGGCTTTGCACTTCTTCAACTTAACCCCCAATGAGAAAGAAACACAAGGGAATTCGAGCCTGACTTGTTAAGATTTTATTTGACACTGAAATTCTAAGTGCCTCATCTGATTGCACTAGTATCTTTGCAATGTCAACCTTCAGTACTCTCACAAAATTGAGGCTTGCTTGTAGTTAATTTGGAAACCTTGTTGTTCTCCTGTTTTATGTTGAGAACCTCACCTTGAAACTTTGCAGCCTGATGTTCAGTAAGCTGTCTTCCTGCTATGGAGATGCATTTGAGATTCTTGATATCTCATCTTTAATGCTTCATATGGATAAGAATCTACTCAAAATTCCATCTTTCTGTAGTGCATTATGTTCCAACCACAATAATAGTTGTCTCTCTCTCAGTTGGCTATATATTGGTCAGACATCTGATTTTAAACATTGGTGTTTACCGCCTCATTCTTCCTTCTTACCCTTTAGTTTTAGCAACTCTGCATGCAAATCCTGGATTGAAGTATGGTATTTTTGTATCTGTTGAACTGAAGTGCTAAACCTCATCCAGAACCTTCCAATGCTCAACACTCAGATATGAAGAGGATACCAAGTTATTTCTTGTTCAGAACCAAAGTTCCCACTACAGCACAACTGAACCTTCTCAGAGCTCTAAGACCCTGTCACAGAAAATATATAGAATGTAATGGGTAAAGCAGCACTAGCATACGTTAAATGAGAGCGGAATCTACTCAATTAAGTCATAATGGTTGGCAGAGGATGTAATGCTACTATTTAATTCACAGAACCATTGGAGTTTGTTTTTCTTCCTTTTAAGTCCAAAATCATTTGCTTAACCAATGCATTAGACAACAAAATAAACAGAATAAGTTCCTTACAACACTATCTGGTATAAGCTGGATGGAAGAAGCAATGCTGGGAGGCACAAATGATTGAATATGTGAAGAAACAAAACAACCTGAGCCAACCAAATGCAATATAATGATACCAATCAAATATATCCCAACTAAAAAAAAGGTAGGAAAAAAAAACAAACATTTGTGACCTACCATAAATTTATATGTTATTTTAATAAATCTTGCATCTCAGAAGAAATCCTTCATAAGAAAGCTTTTGGCTATGTATAAGAAAACAATATACCAAATGAGGTGGAGGTTGAATGATAATTGAAGGTTTGATGTTCACTCTTATCTTGAGGCCTTGAGAGGATTGAGTGATATATACTTCCCTTGGAAGTGTTTGATGTTTCAAGCAACAAAAAGGGTTGCTTTCTTTGTGTGGACAATAGCTTGGGGAAAAATTCTAACATGTGATAATCTCATGAATAGAGGAATTACTCTAGTAGATTGATGCAGCATGTGTAGATGCAGTGATGAGACTGGATCACTTGCTATTATATTGTGATATTGCATATGCCTTGCGGACATGTTTTCTCCATGTTTGGAGTCCTATGGATCTACCTAAAGGGAAAATTTTCTTATGAAACAATCTCATGAAACCCACACATGATGTGAGAGGGTGTACTCATGAGATACCACCTCTTAATCAAAAAGTGTTGGTGATCTTTTGTTTGGTTGGAGAAATTGGTTTGGCATGCTTCTTTATTTTGGAATCTAGCCCCCCTATGCTTGTTGTGGACATTGTTGAGAGTGGAGAACCACTAAACTTTTGAAGATGGGGGAAAACTCGGTGGTTCAACTAGATACATATTTCATTGGATCATTGTTTGAATGATCACATGCTTTGGGTCCTAGTTAGAATTCACTGATTCACATTTCAATTGTAATTCACATTTTTCATACTTCTTTAGGCTAACTTTTTGCATACACCCTATGTACATGAGGTAGATCCTTAATTCCAATAAATTTTATTACTCAAAAAAAATGTACAGAGTATGCTGCCCCAAAAAATAAAGTGCGTTAAAGGAAAAGGTTGCATAAAGACTTACTTCATAGAGCATTTTTGGAGATCTATTTTGGCATCAGCAAACCTGTCTTGAGATGGAGAATATCATGCAGCACATAACTTAAGTTCTGGGTGAGACTTATTCAGTTTTGATAAAAGCTTATCACATGAAATGCTTGCTTCTTTTGATGCTTCTATGGAAAAATTTGGCAGAATCTCCATAACATCAAGATCTTCTGACATATCGCAAAGGCATGTCAAGATGGTAGAAATGATTTCTGAGTCAAGAACAACACCTTTATCTGCCATTTGATGAAGTAAGTCAATGATTTCCTTAGTTTTTCCCTTTGAGGCAAAGCCCTTTAGTATAGAATCATATACAAAGGTGTCTGGTGTAAAACCGCTAGCTATCATTTTCTCAAAAACACTTTTAGCCTCATCCAACTGACCAAGTTTTGATAATCTACTTATCAATGAGGAAAAGGTCATATAATCAGGAGCTAAACCCATTCCAAGCATGTCCATTAGCAATTCCTTGGCAGATTGAAAATCTCCTGCTTTGAGAACTCCATCAATTATTGTAGTAAATGATACAACATCTGGTCCATGAGTTGCATTTCTCAGTTCTTGAAACAGCCCCCTAGCTTGCTCCAAACTCCCTTCCTTGCACAAGGATGCCATCAGTGTATTGTAATCAATCACCATAGGACTAAGCCCACAAGCTTTCATTTTACTAAAAAGTCCTTTAGCAAAACTAAGCATATGCATTTTGCAGAACCCATTAATCATAATACTATAGGTAGTCGAGTTTGGAGCAAATCCCAAGTTCAGTACATGTTTCCAGAGTTCCAAGGCGTCATCAATTATTCCTGCCTTCAGATACCCCCCAATCAAGAAATTATAAGTTACCATGCTACCTGAGATCCCCCTTTCAACCATCATATGATAGACCTCCACAGCCCCATCAAGGTAGCCTTCCTTATAGAATCCTTGGATTAATGAGTTAAATATCGTAACATCTGGTTCAACAAAGTTCTCATCCTTCAACATCAACTTCAAAAGTTTCATTGCCTCATCAACCAGCCCATCAGCACAAAGACCTACCAGCAATGTATTGTAAGTAACCACATCTGGCTTCTTCCCCTTCTTAGTCATTATTTCCAGTATCTTAAAAGCATCTCCAACCCCGCCCTCCTTGCATAGTCCATTAATTATAACATTATATGTTACAGTATTTGGCTCTACACCCTTCTTAAGCATCAAATCCAACAAATCCATGGCTTGTGTAGCTCTCCCATCTTTGCAAAGCCCATCAATTAGCCCTGTATAAGTAACAACATCTGGGCGAATTCCATGTTCTGTCATGTCATTCAGCATTGCAGTGGCTTCTTTCCATCGCCCCATCTTACAAAGGCAATGCATCAAACAAGTATAGGTAATTACATTGGGAAAAATTCCCTTTGCCAACATCTCATCAAAAAGCTCTTTCCCTCTATCAAAACTCCCTTCATTACAAAGACCACTTATAAGTGCACTATACAAAACAACGTCTGCATCCAAACCTTTCTTCTTCATCTCCTCCAACAAACCCACCGCCTCATCAGCTCTACCATCCTTACAAAGACCATCCACCAATGTTGTGTATGTCACCAAATTCGGGTGACAACCCGCTGCCTCCATCTCAACAAACAAATGTACCGCCTCTTTCAATTTCTTCGCCTTGCAAAGTCCATTTATAACGACATTGTAACTAAAAATATCCAGCGATACACAATTCCTCCCCACTTCACGAAACAAAACCATCGCCTTCCCAACCTTATTATTTTGACACAACCCCTTTAATATAAGATTCACACCAAACACATTAACCCTATAACCACGCTTCACCATCAACCCCAACACCCCAATCGCAAATTCAGGCTTGCGGATACTCAAAAAACATTCAATTAAACCACTCAAAGATATAAAACTCGGCGAAACACCTACTTGGGTCATCTTACTATAAACCAAAAAGGCCAAGTCAAAATTTTTCGACTTTGTAAGGGCATCAATAAGGAAATTGCAGGTTGACCCAGAAGGCAGTAGGCTAGAATCAACAGCACGGTGAAAGAGTGAAACAGCCTCAGAGAATTGAGAATTGGGTTTTTTACAGAGGGACCTTAATTGGGTTTCTATGTCAGTGTGTGAAGAAGTAAGAGCTGGCATCGAAGAAAAGAGCTTGAACTTGAAGTAAACATTGAGAGCATAAATATCAGAAGGGATATGTGTATAAGACTTGGTGTGAGGGTTTAACAGTGTTTTTGTGATCATTTTGAGTGTACAATGAAATTTCATAGTAGTAGTATTAACTAGGATGAACAAATATAAAAAATGTGTTGGAGTTGTGAGGAAAAGAAGAAAACTTCTTTTACCTCTTGTGTTGTTTGAGGTAGAAGATGAAGCTTTAGCAGTAGCAGTTGCAGTTGCAGGGCTCCGGAGCTTAGAGAATATCCTTCAAAAACTTGGGGATTCCTCAACCCATGTTACACAAAGTCTTGTATTAATTTTCGCATGATGGGTGAAGATGAAACAGTGTTCCGGCTATGACATTATCTACGCCTTGGGGTGCAACTAATGTTGTTAGCTGTGAGCATCCGTGTAACACATCAACTCGAAATCCAAAGAGTGATTTTGGTGTTTGGTTAGCATTTGGCACGCCAATTAGGACTGTAGGATCATTATGAACTTTGTTTTTTTTTTTTTTTTTTTTTTTTTTTTTTTGGTAAATTGCAAAATACCCACCTAAAATTTTGGGTTGACAGGATTTTACGCCCAAAATTTCAAAAGCTTGACTTTACAGCCCGAAGTTTGATTCCGTTAACAATTTATTCTCCACGATTAATTTTTATTGTGAAGTAACGCATCATCATGTTAACGTGTTTTATTTTAGCCAAATAAGCATCAAAACTACGGATTTTAGCTATAGCCAAGAGAAGAGTTGGCACAAATCAAAACTACACTGTGAAGACCTAACTCTATAATCCATAACACAACCCCTCCTCTGCTCTGCAACTTCTATTGTGAGTCAGTCCAACGAAGGCTTCTCTTAAGCACATTATAGATACTCCAACCTAACATAACTTTTGTACCTATCCCAATCATATCAATCCGGCCCTATCAAAAAATGTGAAATATGGGTGTCAATCATTAATCTCTTACTCTCAAAAAAAAAAAAAAAAAGTTAAAAATAAATGAAGTGATTGGTCATCCAGTCCATTGGTAGAAGAGAATTCCCCGTAATATTTTTAATTCAGTAAAGAGAAAAAAAAAAAACAAAACAAAACAAAAACCTATAAATTTTACACCGATGAGATAACATTATCTTTTTTATTTTATTTTTTTCTCTTGTTATATCTACAACTGGTCCTCCAAATGCACGTGATCCTACGGAGACTTTTGGATCCAAGCTTCAGTGCTGAAGATAATTTTGGTCACCAAGTTGAAGAACTGGATTTGTGGGTTGAGTTTTGGATTTTAGAGTTAGGTCTTCACGGTGTCAATTAAGCAAGATGTTAGTATTTTAACTTTTAGGCTGAAACGTAGTTTTGATTTGTGCCAATTCTTCTCTTGCTCATAGCTGAAGCCACGTAGTTTTGATGCTTATTTGGCAAAAATAGAATATATCAGTATGATCACGTGTCACTTAATAGCAAAAATTAACTGTGGGGGTGAATTGCTATCATAACCAAATTTTATGATGTAAAATCAAGTTTTTGAAATTTTAAGGTGTAAAATTCAGTCAACCTCAAACTTTAGGGATGTAATTTGTAATTTACCCTTTTTTTTCCTTACCTTTTTCAATTAATTACGATTTTTTTTAACATTTGATAGATACAATTAAGTATATTAAATCTATATAATAAAAAAAATAGCAAACTTGATTACAAAAATTGAAGAAATACATCCAATAAATAAATAAATAAAAAAGGACGAAATGCTTTTTTTTTTTTAATTGATAAATACAATGGGGGGAGGATTTGAACCCTAATATCTATAATGAAATTATTAAGATGTGTTACTTGAATTGCAAGGTTTTTGGCAAGAAATACCATTTTAAAGGCTCTTAACTTCTCTTCCAAGTTGACCATCAATCTATCATCTCCTTTTGAATTTTTGCATTTTATGTGTTTTGGTTTTGCTTGGATCATACATGTCCTTATGGTTGTTTATCTTTAAGGTTGGGGGCGTCTCTCAACAATGTTGGTCCATAATTTTAAGGATTTGTGGAAGTCGATCAAAATAGTTTTGTTTTATGCCCCTGAGGCTATAAAATGAATTGAGTTATATATGAACAATTTGAGTTCAAATTGGGGGGGGGGAGGGGGGGCGCTATATATTTTTGTTTAACAAACAAATTAAGTTCAAATCAAAGTTTATACTCGACTTTTAAACAAGTCAAATTCAAACATAATGTTGTTTTAGTGAATAAACTCGTGAGTACGAATCTTTATATATATATATATATATAGAGAGAGAGAGAGAGAGAGAGAGAGAGAGAGAGAGGATAATATATATAGTATACATTTTAATCAAGATTGTATATCTTTTAACAATATAAGGTTGGTAAATCTAATTTTCATAAGCTCACAATTGAATATAATTCTATATAATTCACTTCAATAATATATATGGGGGGACTCGAAGGATACTAGCCTAGATGGGCCAAGTTCGAAGAGTATGCAAGCCTAATTGATAGTCAACTTGATCCAAGTGAGCCTAGATACCTTAGAAGAAGAGCTTCATGGTGAGGAGTTAGATAGCCCAAGGAAGACCTTTAGGTGAGGACCACCCGAAGAAGATGAGATGAAGATCACACAAAATTATTGTTGCGGGCCTTTTTTGTTATATTGGGGCTGGGCTGGGCTGCCTCCTGCGGTACTGGGCCCAAGTGTTCTAAGTAAGGGAGTTGAGACCGGTCCAACTACAACTCAATTTGGTCCGACTTGTGCACAAACTGTATCTCGTTTGCCAATAGCACACTTACAACAGGCAGAGCTATTTTAGATGAGTGGTGGCAAACATAATAATAATAGCAAAAGAGAGTACTTCGGCTACTTAATCAATAATGACCAAATGACCCCTAATTAAGAAAGATAATCACAATAATAACAATCACTTTTACAAAGAAAAAAAAGGGAATAAGTGGTCATGTATGGGTTAATCAAAAAAGAAAGAAATCAAATCAAATCTGATCCACAGGAGCAAGACCAGAAAGGGAAGAACGTCTCTTCTCAACGTGAATAACCTCCTGGGAAAATCCTGCCGTGGGAATTAATCACTTTGAGGGAAACGGACTAGAATGATTGGTCTCCAAAAGAATCTTTTTGCTTTTGGCAGAGAGCAAGACTTTAAAAGGAAGAGAGGGAATCAACCTATTAGTGCATGCCTGCCGATCTAACTCTCTGTTTTTCTTTTCTTCCTGTTAAATTTTCCTCTTATCTTTCTTTTTTCCTTTATTTCTTCTCTACTTGTTTTCTCTTTCCTGGTTTTTCTTAGAGGTTCCTGTTACTGTTCGTTGTGCCTCTGTACACGGCAAGAGCCTTCTTTTATAGTGTCTGCTGTGACCGGATTTTACTATTTTAGCCCTTAACCACCTTTGTCTGGTCTACTTGTACTTGTTGACCACCACTAGGCTGTCTGTGTGCCACTCCCTATTACTAGACAAAGAGGATTTTTTTGTTTGTTTGTTTGCCATGGCACCCTTTCTTACTACGGTGTGAGTGCTCTCTCTCCCTATCCCTCATGGCATGCACCTAGTGGTTCCAACTTAACTTTGCTTCTTTTGGGTGGTATGTCATCCTAGCAAGACACTTCCCCCAAAAGAGCTTGAGTAGGAACCTCAGAATAGGTTTTTCCCTCTACCCATTGCCAAACCATGCCCTCTTACCTCTGACCCATGACCTCACCGTGTCCTGTATTGGCTGGGTACAGGCTGATGATGTCTGGGCCTTGCGCGTGCCTCCCTTCCATGTATGTCCAAAATCTGTCTGCTGCTCATGCGTTCGCCATGGCCTGGAGGCTTGCCTGCATAGTCTACTGCCCATCCTTGACTTCTTATGGAGCTGTTTTCTGATTTCCCATTCCCCTTACGGGCTGGGCTTTATTTGATGTTGGGCCTTGCCTTCTTTCAACCTACTTCTTGACTGCTGTCATTTCATACTATATCATTTTGTCATTTCTGCTGCAATATTTACTTAACCTAGTCCTGCTGGGCTTGCCTTTTATTCTTACCCCAGTGGCTTACTATGGCCATTGGTTTTCTATTGCATCACTTGCGGGCTCTTGTGTCTCATTTGTTTTCTCTTGGGCATCCTTGGCCCATTTGCTTTCCTTGGCCCTTTTTCCTAATTCTGTATTCCCATGGGCTTTTACTAACTTCATTGGGCTTCCCTGACTCAATTACCTTATTCTCATCCTTAGGGTTTAGGGGCTTGCCATCAACCCCTTACTTTCTTTGCTTGCATTACTTTGGGCCTGTTGTGGCCCATTCTCTCTTTTCTTCATCATATGCTGCCCATGAGTTTGCTACTTCTTTCTTTCTGGGCTTCTTTAAGCCCGTTTGCTTCTTCAATGCCAATTTGTTTATCTTATAGGCCTATGATCCATTATTTCTGCCGCTTGGGCTTAATGGTTTTTCTATTGATTTACCAACTCTTTTCTGCCCGTATTGCTAGGCTTCTTCTTTCCTTTCCAAAATAACCATCAACAACTATAATGTAGGAAAGAGGAAAGCTACAGTGATAAGTGTGGATAAGGGGGAAGGCAAACTTCACAAGGAAACATTCATCACTTCCGCATTGAATGCATTGCAACAACTATGCCTGCCACATTAATGGCTAAATAACACATGAACAGTGCCAATACAGCCTGTGTTGTACTTAACACATTCTAAAAAGGGAATATAGGACAAGTATCTTGGAGGAGATTAACTACCCTCCATGTGGAGGGTCAAGATGAGAGCTGGATCACTATAAAAGAGGGAAGATTCCCATTGAACAAGGATCAGAATCTAGTAATTAGAGAAAGAATAACACTCAAACTTGTAACACCCCAAGTGTAACAGGGCTCCTCGACCATTTCGAGGAAAGACAAACATAATCATTTGTCCTTGATTAACCTTGTTGAAGTTAGTCTTTCTGTCTTGATTCATTTGATTGTTATGATTCATTAGTTAGGAAGTCCAAGTGTTGGTCTGCACACCCATCTTTACAAATTAATTGTAGTGAGCCTTGGTCCAAGCCCAATCTTCTATTGGGCCTCGGTTTTTTACCCCACACAATTTAATTTTAGCAATAATCTAGTTATTATTTATTAACATAGATTTGTGAATGGATAAAAAAAAAGTTAGTCAAATAACTCATTAACAAGGTCATATTTGTTTGACAAAAGAAAGAACCAATAGTGAACACGTAGTTTTGTATTGTGTTTTTATTATTTTAATTTTTTTATAGTTCGATGGATGAGATAGAAATTGATTTAAACCTTAAACGTTTTTATTAGAAACACAATGAGGTATCAATAGAGGTGCAAAACACTTGACAACGTGTAATTTTATTCAGTAATATGCTTGAATCTGTTTGGAATAAAATTAAAGGAATAATTATAAACTTCTAATGCTAGGTTATGCCACTATGGCGGCCTTTAATGGCTCTTGTGCTCAGCTACTTCATGGTGACTTCAAGTCACATTTGAAACTTCAATGTGCCCAACCCAATCACAACCCATGCGCACAACCAAACCCCTAATCCACAATAACAATTTTATCTAACTAATTCCTATGCTTCAACCACCCACATTACCAACTATAAAATCAAAAGATAATGTTTTTTTTTTTTTAGAAGCGAATCAAAAGATAAAGTTGAAAATGGGAATGCACGTCCATTAAGACACATCACCCATATATGCAAACATTGCAAAATATTAAATATTAAAATGAAATTGGATGAAAGGATCAATATAAAAATAGAACCAAATATAATATGTCAAAATGAAGATGATCAAAATCAAAACAACGCAAAATTTAAGGACAATAAAAATAATTTAGTAAATTATATTGAAACACATAATACATTGAGTTTAATTATTCTCGGGAATATATAATGCTTTGAGGCTTGTACCTCAATTGACATTCTTTAGGGTTTGTTTAGCTGGGGTGAAATAGGGAGGGTAGAAAATAAAAGGTCCGTTCTAGGCATAAATTTTATTTTTTTAATGAATTTGGATGATTGCCTTTTTTTTTTTTTTTTGGGTTGGTTGTTTGCTACTTTGTTATTTTAATTGAGCATCATTTTTTTTAGAAATGAGCATCATTTTTTTTAGAAACGAGCATCATTTTTTAATAAGGTGTATAAATAAATATATACAAACTTATTTTTTCAATTTCTTCACTTTTTCCCCCTCAGCAAAACACAAATGAAGAAAATTAAAATCTCTTATATTCTCTCACTTTTCCATTTCCCCAACCAAACGAAACCCTTAATGTTTTAAACAGAGATATCTCACCATTAACTATCGACCTATAAAAAAATTATTTATAAGAAATATAACCTATATGGGTTGCATTGCACAAAATAACCATATATTTGAATGTAATTGAAAAATATATATAATAACTCTACGTAACATTTACTGGTAAAAGTATAGCTTTTAGTCAGTTCGATCAAAAATAAGAATGTAGCTATAAATATATATATATATATATATTATTTAAATGTTTGTTGTCAAAATTTGGCTTAACAAAGAAGTATTGTACTAGATTATCAATAAAAGCGAATCCACTTTAGTTGCTAAGGCAACTGCTATCTCCTTGAGTACAGTCAAGGCTTCCTAACCTGAGTTTAGGCTCGAGGTCTCTCCTTTCATCTGTTGCCATCTCCGTTAATCATCTCTTAGTAGTTCCTTTCTTCTTTTTATATCTTATCCTACAACCCATTTTTCTTTTTCCACCTACTACATTGTCCATCAAAGTTCCCTTGCTGGTAATACCTTTTTGAATATCTTCTGACCATAGTAATTACCTTTACCTAATCGGCAAACCCTTATCCATCCCTAAATTTATTTCCTTTTTTTCTTGCCTAAAGTCAATTGTGCTAGTGGGCAAGGGGCTCCACCCCTTAACCACTTTATTATCTTTGTGGAAAACCAATCAATGCTGGTGGAAGCTTTAACAGATAAAACAAAGAAACTCAGATGCACGGGTAACGCTGTGAAGTTAAAAGCCAGTGAAAAGGCTGTTGAAGAACTATTCAATACAGGTCTAGTAGGGAAGCTCCTAGCAGACAAAAGCATCAACAAAAATGCAGTGAAGGCTATTATTCTAAAAGTATGGAGGACCTCAAAGGGTGTGCAGATTGTAGATCTAAAGGAAAATATTTTTCTGTTCAAGTTTGCATGTGAAGGTGATAAAAAGAGGATCCTAGAGCTGGGGCCTTGGAATATTGAAGGGTTTCCTCTTATCCTTAAACATTGGCACCAGAATATGTCAGTTGATGATTTGGATTTCTCAAGTCTCCCTTTATGGGTTCAAATACACGGTCTTCCTATTGAGTATATGTCGAAGGAAAACGCAGTGGAGATTGGAGCTTTAGTGGGAGAAGTGCTAGAGGTGGATTTTACTGGTAGTGGGGGTGTGTGTATGAGCAAATTTTTAAGGGTGAAGATTAAGTTAAAGGTGGATGATCCTCTGATGAGTGGTTTTTTTCTGGACAGAAATACACAACCGAATTTGTGGATTCGGTTTAAATATGAGAGAATTGCAGAATTTTGTTTCAAATGTGGAAGGTTGGGTCATTTAAAAGCAAGATGCCTTTGGGCAGATGCAGAGGTGCAATCAAATTCTAAGGAACCGTTTGGATTTGGGCCATGGCTAAAGACATAAGCAGACAGCAATAGAGCTTCACGGTGGGTGGAGTTCATAACTGATAGTAATTAAGCTTGTGAAGAGGAAGATGTGGGAAGGAAGGAGTCAGCTACCCAGGAGCAAGAAGAGAGTAGGGTTCACGCACTGCAAGATGTGGGAACCAAGGAATATCAGGCAGTGTGTTCAAAAAATAAGCTGACAAGATTTGAAAATGTGGCTGATTCTGTCACTTCAAAACACATCTCTCTAAGCAAAGTCCTTAACTTTCCCACCCCATCCCAACCAGATACTCAACCAGATAGCTCTGAACCCACAAATCTAATCTCACTTATCCCTATGGAAACAGACTATCCAGTTGCAACAAAACCAGTCCTATCAACTCAATCAGAGTCCAGTACAAATATTGAAGGTTCTAGAGTACTAGAATCATCCCCATCCAAAGAAGACCACCGTTCATTGGCTGATTCGGGTCTTAGTGATCCTTCTTTGCTTATTGGGCTTTCTAAGGCCCAAAATAATGTGCTATCATGGACAACATATTACAATGAAGGTGGGCAACCAGGTCTTGAGTCATCCAAGGCCTAAAGTAACATGGAGCTGAGTCAAATAGAGGTATTTAATCGTGGGAAAAGGAAATTGGAGGAAGAGGAGAGCCCAGCTAATTTGAGAGCTCTTGAACTGACCAAAGTGGGCTCTGGCCTTCCCAAATTAGAGTCATAGTCCAACGTTTTTAATCAAACAAGCCAAAATAAAGCCATGGGGAGGGCCAAGGTTCATAGAAAGAAGAAGATTAAGGAACTTGCCAGAGAACATGCAGCTCTTGTGCCTTGTAATTCTTCCCAAGAGGTAAATTCTGTTGATCCTGTTTCTGTAATTGAAGATGTATCCCTTAAATCCAAAATGGCTAAGGAGGCGGGCCTACATATGCCCCCAAAGTAGCCATGATTTCTCTATCCTGGAATTGCTGTGGCTTGGCTCAGGCCACGGCAAAAAGGACTCTCTGAGCCTAGGGCTATCCAGATTCAACCGAGAACCCGACCCACCCGAAGAACCGACCGGACCCAACCCGAAACCGGCCGACCCGACTACTCCGGCGGGTTAGTGGCGGGTCTTCAACGCCAGAAACCGATACCGGCGGGTCGGGTTTCGGTTTTCCTCCCTTAAAACCCGAACCGACCAAAAGTTTTCCAGAATCCGGCCAAAATTTTCCAGAATCCGACGAAAAACCCAGATTTTGGTGATATTTTTCCAGATTTCGGCGCTATTTTCCTTAGATCTGGTGAGATTTTGACCGGATCTGGTGAGATCTCATCGAATCCGGTGAGATTTTAAGCCGGATCTGGCGAAATCTCAGCGAATTCGGTGAGATTTTCGCCGGATTTGGCGAAATCTCAGCGAATCCGGTGAGTTTTTCGCCGGATCTGTTTTTTTTCCACAGTTTTCTTGCCGTCCCAAATCCGACCGACCCGCCCGCCACCCGTTGATGTTCTGAACTGCCCGACCCGATTACTCCAGCAGGTCGGTAGTGGGTTCCATTTTTCTCCACCCGATTCTGGCGGGTCGGTTCCAGGTTGGGCACAAACCCGACCCGATCCGACCCGTGGACAGCCCTATCCGAGCCTTAATAAGGGATATTGGGCCTGATGTGATTTTTCTATCTGAAACAAAAATTCCCATTAGTAAGTGCAGTAGTTTTTTGATGTCTTTGGGTTTTTATAATATAAATTTTGTTGATCCTAGAGGAAAGAAGGGTGGGCTTGTGGTGGGTTGGAAAAATGGTGTTGATATAGAAATTACTTACAAATGCTGCAATATGATTACTGGTTTGGTTTTCGCAGACCCTTTGAATGAGCCATGACTTATTTCTTTTGTGTATGGCCCTTCAAATCGGAATAATAGAGGTCCCTTTTGGGAAGCAGTTGAAAAGGTTGGTGAGGCTTTTGGTGGAGGTTGGTTATGTATTGGAGATTTCAATCATGTTTACTCCCAGTCTAATAAAAAAGGGGGCAAACTGGTGGCCAGCTCATCTAGTGGTGGCCCGAATGAGGTAATTGAAAAGAATGGGCTCATTGATATCAATTTCTCGGGAAATCCTTATACCTGGTCTAATGGGAGAGAGGGATTAGCAAATATTAAAGAAAGGTTGGATAGAGCATTTGCAAATGATAGATGGAGGTTGATTTTTCCAAGAGCTACTGTACTTAATTTACCTTCCTCAACCTCTGATCATTCCCCTATAGTCTTATTTACAAAAGGAGAGCAGAGGTCGGTTAAACGGCCTTTTAAATTTGAAGAGGTGTGGACCAGGGATGAGTCTAGTTGGTTTGTTGTTGAGAAAGCTTGGAATGTTATTTTTCAAGGTTTCCTGTTGTTCAAAGTTTGCCAAAAGATCAAAGAGGCGAAAAAAGAATTTAGAATTTGGAATAGGGAGTGGTTTGGGAATATCCATCAAAACATAAAGAAATGTTGGGAGAATCTGAGATGTATTCAAGGTGAAGATCCAACTCAAGAAAATTTAAGTAAAGAAGCGAGTATAAATATGGAGCTTCAAGAATGGCTTCAAAGGGAGGAAACTTTGTGGTGGCAAAAGGCTAGAATAAAGTGGCTGTCTGCAATTGATCTAAATACCAAATTCTTCCATCTCACCACCATAATCAGAAGGCGCAAGAATTCAATTGATTTTATAAAAAACCAGCAAGGTTCTTGGGTCTTGGGGAGAGAGGAGATTGGAAGTTGCTTTGAAAGTTTTTTTAGAAATCTGTTTGAAACATCTAACCCCTTAATCCTTGATAACATGGAAAATTTGATAAGTCCAAGCTTGTCTGAGGAGGATATTCAGATGCTTACAAAAATCCCGACTCTAGAGGAGATTAAAGATGTTGTTTTCAGTATGAATTCTAATAAGGAGCCAGGCCCGGATGGAATGTCTGCCCACTTCTGCAAGTTTTTCTGGAATATAATAGGAGGTGAAGTTATTGAAGCTATTTCTACCTTTTTTCAAAGGGGGTACATGTTGAGAGAAATAAACCATTCCTTCATTGTTCTCATCCCTAAAGGGAATAACGCTGCGATGGTTTCCCAATTCAGACCAATAAGTTTATGTAATGTTTTGTATAAGATCATATCTAAGTTGTTGGCCAACAGATTAAAGTTGGTTCTCCCTAAGTTAATTTCTCCATGGCAAACAGCATTTATTCCAGGAAGGAAAATTCAAGAGAATACCTTTTTGGCTCAAGAAATTATCCATGACATGAAGAAGAAAAGTGGGAAAAAAGGTTGGATGGGATTAAAAATTGATATGGAAAAAGCGTATGATCGATTGGAGTGGTGTTTCCTTGAGAAAGTTCTTCATGGATTTGGGTTTCCAAGTATTTGGATTCAGTGGGTGATGCAGTGTGTTTCTACAACATCATTTTCAATTCTTCTTAATGGCAGCTCTTTTAGCTTCTTCAAGCCCAAGAGAGGGTTGAGACAAGGTGATCCGCTCTCTCCCTTTTTATTTATCCTTGTAGCTGAAGTTCTTGCTAGACTTATTGAGAGAGAAGCAGTAAATAACAAAATTATTGGATATAAATTAGCTCCTGATCTGATGCCAATTACCCATCTCCAATTTGCAGATGATTTGTTTATCTTTGCTCAAGCAGATGTGGAGAACATGGGGAGTATCAAAGCATGTTTAGACACTTATTTTGACTGGTCTGGTCAAAAGGTGAATTTCTTGAAGTCAGTGATAATTTTCAGCAAAAATGTGAACCAAGGAGTAAGATCTCAGTTGGCAAACTATATTGGAATTCAGAGGCCCAATAGAAAAGAAAAATACTTGGGCATTCCTATGGCTTCAGGTAGAGATAAGAGAGCTGCTTCTGAGGAGATTATAGATAAAGTGAGGCAAAGGTTGCAGGGTTGGAAGATGAAGACTCTTTCTCAGCCAGGTAGAACTACTCTAATTTCTTCTGTGGCTTCCTCTATTCCATCCTATCAAGCTTTATCTCTACTCCTTCCTAAACAAGCTTGTAAGAAATTGGACGCCGTGAATAGAAATTTCTGGTGGGGTTATAAAGAGGAAAATAAAAAGGGTTGCTGCCTCAAGAGTTGGGATTCTATTTGTACCCCAAAATGTGTTGGTGGGCTTGGCATCAAGAAAACAGAAGATATGAACAAAGCCTTAGTAGCTAAAATGACTTGGGAGGTTGCAAGTAATGCTGATAAGATGTGGGTCAGAGTCTTCAATAAGAAATATGTGAGAAGTAAAAAGTTTATGAGAATGTTTATGCCAAAAGTAGCGTCATGGTATTGTCAAAGTATTTTTGGTAGTAGAGAAGTGATTAAAAAAGGATTATGCCACAGGATAGGTAATGGTTTGAACACTTGGATATGGGAAGACCCATGGATTCCAAATGAGCCTAGCTTAATCCCTCAAGTTAGAAGTGGAGCTACCCGTGAAGCTTATTTAGTGGCTAACTTGATTGATTAGGACTCAAGACAATGGGATAGGGGTTTACTGTTAAATCTATTTGAGCTAGCAACAATAAATAGAATCCTCAGCATTCACCTCTCTCAACAATCAGCCAATGATCAAGTTTTTTGGTGCTTGACTCCCTCAGGTGAATTTTTTGTGAAATCAGTTTATAATGCTATTAGAACTTCCTCCTATATCTCTCACCCTGTGATGCAAAGCATGGACTGGAAAGTATTGTGGAAGATGAAAATTCATGCTAGGCTTAAAAACTTGTTGTGGAAATTGGCTTAGGAAATCCTCCCTACAGCTTCAATTCTAAATAGAAGGTTAACCTCCCATCAATTGAGTGCCACTTGTGTGGAAAGTCTCCAGAATCTTTGGAGCATTTATTTTTGCAGTGTGACTGGGCAGCTTAAGTTTGGCTCCTAAGCCCATGGCCGTTGAGGCTGTATACTCTGGATTCTATATCCATAGTAGATTGGGTGAAGTTGATTATTAACCCAAAATCTTTTCTGGCTCTAGATGATGAAGCTTCTAAAGAGTTCCAATTATTTGCAGCAATTATGTGTGATCATGTTTGGATATGCAGGAATAAAGCTCGGGTGGAAGGAATCAAAATGGCCCCGGTTGATCTTGCAAGGCAGGTGTGTAAATCCTTTGAGGAACACAAGCAAGCATGGAAGGTGGAGTGTATAAATTCCTCTAAGGATTATACTTGGTCACCGCCTCCACCTAGTTGGATAAAATTGAATTTTGATGCTGCAATTAGAGAAGGAAAAACTTCAGTGGCAGTAGTGGCTAGAGATCAGGAAGGTATCTGTGTTGTTGCATGGGCAGAGCAGAGGATTCCAGGCAACCCGTTATTTGGTGAGGCCAGTACAGCCTTGTTGGCTATTCAAAGAGCAGTTGATGTAGGTTTTAAGAATGTTGTGATAGAAGGTGATGCTTGGAATGTTATTGAGCCCCTGAGAAATCAAGTGGCAGTGCCTCATTGGAGCATTAAGTCTGTGGTGGAGGATATTTTTTATTTAGCTAAAGGCTTTGATGATATAAATTTTTCTTTTGTTTGTAGGGAAGGTAATGAAGCAGCTCATCTTGTTGTTGGATGGGCTGTCATTTTGAATTGGAATGGGCCCGTACCCATCTCTAATCTGTCGGCTTTGATTAGTCAAGCTTTAGATCGAGATGGTCGCAGGCCCAATCTAAATTGTATCTCTTTGTTTTGCAAGAAATAAAGTATTTATTCAGAAAAAAAAAGAAAAGATTATCAATAAATAAAAAAGTATAGTGCTTCTTTTAGTAGTATTATAATTCTTTTAGTAGTATTATAATAAGCTAAAACCAGCAGAAAACTGGGCACCCACAACAAAAGTATTGATGACTCCATCTAAATTGTAGGCTTGCAATGCAAGTGACACAAAATATGGTAGAGGCATCAGCACCGTTCATTACGCATTGACAGCCGTAAATAACCGGTTATTGGAACAACCCCCAACGCTCAAAGACAATGCGTCTAGGACATTTCAATCACGTTCCAACGTAAGTTGACAAAAGTCCAGTAGACAACCATTAATTGTCTTTTCTGTTTTCAAATTAAGAGTATATGGAAACATAAACCCTATGTAACGGCAACAACAACGGCAACAAAAGCAATATCGTGTATATCACTGATTTATCGTAGTCTATCACTATGAACATAACACATTTATTGAAGCTCTGTTATTTTTTTTTTTTGGTAAAGAAAGCTCTGTTATTTAAACGGCTCAATTCTAGCTATAACTAGTATCATATCAAGTAATACGATGACTCTTTTGACTAAACCAGAAAGTCTCTAATGTAGATTTATTGACTTTATGCCACGCTACGACAACAAAAAATAACATGTATACCACGATTACAGTCTAATAAGCCAGCAGATACTACCAAGTAGTATTATAAAACAAACATCTACCAAGCACATATATTCCCTCACGACCTCTTCCCTCACTCTGTTATTATGTGGTCCCTCGTCCCCCTGAGCTGTTACTGCTCCCCTCGTGATTGTGTCGCGTGTACACGCGTTATAATCGCGAGTGTGTGGTTGCGATAACTTGAGTCCAAGGTAATATTTTGTTAACGTTGTCGTGTTTTTGTGGTTCTGTTTGGACAGCGGTACTTTTAATCTTTTATAACTGGGTAGTAGTATTTTCTTTTTCCAGTTGATGAGGTGCCCAACTATACCGTAACTGTGTCTCTGTGTGTGTGTGCGTCCTTTATTCTGAATTATGGCCACCAGACCAATAAATAGTTTATTATGTCCACCAGTTCGCTTCAATTATTAAACCTAGCCACCTTAATTTAATATACAATACCTTTCCACCTTCTGTTCATGGGTCCATTTAATGGGATTGGGTGTACCATAAATTATACCATTTAAATGTCTCCTAACTCTCTAGCTCTTTTACTATTATTGTTTTGGCTAGCTTTTAAGTTTCATGTACATACTTCCTATCAAAACTTTGATTTTGTACCCACATTACTTCAATTATAATGTGGTTCATCTAACCATGTTCCATCTAGTAACTAATTAGAGCAAGACTAAACCCCAAAATCATAGCAATAACTCAATGATTAAAGCCACTGTTTCAACCCCTCCAAAGCTCCAAAATATAGAACCCAAAAACCCCTTTTTTACCAACACAATAATAATATAGAAAGCTTCATCTTTTTTACTATTACACCAAAAAATCTAGCAAAGTCCCATCCTCTTTTTCATTTACTCAGCAACGACAACAATATTAATTCCATAAAAAGGAAATCTCTTAAATACTATACATTAAGTTTCTCAGTTGTTTCTCCAAAATTTTTTTTTTCTCAGTTAAATTCAATTATACATTTAAGAAGTCATAACTAAGTGTTCATTTATGAACAATTTATCTAACTTTCTACTAAAAACTTTATACTGAAAGTATGTTAAAATATAATTACTTTGAAAAAATTAGAAAGAAAAATGAAATTTTAAAAAGTTGTAAAAAAAAGCTAAAATGAAAAATATATAATTCTTACAGCAAATTAATGAAATGCCCTTTTGTCTTAATTAAAATAAGTACTAGGTTTTGAAAATGATTTTTTGTTTTTACATTCCCATGAAAAGAAAACTCTAGATTCTCCTCCATTTCAAAGTCCTAATATTCCCTCTTTTTTTTTGCTGAAGTGCTAATATTCCCTCTAAAACAAACAAGAAAATTTAAGAGCTCTGAAACTTGTGACTCTGCCTACGTGGCACTTCGTGATTGGAGAATTACCACAGTAGGACTAGAACTTGGACTGTACAAGACCAAACCTCTTCTTCTCTCCTTCTCACACACACTACTACTACTACAACTACAACACTCTTATCAGCATAACCCATTCTCACAGAGTAGGTGAAAAGCAAAACCCCAAATATTATTACTCATCAGCCCCAAATTTCAACCACTATTGCTTTTCTCACTTCTCTCTCCACCTAATCTATACCCAAAATTTTTTCATTTTTTTTCTTCTACTTCCTCTTCTTCCTTCTGGGAAAAGCAAAATCAGTGAAAGATAGAGAATTTATAATATTATTTTATATATATACAAAAAAAAAAAAAATTTGAAGTCAGAGAGAAAAGTTTTGTACCTGTTCAGTTTGGTTGTTGGTGAGTCTTTATCAGGTATCGAAATCGCAAACCCTAGAAAAATAAAAAGTTTAACTTGCTCGCTCGCTCTCTAGCTTCAGATCGCGGCGATTCTCTGACTCGGCCGATCTGACTCAATGGGGTGGTTCGATTACTTCGAATGCTGAGTGAAGAATGTAGCTCCGGCGATAATCGGCGGCGAAAATGTCGGCTCCTGTAGCGGCTTTCGAGCGGCCCCGCCTTGGGCTTAATACGGTATTATGGCCTTTTTCCTGTTTGGCTACCGAGAAAATTTTTAGAATTGGAAGGAAAAGTTTAGTTTTTTTTTTTTTTTTTTTTTTTTTCTCTTTTTTAGAAAATCCGAAAATGGTAGGAAATGTATTTACTTAAATTGGTCGTTTTCTGTGAGAAACTAAGAAAAGAAAGTAATTGAAGATTGTAGTCCGAACTGGGTCCTTGTTAAATTAAATTGTTGATGTTAGGCTTTGTTAGAGTTGAGGATTTAGTGTTTAATTGGATCCATGTTAATTAAATTTTTTAAGAAATTTTGAAAGTTCGATGAATTTCTTCTTGCTAAATTTGATAATATATTTTTGATATTGTGTTTATTAATGTAATATTGCTGTAGTGTTATTTTATTTTATTTTTAATTGGATTGTATTATTATTAACTGATTTTTATGGGACTGATGTGGATGATATGACTCATGGGTCTTACAATGTTTGTGCGGAGAATTTTTAGGAATGAATGTTCAGTTCGAGGTTTCTAGTGTGGCACCAGGGGGCTTTACTAGCTAGGATTGGTATAAGCTTGCTAATAACATGTGAGAAAATTTGTTATGCTTCATACTAAAAATAGGTATCAAGATGTGATGAGCCTTATTGGGAACAAAAGTTGGGTCCGAAATCTGTGGTTTTCAATTAATTTGTCATTTGGATAAAATTAAAAAAAAAAAATAAAAACAATTTTTCATAAGAGAACTGCTAACATCTGTCTGTGATGTGTGAATGTGTGTTTGCCTCTGTCCGTGTTCACTGTTCATGCACATACATAGGTTTGACCTCATTGTTTTTTGAGCACAAAGTTGTTTTGCTGCTTGTTATGTCTTTCAGTGACTTGGGAAAACAATTTTCCAGTTGAAATTTAGAAAATAGAAGTAATGAGGATTTAGAGGGGACTCCAGTGAATACAGATTTGATATTGTTGGATGTCAAAGAGTTATTTGGGTTTTTGTACACTTCGCTAGAATTTCAAAGTTACTTCGGTTATTGTTTTTGTTCACCATATCCCAATGGGTACTGTACTGAGCTCTGAGTATTAAATGCCTCACACATGTAGGCCATTCAATTCATTTAAAAAACCAAGTATCTCATTAAGCTCTCAAAACTGTTTTCTGTAAGCTTTTAACATCATTAACTGAACCTGTCCAACCCCAAACTATTTGGCTTATGTAGTAGGATATCTTTTGAAAAACAACTAACTTTTATATGAAGGTTTTCCCCTGCTTTTCAAATGGCAGTTAATTTAATAATTCCCTAAATCATTCTAGCTTAACTTTTAATTATTTGGATTTTATTGATGGGTTTGGTAATGCATGCTTTGTTAACTAATTACATCATAATAGGTCCTCTAAGCATGTAAAATTTTTTCCATCCCCTTTGAAATGCTAAATTTAGTTTCATTCAGCACTAGGTAGGCAGTGATTGTTCATGGTTTCTAACACATCAGATGTTTTGACAGGTTTTCAAGAGTGGCCCTCTTTTCATATCTTCAAAAGGTTGGTAAAGAATTTTTTTTTTTGCTTTTTCTTTCATTAATTTTATTTGTTCAGGTTCTCCAGCATATATATTTGTTGTGATTGTTATCACATATACTTTTAATTACATGGCTTTTGTATGATAATGGAGTAGAAGTATTCATAAAGGATTATTAAATAAAAAAGTAATAGGGAAAAAGAAGCACATGGATTGAAAGTATTTTTATGATTATGGGGTAAAAGTATATTAGAGTATTTTTTTTTCCTAAAATATTTTTGATAGCTTTTGAGAAATTTGTTGTTTTCAGTAGTTGGAGCATCGCTAATGAGCTTTAGCTCAAATTGTATTTCTTCTCTTCATAAGAACTAGATGGAGGACACGATCATGAATTCGAGACTCATTGGGTTCATTTGTAACTTGCTAGTAGAAAAAAGTAGTTGGAGTATTAAAAAAACATTACAGAACTGTTGAAATTTTAATGAAGGAATTAATTTTCTTTGTTGCTTCCTGGATTGTGTGGAAAAAATAAAAATTAGAATATCTTTGATGGGTTGGAATCTAGTATCTTAAGAAGAGGTTAGAATATCAGATTTACTAGACTGGTTCAAGATTGGGAGTTAGAATTGTCTGCATCCTTCATATAACTTATATATTCTGGATCTTGGAGAAGGGGTTGGATAAAATGTATTGGAAACTCTCTCCTAGGGGTGTTTTTGATGTTCGTTCTTATTATAGGGCCTTACAACCCCCAAACCTCGATTCGTTTCCGTGGAAACCGTTGTGGAAACCAAAAGGTTAGTTTCTTTATTTGGACAGTGGCTATGGGGAAAATTTTAACCATTGATAATTTAAGGAGGTGAAAGGTGGCAGTGGTGGATTGGTGTTGCATGCATAAGAGGAACGGGGAGGCCACTGACCATTTACTCCTACACTGCCCAGTAGCTCAAGAGTTGTGGAACATGGTGTTTTCACTATTTGAGGTTCTTTGGGTCATGCCGCGTAGTTTTGTGGAACGTGGTTTGCTTCCCTGTCAAATTTGGAGGTTTAGGGATCCTGAGGCCAGTTATCTTTAACCAAGCTCTTTAAGGGAAGCTGCTTTGGCATTATGCTATTGAGAGGGATTCTCTTTGGAGAAAAGGTTGTGGGGGCTAAATATGGGGAAGGGGAAGGTTAGTGGTGTTCAACTGAGGCTGGGGGTCTTACAGGGTGACTGTGAGGAAGTATATTAGAGGATGAGGGTGACTCTGTGGAAGTATATTAGAAGATGATGGAATATATTTTCAAACAATGTGAAATTCATTGTCAGGGTTAGCAATCTTATTCAGGGGATCGAAATTTTATTCAGTTTTAGATGATGCGTGGTGTGGTGATGAACCTCTTAGAAATACACTCCCCGATTTTTATGAGATCGCAATTAGTAAACAAGCTACTGTTGCTCAGTGATAGCTTACCAATTTTTCAAAAAAATTAAGTTGTTAGGAAATGGAGAATTTAATCATAATTAATATTCTAACACTCTCCCTCGTGTGGGCCCATACTTCCCCTTAATAAGTGGCCCAACACTTGAGATTTTTAAGTTCTTAAATGGGAGTTAGAGAGAAGACAGGGTTCGATTTTAGGACCACCTACTCTGATACCATGATAAATTGTTTTCCTAAAAGTTTTAGGTTGTTAAGAAATGGTGAATTTATTCATTTATTGTCTCCCATCAATGTTTAATCTTTCAATTAGTGTTGGGGTTGTTTTGGACTATGAATTAGTCCTAAACAATCACGTTGTTTCACCCATTGGCTCCATCTTCTTATAAAATAGTTCATGTAAATGGTTTCTTTATTGTTGCAGTTGGAGTTTTCCTGTTGTATGGAGTTCTTTTTACAAATAACTGTATTATGCTCGTTATTTTACTTTTACGTAAAAGTTGTTTGGTATTGCTTATGCTATGCTTTATTGAACTTCTGCAGGAATAGGCTGGAAATCTTGGAAGAAGCGGTGGTTTATCCTCACACGCACTTCCCTAGTTTTCTTCAAAAATGATCCTGTTAGTAGTAGTAGATAACCTCTATCTCTCTTTTTGCTTTGGATTACGTTCATATGGTTAATTTACTTTGCCAACTCTTAATTTTATTTACTTTTTAATTGATCTAAATTATTGGAGGATGCTTCTAGCTGCAATTTGTTGCATGAGTATTTTATTATTGGTATCTATTAAATATTTTTTTTTTTTTTTTTTTTTGCATGAGTATTTTATTATTGGTGGAATGTGTATCCTTTTTGCATTACTAGGAATGCATTATTGGAAATGTAGCAAAGTGGCATACTTGGCATGAATTGCTGAATCCCATAAACACATCAAGTCCTTGAATGTAAGTTGTGCCCAAAGCCAATCATTCAAAGGCATGTCTGCCTTTTTTTTTTTTTTTTTTTTTTTCTGAATGAGTATCATAAATCTTAATTTTGATTTGAAAAATTACCATAAGCTTATACATGTTGCCAACCAGACAAAGGGAGACGTGCTTGACAGTTCCTCCGATCTTCCCTCCCCCACAAAGGACATGTAGTAGGACCTCATTTAGTTAAACTGGCTGTAGAAGATCAAATCCATTTTCTAATGGCTGCAGCTCAATATTGCACCTATGGTCAAACCTTGCAAGTATCGCTGCTGTGCAGGTTACGTATAAATAGTGATGGGACCATCTCTTGTACCCTCTGGTGCCTGCTGCAAACAGAAGCCCCTTCTAGAAAGGAGGCATAATCTGTTGTTGCCTCTCCACTGGGTTCTGCAATGTAGATTGACTACAAAGAAACACTGCACATCATTTTTAATGTCCTCTATGCTTTCTCTTTCATCTTTGCTGCCAACTTTGAGACTTATTTTTAGATTAAGAGACTCACACCTATATAGATCGTTCAAAGCTTTAAGTCCTCTACAGCTTAGAATATGCCCAGGCCTATGTTTTCTGAGCTTGTCAAAAGAAGATGCAATATTCTGCTTTGTCAATTGTTGTTGAAACTCAATTTTTTCCCTGCCAAAAGGGACCCCTTTGCAGCTTTAAATTGTGGTATCAACATCAGTCCTCCAATTACCAATGCTCTAGCTGTTGAGTTACATATATTCTTCCATTACTGGTTACAACCCTTTTTCTGGGCAATCAAATTTGGTTTTCCTTCATGATATAAGGAACCCCTTTCATCCCCCTCTTGGCTTTCACAGTGGGAACATCATTTGTTTGTATGGACTTCTTATTTAATTCCGGGACGATCCAATAGTTTTTTTTGGGAGGCACTCTGCAAAGCATTATTAAACTAATTTTCTAACTTGTTGTGAGAAGGGATTTAGAAATGTAGTTTAATTTAAGAACAAGAGAAAGCATAAAGTTTGACTTTATCTAACTGCTTTTCATCTCTTCTTATGATAAAAGGTGAGGACCAAATATAAAGCTGAACAGTGAAGAGATCTTCCTGTCTCTTCTCTCATTGCATGCAAAGAAATTAAAAACTTTATGCTTTTATTTTTGTCATTTTTAAATGCTAGTCTTTATTAGTGGTTAGTGCTGCTAGTTTTGTCCTTTGCTTTACTTGTTATCCTTCTTATCAAACCTTGATTATGAAAGATGTTAAGAATTGGTTTCGTTAGCCACTTAATGAACAACACATAATGGGTAATGAGAGATGATTTGTTAGGCAATAAAATTTTATTTAGTTATATGGTATTTCCAGCTTTTTATACACAATTTTTGGGACAGTAATAATTTTTAATTAAGTTAATTGAAACAAATACATCTTTTTTTTTGTCATGTAGAGTGCACTTCCGCAAAGAGGTGGTGAAGTAAATCTGACTTTGGGAGGCATTGACTTAAACAATTCTGGGAGGTATGCATGATCACTGCTATTATTTTTGTAGAAGTATTATCAACCATGTAGCTTATAGATGTAATTGTTTGCCTTGCAGTGTTGTGGTTAGGGAAGATAAAAAATTGTTGACCGTATTGTTTCCAGATGGGCGTGATGGGCGAGCCTTTACCTTAAAGGTGCTTCATTTGCTAGTTTATTATCACTGCTAGTTTCTTCCATAGTGGAAGGAAAAAATTTATGTATCATTGCGTCTCACATTCCTTTAAAAAATGTTCATTTTCCAAATGCCAGGCTGAGACGTCTGAGGATTTGTACGAGTGGAAGACAGCCCTAGAGCACGCCCTTGCACAAGCACCAAGTGCTGCCCTTATTGTTAATGGGATTTTTCGGGGTGACACTAATGATTCAATTGATGGGTCCTTCAATCAATGTTTGTACTTTTTATTAGAAATCTTCATCCTAATATCAGTTAATTTTCTTTTTGTGTCTGTGCACATGTTTATTGTGCGTGTGTACACATAGTTTAATATTACAAGATTCATGTATTTTATCTAGGGAGGGATAAGCGTCCAGTTAAATCCTTGGTTGTTGGAAGACCAATTTTGCTTGCACTAGAAGATATTGATGGAGGTCCATCCTTTCTTGAAAAAGCTCTTCGTTTTCTTGAGAAGTACGGTAAGTTGTGATATCAATTTTTTGTCTTCTTCTTCTTCTTCTTCTTCTTTTTTTTTTTTTTTTTAAATTTTAGTTACTCTACACCAAGTGCTTTTTTTCTTTGTCGTAAACTTAAGCCTTTTTTATTTTTATTATTCATAAACAATTTTTTTTGTTAGGCACCAATCTATGTTATTTCTCTCCCTGGATTCGATTGATTTCATTCCCTTTTCAAGTTTTATATATGTGTGTGTGTGTAAATTATTTTGTTTCATTTCGAATGACACCCATGCTAGTTGAACTAGGTAGGTGTCACATCTTTTTGGTTGCATTGTTGGTACGTATATCAGATTGCCTGTTAATGATTTGTGTAAAAAATATAAAAAGCATAGGAAGATGGTATTTGAATTACTCATGACTTGATTTTTAGTTTTCCTAAAACTGCATCTATCTATAAATAATAAGTAGTTTGGATATTTAAAAATGAAATCTGGCTGATTAATATATGTTAGAAAGTATAATTCATTTTCATGTCATTGAAGACCAAATCAAGATATTGATTGCCACTGCCAGAGAAAATAATTAGGATTGGTTAATAAATCAAGGGATTGAAGCAATCAATATGCAATTCAAATTCAAATGGTCATTGACTTTTGTTTGTAATCTCCATTATAAATATGGATTCCGTTGTAATGTATTATCAGGAAAAGTGTATGAGATAATGTAACTTTTTGGGCTCTTGTAACGTGGATGTAGGCCACAAGGCTAAACCATGTAAATCATCATGTATTCTCTATTCTCTTTTCTCTATCACTCCATCACAAATTTCCACAATATACTTACCCCTGAAAAAACAAATTCTTGTTGTTTGAAGTGAATGCCAGCTGGATGATACATGACTGACTGAGCTACCCCAAACAAACATTAGCAAAGGGTTACCCATGTTACTTTGCAACTTTGATGTTCGTGAATTTAGTTTATCTTGAGTATCATCAGTGCATGTCTTCCTCCTGATCCAACACTTTCTGCTTATTGACCTTGTTTTATTCAACAGGAACTAATGTTGAAGGTATTTTACGACAGTCTGCAGATGTTGAGGAGGTAGACCACAGGGTTCAAGAGTATGAACAAGGTTGCTTTTCTGCTCAAGCAATTACTAGAAGTAGGAAAAAATTATAGATGTTATTTTAGTTTTGTTGAATGTGTAGTTTGTTTTGAGTCTATGTTAACTGGTTGTAAACGTACCTTTCTAATTGAGGTTATTCCCTTCCTGATGATCTTCTTATCATTTTTAGGCAAGACTGAATTTGCTCCTGATGAGGATGCTCATGTTGTTGGAGACTGTGTTAAGGTAATTGCTGACTACTCAATGCCCTTCATGGCCATTAAATTTTAGAGTTCAATATTCATTGAAACTGTTTAATCTGCAGCATATCCTTAGGGAGTTACCCTCTTCTCCAGTTCCAGCATCCTGCTGCACTGCATTGCTGGAGGCTTACAGTAAGTTCAACTATTATTATTATTTTGTGTCCTTTTTATTATATTTTTTCAGAAGGGATGGTTCATGGTTGTAATGATTTGTCATTATTTTGTTGAGAAGTCTGTAGCATTTATCTGGGAGATGGTTGTAAAGCAGATTGTAGTCATTAGACTCTTTACTTTAGGTGTGTTAAAAAATGAATGAATCAATCATGCAAAAAGGATGATAGTTTAGGATGCAAATTGACAAAAGCTAAAGACTTACAGTGTTAATATATTTAGAGGTCCTTTGTGTTTGCCTTGTTTGGAGTCTCTTGAGTTATGCGAAAGATTGTGTCTTAGATGTTTTACTGTTGGCAAGGAAATTCCATCGTCATAGAGGCGCTAAGATATGGAAGGTAAATTCCATCGCCATAGAGGTGCTAAAATATGGGAGGTGGTCCTGTTTATGTGTTATGTGGGCAATCTGGTGAGCATGATAACAAAGCGTTTGAAGGGGTTGAGCATCCTGTCACCAAACAATACTGTGCTGAGATGTTTCTTTGAATGGAAGACAAACCTTGGCTGTATTCCTTGTCATTTTCTTGATTTTATAGACTTTGAACTTGACTTTGTAATCCTCCTGGTGTAGTTTGGTACACAATTATAATTATTTTACTGAGAAAAAAAAACTATATCTCTTATTTTTATTTTATATTTTTGTACGGCCTGCATAAAAGACAGCCAAAACACATGGGAAAAAATAAAGATATATGTTAATCAAAGGCAAAGTCACTTTTTAGCATTTGGGATTCTTTCTTATGCTTTTCTTGAGAATGCTATGTTGGAGACTGGATCCTTCCATGGTGCTAGTAGCTCTGTTTCGTTGGCTCTAATTGAACATGGGTTTCCGCTTTCCAGTCACGTTGTGTGTTGATATAAACTGATTGCACGTATAAATAAAGATGCATCTTGGATCATTGACTGAACTTGATGTTTATGCCTTGGAGGAAACAATTCCTATGTATACTACTGTGTGTGATGCAGTACTCCAGTTCTGGGGTTAGGTTTCTCTTTTGTATGGAATAGTAAAGTTCTTTATGTTCTTTCAACAGGATATTGGAACTGGTACACATATATTAAAGAAAGACTATGGATTATGTTCAGCTGTTTGGTTCAAATGATTTTCTGTTTTTCAATATATATTTGTTTTCTAATAAAATTTGGGTGCATAGAAATTATCAGCTTATATTTTTATAGTGGATTTGATTGTACATTTATACTTAAAGAGTTAATGCTGTTGCTTTGCTTTTCCTACTATATAAGAAATTGATCGGAAAGAAGTTCGGATAAATGCAATGCGCTCAGCAATATTGGAGACATTTCCTGAACCAAACCGGCGCTTATTACAGAGGTAATCCCATTCTCTCTTTTACTTGATGTCTATTTTTGAGAGTCTGTAAGGCATATAGCCCCGCCCCTGCCAGTGTTGTATCAACTTGACCATGGAAGGGTGAAGGTTATGGGTAATATGGTGCCCTGTATAGCTTCTTATTTTGGGAGCAAATTTGAGCTTAGTTGTGCTTTTTTGGGGATCACATAAAGGAATGCTTATTTTTCTCTATAGCCCTTTTCCAAAGATAAGGAAATTCCAAGCATTTCCCAGGTCGTCTCTGTCAGCTTTTGGCAATAGAATGGATATTTCTCTTATTTAAATTTCCTTAGAACTCCCCCACAATACCATCTGACTCTGTCCATATTGATCTCTGTTCCATAACACTTGAATTCAACTAACAAACAGAAATTAAATTATTCCAATAATATCCTGGAAGGTTCCATTAAACTTCAAATATTTCTCAAGAGAGGCTGCCAAACCAAACTGGCAGCCTTATTTAACAGAAATTTCTTAATTATAAGCTTGGAGTTGCTATTTTAAGAAATCCAATAAAGATTATGTTCTAACTATTTATGTGCTCTACCTTCTAGCCAATTCTGAGATAGGCCTAGTATGCATAAACTATTTGAGCACTGTCTTCTTGAGACAATCTCTATTTTATTGGCAAAGATAAATAAGCATTTCATTAGTTGAATGTGGAATGATGGGCTTTAATAAAAGTGATTTACTTTGGGTGTACCCTAATCGTTTGCTCTAGTAAAATTAAAATAACAGATGCGTCCGTGCTTGGTGGCATTCATGTTTGTCAGTGTTGTAAGATAAATATGATTAAAATATGCATATTTTGTTAATGAAGACTGAAATGCTAGGGATTCTTCAGTGAAGCTTGTTGCAGGACTATATTTTCTTATTTTGAATGTAGTTACTCACTTCATGACATTTTTCCACAGAATTCTGAAGATGATGCATACTATCTCTTTTCACGCTCATGAGAACCGGATGACTCCATCAGCTGTTGCTGCTTGCATGGCGCCTTTGCTTCTACGCCCTCTATTAGCTGGCGAGTGTGAGTTAGAGGATGACTTTGATATTAATGGTGATAGTTCAGCCCAACTTCTTGCTGCTGCAAATGCTGCTAATAATGCTCAAGCAATTATTACAACTCTCTTGGAGGAGTATGAGAATATTTTTGATGTAAGATACTCTTCATCCAGCAGCTTTTTGATTAAAAGAGTAGAGTTTAAACTGCTTTCTGTGTTTACCTTTTTCAAAGGTAAACATTTGGTTTGTGGTTTTCCTTATTGCAGATTATGTTACATGGACTCAGCAATGTAGCCTAATAAGTTATTGACGTCACAGTAATGTGTTAGAGTCCTCCCCCCTTCCCTTTTAGTTTTTAGATCTTTTTGCTAGACAGAGTGTTGTCTCAACTTGGGTACCTCAATTTAGACTGCTCAGTCCATGTAACATGCTAGGATGAAGACCTAATTCTGATTTTACTTTCAGAATTATGTTGACTTTGTCATTGTTGAACTCTCAAGCAAGTGCTTTATTGTAACATAATTAAATGGTAATGTGTAGCTACTGTGATCTGTTGTTTCAGGAAGAAAATCTTAACAGATGCTCCATTTCAGCTGATTCTCGGATTGAAAACAGTGGGACCGAAGATTCAACTGATGATGAAAATCTAGATATGAAAGACAATGGATACCATGATGCAGAAAATGAAGTTGATCCAGAAACAGATGATGATCCGGAACGTGTGCACAGTGGAAAATTGAGTGAAAGTAGTGGTTCTGCTGGGAGTGATCTTTATGATTATAAGGTGCTCTCTCTCTCTCTCTCTACAATCACACATGCAGGCAACACTCATGAGAGAAGCCCAGTTTTTTAAATATGTTTATGCATATAGATATTTGCTTTATTTGTGCATGCATTTGTATATACACGTAGATACATCTAACGAACATTTGATTGCAATCTTGTGTTCTGTTATGTCTTCAATGGTCTTGCCATTGCTGCTTCAAGTTTAAGATAGTAGATATGTCAAATTATGTTTATCTTGTCCTGCATGATGTGTTGTAAAATGTTATCTTTGGCTTCCAGATGCTGATCTTGGTTTTAATGTTGATGCTTTTGATCTAAATTAGCTATCTTGTTGACAATTAAGTGAGCTCTCATAAAAACTAGTCAAACCTTAAATATTGGCTATCTATCTTAGTTCCCTTCTGAAGATGAAAATACTGAACTTTTTTACAAATAATTTACTTTCATACAATTCTTTGTTAAATTATAGTGGGAAAAGGTTCATTGTAATAGGCATCTCCCAGAGTTTTTCCATTGATGAAAGCGTCAAAAGTTTGATAATCCTATTTGAGTTGAAAGTTGTCTCCTTGTTGATGTGCCTGGAAAAGAAATGAAATCTCACCATTCTAGACATCTGATTTAGTTCTAAGTTAAGCTAATTTTTTTTATGAAGTGATGTTGTCATTTGGGTGTGTGGAAGGTTATAAGGTGTAACCAGTCATAGTACACGTACACATGCGTGTTAGGCACACACACTCGTGTATACACATGTAAGATTTTTTTGATTATGGTAGACCACATTTGTTGATGTTTGCTTTCATTCTGTTCGCTTAACAGGCCTTTGGGGGTGATGATTCAGATGTTGGATCCCCTAGTAAAAAGAATCATGCTTTGGCTGAGAGTTCAAATTTATGTGTTGATCATCAACAGATAAGGGATCCTAATGGTCAACTGTCCGAGGAACAAGGCAAGCAGAAGAATGTAAGTGATATCTCCATTAATGAGATCAACACTCCAAGTGTCTCACCTGCTGGCGAGTCTTACCGATCAATGGGGGAGATCCTGTCCTCAATGGATACAGCACATCCTTTGCCCATGCCTGCTTTTGAATCAGGTGCTGGAAAGCCAGCGGGTAAAGTTACAGGGTCCAATGTTAATGCAAAGCGAGCAACATTCTGGGGACGGAACAATGTGAGTTGCCATATGCTTTGTTTTAATAATCATGAGATGTTCAAGTCTACTTTCTACAGTTTTGTATCTTCAAGTGCAACGCTTTGATTGTTATGCAGGCCAGAAAGACACCCTCAATGGAATCAGTTGATTCTTCTGGAGAAGAAGAGTAAGATACTCATAATATGCATTAGCACATTGCTTAGTCCATGTTGGTCAATGTTTTTTTTTTTTTTTTGAGAAACCATGTTGGTCAATGTTGAACCTTTATTATTATTATTATTATTATTATTCTCTCTCTCTCTCTCTCTCTCTCACACACACACACACACACGCACACGCACACAGTCTCACTTACGTGATGAGAATGACACTATGGTCAATAACATCGTGTTATTAGGGAAACATAGACACTATGCACATTTTATGATTTTAACTTTTAACTTGATTTTTCTTTCGTCAGAACCTTTAAACCTTGGGAATACACTGTTTTGGGATTTGGTTGTTACTAGGGAAAAATAGATAATCATTGGCTTCTAGTTTTAATTTGGGCATCTATAAAGGCTTGAATGTCATTTATATTCCTTTTTATATTTTAAAAGAATTTTTGCACGGACTTGTTTATTTTATTTTTTAGAAAGCTTTGGCAACTGTACAGAAAAAGCTCTTTGTTTAATGTGATTTGCTCAATACAGGTAATCCCATTTGTGTAAAAAATTAATTTGGTGTATTGTTTGTAGGCTTGCTATTCAGAGGCTTGAGATTGCCAAAAATGACTTGCAACACAGAATTGCAAAGGAGGTAACATTGCTTTTGCTGAAACCATTGTATTCTAAATCATAATTGTGTTTTTTACTAACAGGATTAACCATAAATATTCACAGGCTAGAGGAAACGCAATTTTACAAGCAAGCTTGGAGAGAAGAAAGCAAGCTTTGCATGAGCGGCGCCTGGCACTTGAACAAGATGTATTTCCTCCTTGCTTGTTAAATATTCACATATTATTCATAAAATAAAATAAGAAGTATTCCACATATTATGTCAGGATTTGTTGTCTTGATGTTGAATATATTCTTGGTCTTTGGTACATATGCTATAAACACTGATATTCTGACTTATATGTTCTTGTTATTTTCTGTATAACCATCTTATTATGCTCAAATTTTTGACAGAAAGCTCCTAAAGTAATTTCATGGTATTCATTGCTTAATCCGTGCACCTACACTTATGCATTAATGCAAGTTGTAATTTAGAATAAACAAGTAATATAGATAAAAGGCCATACCTACTACCTGTATAATTCTCTTGCTTTTTGATTATTCTTGGGTTTACTCTTCCATTTGACTTTTGACATCAGGAATGTTAAAGAGTGTGAGGTCTCTATGTCTGTGGTAAAGGAGTGTGGGCTACAATCTTTCTGGACATTTTGAATTTGATGGGTTCCCATGGTGTTATATTTACCTCATTTGATGGTCATTTGAGAATACCTTTTAAGTTATAATCTCCAAAATGTGTTGAGACAACTGTGCAATTAATCTTAGATACAATTGAACTACAAGAACTTTACTTTTTAAAAGAAGCATATTGATTGTAATTGTATCAGGCTCAACATTCTGGCATATTGGCGTGTTAGATGCTAGTGCATTCTGCACAAATTTCTATAATTTTTTTATTGTATTATGCCTTGGATCTGAGTTCTTCTAGAACAGGTAAAGAGTGGTGCAAAGTTCAGATATTTGAGATTTATGATAGATAAGTTATCTCTTAATACATTAGTGTTTAAATCTGTTACAATCTAATCATCTGGCTTATTTTTCTGTTTGACCTTCCTTAGTATTCCTTTTAAGAAAAGTAATTGTAGCATCAATGTATGACATAAGTAACTATTATTTTTATTTTTTGCACGTTTTTAACACACATGCACTTATATGTTGAAGCCATATCGACCTTGCCTGTTTTCATGTGGAGCATATTTAATTCCATAGATTAATTGCACCATCTACTTCGTTTGAGTCTTCTGACTTTTAAATGACTATAGGTTTCAAGATTGCAAGAGCAGTTGCAAGCTGAAAGAGACCTTAGAGCTGCACTTGAAGTCGGTTTGAGCATGTCTTCTGGACAATTTTCCAGTTCACGTGGCATGGATTCTAAGGTTTGTATAGATCTTAAGGTAGTTTTCTTTACCTTTCATTTCAAATGCTTGTATAGCACATGCTTATGACTTCAAACTGATGTGAAGACAAGGGCTGAGCTAGAGGAGATTGCACTTGCTGAAGCAGATGTGGCCAGGTTGAAGCAGAAAGTTGCAGAACTCCACCATCAACTTAATCAACAGAGACAGCATCACTATGGTTCCCTCTCTGATGCATGTGACCGTTATCAAAATGTCCAAAACCATAATTCTCAACAGTGAGTTTTAGAAAACATGTTATCTTTTTTCTATGGTCAGCTTATGGTGTTAAGTTATAAGTAGTTGCATGCCCTGTTTTTACTTTAGGTCGTAGGGGCTGTTTCTCAAGCTTACTGGTTTGAGTTTTCAATTTGCCTTATATCTTGGCATGTATATACCCATGTTATAAGTTGCGCACCAAGGGACCTTTTTTTCCTGACATCATGAAGGTTGATTGCGATCCACATGTGATCTACTTCTATCTATTGTCAACTCTTAATCTGTCAGTGTCATTGTAGCAATATGTGTATTTATATATGCCTAAGTGCACTGAAACGGAGACAGGAAACATGTATGATATGGTACAGGTGTCAATGGGCTCTTGCTCAAATTGCACCTCCTCCTCTTGTAAAAGCAAGATGGTGGGCGAGGTTGTGGGTTCAAGACCCACTGGGTGTGTGTGTAACTTAACAATGGAAAGAAATATGTGATATGGTACAGATATGGCAATATGTTAATTCTAAAAAATTTGGTATATGACACAACATGAATACCTTGATCAGTGATTATATAAATAAATATTCTTAAATTCATACTATGCTAATGTTTAGTTTAAAAACAACAAATGCTGAATGGTGTAAAATATCTCTAAATAATAAAACCAATTAAGAAGCCTTTAGTTTCATAGAGAGGGAGGGAGAGAAGAAAAAGAAAGTTAAAGACGGTATCCCTCTGTATCCAAGAGTACCCATATTGGATTTTGATGCTATCTCTGTTAGTTTAGTTTAACGTGTCTGTGCTTGTAGGTTTATATCCATGTGTGTGCTTTTGATAGAGTGATGCTGGAGCAACATAGTGCATTATGAAAATTAAGGATGTTAATACTATTTCAGTTTAATATGGAAATTGCTGCAATATTTTATTTCAAAATTTTGTTAACTTACATTCTTGTTTGACAAAATAAGCATATTTACTGCAGGAGATTTCTTCAGCAAGATTTTGATACAACCCTTGCTTTTTGTAATCAAGAAAGGAAACAGAGGACCGAGGTATCTTCTATAAATTTTCAGCATTTTGTCTATATCGCAAATGAGATGAGCTTATATTAGGTAGAATTTTGTATTAGTATTGAGGTGCTAATCTTTCTAATTCATTGTTCATCATCCTATTATTTAATTTCCATTTTCTGTCACCCTTTCAAATCTGTTTAAACTTTCTCTTTCTTCATTCTTTTGTTGTTTTCTTCCTCATGGTCCTTGGTTATTGGTGTAATGTCGCCTGATACCAAATCAGAAATGGTGGCATCACACTTGTAAACAATTTCACTATTCCTGTTGCTTTCATGGACTCCCTCCTAGTGCAGGGTGTAAGAAAGGGGGTGGGGGGATCCCCGCTTGGTGGATCTAGATGCCATCCTGCTTCACATGAGTGGACATTGAACTTTAGCTTGGTTAACAAATAATATCTCTGTTCTCATCTGAGACCAGTAATTTATGAAGCTTAAGAGGCTAGCAATTAGTACCTGAGCATTAACTAGAATTAGCTACTATAGTTGGCTTGGCAAACATCTGGGCAAGGCTGCTTATCTTTCCTTCATTTATTACATTCAGTTCTTTACAAATTGCTTAATCCTTAACTTCTCTCTCCATAGATATTGGGGGATGAATGATGCAGGGCAAAACCAATATTGATGCAACTATAAAATTGAAGAACAAAAAAAATGAAAAGGTAACCTAGGAATCAACACCTAGGTTTTCTTAAAGTCAGCACCAAGCAAGAGAGAACCATCTTGTGTTGGATGGAGTCAGTATTTGACCATTGGGAAATTTTCTGGAAATTTTATCAACCAAGCAAACAGTCTCCATTGGAGTACAATATTGTACCTATATATTCTTTTATGACTAAATCCTCTTTGACTTAGAAAGGCCTAATTATTGCTTTACAAAAATATCCTTGACTTTAGGAAATTAAGCAAAATTTCAATTAACCTAATTGACTAAAAGCCTAAAATAAACCGCAATTGATTTCCAAAATTAAACAAATCTAAATTGAAATGAGAATAGGATGCTCATTAACCTCAGGCTGCCACAGATGGGGCTACCTCTCTATATCCGTGTGTTTGTGTTTTTACCCTCCTTTTGGTATTGGGGTAGGGTTATTTGTTCCTCAGCTAGCTTTATATGAAATTGAAAAATCTTGGTGCAGAACTTTTAGACCACATTCTGGAGGTAGTCATTATCTGCATTAATTCTGTTTAGCTGATTGGCTGTTGTAGTGCTGTATGTTTCAATTTAAAGCGGAAATGAAGAAACCAGATTATAGATAGGACTGGATTGCCTCACCCAAGCCATCTGGATGCAGCACATTGATCCTCTTTTTTCCTTCGTCTGTTAAATTGATTATAACAGTAGAAAAGAAAATTTGCTGGTTGATCACTACTGTTTGCATTCAGATGGCAATCTACTAGTCATAGAAGCATCCTTTCTAATCTCTCTCAATTGCCTTTTAAATTTCTACATAATTCTTGTTCATATAATGTTGTCCCTTTTAATATCCTGTTTGACCTTTTACCTCATTTATTTTTTCAAAACTCTTGTTTCAAAGAATGTGCATCTTCAATTGGCCATATTGCCACAGGAGAGTTTGTCGGGCACAGACTGGAGAAGTATTAAAGGACAAGCGTTACCACCTGGCAGCAGTATCAAGCAGCCTTCTCGAAAGCAATTTATAGATTCAACAAGCCTGAGTGATTCTAAAAGTACAGAGGCTTCGACAAGTATGTCTATGGATGAGCTATGTGCTGTTGATTCTGCCTCCGTGCCCTCCACTTCCAGAGCAGCAGAGGCAAGACAACATTCTTACTGTGAATCAATGGCACTTCTATAGCAAAATATTTTGACACGTGTTTTTGACTTTTTCTGATAATTAAAGTCATTCAAATATTTTATTTATTTGATTTGACGCCTGAATTTACCTTGTCAAATCCAATGATTTGCAAATCATTACAAAGACCCTGATCCCTTTTTTTTTTTTATAAAAAAAATTGCATTCTTTATGTTGAAATCATTATCAATTTTAGTTCAGAGTATTCACTTAATTTATATCTGCCTTCCCAATTACTGTCTAGATATTGACCATGCAACCTGGTTCCAGGTGATAGAGTATCCAAGACATCCATCTGCAGCATCGTCTACATTAGTAGAATTAACATCTCGTCTTGATTTCTTCAAGGAAAGGCGTTCTCAGCTTATGGAACAGCTCCACAACCTTGATTTGAACTACGGCACAACGTCTTCTTCTCAAGACTTTGTCTATAGACCGTCATCCCCACCATGGAATTGACTGACTGGAGATGATGCTTCATTGAATGTGTTGGGAAGAAGTTTGCCTTACTTCTTGATGTTGTATATCCTTTGACGCCATTGCGTATATCTGTAGCCTCTGTAATCCAATGTAGTTTGTTTAATATTATTCTCTTTTTCATATTTAAAGTTTCCTTTTTCCCCTTCTCCACTTTTGTGAGAGAATGTGATTGGATTTTGGATGAGAAAGTCTTTTTCCTTTTGTTCCTTGGGTTCTTTATTTTATGTTGGTTTTTGGTTATAAACAATGTAAGTAGAGTAAGTATTTTATCTTGTTAATAGTAGGTGGTGGATGTATGTTATTGAACAAACATATATTTATAGCGAACAATAGTTTTCCTATTTGAGAAATTTTTACATAAACGTGCATTGCTGAATCACTGCTATGTAACAGACCTTCAAGGCAATTTTAATTATATCATCTACTTAAAATTCTGATACCTGACCTTGCCTTTTTAATATCTGCTACTTCTCAGGGTTTGTTCTTTGTTTACTAATTTATATGGTTATTTTAGTCCACATTCTTGGGGAAAGCAAGCATCTTAGAAGCAATCTCTGAAAGATCAAGTTAAAAGTGCAGTGAAAATATATGAAGGGCCTCAAACTATCAAATAAAAAAGGGAAAAAAAGGAAAGATTCCAGCAAAGCAAAAACTTCTGATTAACATTACTAACTTCATTAGGATATTCACAAGGCACTTGACTAACTTTACATGAAAATTAACAAGAAGTCTGTTTATAAGTATTTTTTCTAGGTTCAAAATAATCTCTCTAAAATCTATTTTCAAACATCTCAAACTAGAACAGGCACCTGAATAAGTTTATTTATTTACTTTATGAAATAATTATTGATTAAATTATTATAATGTTATTGGCTCAACCATTGGAACTCCGATTAGATTAGAAAACAGAGAACCATTTTTTTCAAACTTCTACATTCTCTATTTGCTGGGATGCCTTGCCAAACAATGTACTTCCACTCGTGTTTACATCCTCTAATTTTTAAAAGCACTAAGAGATTTATTTCTCCATCTATGATGTGCTCCTCCTTTGAGAGGTTTAGCTCGGTTGCAAATCAGGCTTTTATTGTTGTAGTGAGTCTCGCTCCATCATAATGTCTTGCACCTTGATATCCCAATTTTTTAGGATTTCAGTACAGATTTGGATTATGGATTGGCCTAGAACCTTGTAGTTTAATTGACACTTCTTGGTATTTTTAACGAAGACATTCTGGATTCAAATGTCTTATCTCTTGTTGTAATTATCAAATTTATATAATAAAAAAATTACGGATTTGGAGTTTGAAGTTATTGTAATAAATGCGATGGCATGTGTTGAACATCTAAAGAGCACTAGGTCAAACTAGGGGTTGAGTTTAGCTAATTTGAATATTAAAATTTTAGGATTGATTTATTTTATTTTATTTTAAACTTGAGTTCAATTCGACCACATCACCAATCTAGTTTAATAAATATATTAGTATAAATAAGTTATTCTCGAACTAAGCTCAAGTTTTTATAATTAATTCGTTTAATTTACAGTCTTAAGTTTAGACTATATAATAAACTATTACAATTGTCTTTAATTTTTTTGGGCTACAACGTACATGAGATTTAGGGTCTATTTGGGAATAATTTATTTAACTGAAACTGAAATTTTTTTCCTGAAAATGTAAAAACAAATGTTGAAAAATAAGCTGAATAGTACAATAAGATTTATGAATAGTATCAAAAAGTACAGTGTGACTCATAAATAGCATTAAAAATAAACTGAAAATTTCTGCCCCTTCCAAACAAACATTTAGTCTTTCAAAATATAACTTATACATGTGATAAAATAGTCTTATAATCAAATTAAAATGAGAAATAAAAAGAGTCCTAATTCTTCCAAAAAAATAAAGAGAAATAAAAAGAGTCCTAGTTCTTCCACGCAAAAAAAAAAAAAAAAAAAAAAGTCCTAGTTCTTTGCCCCAAAATCAAGTGGTCATACATTCTAATTTCTAAGAAATGCTTTCCGCATAACAAATTTTTTGAACTTTTTCATAATTTGTTGAGGTAGAAAATTATGATCAATGTAACATCTATTTCTTTTGAGCTCATCGCAAACAACATTATTTTTATTGTAAACAAAATCACCCTTGGCCAATTTAGCCGTTATAAAAAATAAATTTTTGAAATTTATTTATTTAGTATATTTTTATTTTATTTAAAAAATGAAAGTACATTTTTAGTCTATCTTATCCAGTCAAGTCCACATTTCACCCACACGAATAAGAAAATAATAAAAAATAAAATACTATATATATATATATATATAGATATCGAGAAAATTCTCTCTCTAAAAACTTAAAACTCTCTCTCCGTCTCTCAACTAAACGCTTTTGAGGACCTCTTTAACTGTCAGTAGTCGATGAATTATCAACAAAAGTAAGTTCTTCCCAAATATAATGATGTGTTTTGTCTCTCTAAATCTTCATTTTTTTTCTTATGCATTTGTATGCTTTCCTGTAATATTTCCTTATTCATCTTGTTTGGTTCATCGCTAAGAAAACGCTGGAAAGCAAAAGAATGAAACAACTTTAGAGTTGTATTTTTTTTCTTTGTTTTGGTATAATTTAAAGCATATGAACTTTATATTTACTAGTTTTGTTTAATTCTGTCGTCCTTAACAAGGTTTGAGTGAACAACCTTTTAAAATGATCAAGAATTTGTGAATTTCGTATTTTTCATTAATGATTTGTGACTTGACTGGTGATTTTATTAATTTGAAGGTATACTACCATGTAGAGTAATGATGGGTTGTGATAATTTTTCAACCCAGTTGAATTTTTTTACGCAAAGATTTGATTTTTAGCTTTGGTAAGCCTAGAAAATAAATGGGTTTTTGCTGATTTGTTGACCCATTTCCATATTGGTGGTCTCTTCTTGATATATAGCTGTGTAATATTGGTGGCAGGTTAAAAACTGAATGTGTAAGGTTTCTGTTGTGGCTAAATTGTTCAATTTGATGACATCTTGAATTTCTCAACAATGGATTTCGGGTTTCTTGGTGGTCTTCCATGGTTTAAGGCCCAACCAAACAATGATTCAGTGACAACCCTTAGTTCCATGAGTGCCATAGTTGAGCAACCTAAACAAAAATCTCTTTTGGGTATCAAGTTGTGGCAATGGTCCGTGCTTTCATTTTTTCCATGGGCATTCAATGCTAGAGATAAAATTCGAACACCAACTACTATCAATAGAGGGTTAAAGAGGCGAGCGCAAGCCCGCAGGGCTATTGACAATGAAGGCGCTGTGGCTTTACGCTTCAGACCATATGTTTCTAGGGTTCCATGGCATACAGGTGCAAGAGCATTTCTTTCTCAGTTGTTCCCACGGTATGGACATTATTGTGGACCTAACTGGTCGAGTGGGAAAGACCATGGGTCTCTAGTTTGGGACAAGAGGCCAATTGATTGGTTGGACTTCTGCTGCTATTGTCACGATATTGGTTATGACAGTCATGATCAGGCCGAGCTGCTGAAGGCTGACTTGGTGTTTCTTGAGTGCTTGGAGAGGCCACATATGACTACAAAAGGAGATGCTCGTGTTGCTAATCTTTATAAGACAATGTGCATTACAGGTATTCATTTCATCAAAACCCTGTTCTTTAGTATGGTATAAATTGCATTATGATTAAGCACACAAAAAAAAGAAAATGACATATTTTGTTATGTAATTCTTTGTTGAGGTGGGGGGAGGTTGTGTTCTTTATGGGTATTGATCACTTTGCCTTTTGGTATTGTTCTGATTGTTATGTCCTCATGATTGGCAGGTCTCAAGAATATACTAATACCTTATAGAAGCCACCTCGTGAAGCTACAGTCTGGACAAGCTGTGATTGATTTTGGATGGCTAAGCAACATAAAATGGAGAAGTTGGAATTTTCAGAAAACTAAAAGATCTGTCATGAGTTCTGAGACATAGCGAGCTATGCGTCAGAGTTAATGAGAAATGGAGTTGAAGTAGATCATCTTTAAAAAGTATACTTGTGAAGCTTTTCTCTGTGAGAGATACAGAGCAACTTAGGACCATTGTCCTTATTGGAAAATGTCAAATATCTGAATCTAATTTGGATTCTCCTGAAATACATATAATGTACATAACTGCCTTTACTGCTATTGACATTGCTACCTTATGATTATTAAACATTGAGAGTTAGTAGTCTACGTCCTTTCACTCTACCAATGTCTGTGTCCGTTCTTAATAGTGTACTTATTTATATATGCTAATTTTACGCTTTTGTCAAATGCTGATTTTCATTTAGTGATAAATTGGAGCCTCATAGTTAATATCCTTTTGCTATTTAAAATTTGAAGATGTTAATCATCTTTAGACCATTTCTTTCCACAATCTTATTGTACTGTATGCACTATGTTTGGCTGTAAATATGTGAGCTTTTATTGTACACTTTGTGCGTGAATATGCATTTGCATGTGTTTATGTTTGTGTATTATTGGTCTTTGATAATGTCTCAAGCCTTCGCTTCTTTTCTCTTTCCCTTGTGTTAAAAATTTAGCTGTTGTCAGCCTAAAGTTCACTAATTTTAATTCTATGCCAGCATGTCATCTATATGCTGTTTACCAATCTGAGTTGACAATTAAAACTGTGGTGTATTATCTCCCTTTCTGCAGTTACAGCTTTGATTGGTGATCTGAAAAATAATTCAGTGTGGATCTAGCTGATTCTAATATCAAAACTTCGATCAAAATTAGTGGATTATGGCTAAGTGAATTTGTAAATAAACTGATGATATAATTTTTCCTTAATGATAAAAATTTACTAATTTAGGAAGGAGGATCTTAGATCACAACTATGATTTATAGAAGTAGGCTATGATTATATTTTCTTCAATAAAATACGTTATTTATCTACAAAAAAGGAAGAAGCAGGCTATGATTATGATAAAAGCTAACTGAGTTTGATCTGGTAGTACAAATTACCACTACTCTGCTCTTTTATTAATTATAGGTCTCTCAGGGTCATTTTTTGGGAGAGAGAGAGAAAGAAGAGGGGGGGGGGGGGGGGGGGTGGTGGGGATAAATATAGGTCTATCAATTCTATATCATAACCCAGAAATTTTAGAGTTTTTTTCATTTTGTGTGTACTATAAAATCTCGGTAGTAGTTATGCAAAAATAAAATAAATAAAAATCTAGGTAGTCTTTCATTGAGTTCTAGCTCAAATGACACTTTCTTCCTCCATAAAGAATATGGTGGAGACTGATGGAGACTGAGATTATGATACTTTTGATGTTGCTATTCGCCCAAGTAAAGCTTTTGCAGTGGTTGTTTGTAGGGACGATTCAGGTGAGTTACTGTTTGTACAATCCAGTTTACTCCATCTGACCCTTTGATTGGTGAAGTTTCAGCTGCTCTGTAAGCAGCAAATCTGGCACTTGAACACAAGCTCAAGTTTGTCTTTTTTGAGGAGACTAAACATCTCTCTGAAGCAGTGCAATATCCATTTCTCCCACTCGTCTCTTGAGCCAACTGTCAAAGAAATTTAGTCTACTCTCTCTTCCCAACTTTGCTGGGATTTTATTTTTGTTCCAAGAGATACAAAATTTTGGCTCACAATTTCACTCGCGGGAGATGGACCCTTACCATCTCTTCTCTTCTTTCTTGGGATTTTGTCCTAGAGGTTGGAGATGGAGAGGGGCCTCCCATTCTTCTTTTTTTCGAAATCTACCAGGCTTCAGTTACATATATTTACCCTCTCACATGAGAGAGGACCCTACACTTGTGGGACTCATCCTATATAAGAGGGTGAATGCATGTAGCCGAAACATATAATACCACCTCATTCTTTTTCTTTTTAATAATACAATATTCTTATTTACTTGATTTGGTTTGGAGGGTACTTTACTTTATTTGATTTCATTCTTCTTTGGTTTGATTGATATTTTGCACCTAGTGTTCATTTGACTTGATTTGGTTTCATTTTATAGAACATCTAACAGGATTCGACACAAGACATGGAGAGCACAATGAATTTTGAAAAATCATGACAATACAGCGGGGACATGATAATTAACTAATTAATTAATATTTTTAGACATTTATATTTATTTTTTGTTTTAAAAATAATGAATGGCCATCAAAATGTTTGAAAACATCACTTGTACCCATAAACTGATGTTTAGATTGTAAGAGCATTCGCATCAGTCCATGCAAAAAATTTGTAAATTTACACATCTAAAACCTACTTTTTCTATTTTACACACTTACTTTTACAAAACACTCACATCAGTTTATCTATTATACATGTTAATTTATTAAAATAATCATTTTTATTATTATTTTATTATATACCACTTCTTTAATTTACATATCTCCCTCATCTCAAATCTCTGCCCCTCTCTCATCCCAAACCCCCTGCCTCCGCACACGCACACACCGTCACAAAGCCAAACCTCCATGGCTAGAGCTCCATGGCCATGGCCGAACATCACATAACCATCACAAAGGCAGAAAACCCACATAAATTAAACCCCTCCACGGCGAGAAGAACACCGATCTGAAACTCCGATCCAGCTACACAGCTACACTCCGATCCAAGCACGGCGCCGATCTGAAACTCGGATTCAAGCACGGTCAGAAGAACACCGATCCAAACATGCCGATCCAAGCACTCCGATACAAGCACGCCGATTTGAAACTCCGATCCAAGCACACCGATCTGCCACAAACGCCGATCCACTCTCTCTGTCTCCGTCGGGGTGTCCGTGTGTGGGTGTGTCTGGTTTTGTGGTGTCTGTTGTTGATTTTTGATTTTTGGGGTTGATTTTTGATTTTGTCTGTGGGAGTGTGTGTTTCAGAGGAAGAGGAAGAAGCATGAGGGCGTTGGTTTTGCGCAGATGGTGAAGAGAGAGAAAAAAAAAAGGAGCGAAAAAGAAAAAAGAAGTTTTTATAGTGTAAAATGATAATATTATTTTAATCTATACACGAGCTACAGTACCCGTGTTTATTTCCACGGGTACTGTAGATCATGAAAAAATATGGCCGGTTTTACACATTTTTACCCATACTGATGTGGGTGCTTTTTTGCTCAAAATGTGTAAAATTTACACTGTAGATGTATTTTAGAAGCTTTTCCATGAGCTGATGGGAATGCTCTAACACGCTCAAAATGCATATTTCATACCTCTGTATTTCGGCCTCTAATCTTTACAGTATATATTTTGAAAATTATCAGGAAAAAATTATAATATGTTTGACTTTTTAAATCTTGGCTGTGAACATTGCTTCAAACTGCCAATTAATTTCCTGGTAAGTGATGGCAAATACACTCAGGCAAGTATTAATTCATTGAGTAAAACTGACTTTTGATATCATCTTTTTCTTTCTTTATGCCTTAGGGTCCATTTGGTTGGGAGGATAGAAAAGTGAGAGGATAGAAAATAGAAGAATGATGGAAAAGTGGGAGGATAGAAAAGTTTTTAGTTTTCCTCATTTGTGTTTGGTTGAGAGGATGGAAAAGTGGAGGGATGAAAAACTTTTTGGTTTAGTTGAAAATAAGGTTTGTATAAATTTATCATCATGTCCCTCTTAAATAAAACAAAAAGTAATATATTATACTTTTTCAAAATTTTGTGTATAGATGAGAGTGGACATTTCAAAAAATAGCATAAAAAATCATCCAAAAGTGTTTTCTTAAAAAAATAAAAAAAATTAAGAAAAAAAAATGGAAAAGTTGAAGAACCCACCACCAGACAAAACCTAAGAAAAAAAAAAAAAAAAAAAACCAGAGGCGTTAAAAGATGTCGCTGCAGTTTTGTCCAAATATTTTTTCCATTTTTCACTCCAATTTGGAGAAATTGTCCAAATAATCTTTACAATATATATTTTGAAAATTACCAGGAATAAATTATAATATGTTTGACTTTATAAATCTTGGCTGTGAGCATTGCTTCAAACTGCCAATTAATTTCCTGGTAAGTGATGGCAAATACGCTCAGGCAAGTATTAATTCATTGAGTAAAACTGACTTTTGATATCATCTTTTTTTTTCTTTATGTCTTAGGGTCTGTTTGGTTGAGAGAATGGAAAAGTGGGATAATAGAAAATGGAGAGATGATGGAAAAGTTGGATGATAGAAAAGATTTTAGTTTCCTTCATTTGTGTTTGGTTGGAAGGGTGGAAAAGTGTAGGGATGGAAAACTTTTTTGTTTGATTAAAAATAAAGTTTGTATAAATTTACCATTATGTTCCTATTAAATAAAACAAAAAGTAACACATTATACTTTAAAAAAAAATTGTGTATAAATAGACACTTCATTAAAGTAAAAAAAAAAAAATTGCATAAAAAATTAACCCAAAACTGTTTTCTAAAAAAAAAAAAACAAAAACCAACTAAAATTAATAAGAAAATAAACATATGAGCACCAAAAAAAAAACAAAAACAAAAACAAAAAAGAAGCCAAGCACGTTAGTAAACAGAGAAAGAAAAAAATCAAAGAAAAAAAAGAAGCCAAGCACGTTAGTAAACAGAGAAAAAAAAAAAGCCAAGCCACGTTAGTAAACAGGGAAAGAAAAAAAAAAAAAAAAGCCAAGCAAGTTAGTAAACAGAGAAATAAAAAATCAAAGGAAAAAAAAAAAAAAAAAGCCAACACATTGGAGGTAAAGTCCAACATAAGGGGCATTTTTGGAAGTTCATTTCATGAGCTTCCTCCCTTAGTTTTCTTCCCATTTTGAAGAGAAAACTTTTTGGTAGGCCCAGGAAGAAAACACATGGATCTCACTATTTATTTTCCTTCCTCTCCACCCAACTAAACACTTCAAAAAAGTTTTCTTTCCCATTTTTTCTCCAAAGTTTTTCATTCACCCTATTTCACCTCTAAACAAACAAGCCCTTAATGTTATATTTTGCTTATACCGTGTCTTATTTTATAATGTTATCTTTCCTTAGGTCTTAATTTTGTTGTGACCATTACTGTAGCAATAGGAGTAAAGAATGATAGTCAAATAGATAGTAAGGTGATGTTGTATAAATGTGGGGGTTGAGAGAATTTTAGGATCAAGTAGGGGTTGAGATATAATGATTAATGACTGGCTTTTAATGCCATAACCTTGATTAGTTGATCCAAATTAGTGAATTATGGCTTAGAAATCGAGGCTTATTTGTAATTACTTATGTAACGCAGTTCAACCTAGTAAACACCAAATGTGTTGCTTAATACACGCTCATATGACACGCATTTGTTGTTCCTCAAAAAAAAAAATGACACGCATTTGTTCAAGTCAGTCCACATGCTTGGTATACTAAATTAATATCTAATGCCATGTTTATCTGTAAAGTTGCTCATTAAAGTTCATTCATGAGCTGGAAATCGCAGATTGAGCTTCAACTTGGAGAACAAAGCCATGATATATGTATATTCGTAGATATGCATATTAATTTGCAGGCTAAACTTTATCGCCTCTCAAGTTGTCCTAAACTTCTTTTTCAAACAAAAAAGTTGTCCTAAACTTCAATTTTGCAATCATGCAAGTCACATTGAGTGTGCGTTTTGAACATGTTAAAAGGCGGTACATAAAAGCTAAAATTAGCTTATAATCTCTTTCCAAACACACATCAAATATGAATAAGCTAAAAATAAATTAATAATTCCATAAAGCCTTAGGTAAAAAGTAGAAAGAAGAAGTATATAAAAATGAGAGAAGAAAAAGTTCCAACGCATAAACATAATGAAAGCATATAGTAATCACTATATGACAACATTGGCAAAGAACTTGTAAGTTTTATTTTGTTTTTAATTTTGATATAAAATTCCTTCTCCCTTTCTTTTTTCTTTTTCAATATTTATCAAAGTTGAGATATTTTTCTACTTTTATTAGTACAAAATTTTCAAAATTTTCATGCTAACAAGTCTAATCAGTAGTCATGATATTTTAAAAATAGGGTCTTTTCCCTTTTCACGGTCGAGACTCGGGAAACATTCAAAGTGCTGTCTAACCAAAATTAAGAAAACTATTACTATAACGTGAAAAAAAGGGGCAAAAGTCAAAAACACCTATTGTTAGTCTTAGATATTTACATGAAATTTCAATTTGATTCATTGGGCTTGGAAAGTTCAAGTCATCAACCATGTAAAAAGTCATAACTACATCATTCTGTTCGTAAAATGTGAGGTAAAGTGTTGACAAAACAATTTATATGATGTGAGATATTATATTGTGTGATTGTGATTAAGATCTTTTTTTTTTTGCCGAGAGTCTTATTGTTAGTCTTAGATATTTACATGAAATTTCAATTTGATTCATTGGGCTTGGAAAGTTCAAGTCATCAACCATGTAAAAGGTCATAACTACATCATTCTGTTAGTAAAATGTGAGGTAAAGTGTTGACAAAACAATATACATGATGTGAGATATTATATTGTGTAATTGTGATTAAGATAGTTTATTTTTGCTGAGTGTCCTGTAACTCAATTGATTAACATTTACTTGTATTTTTAACAAAGACACCCAATGTTCAAATCATTTCACCTCTAATTATTGGATTATAAAAAGATTTTTTTTAAAAAATTTTCTTGACTTATCGTATATTGTATTAAAGTCGAAGAATAATTAAAATCTAAATTAAATTCAAATTAATTTTTAATTGTTGTCTAATTTTATGTAATGTGTTCAATTTAATTTTAGTAATTTTGTTTCAAGTGATTCATTCATGATACTCAGTGAGAAAACCGAGATTTTAGCCTCATCATCACTGCTATTAAATATTTTCGTGCGACCACTGTGCACCATAGCGTGATGATTACTTCATAAATACAAAGTTATTGTAGGGTGGGGGGTAAGGACCAGGGTTCAAGTTTTTAGGATGAAACTTCACACATATATATACTTAGATTAAGTTAGAAAATAATTTTTAAACTTCACTGTTATTATGTGTCGATTGAGTTTTAAGAAAAAAATTGATGTGACAATATCTTATTAGATATTGTGAAACATGGGTTTTATACCATGTCCTTATCGAATTTCAGACTCCGTATGAGATTATAGCATTAGCATTTAGCACTAGCCTCGGTAAGATTCTCATAAAAAAAAAAAAAAAAAACACTAGACTCGGTAAAGTTATAGTCAGATTGAAGATTAAAAAGTCGTTTTCTTTAGTATTATTAATTTTTTGAAATGTTAGCTAACTCATTTTCATAAAGGCATGCATTTAGACTCTCCATAATTTTCTACACTCCTATTTATATATTATTTTATTATAATATTTTTCCTTTCTCCGATTCTCGCTTGACTCTCCTCTTCTTCATCAACCATCCACACAAATGGCCACTGCCATCACCCAAAATCACCACCATATAAAATTAACTTATTTGCCTATCCTAAAAATAAATATTTAACATCTTGATTTGAATATTTAACATCTTGATTTGAGAATCTCAAAAATTTGTGTTCAACAAAAGTAAGAATAACGCTAGGGACATTACAAGAAATCACAAAAAAAAAACCTTAAATTAGCATGTTGTGGCCTATTGTCGTGTCCATTACAGTACTCCAAAAATAATATTGGCCACCCAAATATAATCCTTAACTCTTAAAAAAAAAATATAACAGCAAAAATATAGCCTATACAACAACAAATAAACAAAATATTCAACAAAAAACTCACTCAAAAACAAAAATCCATAATTATTCGAATTTGTAACTTGTTCAACCAATTCTATAAAATATAATCCCGAATTTAATTTTTCCTAAAAATGGTACCAAGAGAGACATATCATGGTCTTGAGTTTTCCTTAGTGGCATTAGTAGTTTTTCTCTTCTTGACTTTGTAGTCACAATATTAATAACGAAACTATCATACAACGATTTTAAAATATAAGAACTCGTAATTTTTTTTTTTAAAATTTCATATATTTTATGTTGATATACTCAAGTCATTTTCTTTATTAAATTTTATATAATTTAAGTTTTTTAATAGATAACGTAAAGATATTCCTAAAGCGGTTATTGTCAACCTCCACCAAAACACACGACCATAGCAAATTTTCTGAGAAAGACCCATAGCCAGTGTTATGAGTAAATCTCAACCTCAACCTAGGGAGATTAAAATCAACCCAAGTTGATCAAAACTCAACCACCAAACCAATGACATAAATCCGCCATTATTAGCAATGGAATAAACTAGTACCTCTCTTCAACTCGACAATTAATGCACAACGCACACCGACACAAACCTGTCATCACTAATGAAATAATAAACAATGCTTTGTCTCTCCATGTCAATTATTGCTAAACAAACCCACACCACCAAGGCATGGGGAAAAACCATTCTAGACATAAAAAGAATGGGCAAAAAATGTCCCATTTTAAGTGATACATTTTATGATTTACCAATTACATCAACACATTATTATATTTATTTTTTCTTTACCTATCAAATAACAACATTAAAGGAAAAACAAAAAAGGACAAATGACACATACTATAATTGATTTTATTTTTTAGAGTATGTTTGAAGACAAATGACATTCTATAATTGATAAAATATTAAATGGAATAGAGGATTTTTATTCCGAATTTCATTGGCATTTTGGACGTTGTAAAGCTAACTGCTAGACCAATGAAGACCTTAAATTTGGGCCAATTGATTGAATTATAGCTAACTCAATGATAATGATCTTAGCTATATATCTAGTCTAATAATATAATGCTCTTACTATTCACATATTGTTGAAGAAATGCTGCTATAAACACAACATATTTTACAACAAAAATTATACATGTTGAGTTGGGAGTTTATTATTAATTCTCATTTGAGTTCATCACTGACACTATTTTATTATGAACAAAGTTTAGTTACAAAATTGGTTGTAGTCTAAATCTACAAATTTACTCAATATCTTTTTATTGAAAGTGAATTTTGAGAAATACACCATTGGATTACATATTTTTCTTATATCCTCCATACTTTCAAAATTTCTAAAAAATTAAAAATTAATAATTATGTCATCAATAAATTATTTAAATTACAATTTTTTGTAGTTTAAAATTATGCATAATATATAAGCTTATAGATCATATAGTAAATAATATCAAATTGGCACAAAATTTGGCATGTGTAATAAGCATTGTTTTTAAATCCGGACCTAACCGGCCAGTCCAACCGGGTTAACCGGCAACTAGTCCTTGGACCGGTTCTATAAGAATCAAGGTTCATCCATGTCATTATTTTGGCAAAAATTGATGAAAATATGCTGTTAATAGGACAGAACCTACTCTTAGCAAGTGAAATAACATGTCCAACATGCAAACCATTGGGTCACGCACATCTTGTTGGACAAGAATGAAAAATTAATAAATATAAACCAATTTAAGTATCAAATATATTAAAAAAATAAATGACACATCACGGTTTGACCTCGATCCGACCTTAAAAACCTTGAATCTCTCCCTTTCTCAGTTCATTAAATGGTCTAGGTTTCAAAACCATGGTAATAAGAGCATGTAGAACATGCAATTCAACAGCTAGATTTTCAAAATATGTAGTAATATTTATTTTATTGAGTAAAGTTGTAGTCTTAGGTTACAATAAGTTTTGTAACTAAACTTTATCCTTTTATAATTTACCCTTAATAACTTGCCAATTTAGACATATATAAAATTTAGAGAAATTATATGTCCACAATATCTTTACAATAAATCCTATGTGGCAAGTTGTTATAGGCTGTTATTGGTGGGGTAGAAAAGTAATTTCAATGGTAGGTTCAAATTAGAACCAATAACAACTAACCACCTATAATTTGTTGTGAAAATGTTGTGAATTTAGCATCTCTCTAAAATTTATTTTCAATTTTGTTGCGTCTAAACCGATTCATATTGTTTCAACTCCTCACAAATTGAAACTTCATCTTCTATACTACTATTTAAGGGGGCTTCCTCTGTTTAGACCGGATTTTTTTTGGTTCAAAAATAGCCTTACAGCCTACGTTTAAGTAGGGGCAAAACTTTGAGGATAACAATGGAAAAATATATCTTTAACTCTTACCTAAAAAATTTCCTACAAAATATGATCACTCTCTCACTAACTCACTTCTTCAAAGCAATCATATGTTTGTTGTTTTTTTTTTTTCTTAAAAAAAAAAAATCATCCTCATGTTTATCTTCAAATCAAAATTTTTTTTTAAAAAATCCTCAAGTTTATTAAAAAAAAAAAAAAACTAAACAGATATATACAAGTTTGATTACAATTTAAACTGCTTTTAACTCTTTTTTTAAAAATTAAAAACAAAAAACCTTAAATAATTTATTAAAAAAAAACCCACGTTCTATCAAAAAAGTTATTGTAGGGATAAAGGCCCAGAGTCACAAAGTGGACCTCGGGCTCGATTCAAGGACATAGACTGGTCCGAGAAGGGGAATAATTGTGGGGAACTTCAATTTCAAAACTCCACAAGTAAGGAACGAATGGAAAGTGGTCCGAGGAGGAAATCCTCCTCGGATATGACGAAAACGGCCCAAATTTATATTCCAACGATCAAGGTTAGCTTCCAGAAAGCTCAGGCAATAAGGATAGGCATCAAACGCATACAAGGGGTGATGGGAACTTAGAAATATCTGAAGAAAAGCTGCCACCACTGCATTAAATGGACTGCATCTACTTTTCTGGCCGCACTTATGTGGACGAGACCCCTGAATAGTATTGCCTTGGTCACCGCAACTCACAGAAAGTCAGAGGGGGTGTCTGATGGGACAAGTACTCAAGTGAGAGCTTAAAAGATCGACAAGTGTAGGATCCAGATGGTCTAAATGGTGCTATATAAGGAGAGAGACCCTCCATGGGAAGGGGATCGAAAAAAGAGGGAGAAGGGAGACTGTAGCAACCAGAGTTGCACCTATAATCAGCTCCATTGATCTATACCAAGATTGGCCTACTTGGACAACATATTCACTCCACCTTATGTGCTTTTCTCTTGCATGATGGTCATACGAACCCACCCTAACCATTGTGAGATTCACTAGGGCCTAGTTCTTTAACTCACTTTCTACAAATTTATTGTATTGGGCTCATTAACCCACAGTCCCATACGTATTGGGCCTGGGCTATAAACTGCGACCCTACAGTTATCGACCCCATTATAATTTTTTTTTTAAGGTTATCTACCCATGTTCCTAATTTGAAAAATAAAATAAAAATACATCCCATGTTCCATCCAAAACAAAAAACACGTTTAATTTAGTCTCCCACTCCAAAACAAAAACTTCCCTCTAACATGACCTCTTGCTACTCTTAACTGGTTATGCTTATTGGTTATCACATCACATCTAAATGTTTCCAACCACCATGAGTCTCTTAATCAAAAGCTTGTTTTCACATTTTGGTGATTGTGCTACCCGAACCAAACCAAAACAAAAACTAGTTAATGGAGCAGTTGTTTGAAGTGGAAGCCCTTAACAAGTGTAGCAATAAAAAGTTGTTCAAGAATGGAGGTTGAAACCTATGTGAGTAACGCCCAATTTTCTTGATGAATTCTTTAGCCCTATTTTTTTTTTTTTTTTCAAGGGAGTGTTAATCAAACATAGAAAGTTGTACCATGTTATTAGTAGTTTAGCACTAGTGTCGATTGGATGTAATTTTAGATGCTGAAATCTTTGGTTAAAAATTTTTCTTTTTGAAACCAAATTCAATAAGCTGTTGAAACCATCTTAATCTATATACTTGACAAATCTATTTTGAAAAATGCTTTCGTAAAAATTACAATTTTTATTAAAAATTTGTACCATGATTTAATGTAATTTTCATTTATATTTTTTATATGCCCAATTAGCTTTTTGACTTGAATGGCCAAATTTTGTTGAATTTTCACTTGGCAACAAGTTTTTTTTAATTAGAAAGCATTAAAAAATTATTATGAAATTACTGTAGTCATATTAGTTTGCAGTGTAAGGATCCTTCACCTAAGGCTATACTCTTTTTTTGTGTGTGTGTGTGTGTGTGTGTGAAGACATCTAAGGCTATACACGTTTTGTAGGGATCGACTTACTTATGGGGGTGTCTACAAAAGAATTTATCATGAATTTATTTATTACAATAATTCATTATCCTAATGTTATATTTGATTTATTTTCCCCTCAGGAAATTCTATATTTGATTGTGGTTCTTTTTCCCCAGTATTATGGTGGTGACTGGTGAGGGAGATTCAAGGGAGATGGAGGTGGTACTGCTAACAAAAACATTGTATACAAGTTTGGCTAAAAGGATTTGAGGTATGGAATAATATTTTAATTTAGCGAGTGTGTAGTAAGTACTGAATAAGTATTTTGCTCTTGAAGATGCATGTACATGTTGTCTACTAAGGCAAAATTATCCCTTGCTTTTCATGATATACAAGTTAATTGCAGATGTACATTTTTTTGTTTGATAAAAAGTAAGAAACAAGTGAGGTTTTTTTTTTGTTGTTTTGGTTTAGTGTTATAATTTTTCATTTATTTTAATTTGAGATTTACATTTTTTTCCATAGAAATTGTGCATTTAAGACTACTAATATAGCTAGAAGGGTCATAAGGTTAGCTACAAAAAATGAACATCAAAATAATATTGAAATCATATGTTCATGTGTGGATTTGTTCATTGTTTGTAGCTAACCTTATGAAATTTCTAGCTATATTAGTAGTCTTAAATGCACAATTTCTATGGAAAAAAAAATGTAAATTTCAAATTAGAATGAGTGAAAATTGATAATACTAAACCAAAAAAAAAAAAAAAAAGTCTCATCGCACGTGCAAAGCGCTTGTGATGAGGCTAGTTATATATTAAAAGGGTTTTAAAAGTTAGTTATTGTCTTTCATCGCGCGTGCGATGAGGCAAGTTATATATTAAGAGGATTCTAAAAGTTAGTTATTATCTTTTTTTTTTCAAAAATGCCTCTAATTTAATTATCTTATCTTTATTCCTAAAACATAAAAATAAGGTTAAAATCGTAAATTGATAAAAAAAAAAAAAAAAACTACCATGTTTATAAAACTACCCCATGTTCCATAAAACTTCTCACTACCCCATGTAAACAACCAAAACTACCCCTATATTCCTATTAAAAAAAAAAAAACCCTAAGTTCCTATAAAAAAAAAAAAAACACTTACAAAAAAATGAGTCTCACTGCTCGAGTAAAATTTTTGTGATGAGGCTAGTATATTTGATTATTTTCCATCAACGAAAATAAATATTTATATAATAAATATATATACTTTAGGGGACTAAGAAATAGGACATGATCGTGATACTATAGGTGGAAATTATTAGTTGGCTACCATTTATCTCTTACCCAAAGGAGGGGATGATTACAACGACCTCTAAACTGTACAATCCTGACCGTCCAACTGAAAAGGCCAAGATTTTTGACGGCTGTGATCGTAACGCTTGGATTACGATCAACTTGCTAATTGAGTAAGCGCCACGGTTTCGGCAATGCATGTCTTAAATCAAAGCATGGACCCACTCATATTTATTCCCACAACTGAGTCAGAGCTTCATAGGACTCTTTACAGTATACACACTTCCCTGACGGAGCGTGCAGTAGCCACTTTTTTTTTTTTTTTTTTTAAATATAATTTTTTAAATATTTGTTTTTCCTTAATAACTTTTTTTTTTTTCTTATTTATGACTTAATTAGGTTGTTCAAAAAGGGAGAAATAACAAGTAACTGACCCAAATCGACTATCAACAATGGTCACCAAAGGCGTCAACCATGGTGGTCGGAAAAAAAGAAAAAGACAACATCAATAACGATGTGGTTTAATTGTCTTGATAAGTACCTAATTCTCATATTAAATGATGCGACTTGATTAATACTTTTTAGATCTCAACCAAATTAGTTTATCTATAATCTCCTTCTTAAAATCGGTAGAAATGCACCTCGTACCTAGAGACGATATTTAAAATAGGGATTATCATTTACAATATAATAAACGTATTGTTATAAAATGTTATGCAAGTGTCTATCTTCTGTGAAATAAGTATCATTAGTGGTGGAGTCAGGATTTCAGTTTAGGAGGGGCAAGATTAAAAAATAATGAAAAAGAGCCTAAAATTATTAATCGATATTAATAATAAAATTATAAACAACAATAATTGTCATACAAAATTTATTAAAATTTAAAATAATTGTAAAATAAATAAACAATTGTAAAACATTCCTGACAATCAATAATCAAAGTAAGAGATTAATCTATATACATCAAGTTTAGACATTTAATTTGATTCTTCAAAATAAATTGATATAATAAATTTAAACTTTTCTTTCTTTATTCTTCTAATTATTTAAAATTTGGATTTATGATAAAAATTAAAATTTGAAACTATGAAAATGCAAGAAATAAAGGTGAAATAAATAATGGATGCTTTACAACTTTAGAGCCATACCATATATTATTATTATTATTTTGTGTAAAGTTTGAGTTCCACATGGTTAAACTGAAATGAAAGGAAAGAAATTTGGATAAGTAAAAAGAAAAATGATTGAAATTGATCAAAAGTCTAAATAGGTTTGGTGGTAGTGGCATTTATTTTTGTGTCGGGCTAATTATTTAAAGTGGGAGGAGTTGTTTAAGTAATACCACAAAATCTCACAATATTTTTATAATAAATTAAAATATCATTATATCATTGGTCAAAATAAAAATAAAACATATCTATTCTGAGATGCATCTCAACTAAAAATAAGAGTGTTATGAAAATATTTGGAAAATTTGTTGCATTTTTAAACTTTCTCAAATAAAAATTTGTATTTTATTTATTTCTTTATGTTATGTTAGAGGTATGGTTTGCTTTATAGAAAAATATGAAGGACTTTTTTGGAGGAGTCAGGGGGCAAGTGCCCCCCCTTGCCCCCTCACTCTGGCTCCGCCCCTGAGTATCATTACACAAGTGGCTACCCTTTTATTAAAAACTTACGTTCTACAAATGTTGAAAAATTAGAAGATAAGAACGAGTTAGAAGTCTGCCAAAAATAGAATATTTGTAGTTTTCTAAATTCGTTTAAAAACATTGTTTTCATTTCCATTTATGTATAATTATAACTCAAGTAATAAATGTAAATAGTGAAATGACTCTAAATATAAGACAAGTAATGCTATAGACATAAATTATTTTACAACATTTTTACAAACTATTGACATGACCAGTTTCTTATTGGTTTTCATATAGACCCATCATTAACATCATTTTTTCATTTACCAATAACCACTCATTACATCAGAATTTGTAAAAATTTTTGTAAAAAAATTTATATTTCTAGCATTATTCATATAAGATTGAGTCCCGGCATACCCCAACAGAAAAGTCATTAATGATATTATTATAATTATTTGAAATGGTTAAAAATATATTACTAGCCACTCAAATTAGATCCCTCCTAATCCCATGCACTAATGAGTTTGGTGGTGTCATTAATGTTGTTTTGTTTTTTGTTTAGAATAAATGTGATTTTGTTTTTGTAGCAAGGACAACTACACTTTTATCTACAGAAGGGTACGAGACATTACTATAATACGATGATAGTTACTTTAGATAAAGATTGAAGGCTTAGTTCTTATCTAAAAACAAGCAAAATTAAATACCCAACCTCACAAAATCGGACTCCCCAACAAACCAATACGGGAGGCTGGATTCTCAACATCTCAACATGCAAAAATAGTGTATAATCTACTTATCAAAAAGAAAAAGAAAAAAAAGAGTGTATAAAATCTACTCGTTGCTTCTGACGTGCAATAGTTTTGGGTCCTTTGGCTAGTATTTTGTATTTTTTAAAAATAGTTATTTATCTCTTTTACTTAAAAAAAAAAAGAGTTATGAGAAGGATACGAGAGGATTGATTAAAATAACATAAATTATATATAGTCACAAAAGGTTTAGAATTGTTTCGGTATTGATTATTAAAAATGCTTTTATTAACAGCTATCATCATTCTTCTTTGAAAAAAGAATTTACTGAGCCTCGTTGCATTAGAAAGTAATAAAAACGAATAAACAAACACTTTTTAAAAATTTTTTTTTTTGGTTAAAAAAAATAGGGGCGTTTATGGTTGTATTAAACCCTCGGGCAGGGCGCCGGAATGGTAGTGGTGAGGATCGCGGGATCACATGCCACCTGTGCAGGGAATAAACCCCACCAAGGATGCCCACCAACGAAATGCCGTTGGCAGGACTCGAACCCAAGCCTGACAAGCAGGGAAGCGAAGTCCTGACCAACTCAGCCAACACCCCGTTGGCAACACTTTTTTAATTGACTCACACATTACTATACCCAAAAAAGAAAAGAAAAAACTAATGGATTACAACAAAAGAAACCCATCTTTAACTACTACTTTCTTTAGAGAAAAGAAAAAAAAAAAAAAAAGGCTCCCATAAAAAAAAAAAAAAAAAACAGGAGCTCATTGGGTTTCCACACTTTTACCTGCACTTGGAGAAAAAAAAAAAAAAAAGAATAAGAAAAAGAAGAAGGAACTGAGGTCATTTTAAAATTTAAAGATAGGAAAAGCAAAAGAGAGCATAAATAAATAACACCACTGGGCGCGTGAACATCATCACCGACACCTAAAAAAAAAAAAAGAAAAATAAAATTCTATACTCATTTATGTATTAATTTATTTATATACTAGCACTAATTTAAACTTTAGAGCATACATTTTAGACTACAATTATAAAATAACTTTTATATATAAATTTATTTAACATACATAGTATTACAAATGTTCCTTTGAGATACTAAAGATGGCAATAGGTTCAATAAATTTGTTCATAAAAAAAAAAGGTTCAATATATTTAAAGGACACATATTAAATTTTAATATCTCAATTTCATCCATTATATTATTTTTTAAAATTGTTAGAAATTATTACATTCCAATGTAGTCTTTCTTGCTAGACCGGACAATACACCCTTGCATGGGAGGTACCATTCGGACTTAAATGTCCTATTTTCATTATATAATAAGAAGTGCTACTATAGTAAATTATTATCAATTATAATTTAAATTTACTATGAAAATTTTATAAAAATATTATTAACATAATTTTTTTCAAAGTGTAGTACATAAGTAGGAGTTATTTTATTTTATTATTATTTTTAAAGCAAAGCATTAGAAATGCTTCACAATTTGAGGTGTTGTGTGCAAATACAATTTTGATTGGATAGAGATTGTAGCACAAATTAAGGGTCTTTAACCAAAAAAGAAAAAAAAAAGAAATTGTAAAACGGCGTCGTTAAATTCGTCGCCGCCTGGGACGATCCTATTGCTAAGTAGTCCGTGCGCGTATATGTAATAAAGAGAGAGAAAGAAAAAAGAAAACGCATTGAAATTGTAAACCTCATCATCTCCTATTTCCTATTACCAAACCCACCCCCCACCTCTCTCTCTCTCTCTCTCTCTCTCTAACACAAACCCTAACAAAGACTTTTGGTCTTCTTCTTCTTCTTTTTCACAATCCGATGCTCTGATCCCCTCAAATCTCACACCGTGGATCCGATTCGCTAGGTCAGTTTTCCATTCAATTATTTTATTGATTTTTTTTTTTAATTTTTTTTTTTAGCTTTTTGGTTTTGGATTCTGAAAATCGTATTATTCTTATGAAAATTTTGGGGATCTTGTTTTATTTCTCTTTACTTTTTTTTTCTTTTCTTGCTGAAAATATTTTTGTTTTTTTTACTATTTTTATTTACCCTTTAGTTTGGGTGCCGAGAAAATCGAATACCAAAAAAGAAAGGGTCAAAGGATTTTTGGAATATTTTTGTCTAATTAAGTCGAGCATTGTATGTCAGGTTCAAACAGTTTGCTATTTGTTTGGGGGTTCAGGTAAAAGAAATCATATAAATCCTTGGATTTCTTTGATTTTCCGACATTTTCCTGGCAGCCAAACGGTGGGTTTGTGTGGGAAAAATGGTGGAAGAGGTTTCTGGAGTTACATCCCGTGCTAAATTGAACTGGGGTTTGTTTGAAAACTTGTTGTTGACTTTTTTTTTGATGTCTCTAGGTTTGTAGACTTGTTGGGTTAGGTGTAATAATTGGTATAAAATACATATGATGTAGCTGTAAACATGTTGCTAAGAGTTTTTTTTTTTTTAGCTTGTTTGTGTTCTACATTTTGGATGATTTTTATTTAGAAACGATGTGGAGGTCAAACTAGATTTAGTTTTCTTGCTATTGCAGAGTACGAGACAAATTTTGGTCGGGTTGGGTGTCTGAAGTGTAATGAAATTGAAATTTTGCCATTGGTGTTTATGAAACTTTTAGAAAGTTAGGAATTAGGAACCATTTGTTACAGCTTTAGATATTTCAAGGAGTAAAATCTATAAAATCTTCAAGAAAAAGAAAAGAAAATGATATACGTGTGATCTACTAATCCGAATTGGGATTTTTTGTTCCCTGAAGGAGCTTTAAGAGGCCGTGGTTTTAGTAAGAAAGATGTTAGCTTGCAGTTTTGCAATTCTACTTGTTGAACTAGACCAGACAAAACGGGGAAAAAGTGTCATGAACAATTTGTGCATGTGCTCAAGTATCTTTGAATGAGGAATTGGTTAAAATTTGATTTTGTTTGTTATTGATGTTGTTGGCTAGTTATAAACTTTTTTTACACGATTGATTTGATGTGGATTGTTTCACTTGGTAATGCACTGTTATTCTTCTCTTTCCTCCTCATCTCTTTATTGAAAAGGTTAATTGTTTTCTTGTTTTTCTTCACGCTGATGATTGTGTGCCTGTAAAAATTTACAGATTAATGCCTTTTGGAATTACAAGAGCATATTAAATGGATGATGATTGTACAAATGGATAAAATGTCTGCTCCTCCATCAAGGGAGCGTGCCCAACGTCTTTATGAGAAGGTATCTACTTTTCCTGTAGTTTTGGGACTTGACTAATTATCTGTCTTAACTTCAACTAATTTATGCTCTTAAAAATTTTAATAGAATTTTCACTTCCAGGACTGACTCTGTGTGTGTGTGTGATTTATGTCTTCTTTAAAATTACACTTGTCCTTTATACAGAATATTGAACTGGAGAATAAGCGTCGGAGGTCTGCCCAGGCACGAATCCCATCAGATCCCAATGCCTGGCAACAGATTCGTGAGAATTATGAGTCAATAATTCTCGAGGATCATGGTTTCTCTGAGCAGCACAACATTGAATATGCTCTATGGCAGCTACATTACAAGCGAATTGAGGAACTGAGAGCACACTTTAGTTCTGCTCTAGCTTCTGCAGGCTCAAACACATCTCAGGGTGTGAAAGGCCCTGCACGGCCAGACCGAATTACAAAAATAAGATTGCAGTTTAAAACCTTTCTTTCAGAAGCAACTGGGTTTTACCATGAACTCATTTTGAAAATCAGAGACAAGTATGGGCTTCCTCTGGGTTATTTCTCTGAGGAGTCAGAGAATCGAATTGTTATGGAGAAAGATGGGAAGAAATCTGCTGAAATGAAGAAAGGTCTGATATCTTGTCATCGTTGTCTGATATACTTGGGTGACCTTGCACGTTACAAAGGATTATATGGGGAGGGTGACTCCAAAAGTAGGGAGTTTGCAGCAGCTTCAAGTTATTACTTGCAAGCTGCATCTCTTTGGCCATCAAGTGGAAATCCCCATCATCAGGTTTTGCCCTTTACTACCATTTTATCATTGATCCAATCTATTCTTTTATATACAGCGGATTTGTTTTTCTGTTTTCTGTTTTTAATGTTGATCTTTCGGTGTGACAAATTCTCTGGTTGTTATCTCAGCTTGCTATATTGGCTTCCTATTCGGGGGATGAGCTGGCGGCTGTTTATCGATATTTCCGGAGTTTGGCAGTGGATAGTCCATTTTCAACTGCAAGGGATAACTTGATTGTTGCATTTGAGAAGGTGTGATGCTTGTATTTATTGGTCTAGAATATATATATATATATATATATATATATATATATATATATATATATATATATATATTATTTCCCTATGAATGTGGCCTTTTTTTCTCAAAATGTGTCATGGTTTATATAAGGGTTTATCATATTTTTCTTAATGAAAGCTTTCTTCCTAACTGCAACTCATTATGTTGCAGTTCAAGATCATCCGTGTATTTTTTGTTTAGATGACTCATTAAATCATCTAAAACATGTGATTAAAAGTACAAGGGGATGCTTATTTGAGTCGCCGCATAGTAATTTAGAAGAACTTTCTCCCAAAATGATTTTGGAGGACAATTCCGTCCTTTTTTGGTCTTATATGTGCAGAATTGTCTATTGTGTCAATATGCATTTTTACTCTCATGCTTTAGTTTTTTAGATGAGGTACTGATTTGTTATGTGAAATGCTTCCCTGGTTATAAATCCTAAAAGTTGACTGATTAGTGTAGAGATAGGAATTAAGGAAAGTAAGGCTATTTTCATTTTCTGTTTAGAAGTTATCGAATATGTAGACAACGTAAAACCAGTTAGAGAATTAATAACATGATTGTTGGTTTGGAATCCAATTCACTGTCTTCATTTGAAAGAAATAGACATAGTAAAACAATTTATTTTGGGATAATATTATTACATAAGATATAACTCAAATAAACTAAACTAGGCCTTAGTACCACGTAACTGGGGTTGATTATGTGGATCCTTTTACCCCACATAAGATCCATGTTCTTAGGATCTGCCGCTAATGTATGACACATGTGGGTTATCATGACTTGAAAACTGGTTGCGTTCAATGCCACCCACAGGGAACACATACATATTTTGGCATGGAAACCACATGAAATGATCTTTCAACTGCAATGATACTAATTTCTCAATAAAATAGTCAATTTTTTTTTTTAGTAATCAAAATAAATCTGGAGAATGTGCTTCTTTGAAGTACTAAATAGTTGTTGACTCTTACATGATCAAAGTTTATTCACAGTTTGACATCTTTTGGATCTCCACACATGGAATGAATAGATTGGAAGAATAGTAATGACTGCTTAGAGATTGGCCTTTATTGGGTTTGATCATACCAATTGGTGGTTAAACAAATTGTTTGATGAAATTGTTGAAGTTTAGTGTAGTGAACTCTCAAGCAAACCTGTATGTTTGGTTATGTTGTTGCAAACTAAAAGCTACTTTCTGTGTGATGCCTGTGTCTTGACCTTAGGGTCATCATCTCTGATCCCATAAGAAAGATTGTTTTAATGTTTGACTATGCTTATTATTATTATTATTATTCTTGCCAGAATCGTCAGAGTTACTCTCAACTACCTGAGGATGTTAAAGCTTCTGTCGTTAAGGGGTCACCTGTGCGGGTTACTGGCAAAGGAAGAGGGAAAGGGGATGCAAAACTTGTATCAAAAGATATCAACTCAGAAAGTAGCCAGGTTAAGGAGAGAGCTTCTGCTGTGCCTGAGACGTATAAATCCTTTTGCATCCGATTTGTTCGTCTAAATGGCATTCTTTTCACACGTACAAGGTATCAAGTGGAATCTTTACTAATTTGATTTTATAATTGACCACGCTTTTTAGATTGATTGTTTCTCATCTTCTATGGATAATGACATTAATTCTGACTTTGTATTTCTAGCCTGGAGACATTTGCAGAAGTTCTCTCTTTGGTTAGCAGTGGTTTATGTGAGCTTCTGTCTTCTGGGCCCGAAGAAGATCTGAATTTTGGTGTGGATGCTCGTGAGAATGGACTTCTCATTGTTAGACTTATTGCCATCCTTGTATTTACAGTTCACAATGTAAGAAAAGAGGCTGAAGGTCAGACTTATGCGGAAATTGTACAGCGTGCTGTTCTACTCCAGAATGCATTTACTGCAATTTTTGAGTTGATGGGACGCATATTGGAGAGATGCGTGCAGCTACGTGAACCTTCTTCAAGTTGCCTCTTACCTGGCATTCTGGTGTTTGTAGAATGGTTGGCATGTTGCCCGGATATTGCAGCAGGCAGTGATGCGGATGAAAAACAGGCAACAATTAGATCAAAATTTTGGAACCATTGCATTTCTTTCTTAAACAAGCTCTTGTCCAATGGGCCAATGTCCATAGATGATGATGAAGATGAGAGTTGCTTTAATAACATGAGCAGGTATGAAGAAGATGAAACTGAAAACAGGCTTGCTTTGTGGGAGGACCTTGAGTTAAGAGGTTTCTTGCCACTAATTCCAGCTCAAACCATTTTGGATTTTTCAAGGAAGCATTCCTTTGGAGGTGATGGTAACAAGGAAAAAATGGCTCGTATTAAAAGGATTCTAGCTGCAGGGAAGGCTCTAGCAAATGTGGTTAGGATTGATCAAGAAACAATACATTTTGATTCGAAAGTGAAGAAATTTGTTATTGGTGTTGAGCCTCAAGTCTCAGATGATTTTGTGCTTCCAACCACTTATTCAGGCATCCCTAATACAAACAGTATCATGATTGAAAAACAAACGGAGACAATAAAGAATTTGGGTGTCCTGCAGCCAAATCCTGAGCTACTTATGGAAGAGGAAGAGGAGGATGAAGTTATAGTTTTTAAACCAACAGTGGCTGAGAGGCGGACTGATGTGGTTGGTTTAAAATGGGATCAGTATGGGGGCCTGGAGCCTGGTCAAAATGCTTCTGTGGGTGATCTGAATTTTCTAGGTAATTCTGTTTCAGTTCCTCTAGGTAATCTTCAGGAGCAGATTGCTCTTGATGTGGGTTCACAAGTGCCTACATCCTTTGGTAATATGGTCCCTCAGCATTTTCAATCAGCTCAGTCTCATGCTTTGAAGTGGCCACTGGAAGGCGAAGCTCTTCTTGCTAATGGTTTCAAAGGTCTAAGCTTTGTGGAGAATGGTCACATAATGAAATCCGAGCAACAAGATTTTGGCATGTCCACTCCTCCTGTGTTTTCGGCTTCCATCCAGCAAGCTATCGGTCCTAATACTTCTGGCATGTCTTACAGTCTTGCAAAGGTCCCAGAAGCTGTGATACCATCTAAGATTGATGCTTTTGTATCTTCTGGAGCCATGTCTGACAATTTGGCTGTAAAGACATCATCAGCATTGCCAGTAGGTTTGAGAAAAAGTCCAGTTAGTCGGCCTGTTAGACACATTGGGCCTCCACCTGGTTTCAGCCCTGTTCCTTCTAAACAAGTGAATGAACCCATTTCTGGTTCAGATTTGGTGAATGAGAGTCCATTGATGGATGATTATAGCTGGTTGGATGGATATCAGCTGCCAGCATCAGCTAAAGGCTCTATGTCAAATAGTTTGGTCAATTACACATCTTATTCAAACCCCCAGCCCATCAGTATCAGCAATGGCATGAATGGGACTGTCAGTTTTCCATTTCCTGGAAAACAAGTTCCAGCCCTGCCATTCTCAGTAGAAAATCAAAAAGGCTGGCAAGAATACCAGATGCTTGAGCAGCTAAATCTACACCATGAACAGCAGTTGCAGTTGCAGCAGCAGAATCAACTTGTCAATGGAAATCAGCACTTTACTCCACTGCCTGAACAATATAAAGGACAGTCTGTTTGGACAGGTCGTTACTTCGTGTGATGTCGGTATGAGAGTATAGGTGGTAAGATCAATATATTAAGTCGTGGTTGGTAAATATTTGGTATTCTTATTATTATTAGAAGAAACTGGTTCTGATCTGACATTCTGACATTCCTCAGGTCCTCAAGAATGATTCTGGTGAATGTACTGCATCCTTTTGCTACCAAATTTGAACTCCAACTTTGCAGCCTTGTCAATGTTGAATTTTTGTTGGAGCTTGGGTGGCATTGGCTTTGTTGCACGCACTTGCTATTACACAAGTGAGTATTTATATATTTAAGTGTTTTTCACATATGCCATTGTGTTTGGTTTTCTCATTCCTTCTCTTCAATATGTCTGGGTATTTGTGGTGCGTGTTTCCTACTAGTTGTGGTTTTCCATTATTTAGATTGAATCCCCAATATCAATGAGTACGAACCCCTTTCTGGTTCAGAATATATATATATGTGTGTGTGTGTGTGTGTGTGTGTGTGTGTGTGGACAAAGGTTTCCTCCAACTTTGGGGAATATCCTCCAACCCATATCATTGCAGTTTATAAGACCTTCACTTAAACAAAGTCACATGACATTAGTACACAGATAATCTTTTGAGTTGCCATGTAGTGGGTTGGAGGAACTTTTTGGAGGAAAACTGCGTCCAATACGTACACTCACACATATTATTTGAACAAATGCTTTATTATATTTTCTTGCTTGGAAATTAGATGTTGCAATGGTTTTGGTTAGAGTTGGGTCATTTTGTCTGATTCAAAATTATCTGTTCCGAGTCTAATGTGGTACTACTGGGTGGGTCAAAATTTGCTTGCCCATGAGCGAGCAGTTTTGTTGAGATCAGTGTGTTACATTTTGATATATTGGTGGGACTTGTAAGGCATAGTTACATAGGCTATATCTTTTAGCTCTTTCCAATTGACTTGCTAAAGGTATAAAAGATGTATTAATTTGCAAAGAAACTGGCTAGGGATAGAATGAAAGATTGTTTTGGTCTCTCTCTTTCTCTCTCTGGTTTAGAACTATATCCATCTGATAACTTTCATGGATGGCTCTCTCGCTCTCTCTCTGCTTGTCAGCCACATTTGTGACTTTATATTGCAGTACTACCTGTGATGTGTTTCTACCCCACAATCAAAGTCGACAGTGAGGAAATTTTTAGAGTAGTGTCAATTGAATTTATTTATGGGGATGTGGAGCTTGACCAGTTCCATCTTATCCATATACATCATGCACACAAACACAGAGACTAATAAACAGTTCCATGCAATGTACATGCATAGTTTATTGTTTGTTTGTGGCCAGAATCAGAATTCGTGGCTTTCTTTTTCTAATTTTCTTTGTTTGGGAGTGAAGTGTGTTATTAATTGTATATTGATTGCCTTAATTTTTAACAGATTTCGTCAAGCTCTCCAGCCCGGAGGAAGAGAAATATGGAAACATCTAATATGATGCGAAGTTCATATGAAGTAAATGCCTTGTCTGGTTACTTGGAATGGATAGGACGTGTTAATAAGATCATCTGTTGGTGTTGGGACTTACGTCTCAGTCATCTAACTGGTGGAATAAAGACGTGCTCCTCATTATACTTAACTGTTATGACAGTCTAGCTGTCAAAAGTCACTGTAACGGTCTTTCAGCTAGCTGCTGATAATAAATAATGCTACTCCGATTTCTTCACTTGTGAAGCCTTGGAGAGCTCCAGTAGTTGCTGGTTATGATCTTTGTTTTGGTATCAGCAAGTTGGATAGTGCGATCTGGTAATGACGACAAGAAGAGTATATTTGGGTGAGTGCCGGTGTGATGTCTATGGTCGTTGTTTAAAGATCTTTTATGTTATATTTATCATCTACTGGGTTTGAGGATATGATAGGGTCATAATTCAATAACACACTTTGGTGTTGAAGTCGGGATTGTCTCGAACTTTTTTTTATTATGAAAATAATCTGTGGAATATACCTCCCATGTTAAAGTGATTATATCTCATGGTATATTGGCTTCTCGTTGCTTTGATTTCTTACTAATTGTTTGGCAAGTTTGGTGTTCGTTTTACTTTTACTTTCTTTTTCCTCCCAACTATTTTTGTTGGGGAGTTAGTCTTGTGGCTTTTGTTCTAAGCGTGAGTTTGGCAGTCTCAATTTTGGTAGCTTATTTGCTAAAAAATGAGACAAAAAGGAGTAAGTTGGTATATAAAATTTTTTTTATTTAAAAAAATGGTTTATTTGTTTGTTTTTTTTGGGGGGGGGGGGGGGGGGGGGTGGGAAGAAGCGAGACAAAAAGTACTGAAAGCGAGAAAAAGAGACAAGTCGTCAAACGGACGCAAACTTGTTTGGCCTGGTGCAGTGGTGCCATACACAAACGTATGCGGTCCTTAAACAAGAGTAATTATGCAACATTTTGGGTGCAAACGTTGCTTAATTATGAATTTAACTAATTAAATCAATAGTAAGACCTACTGTTTATGTGAGAGGAAGGAGGGGGAGGGAGTATTGCTTCAAAGTTTTGAGGAATTTTGCCTTTACACAAATCAAATGATTTGGACCCTTGGTGACACACATGTACTTGCTTCTAAATAAGAGTAATTATTCAATATTCTATTAGTAAGAGCAAGTGCTGTTTCATCTTACAAAATAGTTTCTTTGACTAATTAAATTTATGGGGAGACTCACTATTTATGTGAGGGGAAGTATTGCTTCAAAGTATTAAATAATTTGCCTTTACACAAAAATGATGAGGTAAATCGTTTTCCATAGTTTTGAGCTTGCTTCTCAATGTTGTCCATTTCGGTTATGTTTTTATAGTTGGACCTTTTGGTTTCTCTTTTCAAAATGGTTTTTTGGTAGAGAGAGAGAGAGAGAGAGAGAGAGAGAGACTATTGTTTTGATGGCATTTAATAGCCAAATTAGAGATAGAGATAAATGGAATGACCATTTTGAAAATATTATTAAACTTATGGGAAAAAATGAAGAGTCCAAAACTTAAGGAATTAAATGAAAATAATCATGAACTTTAAGGTTTACAAGTGTAATTTGGTTAAAAAAATTTGTCTAAACATGCGTGTTGATAATTAGCAAAGACTTACGAATAAGCAAAAAAATTACAAGGAGCATATACTTTGATGGGCTTGGTAAGGGATCGGAAATTGCTTATGAGGGTGAATTATTCTATTTCAATATTCTCTCTCATTAATTCTATCATCAATATATATACCTAACTCGTGAGATTTAAGAGAGGTGCGTGAGATTTGAACGTAAAATCTTTTTTTAATATAAAGATAATTTGTCCCAAATATTTGAAGCCTTAAACAAAGAAGAAAGCGTTTGTTTAATGATAGAGATCGCTTGCAAATGCCAAAGTCTTTCACATTGTTGCAAACTTCCATCTCTAATTATTTTTTACATAATACAAGAGCAAAAAGTAAAATTTTTTTTTTGGCTAAACTACAAAATCAAATAGTTGACTATTATACGAGGAAAGAAATATATAACTAGTTAAATATTATACATTTGAAGTTGGCACATATGACTAATATACAAGAAAGAAATATAATTACATTTACATGGCTCAAATCTCAATGTTAATCTTGCAGAAGAGATATATTTATGGACACTAATTTATCTCCACTTAAAATTTTATTTTGTGTAGTTGATGTATATAATATTTTTCTCACGTCGCGTGTATCTCACAATTGTGGAACCTATTCCCGTATAAGAGAAGATGTTATATATTCCCGTTACACCAAATACCACCACCGTATAAGAGAAGATGTTATATATTCCCGTTACACCAAATACCACCACCACTTAGACCACTTGGTTATATTTTACCATCAAGTCAAAACTAGTAACTGGCCACTTAGTTGTATTTTACCATCAAGTCAAAACGTGTGGATTTGTAATCATCTCATCCGACATAAAAAGAGTTATTACCAATAATAACAAAAAACAGATACAAAAGGGAAGAATAAAGCATAGAGGATAGAATATGGCACACCAAATTAGTAGTATGATATAACACCCAGCAAACCAAAGTATCAAGTTAATTTAATTAATCAAAATCCTTGTTTGAGCTCGGACTCCAACCTCGTGTGAACATGAAGAAAAACATAAGTTTAGAGTAACGTGGAAGATGAAAGCTGGGTCGCAATCAGATTGGCTGCGTTTATAAATTGTCGCACTCAGCATGCCTTATGGGGAGCATGTGCATTTAATTTTCATTGACATTGATGTAGAAATATCTTTTTAACAATTTGCTTATGTGGTTGTTAGTTGTTAGTTGTTACCAGCTAATCTTCAAGCAAGTGCGTGGCAGCAAAGGACATAATCTTCCTTTATTTCAACATTTCCTCCTTTGTCTTTGAACAAATTTGTCAACTTCTGTTCTGTCTGTTAAAAGAGAAGAAGAAAAGAAACGGGATAGAGAGCCTAAGGATTAACATCCGCAATGCGGAAAACGTATCTATAACACATCTTCAAAACTTCCTTTATTTATTTCACCATTCTATTTTACAACTCATCTAATATTTTAGTTTTTATTTTTACATACAATTCATTAAAATAAAGGTAAATTGTAAATTACACCCCTAAAGTTTAGTAGTGTTAGAATTTTATACGGAATTTCAAAATTTGGAATTTACCTCTTGAAGTTTGAGGGTTTTTGGATTTTACACTATGACGTTTTAGAATTTGGATTTAACCTCCTAAAGTTTGGGAGTGTTTGAATTTTGCACTCTCAAATTTTGAAATTTTAGGGTGTAAAATCTAAACACCCTTAAACTTTAAGGAGTAAAATCCAAAAACTTCCAAAATTAAGGGGGGTAAAATCTAAATTTTGAAACGTTAGAGTGTAAAATCCAAATACTACCAAACTTTAGGTGGTAAAATCCAAATTATGAAATTTTAAGGTATAAAATCCAAACACTCCCAAAATTTAGGAATGTAATTTGTAATTTATCCTTAAAAAAAATATAAACTATACTAACAAAAAATATAAACAAATCAATTCTCTCTCTTCTCTCCCATCTCTCTCTTCCCTCTTTTCTTTTCTTCCTCTCTCACACCATTAAAACATGTGTTTTTATTTTTACAACCCATAAATAGTAGGGTTGCATATATACAACCTTATTGTTCACAATTGGCAAAAACTTTTAGGTATCCATACCCAAGTAAAGCCCTCTTCTAGTGTCTTGGTTGGTAAAATAACCATTTTGGGGGGGGGGGGGGGGGGTTTACAACCCCCAATGCTAATTGTGGGGGCCTGAGGACCGAAGAAGGGATTGTTGGGTTGTAGTGTTGGTTTTGGGGCATCATACGCCCGAGGAGGGAGTTTACCTGAGGAGGGGAGATGAAGAGGCAAAAGGTTTTTAGGAGCTTGAGGTGGGAAGGATTGGCTGAGGAAAGAGAATCATGAGGGGTAGGGGAAGTTTTCAAAGAGAAGTAGCCTATTGCTTCTGCATGAAATGGTGGACAATAGCTTTATTAGCTGCATTGATGAGGAAGTGACCTGAACAGTGTAATTCACAGCTAAGCAAACTCTATCTACCACTTTCTTCAGATGTTTGAAGGGACAAGTGTCACAAAGAGAAATTGGGGAGGTAAAGATGGAAGGTTAGGATGCGAAGAAAGGGGGAGTATATAAGAAAAAGATTGTTTTCAGAGAAGGGGCATCCATACACAAGTATCAAAAAGAAAAAAGAAACAAGAAGAAGATTGAGAAAAGAGAGTAAACAGTGCAACTTTCTGTGTAACATTGGCCTCCCTGGGGAGGCTTGTAAGGAGACATTTGCTCATCTATTCTATAACATCAGCCATTTCTTCCTTATTTTCATTCTCGGGCAGAGCCCTCTCTTACAAATTTTATTGATTTGGGCCAAGATTGAACTGTACAACTCACTATTCTAAGTGGGCTTGGGTTGCCAAGATCTTTTGGTCCTTACACTAATATTTAATAGAGTTTAGTCTTTAGAATTAATAGAGTTTTCTTTTTGATAATTTAATGCTTGGAAGTGAGAGGGATTTGAACCTCAAATATGCTTCTATTTAGATTAAAAATAGGCGTCAGTTGGGCTGTAAGGCTTTTGACAAAATTAATAGAGTTTATAATATTTATCTTGTTAAAAAAATGAAAAGTGATAAATTAAATTTAAGTGGCCGCATATTCTATTGTTTGAAAAAATAAATGGTGGAATATGCTTGGCTATTGTTGACAAATAAATGAAATGGTAGACAAAATGTTCATAGATAGAGCCTAAATGGAGATTAATTTCAAGTATCCGAACTTGGATTAAGTTGTATTTAATATTTATTCACCTATACAGGCTATACTAGGTATATATCTCTTAAATCAATATAGGTTGTAAAATAAAAAATATAACTTGTCACTAAATTTTTTTTTAATTTTTTTTTATACAAAATAAAATTCTACTCTAACATAATCTAAGTGTATATGTGTGTGAAACTCCCTCCAGGAGACTTGAACTTCGGCCCTTACCCCTACACCCTACAAGCATTTATACTTGCGGAGTGATCATCGCACCAAGGGTGTGCGGTGGTGTCACTAAGTTAGTATGTGTTGGTTTTCTCAAAAAAAGAAAAGAAAAAAAGAAGTTAGTATGTGCTGGTACTTGTTATTAATACAGCTGAAAATTGAATTATGGCTTGTATTAAATCTAGTATCAACCTGCTATTTAAAATTTGTTATGAAAATGTTGTAAAAATATCATTTTTCATAATATTAATAATAAAGAAATACTTTATTATTATTATTATTATTATTATTATTATTATTATTATTATTAATAAATAAAAAGAGAATAATCATGGAAGGAAGGAGCTCGGCTTCTAAGTTCTAACTAGACAACTAGTTGTGGATTTTAATTAGCTCAACTGGTAAAGTCTTTGATGATTGATTAAGAGATCTGAAGTTCAATCCCCGCCTATACCAAAAACTGATTGGTGTCTTGGTTTGATGATAAAAAGCTATCATCAGAAGCTAGTGGACACTATAGATTCAAACTCTCATTCAAAAAAAAAAAAAAAAAAAAAACCTAGACAACTATTGAGTAGTGACTATTTTTCGGTTCAATGCAACGATGATAAATTATGGTAGGTGGGGTTATCTTCTAACATGACATCTCTGCATTTGTTGTGCTGCCACAATTTAGAATTTATTTCCTTACAAAAAAAAGAAAGCATATTACTCCTAAAACAGTGCTCTAAAATAATTTATTAATTAACAAAAAATGTTTCATTTATAATAAGTAATTTTGTGGTAAAAACAAAAACGTCAAGAATGGATTTTGCTAGATAGTAACCAAAGTATGAAACTTAAAAGGTTAAATGAAAATAAATTTGATTTCTCAAAAAAGAAAAGAAAAGAGAATATATCTGAAAAGAACTTATTACTAGCATTTAGTACAATGAAAATATTTTAAAATATAATTGTTTCAATAATATAAAAATAATTTCTTATTTGAATTTAAAATTTTCAATTGTGGGGAATGTGCAGGATTTGGATACCATTGAAGTTATGGCTGTGAGGTGAGCTATCAATTTAGCAATTGAGACAAGATTCAAGGAATGTCAATTGTCGTCATATATAGAGAGAGTGATTCACTATCAGTTGTAACAGCACAGATAGTGAAACAGAAAAATCTGTCATCAATAGGCCCTATTGTTGAAGATGCAAAACATTTTGTTATGCCCTTGGGGACAAAATTGCCCTTTGCTCTTTTCAGGCAAATTATATAGCCTTATGCCCCAATTTTCAAATTAATTAGGGAAATGTCTCTCTTTTAAAACTTGATTAACTCCAAATCAAGTTAAGCCCTATAGTGGCATTTTTAAGGAGCTTATAGTGACGTTTTAAGGACGTATAGTGGCGTTTTGGAATTCGGCTCCAAAACGCCACTATAGGTCTTTAAAACGTCACTATAGGCTCCTTAAAACGCCACTATAGGGCTCTAATTTTTTTTTAAAAAAAAAAAACTTGATTTGGAGTAAATCGAGTTTTGAAAGAAGGACATTTCTCTAATTAGTTTGAGAATGGGGGCATAAGGCTATATAATTTGCTCGAAAAGGGCAAAGGGCAATTTTGTCCTGCCCTTGGGTGAGTGCATGGGCTTTTGAACATGTGAAGAGGCAAGCAAATAATGCAGCTTACATGGTGGCTTAAGTCGTAATGCTTTGTCCTCCTTTTTTATTGATTTTAAAGATAAAGACAATATTTTAAACTTATGATATCCGTTCTATGATGATAAAAAACAGCCGAACATGTAGATAGACTAATAGAGTACTCAACAATAATTTGTATTGTTGCTATTATTACTAAGCAAGCTTTGTAATCTATTCTACATTCACATTAATGAAATGATACAATTGGTTCTCAAAAAAAAAAAAAAAAAAAAAAATTTAGAAATGAACGTCCAGACTAATACATACGATTACTTCATTTCAAATTAGATTGATAAATGACCTTGATAATCTTTCTGTCTCCAATTCTTGAAAAAGAAGAAGAAGAAGAAGCTAGATTTAATCAACACTCTCAATCGGATAATTATCCCAATTCCTAATGAAACTTCTTTATCTTGTCCATATCAAAAGGAAAAATACCCCTTTAGCAACAAAACAAAAAAAGAAGGAAAAATATCCATAAAATTTTGGAACTAGATTTTGGCAACTTACAAAAACAATTTAGTCATGTCTCATTATGCTTCTTTTTTTTAAGCAAATCATCAAGCTTTCTTTGTCCACACAAAAAAGGGTAAAATTATATTAAATCTCTAATGGAATTTTTACTTGTTTGTGGCCTCATATATAATTCCTAGACATGGCAAAACGGGTCAGAATTTTCTGATCTGACCCGACCCGAAAAATACCCGACCCGAACTTGATTTTTTTTTTTTTTTTTTACCCGAAGCAAAAACGGGTTGACCTGTGACCTGATCCGTGTTTTTTTGCGGGTCAACCCGACCCGACCCGAACCCGAACCATTTTTTTAAAACTTTTTTTTTTTGGGTAAAAAAAAAATAGTAAAACTAAGACAATATTGATTTAATTGTTTATTGTGAACTTTAAGGAAACAATTGATACATTTACATAACTGCATGCAAATTAATTGAAAGACAAATAATTGAACAATCTGTAATGAGTGAATATTTTTAGATATCAAATAGTAAAGTACATGCCAAGATAATCTGGTTACAGTAGAGTTAAAAAAATAGATTTAAAATTATAAACATGTGTGACAAACATTCACAAGTGTGAAAATAGTGAAGCTAAAATATCAACTTAGCATAAATTATGAATACTTAGATCTATTTTTTAATAATTTATGTCCAAAATAAACGGCTTTTCAAAATAAATTTTGATATTTTTTAGAGTGTGTGTTACTTAATAATAATATGATATTCATAAAAGATACAATGTATAAATAAATAAGCAATCAAATTTTAAAGTATATCACAAATTGAAATAGAGTATCAACCACAATTGATAATAGATTATAAAATTAATTTTCAAGATTGTAAATTTCTTATATGTTTTTATTCTTTATCAAATGAGTTATCCAATGAGTCAATTTAATTTTGTTTTATATTTTGAAATGTTGATATTGTGTAGAAATAAAACTTGTGTATTTGTTTTACTTATCCTTGTATTATTTTGTTTTAGATAACAATGTTAGGCTTTGTATAATTTTAAAATTATTGAATAAGTATTAATAAGTTTAACTGAGTTCATTCTTGATATAAGTGGTGAATTCAAAATAATACATTTTACATCAAGTAATTTGTTGCATAACTTTCCAAATGACAAATACATATTATTTTCTTTTAGAAAAAATCATGTGAAAAGTACGTGTCAACTTGACCCGACCCGCAATCCGATTGACCTGAACCTGATTTTAACCCGCTTAAAATGATCCGTTTTGACTTGTAACCCGAACTCGACCCGACCCGCCCGTTTTGTCATGTATAATAATTCCCTTTCAATTTCATGAATGTTTCATCATCAATGCCCTCACTGCCCATACAATCAGGACAAACAAAAATACGACAAAGTACTGTGTATCTTCCTTGTCGCATGTACCATGCCACGTTTCTGTATAGCGATTTTTTAAGCAAGTAATGCAATAAAATATTTATACTTCGTTTATTTAGATGGAAAATCTAGTAAAGGTAGTTTATTTGTGTTTTTCTATTTTTGAATATAAAAAAAATTGGGTGGAAGGAAAACTATTTCTTGACTTTTATTATTTAATTTAGCATGAGATAAAGTTATTTTCTATTAAAATTTTATATAAAACAACTTTATCTCACACCAAGTTAAATAAGAAAAACCAAAATATAATATTTCAATTCATTTTAAGGTTAATACCAAATGAGAAATGATATGTCCACAACATTTTTACAATTTTTTTACAACAAATCCTAAGTGACAGGTTGTTACTGGTTGCTATTGTTGGGTTAAAAAAGTAATATTAGTGCTAAATTCAAATTTGAAAATGAGACAGTTTTCTAAAAATTTCCTTTTGAAAAATGATTCATTTTTCAGAAAAATGTTAATATTTTAACTCTTATGCTCTACTAGACAAATAATATATGCCGACACCTTTTACTCTCTTGGCTTTTACATATTGGCTATTAGTACTTTCTTGGCATTTACGCATTATTTTGAGTCTTTTCTCTTTCTTCCCCATATATATATATATATATATATATATAATATTTTATAATAAATTTTATTAAATTTAAATGGTAAGAAAATAAAAATATTTATTGTAAAATTACATAGATCATTTAAATCCTTGCTTAGATAGAAGTTTAAATGGATATACGTTGAGTAAAAACTTTACTTAGGTGAAAGGTTAAAGAGCCACACATGGTGGTAATTAGAAGATGATAAAGTTGAAGGCTAAATGAAAAAATTTTCTAAAGATGTGCCATATGACAACACTTCATGTTCTCATAGATGAGGTTTCTGTTTATGTAAGGTTTCTTACCCTTTTTTTTTTTTTTTAACACTTATAATTAAAGTAAGTTTAAAATGGAAAGTAATTAATACATGATATACTACATTTGGTGAACCATAAAATAAAAGGTCTGGTTAATAGGTGTCTTTAAAGCATTTTTTAATGGGCTATTTTATTAAATTTTTGATACCACTTTTATGAGAAATATATAAGCTGTAAAAAAAAAAAAATCAGTTACTACTTTTTTTATTTTTTCATAAAAAGTTTTTAAAAATATTTATAAGCTAATGCTCTTAGGGCATTTATTAATTTTTTCTTAAAATAAAACATGCGTCGAATCTATAGATAAACCCAATTTTATATGAATCCTTTGCTTTTTTCGCACCATTTACAATCCACAATTTCAACACCCTGTCAAATTAGAATTAGACTTGTTTATAAAGTTGTTGTAAAACAATATGACACATGATTTTTTTATTCAAAAGGAATTGAATAATACTAGGACAATTTACTATAACTTGTCACCTGATAAATTATGAATATTAAATATATGTACTTATTATTTTTTCCCAATCCCTTATAACCTGTACGTGGCAATTTGTGGCAGAGGTAGTGAACTTCGATGCGATTCTATCATTTTTCAAAGAATATCGATGGTCACCTGTCACCGCTAGTTGTCCTTAAAAAGGAGCTCACAAGAGCCGCAACACAAGCTCACGGGCTCTATCTCTCTTTCTTGGATTTAGATAAGTTCCACACAAACATACACAGTACTGTTCTCTCTCTCTCTCTCTCTAAAAAAAAAGGGTACCAAAAGAACTACTCCAATGGCTACCAAAATGTTTTGCATTTTCTCACTCATGCTCCTCCTCCTCCTCCTCCTCCTCCACAGCCCAATTCATGCAAGTCCCATCAAAACCATTGTTGTCCTCGTGATGGAGAACAGGTCCTTTGATCACATGCTGGGTTGGATGAAGAAACTGAACCCAGAAATCAATGGTGTCACTGGCTCTGAATGGAATGCACTATCTGTCACTGACCCAAACTCCAAGCGATTCTACTTCAACAACCAGTCCCGATACGTGGACCCTGACCCAGGCCACTCTTTCCAAGCCATACGTGAACAAGTGTTTGGGTCTAATGACACCTCAGCTAATCCACCTCCCATGAATGGCTTTGTTCAACAAGCTTTCTCTATGGACAACACTACCACCATGTCTCAAGATGTCATGAATGGCTTTGAACCCGACACCGTTCCTGTGTACAAAGCTCTCGTCTCTGAATTTGCAGTGTTTGACAGGTAATTGATTTTTATTATTATTATTTTTGGTTTATGGGACAAAATTAAAAGAAATTCTAAATGTTCACATGCATGGTTTGCTTTCAATTTTCAAATTAAGCTTCTTAATTTTTTATTCATTATTGATCATGATCACCTCCACATAATTAATCACATAGATGCATAACCATTTAGCTTCCTCAATTTTATTTTTCGAAATTTTGGACTTCTAGATCCATTTAATTTTCTGAATTAATTGAATTCTAGTGAAATGAATTCTTTCAAATTAGCGGAAACTCAACCTTATTAACTGACTTTGTGTTTGGACTTTGGATAGAGGATTTGGAGCAGGAATTTAGGGAAGAACTAGAATTTGAAGATGTCATTTAACAAGTCCTAGGTTTGGATAACTATTTGAGGAAATTTCAAGTTTCTGCTTAGGACTTTTATCTAGAATTTAGTATTTATTCACAACAAGAAACTAATTTAATTTTGACATATGCCAAAGAAAAAAAAAAACTTTTGAGAGAAATTTATTTATTGATTTTTATGAAAAAAAAAAAAAAACATTTTCTTCCATGTACCTTTCCATCCAAAAAAATTCTGGTTAAAAAAAAAAAAAAAGAGAAAAGAATAATTCCTTAATTTTTTTCAATGTGCTGTATATGATAACTTCTTAAGTTCCAATTATAACCTAATCTCTTTTCACCGGTACACTCACATATTAATTTGGACAAAACTTATATACAATACATTAAGTGCTATTTTTTAGATTCATCTCTAAAGATTCTGTCGGATGGCTATTTAGCTAAAAAATATGCTAAATTTTAAGAGGAAAATCTAAGGAACAACACCTAAGTACTGTACTTAAGTTTTACCCTTATTAATTTATCCATAAATTATTCTTTAATTATTGTATAAAGTAATATAATAGAAATATTACAAATTTGTCCATGTAACCTTAATAAACAAATCATAGCAAAGTACATGAAACATTTGTTTATTATTATCGACATAGATATAAATTATATTCATTATTACATCAATTTGTATGCATCTTAGGTGGTTTGCTTCAATACCCACCTCGACACAGCCGAACAGGCTTTACGTGCATTCAGGAACTTCAGCTGGATTAACAACCAACATCGCCGCACAACTATCAAAGGGACTCCCACAAAGAACAACCTTTGAAGACCTCGCCGATGCCGGAATATCCTTCGGCATATACTACCAGTCTCTACCCACAACCCTTTTCTACAGAAACCTAAGGAAGCTCAAGTACGTGGGCAACTTCCAGGAATACGGCTTGTCGTTTAAGAATGATGCAAAAAAAGGCAAGCTCCCACGTTATGTTGTGGTGGAACAGCGTTACTTTGACAATAAATTGACCCCAGCCAATGATGATCATCCATCACATGATGTGTACAATGGTCAAATGTTTGTGAAGGAGGTGTATGAGACACTGAGGGCTAGCCCACAGTGGAATGAAACCCTTTTGGTGATCACGTATGATGAGCATGGTGGGTTCTATGATCATGTGCCTACGCCAGTGAGTGGGGTCCCTAACCCTGATGGGATTGTGGGACCTGAACCTTTTAATTTCAAGTTTGATCGATTGGGTGTTAGGGTCCCTACCATTGTCATCTCTCCTTGGATTGAAAAGGGCACTGGTAAGTAATTAAAGTCTTACCCATTTTTGCTTTGTTTATGTCTAAATCTTTGACGGTAAATCTTGTTGCACACAACTTATCACACGTACATTCACTAAGGTACATGTTTTATTGAATTTTCAAAATAAAATTTTAGCCTGCGTGGTGTGTGATAATCATTACCCACTTTTTAATTTTTTTAAAATATAATTATACTTTAAAAATTTTCAATAAAAACTAATCTAATTGCACCCTTTTTATTAATAAAATGACAGTTAATCCAAATATACCTTAATCAAGGTAAGACATATCTATTATGAACTTTACAATCACATCCATGTTTTGTGCAAAAGTCATTTTAGTAGAAATAATTAACTTGACCCTCTGTTTTTTAATAAAAAAAAAGACACATTTGGTTTTCGTGTTTTACTAGGAAATGGGAGGAAAGTCATGCCTCTTCTAGATGAAAAATATCTTAATGTTCTGTGTATATCATTTGGCACTCTTTGATTTAAAAGTTTATTTACATACTTGTTAAGAGTTAATAAAGTACAAATATACTTAAAAAATTTGAGGCTTTAATAATTGTACACGAACAAATAATATAGTAATATTTATATATATAAAAAAATAATATAGTAATAAATTAACCGAAAGAAAAACTATAATCTCAAAAAAGAAGAAGAAGAAGAAGAAGATATTCTTAGGCATAAAAATGTCTTTTCCCCCATGGATAAAAGTCTCTTTATTTTGTTGTTATATCTAATGGTTGTCAACATCACCATCCACAATCATATCTATACCAAAGCATAAGTCTTATCTAAGGTAAGTGAAATATTGGACCACTCACCAATCACCAATATGAAATAAAGAACGTATGCAACTCTCACCAATCACCAATATGAAATAAAGAACGTACGCAACTCTCTAACAATAATATATCGTCCTTTACTTTACAACCCTTTTAATTACGCATCTCCAAGTAATAATTGCAGATTGCAACAGGTTTTAAGAATCACTTTTGGGGTTTCAATCTGAATATTTTGGGTGTAATTAAGTTGATACTTTGAGTTGTTATATACTATATGTCTTGTATTATTTGTATTTTATTCTTGTTTGTAAGAGTTTCTGTGGAACACAATTTTTAATTCACATACTATATATATTATTCTTGGTCCTCTGAAATATATTATATAATTACATATTTCCAGTCATGTACTTTAGATTGATCAATGTCATGATGAACCTCACTTTCCTTGGCACTATCTTTAAGAGCTTCTGGTTACCATTATGTCTTGCTTTCAGCTAGGCCCAAAGTCATACATAGAAGCTTCCATTTTCACACTGCTTTTTAAGAATAGTATAAATGGCAGACATTGGAATAATGGGAACCTCACCCATTACTTTTTCGTTTTTATCTGTTTTGTCCAAAAGCATGGTCATTATTATAATACTGATTTTTTTGGTTTATAGTTTATAACTTGTGATGGTGGTAATGATACAGTTGTCCATGGGCCCAATGGTTCACCATTTCCAACATCAGAATATGAACACTCATCCATCCCAGCAACAGTTAAGAAGCTTTTCAACTTGTCCTCACCCTTTCTAACCAAGAGGGTTGAATGGGCTGGCTCCTTTGAAGGACTTGTCCAAACAAGAACAGAACCCAGAACTGACTGCCCAGGTTAGTCATTTTAAGAGCACCTCAGCACATGTAAACTTTTGTAAATTTTTAACCAAAAAAAAAAAAAAAATTTGTAAATTTAAATGGTTGCTAGAGTATATATAATTGCTATTATACATATAAATCTATTTTTAATACTTTTTTACTTATATATAGATAAAAATGATTTGAGACAAAAATAAAAAATTGATAAAAAAAATATTTTAGTGAAATTTGTGTAAAATAGATAATATAAAGTAAATATTTTTGAAAAGCAATTATATTAAAAAAAACAAGTTTTTATGTTAAAATAGAAATGAATTTTTGTATGAGCTGATTCGAATGCTAAATAAATCAATTAGAGAAACATTGTGATGCATAGTGGAAAAAACCCACAATTGTAAATGCTAGTGAGTAGTGACATGATATTTATCACATTTTGTTTTTTCAAAATTGCAGACATGACATATTGTAAAATTTTAATTAGAGTAACATCACATTTACCTGAAAATCTAGTGCTGTTAGTATTTTTATTATGTACCAATTAGGATAGGTCATGTTGATAGTCGTGAAAATTATTGTTTCCTTAGACTTATTGTTGTAAATTTCTTGACCTATCGTGGTCTCTTTGAATTAATCACAATATTTTCTCTTGCTATTTCAATAGTTCAACTTCCTACTCCAGTGAAGATTAGGAGTACTGAGGCTAATGAAGAGGCCAAGTTGACTGAATTCCAGCAAGAGCTATTGCAGCTAGCGGCTGTCCTAAAAGGAGAAAATGTCTTCACAAGTTTCCCAGACAAAATAGGGAAGGGAATGAACGTTAGGCAAGGGAAGGAGTATGTAGATGATGCTGTAAAACGCTTCTTTGAGGCTGGGCTTTATGCCAAGAAAATGGGAGTTGATGAAGAACAAATTGTCCAAATGAGGCCCTCTCTCACTACAAGGCCATCAAAATCTCCAAGCAAAAATCCATAAAGAGGATGATGCTAAATGAAAAAAAGTGATAGAAATATTTGTTGAGAAAACTGGTAGTGTATCACTAGGTACATATGTACAAAACTACTACTAGTTCTTTGTATCTATTCAAATTAAAAGAAAGGTGAAAAAAAAGATAAGGTAAAAGATAGATTACTGAATAATTAATAAAACTATTTATTCTTTACAAGGCAGTTCTGGTTCAGTGGTGCTAAGTAGTTAAACAATCGATTGTGTGCCTAGACCTTACAAAGATTAGGGGGGTGTTTGATGAGTGTTTCTAAACAATAATTTTCAGTTTTTAAACAATATTTCACGTATTTTTACACACTTTTTCACTCACGCTTATTTCCACAAAAGTTTTTAAACAATAATTTTCAGTTTTTAAACATATCTACCAAACGGGCTCTAGCATTTTTAATTTTTTTATGAGGTGAATTAGTAATTGTCTACTTGAGCCAGCTACATTTGGGCAAGGGGCACTAGTGATTTATAGCTATAGGTACTGGTCCTTAAGCCCAATTTGCATTTTTATCTAGATCCTATTATCAACATGTTAGAGAACACAAGCCCAAAAGAGTTTGAAAGGGCATCCATTCTTTTTATAGCCCAATGTGCAGCCAATAATTTGACCAATAAATCTATTGTCATTAGTCTCCAAATGTCAGTGAATAGAACGATTTAAATGTCATATTCTTGACAAAAGCAAACTAAGTTCCAGCAAGTTACAATCAATAAAAGTAGAGTCACATAAAGAATTTAAAAAATTGAAATGTCATGGTTCAAAATAGACCCTTTGGTTTCCTTTTTGAGCTTGTAGGAAAATATCAGCCTATATAGTACTGTATGTGTGTGTGAAACCATTCAAAGTGTTGAAATATTTTTTGAGGAACAAAGTGTTGAAACTTGAAACTAGTCAAATCGAAATTATGGAATGTGTATATCATTTTGACAATTTCATCTTACTATGAAATCATCTCTACTATTAACATAGAGGATCTTGCATCTCATAAAGGTCCACTTTTGATGGATCTTCACATGACTATTGCCAACCAAGTATTTGATCCAGCACTACCAATCCTTTAGCCAGTACGTAAAGAATATATTGGTGCTATTTTAGATGAGTAGATTGTTCCGCTAGAGATAGAGAAGTTCAATGCTTTTTAGTTGGTTGGAGGTGACGACCATAGTTAGGGTATGTTTGGATGGGGGGAGATGAAAAAAGAGAGGAGGGGAGAGGTAGGGTGGTTCGAATATTCACCATCCAAACATAGTGTTAAACCACACATGAATCACTCATGATGAGGTATAATCAGGGACGGAACCAGGATTTGAACTTAGGGGGGGCAAAAGCATGAATCAAAAAAATTTCAAGTGACATGATTTATTAAAAAAAAAAAATCATGGTAGACAAAACAATTGCACTTTATTACCATAAATATTTAAGTCAAGAAGGAAATAATATGAACAAAAAAGTTGAAAGTTACAATATGATATTCAAACCAGGGACGAAGCCAGAACTTTGAGTTAGAGGGGGCGGTTTTACTGTTGGTTGTATGTGACGGTTTCAACATCTAATTTTGCTACTTAGCTGCTGAGATTTTTTTTTTTTTTTTTTATGGATAAGAACAAAATTATTTTTGTTTAGAATTTTTTAAAAGGCAAGGTTATTTATTTTGGATAAAATTAGTTAATTTTTAGTTTTATTGATAATTTTTTTTGTTGAATTTTTTTTTTTTTAAGGCTTGTGTATTTTGTTTTAGATTTTAGATCTATAAATTTTTTTTATGATCATTAAAATGAGGGAAATGCTAGAGCTACAAGTTTTTTTATAAATTACTGATGTGATAATTAAGTGATTACTGATAAGTAAAAAAATGATGTGAGAAGTGTGCCTGTATGCGAACTAATAAAAATTTGCTACCATAATAGTTTGTAAAAATGTTTTAAAAAAGTTTGAGTATAGCATTACTCTAAAAGAATCAATGATATTACTAAAAGGAAACAAAATATAATTTTATAGAACAAAATTGCTAAAATTAGTACACACACATATATATATAATAATATTTTTTTTTTATAAAAATTTAGGGGGGGCCATTGCCCCCCCTAGTCCAAGTGTGGCTCCGTCACTGATTCAAACCTTTTCGAAGAAGAATAAAAAAAAGAAGAGGACCTTGGATCTCCAAATTTTGGATAATTGGAATAAATATGTTAATTTTATCACATTGACCAACTCACCAATATGATAAACCCATACTTTTGGATGCAACTAAAAATCACACTAATGAAGTTTTCAAAACTTTCTTTGAGGATTGTAAAAAATTGAGATATTAATATAAAGAGTTGACAATACTACATCATCAATATTGGCTTCTAAAAGAATTTTGCATTTTATCTTTTGAAAAAAAAATTAAATATTGTAATTAACTTTATTTATAAATCAATTAAAAAGTTATATAAATTATTGTCACCCCTGTAAGGGAATTTTTTTTTCTATGAGATTTTTTTGGTTATGAGTTATTGAATTATGATATTGGTAATTTGTGGATTTTTTGTTGTGTTGTATTTGGACTATGAAGGGGCCATGGGTCCAAAGAAATTGTTAAGTGATTAGTTTCTTTTGGATTATTTGGACCAATTTAAAAATTTGAGGGGGGCCTACTATAAACTCTAAAATATGGACATGCAAATAAAATAGCTAATTTAAAGAGGGGGGGGGGGGGGAGGGCAATTGCCCCCCTCTGCCCCTTAGTGGGTCCGTCCCTGGGTATAATGGCTTGACCAAGACCTACTATAAACTATTTAGAGCTAGTGAGCTATCAAGAATCCAATGAGTGAATATCATATGGGAATTTATAAACCAATTCTGGCAAAAGAATATAAAATTAAGGCTAAATTACAGTGTTGATCTCTCAAGTTTACTTTGCAAGCGCAAATGGTCCCTCAAGTGTACTTTGCAAGAGCAAATGGTCCCTTAAATTTCAAGTGAGCGCAATTAGTCCCTTATGTTTTCAAATGAGTTAACAAAAGGATTTATATTGCTCATTTTGAAAACTTGAGAGACTAATTGTACTTAGTTAAAACTTGAGGGACCAATTACGCTCACATGGTAAATTTGAGGGATGAATATTGTAGTTTCACCTAAAATTAAATCACAAAACATTCACTCAATAGATTGTTATATGGTTGACTTGGTATTCGTATTAAGATATATATATTTCCCAAGATTCAACACTCCTGTTTGATTTGATTAATAAATTATCATTGGATTTTTTTTGGGTGGGTATACTTATTTCAATCAACTCTAATTGCTAGCTTCTAGATTTTATCCCTTTTTTTAACTAATTTTTTTTCCCACCATTTGGTGTTGATTACTAGGTTTATCATTTTTTTGTAATACCCTTCATTTTTTGGTTCTTTTATCAGTTTCCCACAAGTCAGGCGTCCCCAAAATTTGCTTTGTGCTGCATCAGAGATATATAGTATTCTGGTGCATTTAAGTGGTCAAATTATACTTTTTCACAAGGTACAAGCAACCTGAAATTTTATTGTCAGTTGTACACATAGGAAATCGTTACTATGCCTTTTTCTTTAACAAGGTGTACTGTTCTGGATTAATGTAGAGGTTTTTAGCATTTTATACTTTTGAGTGCTTATTTGAGCATTCTCATCAACAATTGCAAAAAATTTAACATTTACAATCTTAAAACACTACTTTTTCAATTTTAATACCTCATTTTACAATATACCAAATATCAAAACTTCTATATTTTTACAACTTCATTTAAATATTATTTCTTTATAATTTTTTATTCCTTTTTTGTTTTTATTTTCTTCATCCTCTCTCCCTCTCGATTCATTGTCTTCCTCTCTCCCTCTCGATGACCCACGCTGATAAGACCAATCAAGTTGACGATCCATGCCGGTTAACTCGACGATCCATGCCGGTCACGTCGATGATCCATGAAAGCAGACCCATGAACTCAGACCCACAAAATTGCCGGAGCACATCAGACCACGACCCAAAACGCTAAATCCATAACCCACACAACCACTGTCGAATCTAACATCAAATCACATACTTAAAAAAAGAAAAAGAAAAAGAAAAAAGAAAAAAAGAAACCACTGCGATAAAGATTGGTTTGGTTTGATGCTCCGGCCTGGGTTTCGTCGGAGAGGGAGGTAGAGACATCGAGCAGAGGGAGAAAGAGAGCAGAGAAATGCTTAAACCTTGACTTTATGTTTTGATCATAGTTTGCCAACATATTACAAATTGAAGTTTTAATACATTAGTTCCTAAAGTCTTAGAACCTAACACTTACAAGTATTGAAAACAATTAAATAATATCCATCACATATAAATCAACAATATCCATTCACAATTCAAAAAAATAAGAAACACTCCCAATATGAATTTAAACCACCTTATAACATCATGCAAGCCACCCTCTTGTTCCAACACAACAACTCACCACAAAACCAATTCTCAACAAAACAATGTATAATGCTTACAAGAATTTAATATGAAATTACTTACTATGCTCAAGCCAGCACAGACCTCTACCAAAAAAATCCAAAGTGACCACAAAAAAATAATGTTTAACCTGCCAAAAACACAAAAATAAAAAGTTATATTCTTGCTCTCCATGCCATAAATGAACAAGTTGTAATTCTCACGTATATGCATGAAACCCACATCCGTAGACCTCACATGTATGTCAATGAGAGGTTGCATATACCCATTACATGAAACACCACCATTATAAAAGCCGACTTGCCACCTCCATTATGCCATCTTTTAAACTCTGGGTAACTTATACCAGCACCATCCTCTAATATTAGAATTCAAGGCATGTGAGTATGTGACAAATGCCAGTTAATTTAAGTCATTGAAGTAAAACCACATGAACTTCAAGAATGTATGCTTATAAAATTCTTTTTAAAAATCAAAATAATTCTAAGCCCAAAAAACAAAGAAAATTTAATAAGGACAGTTGACATCATACTGAAATGAAAGCAACGCAATTAAACTTCATAACCCATGTCAACAAAGCAACATTGTCTTTTGAATTTTAGTAAAAATCAATCATCATTCCTTAAAAACACCTCAAGCTAAACTATTATTACATTACATTATATGAACATTTGCATTTACTGGGGAGGTTTTTAACACAACAACATAAAATGTGGTTAGCATCTAGCATCTCATAGTAACTGTGTTGCACTCAGCAATATTAGACAGCGCATTGCGCTTAATGTTTTTGGACAATGCCTTAAGGTTACTTCTCAACAAGCCTTCACCACGAGTATTTCCCCTTTTTTTTTCTTGGTAAAATTCAAATACCATGGCTACAATACCTTGTGTGAATAGTAGGCCTACCACCACAATTCATACTTTACATTAAAAGGATGAACTACATAATAAGCATTTATCTATTGCAAATCATGGCATCAAAAGGAGTTCCTATATTAAGGAAATCAATTACGTGTCCTGTGAAGACTATAATTTTATTACTTCTGGAAAAAAAAAAAAAGAAACAAACAAACTACAATAAATTATTATTTATAATAAATAAAAATGCAAAATCAAATAATTAGAACATCAAAGATATTAAATAGAATATTCAAATACATGTCTAACACAACACTATGCATTATTGAACCTGATATAGCTGAAGTGAATAGACAACTAGACATTACATATAACATATTAAGCACAAGGCACCAGATATATAATATAAAATTATAATTTATATTAAAAAAAAGAAAAAAGAAAATGTGAGGAATGAGGTTTGATGGAGTGACATACGAGTGAGTGAGTGTGGACACAAGGGATATTTGGAGTCGCCACCTAGTTTTTGCAATGGTCTAAGAACCATATATATATATATATAGCGTCCTTTTTGAGGAAGAACCTTTGATTTACTACTAGAGTATGGGTTTGGAGTTTAGGTATGCTCTTGAGAAGGTGCTAGGCACCTAAAATTGCCCAACCCTAAGGTTGGCCTCCCATCTTTGTGTCTTATGTCTTAACCTTATTAGAAACTAATTCAACATTTGCATTTTGAGCTCACACACACACTAACATGCATCTAACATACAATTGTGACATCTTTATCCCAAAACAACACTTATCTAACTTAAAGCAAAAGAAAGCCAAACCCAAACACATCTAAGAACCCTAACATGTAAAACCCTATCATATATCAAACAAAGTAGGCACCCAGGCATGACAACAACCATATCGTCATGAAGTCATGGAATCCTTTAGTTTCAACACCACATGAACATGTTCATCACAAAATTTGCGTGTTCATGTCAAAAAATGACTTACATTTGCTTACCTTGTAGCACCTTAGCACCTATGGCATCATGAATGGGCATGTGAATGCATGTTCATGTCATCAAAGCAAAAAACAAACATAAAACCCTAATCAACAAGCATATAGGACAAAGACTAAGATATGTATGAACATAATCAAAGGATTTAAAAAGAGACAAAAAATGTGAACCAAACAAACCAAACAACATAAGAAATCTGAATTAGGGTTTCTGGGCAAGTACTTGAGTATGCAGCCAAAGGTCTGCGTATGCAAGGTTTAACTAGTGTACACATGTCATGGCATGTGTGCACGGACTTGTTCAACAACCCTAACCCAGAAATGTGAAACAAAAAACATAGCACAAATAAAAACCCTAATCCTTGCAACCAAGCATGCTCAGAACAAAAAAGAACTATTAAACTAACCTAAGAAAACATCTATAAACATAAACTAAGCAAAGAAATAGGATTAAAACAGAATAGAAAAACAGAAAAATAAAAGAGAAAGGGTTGAAGCTTGATACCTCAAAAGGAGTTCCCAAGCTTTGATTTTGACTGTTCCCCTTAGTCAAATCTATTACAGTCAATAAACATGCGATTAGTAATCTTAAACTCAAAGGATTGGAGTTAGAAAAGGTCCCAATCAAATAAAATTGACTTGAGGGTGTTTTGTGAAAAACTCCCTTTTGATTCACTATTTTCTAATGAATCTTAGGTTTTTCTTGTGGGATTTCTGTATGTTTTGAAAATATACCATGTAAGGCTTTATATAGTGGAAAAAAAGGGGTTTGGAACAGTTTCCAGACGATGTGAGATTCATTCCAAACCTCAGCCATTATTGCAGAAAACTTGCCTTTTTCATACTTCTGAAATCGTAGCTGCGTATGGAGGAATGTGCCTACGTACGCATGCTTTGGCCCATGTATGCAAGCTGCTGCCCACGTACGTGGGCCGAGGGTCACTTTGGTATTTTATTTTCAAAAATATGTTTTTGCTCATTTAAAGGGTTATATTTTCCATTTTAACACTCCTCAAGTCAATTTGATATCTAATTGGGCTCTAAATGGGCCTTGGGCCTTAGAGTTTGAGCATCATTAGAGAACGGGGGCCCGAGTTATAAGGGGTACAAAATGCAGTGTCTACAGTGAGGCGAGGGTGATGATCAGTGCTGGTGAACGAAAGGGAGATCCGAGGTGAAGGAGAGAGTGGCTCGACGACAATGATGAGACAGAAAGGTGTAGCTTGGCGGCAGCATAGATCAGAGAAAGGCAGTGATAAGATGGAGAGGACTAGCTTGGCGGCGGTGTGGATTGTCTGACATGCGAGGGAACGGTGGAGAGGTGTGGCTCGACGGAGGTCAGGATCGGTGGAGGTGTGGAATGACAGAGTGAGGCTCGATGTAGGTGAGGATCGGTGGAGTGAAGCTCGATAGCGGTGGAGCTCGATGGACTGAAGCTTGACGGAGGTGAGGCTTGATAACTTGGGTGAACGGCGAGATTAAACAGCTAGTGAGAGAGAGAGAGAGATGTGAGGATGTGGTTTTTGAAAAATGAGGAAATGAGGGTTTTTTTTTTTTTTTTTTTTTTTTTTTTTTTTTTTTTACTTTTTTATATTAACACTTTTAGCGACAAAAATTATTTTCGTCGCTATAGACCACATTTAGCGATGAATTAGAGTTCTGTCGCTAAAATGTCTTATGGATATTTTATATGGACAAAGTTTAGCTACAAAATTGATTGTAGTGTAAGGATACAACTTTACTCAATATCATTCACATTACTACATATTTTGAAAATTTTACCGTTGAATTGCATGTTCTTTATGTTCTTAATACACATATCAAATTTTGTGTCAATTGGATATTATTTATTCTATGATCTATAAGTTTACATTTTATGTTTTAAATTACAAAAACTTGCAATTTAAAAAATTTATTGATGACATAGTTATTGATCTTTAATTTTATAAAATTTTGCAAGTATGGAGGACATAAGAAGAAAATGTAATCCAACGGTGGATTTTTACAAAATTTGCCTCCAATAAGAAGATATTAAGTAAGGTTGTAGCAATTTTGTAGCTAAGGTTTGTCCATTTTATTTCAAGCCGATTTTTTAGCAGTGACTGTGTTTTGTCGCTGTTGGGGACTTTTTGCAACGAAATTTTTTTCGTCACTGATAATCCCCCAACAAAACCTACAGCGATGAAATTATTTCCTTGCCAAAAACTTAAAGTTTTAGCGACGAAATATTTCATCGCTATAGACTAATTAAATTCGTGCCCAACTTTTTCCTTTTGGCGCCTTGTTTCAGATCAACAAATAGCAATGAAATTCCAATTTTGTCACTAAAGATTTTTTTTTTTTTCATTTTTGGCGACGAATTACGAATTTCGTCACTAAATGTAAGTTTTCAACGACGAAAAATGTTTCCTCACTAAAATTCGTAACTAAAAATGCATTTTGTTGTAGTGAATTGTTGTTTCTTTGATGAACTCATTGCTAATAAAGTTCTTTAACAATTATGCTATAATACAGATGCAACATTTTCCAAAACCATTTTACATAAAACATTACAACATTATCTGTACATCACGAGTAACTTACTAGTTATATTCAAGAGATGTGTTCAAGTTACATTTGGTGTAACTTAACGAGAGTTACACTATCTCTTAATTTATTATTCAAAACCTTTTTTTTAGAGAATAATTATTTAAAACCTCATTAAATAGCACCCAAGCAAAGTAAATATTCAAAATTAATAGAGCGTATTACTGGTTTAAAGAAGAAAAGAAAATGATAAGAGTATTACAGAGTCAGGCCAAAAAAAGAAAAAAAAAAAGAAAAAGAAAAGAGAATTGCAAATATATTTATAAAGTCATTCAACAAAGAAAAGGTATCTGTGTTATACTTATTTTAGTATAAAATTTGATAATTTGTATTGAAAATAAAACTTTTTAAGATTTTTACTATGAAATTGGTAAAAATGAATTTATTTTAAGAAAAAATGCCATCAAACATAATTTTGATTGAAAATACTAAATTCTTTTTTTTTTTGTTAGGTGTGTGTATATAAAAAACTTATGAAATAAAAAAGTGTGTATATATATGTGTGTGTATATAATAAAAAAAGCATTTGTGTGTATGTATAGACTTGTGTGGGGGATTGTTAGTGCCACAAACAAAAATTCCTGTTGCCCCTGTCCAAGTAATAATTGCTGATTGCAACAGGTTTTAAGAATCACTTTTGGGGTTTTAATCTGAATATTTTGGGTGTAATTGTGTTGATATTTTGAGTTGTTATATACTATTTATCTTGTACTATGTGTATTTTATTCATTGTTTGTAAGAATTTCTGTGACATAAAATTTTTAATTCACATACTATATATTAGTCATAGTCCTCTGACAACAATCATATATCATTTCCAATTTGTATTACTTCAACATATTATATAATTACATATTTGTACTATAGTTTGCAGCACTAGATTAATCAATTTCATGATTAACCTCATTTTCTTGGCACTATCTTTAAGGTCTTGTGGTTACCATTATGTCTTGCTTTCAGCTAGGCCCAAGTCATATATAGAAGCTTCCATTTTCACACTGGTCTTTAAGAATGGTATAAATGGCAGACATTGGGATAATGGGAACCTCACTCATTACTTTTTCGTTTTTATCTCTGTTGTCCAAAAGCATGGTGGGAAACCCTACTCATTATTATTATACTGATTTTTTTGGTGTATGGTTTATAACTTGAGATGGTGGTAATGATACAGTTGTCTACGGGCCCAATGGTTCACCATTTCCAACATCAGCATATGAACACTCATCCATCCCAGCAATAGTGAAGAAGCTTTTCAACTTGTCCTCACCCTTTCTAACCAAGAGGGTTGAATGGGCTGGCTCCTTTGAAGGACTTGTCCAAACAAAAGGAACCCAGAACTGACTGCCCAGGTTAGTCATTTTAAGAGCACCTCAGCAAACGACCAAAGTTAGGGAATGTAGGTGGCTGTAATATTCACTGTCCAAACATAGTGTTAAAATGCACGCGATTCACTCGAGATAAGTTGTAACAACTTAACCAAGACTTACTAGAAACTATTTAGAGCTAGTGAGCTATCAAGAATCCAATGAGTGAATATCATATGAAAAATCGATAAACTAATTCTGACAAAAGAGTATAAAATTGAATTACAAAACATTCACTCATTAAATTGTTACATAGGTGACTTGGTATACATATTATAAGATATATATATATCCCAAGATTCAGCACTAGTGTTTGATTTGATTAATAAATTTTCATTGGAATTTTTTTTCCAATGGGTGGGAGACTTATTTCAATCAACTCTAATTGCTAACTTCTAGGTTTTATCCATTTTTTTTACTAATTTATTTTCTCACCAATTGGTGTTGACTACTAGGTTTATCATTTTTTTTCTTGTTCTTTTCTTTTTAATTTTTTAAAATTTTTTTTAATCCCATTCGTTTTTTTGGTTCTTTTATCAGTTTCCCACAAGTTCGGTGTCCCCAAAATTGCTTTGTGTTGCATCAAAAAAATATAAGGGCATGTTTGGTAACTGTTTTTTCCCATTATTTTCTGTTTTCAAAAAAAAAAAATTTTCTATTTTTGAAACTAAAAAACTTGTTTGGCAACTCAAAATGGACAGAAATAAAAAACTGTTCTCAAAACTCAATTTGTGAAGGAAATTGAAAACGTGCAAAATGCTATTTTTAGTTTCTAGTTTTCAAAAGTAAAAGAAAATATGCTTTTAATTTAATGAATCTGTCTTATTTAATGAGCTAACATTAGAATTCAAATCCTATTAACATATTTTAGTATTTTCTTTTTTTTTTTTCCTCAAAAAACTATTTTTTTTTTAATTTCAACTAACTAAACATGTTTTTAGTTTCAAAAATACAGAAAAAAAATTGTTTTTTCTTTATATTTTCAAAAACAAATTTTTAAAAATAGAAAACAAAAACTATTATCAAACATAACTTAAGGGTATGTTTGGTAACTGTTTTTTCCCTTTATTTTCAGTTTTCAAAAACAATTTTCTATTTTTGAAACTAAAAATCTGGTTTAGCAATTCAAAATGAACAGAAAACAAAAATTGTTCTCAAAACTCAATTTGTAAAAGAAATTGAAAATATGCAAAATGCTGTTTTTAGTTTCTAATTTTAAAAATTCAATGAAAACATGCATTTAATTTAATAAATCTGTATTATTTAATAAATTAGCATTAGATTTTAAATCTTTAGTAACAACATATTTTAGTGTTTTATATATTTTTTTTCTTCAAAAAACTTTTTTTTTATTTTTAATTTCAACTAACTTAACATGTTTTGATTTCAAAAATATAAAAATAAATAAATAAATTTTCCTTTATATTCCTAAAAACAAGTTTTTGAAAATAGAAAACAAAAACGATTACCAAACATCACCTAATATTCTGGTCCATTTAATTGGTCAAATTATATTTTTTCACAGGGTACAAGTATCCTGAAATTTTATTATCATTGTTATACACATTGGAAATCATTACCATGTTTTTTTTTCTTTAACGAAGTACACTGTTCTGCATCAATGTAGAGGTTTTAGCATTTTATACTTTTGAGTGCTTATCATAGGGTTCTTCCAATAAGGCAAAACTGAGTTCTCAACATTGTCTGTTCAGCTTCATCACCAAACACCACCAATACATACATCTCTGTCATCTCTACAACAGGTTTAATTCTCAAGCACCCAATAAATTAAAACATCAACCTAAAATTATGACAACATTGGCTAACAAGGCTGATTTGTTTAAAAATTGTTTCTTGAACACCAAGGGCACACAAAATTCTGAATGCTGAAAACTTTCAATGTAGAAATTAAAACTCATCTAGTAATCTAACACGTGTATACAAAAGAATTAGTGCCCTTCATGTTTATACTTCATTGCTAAAGAAAGATCTGTTATTTAATTCATCCAGATATTCCTTTTCTTTACCTATACTGTTCGTTTTGTAAAGTGTAATTTGTATTGATGACTTTCTTCAGGTGGCCACAGGCTTATTGTGTTATTCTTGGTCTGAGCCACTCTTTAACGTGTCCCACCCAGGAATATTTGCCGTAGCCTCATTCACCATCTTCACAAGTCTAACCTGCAAAAAGAATAGTGAAGGATCCATGAGAGAGAGAGAGGATCACACATTGCATTCAAATCGATAATGTGCAAATGGAAATGGTAGAAAGGCTATGTAGCATGCTAATATCAGTCATCAACACATGCAAGACTAAATTCATAAATCATATACATTAGTAACAAGGTGTCATAGTCAAAGCACTGGCTAGGCAAATCACAATGATGATCAGGGCTAGAAAAGACATTCTTTGAAGATACAAGGCAATGACATCCCAAGAATGGACAATGAGCCATGTGGATCCCAAAAGATCAGATAGTAATGCACCACATATATGAGTGCAAAGAGATACTTGGCTTGGGTCTCATAGAATTCTATATAGGTATGTAGACATTTTTGTCTGTAGAAGTTTGAATATATTAAAAAGAAAAAGTGGTTCAACCGAAAGGAAAGAAAGGAAATCAGACAAATACAAGGGCTACCTCCTAAAATTTAAAATACTCAAGATAAAATGATGAGAAAGAAAAGCCAGCTGATTTAGCCATCAAATCCAAAAGCAAAAACGTTAGCTTATATATAGGAAGCTCAACGGTAACTCATATTGTTCCTCTAAATAAGTAATAAATCTTATTAGAAAAATTAATTCAACAGGACACCGGGAGTATACTAGCTGAGAGTTAAATGAAAGTTCTAAAATTACAATGATCAATAACCTCAAACAAGTTTGAAAGAAAAAACCTCCCTCAAGCTCTCCCCCACTCTAGCAAAGTCTTCCAAAAAAAAACTCTTTTAGTTCTAATAATTCCCATTCACACCCTTCAAAACTCTAGCATTTCTTTCCTGGTAACTCCTATTGTTCCTCTCCCACCGTGGACACTGTGATAAGAAGAAGCACAAGACACAATCCTCTCACACCCTTCCAAACCTTCCTTTCTTACTAACTAATCAATACCTAAACCACTGATATTGTCATTACCCAAGAGATCCCAAAAATAGAGCAAACCAGTCCCTAGTAACAAAGCAAGGTAACTGCTCCTCTCCACACTCACGTATAACATTATTTCACTATGAAATTGACAGCTTTAACATGATTTACGTTGTAAGATATTGGCATCCCAAAACTCCTCCATGGAATTCAATGCCTAATCCCTTTTTAACATCTGATTGTCAGGGTTATCCTCAGCTCCCACTCTTAGAAAACCTGTTTTCCATCCTATTGTTATCTACATAATGGATCTTCACTAATGCAATAAAGGCAAAGAGAGAAATATGGTAATGTAGCTAAGTCTGCATCAACCCCATTGGAGTTCTTAGAATGTAGACCCTCTTATGAGTTATTATTAATTTATTCTATATTCTAAAACAAAGAAGTCCCATCCTTTCTTTCACAAATCTTGTCAATAGCACTTTTATATTCAAAGCAACCATGTCGTCAAAAATATTTCCTTTCTCTAATTTCTTAATGGTTAGTCCTAGCAGTTAACAGTTTTGGGAGGCATATTTTGAAAATTCTTAGTCTATTTTGCTGGCATGATATCCTAATAATTTTAATAAAATAGATAATCGAGTTTCTTTCAGAAAAAAAGGGTGTAGCCCTGGAGGCATGCAGGAGATATGCAAAAGAAATGAACAAAACAAAAGCCTAGATTCTATGATTACAAAGATCCAAGAACTCCAAAAGAACTGAACCCCCTATGGCCTTCATCCAACTGAAAAGGAGATGAGAAACAAAGACTTCAACCCCCTTACTGTGAGCTTCAACCTTCAAGAGTAACCTTATTACTAAAAAAAAAAAAGCTATGTTGATGCCACCAAAAATTTTATATATGGGGATTCTTTGTTGGCTTTTTAATAGGAACAACTAGACAGCAGTTGCTACTAACAAAGGAATTCTCTTTTTTGATAGGTAAACACAACTCTTGCACCCAGACAGGATTGAATTTGTGAGCTCAACATTCACCTCTATTTATAAATGGAGGATCCAAAGACATTGGCTTAATAACGAAAGAATTCCTCTCAATGAATCTATCTAGTTAACTATCAAAAATTGTAACTTGTCCTTGCAATCTCCAATTTTGCAAGTTGCATCTCCATCATTTCAGCAAGAAAAAGTTGGCATCTCCATCACTTTCAAAGTCCAAAAAACTGAGTTTGTCTTAGCCCCTAGTAATGAAAAGGGGAGTCGTATTTTAGTATTTTGAGAGGTGTAGAGTCAATTTTGAGACAAACTGAACAGTTACTGATCACAAGTAGCTCACCACACTTTGTGGCTCAATAGTCGTGATTTGTGGTGTATATCAGTAAATGATACATTCAATATGCTTCTTGTTTTCATCCCCATCAATCTGAGAGTTTGTTAAAAACAAAAATTATTTTGAGGTTAACAGTGACAACTGTGGTATACCAAAAACAAAACTGAAGTTTCCCTAGCTTCAGACAAAATTAGATCTAATAAAGAAACTATTAGGATTATTTGATTATATAATAAAGTAGGGTTCCAAATTATAACCTATATAAATACAATTTTGGTTCAAGTTATTAAAATTCAATTTTGTTTCTAAAACTTGCAAAAACTCAAAATGACCCTTTCAGATTTTCATTGTTTTATTTTATAGGCAGTAACAGGTATTAAAGCAAAGAGTGACAATAGACACCTCTATGCTGAAAAAAGAGTAAATTTTTGGAGCAACTAGAACATGAATCCATAATTACAGTTGTTGAATTTGGCAAAAATACATGGGAATCAAGATTTAGGCTTGCACAAATAACACCGACAACATTTTTGTTTGATGCTTGTATTCATCAGAGCCATAAAATTAAGTTATGGAGCATGTGTTAAAACATATGGATTTTTTGTATAAACATCCGACATCTTAAGCTTAGCACTTTGTAATATTGTAACGCATGATCAATAACTTCATTGCATTTCTTAAAACACCATCATTGTGATAACTAAGGGGTATGCCTTTTGAAATAAAGGAACTTGCCAATTGAATATGCCTTTGACTGAACTGGCTTTTTTTTCTTGTTTCTCAAATTGACAATTAAAAGATAAAAGTTACTAATGAACTTACCACAGTTTCAGGAACCCCTGGAGGGGGTAAGGAGAGATTTCTTGGTGGAGGAGCACTAAGAAATGATCTCTTGTCAAAACGCCATTCTCCTATCTTTCCATATGTTAGTTCTCCCTGGATGATTACCAACTTGGAATAAATGACTTAAAAAATAATGACCAACTGAGCAAGATTTTGTTAGAAGAAATGAATAAACAAATAAATATAAAGTTTCAGAACCTCTATAATAAATGACAGTAACAATCACAGTTAAAACATCAGCCCCCTTCTATTTGAGTGTGAGGGGGAGAGAGAGAGAGAGAGGGAGAGAGAGAGAGATTTGTTCACCTTTAAAGTATAATCACATCCATAAGTATAATGGATAATGAAACTCTTTCCCACTTCCAAATCCCACGGAGGCTGGAAACTCAAAATGATGCATGTTAATGCGTATCTATGAGTTCATGAAATAGTGAATATGAAAAGGATCATATAGTATCATTCACACCTGCAGCATAAAGTCTTTGCGAAGAATATGCCGCACACCATGCAATGCAGATGCTACAGCATATGCATACCTGAATTTGACAAAGAAATGGAAAAAAAAAAAAAAAAACATCACAAGATACATCAGATGTCATAATTTGTTACCATTCACTAAATAAAACTAGTATACTGAGATCTTCTCGAATAATACTTACATTTCAAGCACCCATCCAAAAGTCTTATCGGTCTCTGGATCATCTTTCATTCTCAAGGAAATATTCACCCATGTGGGAGCAATATCTTCCAGCATGGACTGAAGAAGAAAATTTAGTGATTACCACATCATAAGTCAATCACAGTAAAAGCAAAAAGGTCAGCCCAATGACAATACAATTATAACTCTGTGATGATGATAACCACAAAGTCATTTTTTAGTACTATTGCTGGAACTCATTCTTCTTTTTCTTCTATTACTACTTCTACTTTGTAATAATAATTTGCACCTTCTAAATTTTCTACTCCTATGAAAAACCTGCTATGAATTGCTGAAAATTCAAATAAATATAGTTGAAAATCACTTAATATAAATGCGTTAACAATCAATGTCAGGTCAGTACACATGCTACAACAGTAATAAAAGATTTTACCCTTCTGATGATTACAGGAGAATTTCCTATTGGATCAATATCAGTCACAGGACCTCTTTCTTCAGGATAAAATTTCCTAATTATTTTCTCATGCTCAGTTGGTTTAATGTAGAAAAAAGGATATCCTGCTGGTTGGCTTCCATATGCCAAGTTAGGTATAGGTTTTACAAATACGTGGTCAGGCTCTGCCATTAGAATGTATCTGCATCAACCACAAAATGTGCTAACTTTTGGATTTCCATCAAGGAAGAGAGCAAACAATCTTGTATGAAATCAAAGTTTTTATTCTTACTCTTCTTCAATTGTTGCTTTCTCCAGCCATTGCACAAACGCCCATGGTCTATTTAGAACAACATAACCCTGCATAAGACATTAAATTTAAACATGAATAATTTTATATTTAGTCAAACAGGATTTTGTGATTGATAAAATATTCAAACTAGAATAGGACAAAAATAAATAAATAAAGCAAGAAGAAGATAAAGAAGAAATGGTGCTGAAACTGATAAGTATTAGCTTTATACTACTGGTGATGTGAATACTATCCCAGTGAAAAAAAACTGATGGACATCTATTGAACTTACAACACCAGTTGGCCTTTGGAGAGTTCTATTATGTTAGATGCTACTCTGATGTTGATGTCAGATTACAAAACCAATATATGTACTTTATAAACACAATCTAAACTTCGTATTTTGTTCACCACCAGAACCAGCAATCCACAACCTATAAGATCATCTAAGAGAGCTGATACCCAGCCTATATCACTATAAGCAAATTTCCATGAAATGATTTCAATTCTTTTGAACTATGCAGAATTATTTTTTTAGCAGTATAGAAACAGAGCAATAGTGACTTTATTTTGAAATCTACATGGCATGTTCATCAAAGCAACCTAAGGAAAATCTAAATTAGTGAAGGCCTGGCCAGATCAACACATGTAGAGGCATGGATACATGTATAACACAGGGAGACCGTGCAGCCCCATTTCATTGGATGAAATAGAAAGAAACTAAATATTTTTGTCATTTGCATGAAACCTGAAAATTTTATGAAATTCAGAGGATGTTATTACAAGAGAAAATGACTCAAAATTTTGTAGAATGCTTTACTGGTCATGATATTCAAACACAAGTATAATGTCTATTCGACCCAAAAAATTGCAATTTAGCAACTACCTCTACTTCTCATCGTAATCAAATGAAGCGTAAGAAAAATTTTCTCCTTCATTTTGAAAAGTTAGAGTCTATATTAGTTTGGGAAGACCGGATGCAAGTTGTTAAAGACACTTTTTCTCTCGAAACTCAGGTTTCCATGAAACAAATGAAGCAATAGACGAGTTGTTGTATACAAGACATTAATTCCCTCCTCCAAAGACAGGCTGGATACTTCATTGGACTTTCTAACTATGAATTTAAAGGAAATTCATGAAAGCATTTGAATCTACTATATATTTTTTGGAAAAAAAAAAAAATTTATGATGAACTGACAAAATCAACAAAAATAATCAATGCAAATGAATTGAAGAATACAACAAAAGATATGAGAAACCATGATACAGCAGCAATAAGATTCTCACCCTATCCAAGCCCTCTGGAAGAGGATCAACCACAAAACTTGGAATCTCCTCCATCAACTTGTCTGGAGCCCCAGAATGCAAAATCCGGGTAAACTTTCCCATGTCTGATCCAGGCATGTCTTTTGTCTTCTTATACCAGTAGTACATAATCCTACACTGCCATTGGCTATAAGGAGCATCTGTTGCTGTAAGAGCAACATGGTATTTCGGTTTCAAATCCCCTGATGAGTCCAATCCACCCGACTCCCAACTCCCCAAATTGGAAGCTTTGTTGTGTATTATCATAGTCAACAAATTATATGTTGCAAAGAAAAACCCAAATGACAAAAGCGCCAAAAGTATTGGAGACACACGCCCCATGTTTTTCCTTTCAACCATGCCTATGTCTTATTACAGGAAGATCAAATTACAAATCTTTATAACTCAACTCAACCCAATTCCCTTATCTACAACAGTTTTTGAACGCAACCCACTAAATTCCTTCAACACCCTTCCAAGTCACAGCTCCAACACACAATTCTAAGAAACAAACAGTACCCTTTTATAATTTCTTAGTGATTGAGTGAATCACAATCCACAAACCCAGACAATTGCAACAACCTATTCTGCATTACAATTATAAGAAAGCCATTATAAGTCAATGTGATATGAGTGAGCCTAGCTACTACTATTCTAACAAGCCAAATAAATGAGTATAAATATTTAGAAAGATGCTTTCTTTTTTATTTCCCAACAATAAAAAAGTCCCACAAAACAATCCCATTAATTCATAACAAATAAGAACAATAAATCATACATAGATCTGAGTCTCTACTTCAAAAAAACCAAATGGGCACACCTAAAACTCATTTCAGAACAGAAACATAACAACCAAGTTGAGAGAGAGAGAGAGAAGAGGCAGTTATATAAGATATAAATTGCACACATACAACAACAACTGACAAAATTAAAAGCCAAAATAAATGTTCATAAAAAAAATAATTAAAAAAAAAAAAAGCAATACCTGAAAAGATAAAAAAGGTGCACAACAAAGAGTGTGAGAGAGAGAAAGAGAGAGAGAGATTTTGGGTTGGGACTAGGGATCGTCAACGCTTACTTGAAAACGCGGAGGTTGGTTTGTTTATACAAGTTGGAATATTTGAATATTTTGGAAGATTTGAATCTTTGTGAACATTTTTGATTGTTGAATGACAAAAAAGAATATCTTTTTGAACGCTGGACTTAGTGTACTTTGGTGGAAACTGATGTGTGAATACTATGAAATAGACAGAGAGAGCTACATGAACAAATGGGGACCACATTTTGGTTAAAGACATGTTGCTTTTATCTCTTTTTTTTTTTTTGTCTAATCCTACATCATCTACCATTGCCAGGGCCAATAGCAATGTACATTCCTTTCTTTCAGGCAACTCATGCTTTTTTTGTTCTTATCTATTTGGTTTATTATATGAAAAAAGTTTGAGCCAATTGCAAACTAAAATAGGACTTCATTTTGATTGAACAATCATGCATCACCAACCAAAAAAAAAAAAATCAGCTTCCTTTTCATCGAATCTTCTTACATCCAGATCTACACTTGTTGGCTTTTTGGCTTTTTGGCTTAGTGACATTATTGTACATATTAAATAGTGCTGCACATATTAAACTATAATATCAAACATCAATAATTACCTGCCTTTTATTTCCCAATCAAGATAAATGAACTTTTTTTTTGGGCAAAGGAGACATATTAAATTTATAAATTATACATTACCCAACTAAAGGAGTGCACAACATATGGTGAGCTTATTTGATTAGCAACAATTTTTTAAAATCTCATATTTAAGTACAATAATATATTTTGTAGATTTTCTCCAAAAAAAAAAATTATGTAGATTTGTTTTTAAATTAAATTAACCAAGAGAGTAAAAGATTTCAAGCACACATTATATCATATACAACTATTATATAATACTGGTACACTTACAAAAATCCCATAGGAGAGCATAATACAAAAGGTTAGGACAATGACAATATGTGCAACAAATCTTTATATTCTATATATAAAGGCAAGCAACTTAGTTGTAGTAGCGCAAGGTTTATGTGGCTCAAAAAATTTTTTTTTTAAATGAAGGAGAATTCTCTTTATTTAACCTTCCACATCATCAAGACTTTGTATTTATATCAAAACATTAATTAATTATCATGTATTAATTGCTTCAAAAATTCTTATAAAATAAATTGCTTCAAAAATAAATGGTTATGCATTAATGGGATAGTTGCGTTTATTTTTATGTATTAATTATTTATAGATGGTGTAGTAATTTTTTTTTTTTTTGAGGAACCGATGGTGTATTAAGTAGTAACTACATTTATATATATATATGTGTGTGTGTGTTGTGTGGAAGGATTTTGTTTTGAGAATCATATATGAGGAATTCATATGGTTATTTTTATAAAAAAATTGTATAATAAACAATCTATTTGAAATAATTATTATTAAAAATTGATTAGAAATATGACATTTTTTCTTGTGTTTATTTGCTTTGACAACCATCGAAACAAAAACTAGTAAAACGAAAACAAACTTAATAGCACATGCAAACAATAGTATTTAAAAAAAATGCTTAAATTTAGATGATTAATGGCTGCTCTAAGGGCACCCATTAACCTCACTCATATATATGGAAAATTATTGTGTACTCCCGGAGTACCATAAATGCGTGCTCCCTCCTCTCACATGAATGGTGGGTCCCACTAATTAAATTCATGGTGGGACCCACCATTCATGTGAGAGGAGGGAGCACGCATTTATGGTACTCCGAGAGTACCTAATAATTTTCCCATATATATATATATATATATATATATATAGTCCAACTTTCATGTATTGTAGATGTGATGGATGCATGGTGTGATATACCCTCACAAGTCACAATGTATCAGCTTCATTTGAGTTTCAGGTTACAGGATTTTTCACTTTTTCTTAAATTGGGCAACATATATAAATTATTGAGTGTAAAGGTTTTTTTATTTTTTATTTTTTTATAAATAACATGAGACAATATTAGTTTTGTTCTTTTGAGTCATATTTCTCTAATGTAGCTTGTCGTGTTTTAGAATGCAGGGATGACTGATGAGGGATCTAGAACCATTTCATAAGATTGAGACAATTTGACAAATACAATTTTAGACTAAACTTACACGAATTGTCCAATGGTCCACACATTCTACAATCTTTGTCTTTACTTCGGATATGCGTGAACTTAACTGCAGAAGTGACTTTATGTTATGTCCTTAAGTTAGGATGCTTTACGTCAGCTCATCTTAGACTTTTATTTTTATTTTTATTTTTATTTTACACACACACACATATATATATATATATATATATAAAAGATAGAAATTATACTCAAACTTAATAAATATATATGTGTGTGAAGTTCCCTCGTAAATATTTGAATTCCAACCCTTACCTCCCACTCCAAAAGAATTTTGTACTTATGAAGTGACCATCACGTTAATGATGCTCAATAATCATCTTAGACTTAGGTACAAAAATAATCAATAGTTTGATCGTAATAATTATTCTTGTGATTAGTCTTAACGAATTGGTTAAGTGGTTTCTTATTAGTCTGCACTAATTAGGGTGCGTTTGGATACTGCTTATTTTGCTAAAAACGGAAAACAATAAAAAAATAATAAAAAGTTACTATTCACGCGAGTTACTGTTCATGTGCCTATTTGCACTGTTCATGAACGCTGAGCTGGAAAAAAAAAAAAAAAAAACACAAAACATGGACGTGAGAGACGCGCAATCCAAACAGTACCTTAGACTTGATTATTGCATTTTTGACTAGCTTATATTTTGGTAACTTATTAACTTAAAGATAAGGAAAAAAAAAAAGATTTAAAAACTAACTTATTTGCGTAAAATCATTTTCTACCTTACTTTTAAGTTAATAAGCTATTTTTGAGTCCTTCTTATTGTATTGTCATGTGTAGATCTTGATTCTTGATTGATGAGTTCTTGGAATCGAGTTTTTGATAACAGAGAAATGAGTGTAAGTAATAGTTTGCATAAGAGGATTATAACCAAGAGAAGGCAAAAGTTTGGGGAAGAGAGAGAGAAAAAAGGGAGTTTCAATTGGCTAGTAATTAAAAGAGGACTTGACGCTGGACCTTTTGAATGTGAAAAAGCGGAGTATTTGTGTTGGAAATTAATAGGGGAAGAGAATTATTGGTAAGAAGTTACTTGTTGAAGACTGGTTGGCTTTGCTTCTTATAATGATTTTATGAGAAAGTCCTTGTGAATGAAGGGGAAACTTGTTAGAAAAAACGGATATTGGCAGAACTTGTACGTTAAGCAATGCAATCTATAGAAGATTGACTTGGTTTCTTTTTGTGAAGCATCTGACAGGTTGGTTAATCTGGTTCAATTTGGTATGTTTCATTTCTATAAGGGGAATGACATCTTCTGGTTCTGCAAAAACATACTAATAGTACTTTGAAACATTCCAAGATGTTTTTGTGTAATGAAGTTAACTGGTAAGAGATATATTCAATTCCATTTGAAAGGATAAAAAAATAAAAATAAAAATCAATGCAAACCGTAAGTCCAACCGATTGGAATAGGACATGTTTAGTACACTAAATAGAGATTACTTGCCGAAATGACAAGTATTTAACAGCACAAGCCAAAATTAATTTCTTTCCAATGAACTGATATTTTTTGTTTGTAAACTGTGACCGGTGTGTGAAAGTAAGGATTGAACATGCCCTTAATTTATAAGGTTTCCCAGATTCTCATATTCAATAAAATTTTACTTATTTGGCAATGTTTATATTGGCAATATGCTAGCTACAAAAAAAAAAAATTTATAATATGCTAGAAAATTAAGGTTCTGTAGCGAGAGCATCCACATCCGGATCATATATCTCATCTTATTTTACCATCCCAAAAAAATACTTTATCAATTATACCATACCATTTTACAATACCCCCAACATCCCAAAACTCTATTTTCCTCTTCTACTCATTAAAATAATATATCTACGTAACAAAATATATTTTTTCTTTTTTTTATTTTTTCTCAATTTTCTACCCCACACCCGTCCCTTCAATCCTCCGTTACTTTACTTTTCACCTTCTTCCAGCCTCCTCCAATCCATCATCCATATCAACCCAACTCCTCCACACAACTCCATCATCCATATCAACCCAAATCGGCGAAACAGAAAAGAAAAGAAAAGAAAAAAAAACCATCACGCCTATCACAACGCCATAGCCACCACAACGCCGATCACATATACCAACAAACCCAAAAAAAAAAAAAAACAAAAAACAAAAAACAAAACAAAACAAAAAATACAAAAACCCATTAACACCCACCACAGCTCCACCGATCTCCGCCACCCATCGATCCACCACCACAACGCTGCAACCCATAATACCGTCAACACCAAAAAAAAAAAAAAAAATCCCAAGCAGCAAACCCACGCCGCCACCCACTGACCCAAAACCCACTCTGACGGAGCCACAGACACCCACCCCACCGTCGGCCCACCATCCACAACTACTTCCACCACCTCCACCATCGGCCCACCAGCCACAACCACAAACCCCAGTAGCTGAACCAAAAAAAAAAAAAAACACACAGCGCCACCAACGCCAACACGGCACAGCCAAATCCAGCCAAATCAAAATCAAAATCCAAAATCAAACCCATCTGTTCTCACCAAACCCAAATCCATTTGTTCTCACCGGCAGCGATGGTGAGAGAGAAAGGGTCGTCGTCTCTATTCATCCCAAACCCGTCATCATCATCACCATCTTCGACCCAAACGCCAAACGCCAAACAGCACCCAAACGCCACCCAAACGCCGGAAACCCACGACCTCCACCGCAGCTTTTCTGATCGAGCCTCCACGTCGTTGCCTCCATTCCGTTGAAGAAGAGAGAGCAGGAAGAAAGAGAGAGAAGGAAGAGAGAGAAAAGAAAGAGAAAAAATGAGAGAGGAGAGAGAAGTTGGCGGGTTAAAATGAGAGAGGAGAGAGAAATGAAAGTTTTAAAAAATTATTTTTTTTTATACCATTCAGCTACAGTACCATCTTACATTTGAGATGGTACTGTAGCTAAATCTCAAAAAAAATTTGGCATATGCCATATGGCCTTCCCATTGCTGAGTGATTTGTGGCTCCTAATGCTAAATAACCCTTACATTTGGCATTCTCACTTCCGGATGCTGATGCTCTTACAGTTACAAACGCCTATGATTGCTACTTGCACTGCTAAAACCTAAAAGGTCCATTATAAATTATTAAAAGGAAGAAAATTAGTTAATTATTATTATATATCTGGTATAATGACAGCGTCCTTCTTTCTTTTCTTTTTTTCTTAGAATCAATGATCAGCTTCCTTAATGCAACTTATGTGGAAAGTATTTTCAGACCAATAGCTGCAAAAATATGACAATATATAAAAATGATTTTTTGTATACTTACCTGATACTGCCCCCCTCCCAAGAAAATATTTTATGCTATCTCATGCCAAAAGAGAGTATGCAATATTTCCTCACATATATCATATAATGGGCTCTATATAAAATATAGGGACATTATTTAACCTAAAAATTTAAAGATATGGGTTTAGAATCAATTATGTTATATTAGTTCCTTTAATTTTTTACTTTTTCTCTATGTAAGACTTGCACTCAAACAACATACGTCTACTCCCAACAATCTTCTTCTCACATGTGGTACTTAGTTTGAGATGATAATTGTGCTATTGATTTGAGAATAGTCACAACCTTCGATAAATTATTAGGGATTTGAGTCAAGCTAATCCCAGTTGCAACTTTTTCTTTTTCTTTCCATTGGGGTAGGAAAAGCACATCATTCAGTACCTAGCAAGTAATCATCTTTTAATAAAACTAGTCACAAACTCACGTGATATGCGAGAAAATTTGATATGATAATGTTTTATTGGATAATTATAGAATTAATATATTAGATTGTATATTTTTAAAAGTCAATATGTGTTATTTGATATTATGTTTTATATTAGAAGTTTTTTTGTGGTGTAACAACTAACAAATTAAATATATTTTGTAGTTGGGTATTATATATAGTGAGATATGTATGAAAATACAATGCAATAATTTTTTTATAAAAAAAATAAAAAATTTACAGTGTGAGAGCTATTAGACCAAGTTCTAACCATATATACTTTGTTTATTACTATACAGACGTATGCGATTCAACACTTATAGGTATATTTTTCTCTAAAACATAGATCCACGTTTCTTTCTTCCATACAATTGAAACTAAGTGAAAAAGTATATAAAGATAACTATACAATAGATCATATTCAATAAATCGTATATCATAAAGTAGAAATATAAAATAAAATAAAATGCAAAGAGCAAACTTTATTTCATCATATGAACAAATCTCACAATATATAACTCTTCAAATTCATAAACCACATGGGGAAATAGTTGCAGCTTTGGCAGAGCAGATCCCTATTCCAGATTCTGTTTTTACTCTTGAAACTTTGGCAGCTCGGCGTGCGGTTCTTTTTGCTCGAGAACTTGGTCTTGGACATGCTGTTTTTGAGGGTGATTCGGTGTCGTCCATTCATGCTATTAGTAATAGACTTTTATTACATTCGTCATGTGGTCATATTATTCATGACATTTTACTGTTTTCTCGCTCTTTTCAGAGTTTTTCTTTCTCTCATGTGGGTAGACAAGGTAATGCTTTAGCGGACGCATTGGCTAAGAGAGCTAGGTTGTCTAGTCCTTTATTGGTTTGGATGGAGTCTGTTCCTCCGGATCTGTATAACTGTTATTTGTCGGATTTTTCATCCTTTAATTAAGTTTGCCTGGATGGCTGGTTTCTCAAAAAAAAAAAAAAAAAAAAAAAAAAAATTCATAAACCACATGATTACTTAGATTTTATAGTAAAATAGGACCAATCCATCCATCATGACATTGCAGTATAATCTAGATATAATTAAATAAGAATCACGTTTTGTTGATCATGTTTCATAAATCAAAAGTGCCATCTATACATCTAATAAAATCTGTTAAGGACATATTTTATGTAATTGGCTAATCCTTTGACAAAATACACTTTACTTGTAATTGGGTAGATCTAGGATAGGTTTTGTACTTCAAGAAACAAGAGTTCAAGTTAAGTATTAAAGCCATGAAGATTGGACCAAGAAACAAGTGAAGAAAAACTGTTCATTAAAACTCGATAGATACCTCGACAGAAACAGTATCTATCGAGATTTAAAAACGAAATTCGACGGAAGCTGAATCTGTCAAGATCTACAAAATCAGAATTTCCAGATCTAATTTTTGGCTCACGCTGACATATATGTGTAGGGTTTCTTTTCTCACAACCTTAGACATATATAAGGCTTATTTTAAAGGTCATTATACATAGAGAACACATGCAAAAGTGACCTAATGCCTTATTATCTCTGCAAGAAGTTACTGCATCTTTGCTCCTTAGGGTTTTGTAACAAAGTACTTCTTGATCTTCATTGTTGATGAAGTGAAGAACTTTGCAGCCAACAACATCTTATTCAAGTTGTTAGGAGTTAGTCACGTACTGGGATTTGTGCAAAGGAATTAGTCACGTACTAGGATCCGTGCATCATTGGTGGCGTTTATAGACTAGAGAGTTCAGAGGTTCTGAAGCGATAGAAGGTTTCTACTGTAAGTTCATCTACTGGGATTGTAGAGTCTAGAGACAAAGGTTTTATACTAGATCTGAAACCTTTCTTTACTATAGTGAATTTCTTTTCAGGAAGGTTTCCCCCTAAGTTTTTTACTGTGAAATTAGTTTATTTCATTAGTTTTCCTAGGTCATCATATCTTATCTTATTTACTATTCTGTTGTGCATGATATTGATATGATATTGATGTTTGTTTGTTTTAACAAGGTTTATTCATAATAAATCTAATTAACAACTTGAGTTTTAAACTTGTTAATTCTATCAACCGGGGTCTAAATTTTCCAACAAAATCTTTAAAGAGTAACACATGAGAACTCTTAATTTGAATAGCCGATTATATATATATATATATATAGAGAGAGAGAGAGAGAGAGAGAGAGAGATATGTAGATGGTTGTGGAGGGGGGATGGTGGGGTTTGAACCACAAATAGGGGACACCATAAAGAATGTTGCTAGGCTATCACTTGAACCTCCCAAAAATTAATCTAAAAGGCTAGACATAAGGATAATAGGAATTCTAAGAAAGAAATAATCAAGTTCCTTAAATATCTATACATAAAAACATTAATAGCATAATGATGCCCTAGAGTAAATTATATTTTGTCTTATTCTCTTTTTGGGCTTTTCCTTAAAGATGATCAACTAAACAAAGTAAAAACTAACCAAAAATGCTCAAATTAGCTAAAAATTTAATGGTGGAGATGTCTATTATTTGTAGTAGAATGAACAAAATAAAAATCACAAACAGATTTGAGAAAGACGCATAAGATTTCTAAAAGAAATTTTACCAAACACATGGGATGCAACAATAAAAAAATTACTACACTTAATACTTTTTGACTTTTTGACAATCTATAAATAAGCATAAAAAATGTTCATTATTAATACGTTTCATATCAACATTAGGAATTTCCACAACAATGATAGGCCAAATAAAACTATGTTAACAATTCTAAGTCAATTAAAAATAACAAAAGTCAATATCATTGAAAAATTTGGAAAGAAAAACAACGGAATCACTTCTGAAAATGCAAGAATACTAAAAAGAAATGAAAACAGAAAAACAAAAAAAATAAAAGAGATCATTTTTTATTGTGTGTTTTGTTTACCTTAATGGTCTTCCTAATGTTGCCTTAACTTTGAAAGTTTTAGACAAATATAATTGATGTCTTCTCAAAATGGTGAAAACTAAAGCTTGATTGAAAAATATGGAAAACAATTAGTATTGTGCTAATTTTTTTTGTTGTAAATGATGGGTGATTGTATCTAGAATGTGCATTGGTATATATAACATTGTAAAACTTAAATAAATAATCAATGTATGAGTGAGAGAGAGAGATAAGGTTGTGAAAACCAAAATTTTGGAAGAAAAAATGCTATAACGGTAGATAAATAAAAAGACATTTAATGCTTGTTGTCTTCTCAAAATGGTGAAAACTAAAGCTTGATTAAAAAATATGGAAAATAGTTAGTATTGTGCTAAATTTTTTGTTGTAGATGATGGGTTATTGTATCTAAAATGTGTATTGGTATATATAACATTATAAAACTTAAATATATAATCAATGTATGAGTGAGAAAGAGATAAAGTTGTAAAAAACTGAAATTTTGGAAGAGGAAACACTATAACGGTAGATAAATGAAGGGACACTTGAAATGTTAATTTTATCCACTAAAAAGATAATGAATTATTCAATTTTAAAAATTACTTGAAATTAGAAAAAAGAAAACGAAAACGAAAAGTTGAAATCAATTTAGGTAGCTAAATAGTCAAATATTTGTATCTAATAAATAATAATGTTAATTTGTCCATGATTTGTATTTAATTATTTTATATAAAAAAAATTAAAAAATCATATAGGGAAAAATGATTTAAAAAGAAAAAGAAAAAAAAGTATGATGTGGCTAATGAGGTGGCTCAACAGGAGCATAGCAACATTAGATGCTACGTCTCAGCTTTTAGATATATATAGATATAGACTACAGAGTTAGCTACTAATTTGTGTCTTCCAAAATTGATATCAAAACTGGAATGTGATACTGTTATTTCTAGATGAAGCTTACAAGTTTGCTGGATTACAATTTCATCAGTATTTCTAATATTTTCTTACAAACATTACAAGTTGATAATTGGGAATTACATGATTTAAAGTTCATGTAGTTAATTTGCTAGATGCATCATTTATTTGAATAAGAAAAACAGCTATCTCCACTGTAAAAAAGTTCATGTGCCAGTTTTTGTAGTGAATATATGGTAACTAGCAATGCTGTGTTGATGATGATTCAAGATACAAACTCATTCATTATATTGTCGTTTTGGAAGCTCTTCGAGAAAGAATGATCCAACAAAGCACACGATAGAACACAAAGAAGCAAAACATGATCCCCACATTCATCCACCTAGTGTCCTTGTCGAGCCCTCTACTCTTCAACACATCCAATCCTGTCAGCAAACACTTGGAATGATCTTGATCCTGCCAAGAAAAACACTCACTTCTCACACTCCAATATTCATTTATGAGAAGTGAATCCAATGGGTACCTATAAAGGGACACATAGTACATAAAGAGCCAATATTTTGGGATGATATCTTTTGGAATGAAGTAGCCAGAGAAGAGGAAGTAGGCTCCAAGAACTGTGCAGATGAGAGAATTCCCAGAAATGAAATCCGGTGAGACTGCACTTAAGAAGAGCACTAGGGAGCTAGCCATCAACAAAATAAGCCAGACAATAAAGGTGAAAAACGCAAAAGCAGTGATGGATGAATTAAGTCCTACAAGCCAATATATTGGAACAGCAAAAAGAAGAGCTACCACAAATAAGAAGGGCAGAAAGACAATAGTATTTGCAATCAAATAGGATGATATTCTATAGGCGCCTCTTGAGGCTTCCTTCATCAAAACACGCCGCTCTTGAAGGTATATCGGGAGGGCTTCAACTGTGGAAGAAAGAAGAAAACTAAGACTGAATGCAAATAGTCCCAATCGTTCTGTAACACCTCCTTCATCTTTTCTCACTTTCAAGTATACGCTTCCCAAACCAAATCCCCCCACAATAGCTTGCATTGTTCTTGCCAAGAACAGCTGCTTTGTTCTATAAATAATCTTCCAAAATCTTGAGCACAAAAACATGATCTCAAAAAAAAAGGAAAAATAACAATTACCCATTTGTCCGCTATCTTTGTGCTGTGGAACTCTGCCTAATGCCCCTGCTGGCCACATCAAGAAGGAATACTGCCCCTCCTCTTCTACAGCAGACATGATTGCTTTGGAATATGAATCCTCTAGTGTACATATAATTTCCATGGCAAATTCTAAAGCATTGAGTTGCATTGGAATTTGATAGCCCAGTTCATTTATAATTCCCTCAAGTGATTCAAGGCTACCATTATGGACAACCGAGCCACGAGAGAGGATCAAAAAGTTGGAAATGTATTGAAGAATTCTATAGCTTGGTTGGTGAATAGAAAAAACCAATGTCCTTTCCTTCCCTTTTGCAATTGAAGAGAGCAGCTCAATTACTTGTAGCGCTGACTTGCTGTCTAGGCCTGAAGTTGGCTCATCCAGGAGCAAAATTGGAGGGTCATGAATCATGTCAACTCCAATAGATACCCTTTTCCTTTCTCCACCAGATATCCCTCTATTCTCTTCATCTCCAACAAAACTATCCGCAACATGCAAAAGACCAAGCTCTTGCATTAAGCTCTCCACCCTTAATTCTCTCTCTTTAGCATTCATTTCTTTGAGCCTAAACTTGGCACCGAACATCAGAGTTTCCTTTACAGTGAGTAATGGAAGTAGATTATCTTCCTGTGCCACAAAGCCACATATCTTTCTCAACTGAGCTGGACTACTCATACGCTGATCATTGATTGAGATAGTTTTAGGATCAAAATATTTTTCCTTAACCCTTCCTGATATTATTTGGAGCAAAGTAGATTTCCCAGTGCCACTTGGGCCAACAATGGCTAGAATCTCTGCACTCCTGGCAACAAAGGAGACTGACTTGAGTATGTTGATGGGCTTAGGCTTTTGTACCAAGTGACAAAATGAAGTGGCTAGTGACCCATGTGGGTGAATAGTGTAAGAAAGATTTCTCACAGCTAGTTTGTAAGTTGTTTTGGAATTTTGAGGAGCTGCACTTGGTGAGTGATAGAAGGAAGAGGAAGGGCTAGTACTGGATTCTTCTGGGGAATTAGAAGTTGAGAAGAGTATCACAGAGTCATCTTCGATGGGCATCTGCCTAAGGCAAGAAGGCATTGTTTCGAGCTTAATTCTGTGTAGGAATTAAGCGCATGGGAAAAAAGAGGTGGTGGATGTGTCTTTCAAGTGGGAATGTTCAAGTTGAGAAGAAATGGTGGTTAAAACAACCAAGTTGATAGCTTAAAAAGGTTCCTTATTTTCCATCCAGTTGACACACCTACAAACGCCTTTGGAATCATTGTGGCAACTTCTAATAGGTTCATTTCCATGAAAAAATAAACTTGGTGAAACATCTAGACTAGAATGAACCAAACATGTGCTTTGTCAAATTTTAACATAGTCAAATTTCTCAGATCACCAAACGCTGCCAACTACTTACCACCCTCACCAACACTGTTATATTCTTTTGATTCTGGCATTGACTATCATGATTGTAGACACCATTCTATAAGCATCACCTCCACTGAACCTGCCACATAACCTTGCACCATTTTTCCCTATGCCATAGCCTAGAACCGTTGCAATAAAGACCACATTGAGTCAGTGACTACTATAGCAGAATTGCCACAGCCACAAACACAACCTCATTGTAACAATAAAGACCTCATTGTTTTTTTGGAAATCAGACCAGCTCCCATTCAATTTTAGCACATGTGGCTGGACTATCATTGCCTGAAATCCAAGGGAAAATATTGAACTTTAATTTTGCTCACCAGTTTTAACAACCTTATTGAATATGAAGGTTGGTCTAATACACCTGGAGGCTATACAATACTGATTGAAGTTGAACCAACCTATCTTCCAACAAATGAGATGCTAAACTATTGAACTTTATTTTTTATTTTTTTATTTTTTTTTTTGAGGTAGACCAGTAGTTATTTTGGTTTTATTTCTTAGGGATATTTTCGGTTTTCCAGCCTTTTTTTTTGGGCCTAAATGATGGAGTGGAGCCTTTTCTGTTTGGGCCTAAATGACAAATCTTTAAACCTACTAAAAGCCTTGAATTTACTCAATCTATTACAATGGGCCTATAACATAAATGTTAACCAATTCTGACCTCAAACCTTACAAAAAGGACATTTACCAAATCCATTACAAATTCACAATGGCCTAAAATTCATAAATCTCCATTACAAAAAATGGCCTAAAAATAAAATTCACAAATCTTATTAGTTCAGTTAGCTTAACTAGTAAAAAAATTTATCTACGAATAAAATATTTAGGGTTCAAACTCATCTACACTTAAAATTGATTAATGTTTTAGCCTAATAATAAGAGCAATTATCATGAAGTGTATGCCATAATTTGAAATTCTAGTAATTATATATAAAAATATTCACAAATCTAGTTAAGAAGCTTTAATACAATAGTACAATACAATTAAGAAGCAAAAATCACAATATTCTCTACGATGAGCCTAAAATTAAACTTCAACAAATATTAAAAAAAATAAAATACAAATCCATTAAAAAATACAAAGTGCACTAAAAGGATAAAAAGTCTACGACTAAAATTTAATAAGTCCTTTACACCTATAAGTACAAACCAGTTAAAAATATAACTTGAAGGTTCCAACATTACATAGTCCAATAAAAACATCAATGTCCAAGTACCAAGTCTAAATATCAATAGTCAATACATTAGTGTTTCAAAAACATATAATAATTCACATAATAATGTTTAGCATATAAATTACAATTCCCTAAAATATAGAACTCCATAAATACAAATGTCTATTGATAATCCTTAATCTTTTTTTTTTTTTTTTTGGTTAAAAGGGAGAAAATGCATTAGAATTAACTAGCCATAAAAGGCGAAGTGTTGGTTGAAAACCTTAAGGAGTACAAACCAGAAGCATTGAAATCTAAAATAATACAAAGTTCTTCTGAAACAGGAGAGTCTAAAACAACAAAATTCCCTAAAAGGGTGCAGCCTCCTTTGGCAAGATAATCCGCACATCTATTCGCTTCTCGAAAGACATGGTTGATCCTTACTTGCTGAAATTGACGAAGGAGGTACCTGTAGTCATTAAGAAGAGAAGAAAAGGAGTTATTGTAAGGTCTGGAAGAGTGCATCAGGTTAACCACAGTTTTTGCATCCAACTTAACAAGGAGCTGTGACATGCCGAGCTGGGATGCCAGCATCAAGCCATCCTTCAACACCCAAAATTCTACTATGATACTGGAAGCAAACCCGATATTCCTCATGTATCCTTTGACCCACTTCCCTTGGTGATCTCGTATTAGGCCACCCCCACCTGCCTTGCCAGGATTCCTAAGTGCAACCCCATTAGAATTAGTTTAAACCAGCCAAGAGGTGGTCTAAACTAGCGCACTTGAATGGCTATGTTGCACTTGGTTCTTTGAGTTTTGCTCACACAATAAAAGTACTCTCTCACAACTTGGATACACAAGAGATGCAGCTTCGATTTGGCTGGGGAATTCTCAAACACAACCCTATTTCTATGCTTCCACAACCACTAAATAGCAAATGAGAATAGTGAGCAACAGGGAAGACCATTAGCTTGAACATGGCTGCTACACAAGTAGTTTGTCTTAAGCCAATCCAGCAGGTCAAGATTAAGAAAATCAACTAAAGCTTGAGGCACACCAATGCTCAACCAAAATTTTCTCGCAAATGGGCAATCTCTGAGGATATGTATAATAGACTCCTCCGAGCACGGCATAAGGGGCAGAGCACAGAACAATTAATTCCCCTATTTTTAATCACTTGTCTTGTTGGTAAGCTACCATGGTTGCACAACTAAATAAAGTGTTTTATTTTTGGCAATGCATCCATGCCCCAAACCCAGCAACTCGAGAATGAGGGGGGTTTAGGCTATTCAGCAATAGCCAAGAGGTAGGCAGAAGCCATGTTGAATTCTCCATCAGAGGAGAACTTCCACATCAAAGTATCCTCCCTCTCACCAAAGGATTGGATGGGAATGACTTGGATTCTATCAACAACCACCCTAGGAAGATCAAAGGAAATTTTTTCCCAATTCCAATACCCATTTTGATGGATTTCAAAAATAGTCCGAGCTTCCTCATGTTGGGCAAGAGGGCTTTTAACAAGCTCTCTAACAGCATTGCCCTTCACCTAATTACTCTCCCAAAAACTCAGATTCAACTTATTTCCCACATTCTAGCAAATGCCTTGCTTAAAGATTGGAAACCCCACTTTAATCATAGCCCAGTTAGAGAAGCAAGGAAGCTTATCAGGGTCTAAAGAGTTCCTACTATGCTGAGAGCAGTATTTACTCAAGAGAACCTTTGCCCACATTGAGTCTTTGTCTTGATAGAGCCTCCAATTCAGCTTGGCAAGTAAGGCAATGTTTTTGGCCCTTGTTGCCTAAATGCCAAGACCCCCCTCATCCTTAGGCCTGATTATTTTGCTCCAACCCACAAGGTGAAGCTTTCTCTTTTTCGTAGATGAGCCCCAAAGGAAATCTCTGTTAACCTTATCAAGTTTTTCACATAAATGGCTCGGCAAAGCTGCCCCCTGCATGACATGATTTGGGATCGCAGCCATGACAGATTTGATAAAAACCGTTCTTCCAGCAAATGATAGGAATTTAGACTTCCACCCCAAGAACTTAGAGATCACTCTCTCCACAATAAAGTTGTACCTATTCTGGGCTGCTCCTTTGTGATTTAGGAGAAAGCCCAAATACTTCCCTAAATTCGAGGTTTCAGCAATATCCAGCATCGCACAGATATCCTCTCTAATGTTTGGAGGAACATTAGGCGAGAAATAAATGCGGGACTTTTCAGCACTAAACAACTGCTCGGATTCCTTGCAGAATTTACTTAGCACCTTTTTAATGGATTCAGCTCCTGCCTTACTAGCTTTGGCAAAAAGCATGAGGTCATCCATGAAGAAAAGGTGTGAGATTCCTAAATTTTGCCTAGAAGCTTTTAGAGGGGTCCATTCTTTCATCCTGCAACTTTCATTGATGAGGAATCCAAGATACTCCATGCAAAGAATGAACAAATACGGAGAGAGGGGGTCACCTTAACTTGCCTCCATTAAGGAGAATAGAGATAGTCATTGACAACACACAACTCATAATCAACTTAATTATCTCGTTAGGAAAACAAAACACTTTGAGGATGTTCGCGGATTGATAATCCTTAATCATCATCTCAATAAGTGTGGGTGTGGTCGAATCCATTGAACTTGTAACTTTTCATTCATAAGTTTTATACATAAAAATGAAAAGGCACATAGACACTGATTTCAATAATTTTTTTTTATTCTTTTATTTTTTTTAAAAGACATAGTCCAAGATATATATAAGTAAATCGCATCTATTGGATTCTCATTATTCGTACACTTTGGAAGGGACGTTTTGTAGCATCCATTTAAAAGAAACCAACAGTACATTAGTGATCATGAATTCACATGATGCAAACATGTCTCTAATTTTACACATACATCCAAACAAGTTTGATTCATTGTACCATACAACCTAAATATGTTAAACACATTCAAGCTAGTTGGGCACTAGGGCTTCAAATAGAATTTGGATTTTGATGATTCGTGTCGATCGATGGTTCAACCTCATTGATATAGCCACCCGCAAAAAGAAAAACAAAATACTAGAGATTTAAGAGAGTTGTATCGACGGAACACTCTTCGATACTTAAATAAGTAAAAAATCTATTCTTGAATAGATAAGAATAAACTAAGAGGACAATTTGTCGAATCTTTTCGCTAAAGACTTTACCACATATTATGTTCCATCATCCATAAAAAATTAAACGGATTCCTCCTCACATCATCACAATGCCATTTATGTGGAGCAAATTCAGAGAGCAAGAATTGATGAATGTGAGTATATGTGACCAAGAAACACTGTGACCCCACGATAATCAGACCGTTAATAGTTTTGGTGGATAATGCAAAATGAACAAACAACAGAACGTACAATTGTTGTTTTTAAAAAAAGATATCTTCGTTCCTAAAGTAAAGGGACAGAAAAGACAAAAGAGTCCTTGGATCACTGCATGTGCACCACGTGTCCATACTTGTTTGTTTGGTAGTGCTGCTAGTAACTGTACCATTGTCTGCTTCGACTCCGTACATGTTTCCCCCGCAGATATTATCATTGCTCTCACTGTTCCAAAAGATAAGGGACCTTTCTGTACACTTACCTGTTTGATCATTTACAGTTTATTTTTGGACAATGTGCATTGAATTAGCTAAAGTCTAAATTGTGTTTTCTAAATTTGAGATCATTTGGTTTCTCAAAAAAAAAAAAAAAAAAAAAAAATTGAGATCATTTTAATTTTAACCTTTATCTTTAAAAATTTAAAGCTTTTATCCTTAAGGTTATATAACTTTTTATTTAAATGGTGGAAAGGAATTAAGTTAATTTTTTTTTATATAGTCTTTGGATTTTAGATCATTGTTTCAATTTTAAATTTTTTTAAGGTATATAATTGATTTAAAGTAATTAAATTGACGTAGTATTATTTGATTAAAATAACTAGCACGCATGATTGGCTAGGCTTAAGATGGCACTTAATGGCTACCTCGGCAGAGAATATATATGAGAAGACTCGAATAAAAGCATAATAAAAACATTAGAGATGACAATCCAAAATTTTAAATATAAGGGAGCAAAATCAAAATGAATTTAATTAGATGATGTAATTTACAATTTAATAAAAAAACAGAAGAAATTTGAGAAAAATTGTGGTGATTATAATTTATAATCACTAACACAAGGTTTGACTTGGTGGAAATAAGACGGGAAAAATAGGAGATCAGCTCTAGGTAAAGAAAAGCTTAATGTTATTAATTCGATTGGTTGAGGAAAAGAAAATCTAAATGGAAGCGATGGGGAGGGAAGCAACATAAGGAAAAATAACATTTACGTTGTTTGGTTGAATAGAGAAAATGGACTGAAAGTGATGTGGAGGAAAGCAAAGTAATTAAGAGGACAGAATGCGATGGATTATGGGAAAAAAAATGTTAACTTGTTGGTTGTAATAAAGTGAAATTACTTTATCGCATTGCACATATTCCTTTACTATCCATTTGTTAAAATTTGTCAATTGCATTGAAATAAGTGTGCCTCATTGTTTTTCAAGTGTTTCAAGGAGTCATATTAAGGATACAAAAACTTTACAATATTTTTCACAACTTTTTACCGTACTTTAATTACTTTCTGTGGTGTCCTTACAGTCTAATTCTAAAATGCATAAGAAAACTAACAATCCATTAGTATATGGATCAAAATTTTAAAATTACATCCTTTCTTGGAAAGCACTTCTGTTATTGGCAGATTATCAAGCATGCATGGCGAAAAGAAATTCTTCATCCGAAGGATGGCTTCAATTTTTCCATAGTAACATCTTGTGAAACTGATCCTTAGTAGCACAATGTTGCTGTGGAAAAATTAAAATTGTGTTATAAATTATAACGAGTCTATTAAGGGCATATATATATATATAGAGGAAGGATTAGCCCTAGGATGTAATACAAATTAGAATGTGCAGTATAACTATTGTAGTTCTACAAGTATACATTAGATTTAGATTTATATCTCTTATGTCCTCAATCAAAGTCAAACTCAAAGCAGAACCTTGTTACACCTTAATTTGGAATGTAAGATGTAGAATGGAACAAGTGAGATATATATTGGTTACACCAAACAACAACGTGATGGACAATAATTGAAGGACAAATGTTATGATCAAATAATAGTTACGTGTCCATTTGAGAACAGCTTATTTAGCTGAAACTGAAAACTTTTTGCTGAAAGTACTATAAATAAAGTTAAAAGTTAGTTGAAATAGTACAGTGAGACTCATGAATGATACAAAAAAGTGTCATGAGACTCATAAATAGTAGCAAAAATAAGCTAAATAAAAAAAATAAAAATAAAAAATTGGATTTTTCAGTTAATACCAAATGCAACTGTAACAATAACCATAATAATGGCATCAACAAATGAGAGAACCATGAGTTATGGGCGACATTATTGAAGATTGGTCGACAACTAGTGTGAAAAATATGTTTACCCTTATGAGGACTGACATAATTGATACCATATTAGAAATTTAGAACAGTTACTAGGATTGAGTAGGTGAGAGAGGAAAATAGACAGAATAAAAGTAAACGTTAACATAATTTGACTTAACAACCTACGTTCTGAACTAAAAAGTCTACATTTTTACTATACAATTAATATAAAATTGTTGAGTTGATAGAGATACATTGAATCCCATTTATTTTATTTTATTGAAAACAAATACATTAAAGATTAAACCTAAAATGACATCCTTAACAATGAAACAGAATTTTCATATGCAGGAAAATTCAACTTTGAGAACTAAAACAAATAAATAATTAGGAGCAACAACAACGACGAGAAGATGAAATCACGTGCATGGGAAGAATTCCACTTTTCATTATTATTATGTTTTTGTTAGGTGACCAAATCCTGTGCAGCGTGCAGACAATCAAAGATATGTGTGGCTCTTAGCTCACCACGCATCCCACACTATTTTGTTACCAAAAATGGTCATTGCTGAGTTGAGAAACTCCAATGCCTCGTGTATAACATGCTAAAATTGCATACAATGGCTCAACTTTTACTCATGTAAGTTATGTAATTCATCAAAATGATTGACCTCAATGATGGATACTAGAGTGGGTCCATTTATGTTTTTACCTTCAATGTTTTTGGTCCGATAATGTGACTGTAAAATTGATTTAAAAAGATGTGATGGTGATTATCGAAAATAGTAAATAAATAGATGTGATAGTTATTGTGATTGATGATGAATGATGATGTTGTTATGTTATACTTTGATTTTTTTCTTTTTTTTTTTTTTGAGAAATGTCATACTTTGATTTTGATATTAGTTTTTTTAGGTTTGAGTTCATTGACCGGAGTATTTCAATATCTAAGATGTTGTGTCAAGCTCTCACCCAAATACTAATAATATTGTATCCAAAAAACTCCAACAAATGGTATCAAAAGACAATCCAAAAAATTAAGTGTGTGATACAATTGTACTTTACTATTGGTGGCTAGTGAGTAGTGACAAGAGGGAATACTTTCTTAGGTCCAAACTCATTAACTTTGAAATTTTGGGATGGTGTTGTATTCTAACCCTATATTTGAGAGTTTATAAAGAAAATTAATACATCAAATTTATACAAAAAGAATATTGATGTTATATTGTTATCCCAACACATACCATACATTAATACCACGTAAAATTGGTGAATGCGTTTATATAAATATGACATGCCTAGTAGGAGTGTGAAGGTTCTCTAATCTTTTCAATATTTTAAATTCTTTTGATTGGATTATCATCTCTATTAGTGACGTAATTACAACAATTTTTGGCTAAGGTGATTGCTTCAAATTTTTAAGGTGTATTTGAATTAAAAGAAAAATATACATTTTTTTTATTTGTTCTAATTTGAACTCACATTTGAAATTATATTTTTGTTTACTAGAAACAACTAATAACAACTTGTTACTTAGAATTTGTTGTGAAAGTATTGTGAAAAAATTGTGAACATAACATTTCACAAATTTTAAAAGTACTACAAATTTTACTACATAAAGTTTACAAACTAATATGTCAATAAGTTTAATTGGTGAGCTTCAATCAACCATAATTGAATATTTAAATTGTTTCTTTATAATTTTTTCAATGAAAATTGTGTTTTTATATTAGTGACACATGTAGTGTTATAAATACTAAAAGGTGAAAATTGTAAAATCAATATAGTAAAATTTGTACCTTTTAGTATTTATAACACTACTTTCTCTTTTAATTCAAACTGTAAATTTTGTGAATCATTTATCATAAGAAAAATAATAATAATAATAACAACAAACAAACAAACAGAACAAAACAAAATATCAACATTAGAAATTCGTTTTACATTAAATATATTTGACCACTCACTAGTCACTACAAAGTGGGCAGTGTATGGCCATCACTTCCTTCCACACTTCTTGTAGACACAAGACAAGAGCACCCCCACATCCTAATAAATTCATCAAACACCATAACTTTCACTTCACTGCCTTCAATACTCTCTCGCTCTCTCTCTCAAAGACTAGCAGCAGCAACAAACCCATGTCCCGTCATCGCCGCCAAGCCTCTCAAGTCCTCCCGCCGGAGCTAATAGTCGGCAACGACGAGGCACTAAAGCCGTCAGATCACATGGGCCAAGCCACTGCAGCTGGTCATGGTGGTGCAAGTTCCACTGTCACTGGGAAGTCCAAAGATTCTCACACAGCTACTCATCAAGATGCCTCTATCTCTACTCATTGCCCAGCCACCCCAAAGAAGCCACCAGCTGTGAAACCTGCCTCTGCCTGTAAAGCTGAAGATCAACGTTGAATTCATGAAATTTGCACTTTGGAACTTTTGAGTACTATCTTTTTTTTGCTGTTGAATGTTTGATTATGCTTTTCTTCTTTTGTCCTGCTTTTTCAGTGCTACCTGTTGTTTAAGATGGCTTCTTTTTTTTGTTTTTTCCTACATTTGTAGAATTTCCTTTCTCTCTCTATATATACAAAAATAAATTGAGAAAATGTGAGAGAAACTAAGGGTGCACGGCTTGAATATTTGTGCACAAATGAGGAGAAAAGATTTTATCTCAGGTTCTTCTCTGGCAGCGAGAACCAAGCAATAACACCAAATTACAAAGTTCTTAATGAGTTTTAATCAATATCCTAAAGGGGTAATTACTAATTACACTAAACCCACGTGAGGTTTGGACTCCAAACCTCACTTTGTCTACCTGTAGTTTGAAAAGTATCACTTAACCTATTTGTGGTATATTCCGTTTATTTTCCGTAATCAACCTTTGTTAAAATCAGGGGTAAATAGGTATTTTTTCTCAAATTTTATGTTTCTCTCCTCTCAAAATAAAAAAAAGCACAAAAATGCAAGAGAAACAAGATCAAAAAGTGGTATTGATTTCTCTCTCAATTCATATAAATCTTGAACATGAGAACATAAATCATTAAACCCAGAATTTTTTTTTTTTTCACATTCCTAAGTTCTCTCAAATTTTCTCAGCAACCATATAACTATAAAAGAAATCAAACTCTTCAATCTTAGTCTTAAACTCCCATTTGGCTCAACTTTCAGTAAGTCTCTCATCTTTACAAGAACCTCAACAACATAAATCACAAAACTCAGAATTTCTTTATCCTTCCCAATCGAAAACAAATCAAAAGTTTCAACTTTTACACAGCAATATAAAGCTCAAACAGCACAAACTACAATAAAAACAAAAAATAGCACAAAAATGCAAGAGAAATAAGATCAAAAAGTGGTATTGATCTCTCTCTCAATTCACATAAATCTTGAACATGAAGAACATAAATCATTAAACCCAGAATTTTTTTTTTTTTTTTTCACATTCCCAAGTTCTCTCAAATTTTCTCAGCAACCACATAACTATAAAAGAAATCAAACTCTTCAATCTTAGTCTTAAACACCCATTTGGCTCAACTTTCAGTAAGTCTCTCATCTTTACAAGAATCTCAACAACATAAATCACAAAACTCAGAATTTCTTTCTCCTTCCCAATCAAAAACAAATCAAAAGTTTCAACCTTTACACAACAATATAAAGCTCAAACAGCACAAACTACAATACCCAATATTTTTTTTCCCTTTTATTTTCTTGGAAACCAAATAAAGAGAGAAAATTGAATAATAGGTATGTGTTAAACCTCAAAAAAAAAAAAAAAAAAAAAAAAAGCTTACCAACATACAAGACGATTTGGAGAAGAATTTAGAGAAGCCAGGTGTTTGATGTGGCTGTGGTGAGATTGAGATTGTGAACACATAACCAAATTCTCTAAAACCCAAAACCTCTATCCTTCTTTTCTCTCTATTGTGAACCCATAACCAAATCTACAAATAACCACTGGCCACCGTGATTTCTGCAAAAAAAATAAAGCAAACCCAAATGCAAAAACCAACAAAACCCACAAATGGTGACACAAAACCACCAAATGGAGAGCCACAACCCATTATAAAAACAAGTGTTTTCTCTCCCTAACTTCGATGTTGCGAAACTTGTGTTTTCTCCCCCTTCAGACACTACAAACCATGAAGAACACGTTGATCTCACCACATGTCTCTCTCTCGAAAAATTTCTGAGTTTTAGGTGTTTTGATTCGCGTTATGTTGTGTTTTGGGGTTAAGAGGTGTTTTTGTAACGGCTGGGCTTAAGGTGGGTTACAGATATTGACGGAAACATATCACAGGTGGGTTAAGTGATACTTTTCAAACCACGGGTAGGCAAAGTGATTTTCGCCCAAACCACAGGTGAGTTATGTGTAATTACCCCTATCCTAAATAATGAATTTTCATCATTAATTTTTCTTTTAACTGCTACACACCCATAGATTCTTTAAAAAATTAAATATATATTAAGCATTAGTATCTAAGTTCAACACTATCAATTTTTGCTTTTTTATTTTGGGCAAAACTTTTCAAACTTGTTTATAGCTTAATTTGGACTTTAATTTTTTTTTAAGGTAATTTTTTACTTATTTATTAATTTAGGTTTTTTTATGATTAATTACAATGTGTCCCTTTAAACTATTTAAACTCCATATCCTCCCTATATTAAATAGAGCAATGTACACCTAGTTACTTGGTAGTCTGCAAAACTGTCCTTGTCTTACTAACTTCTGTTTTTTTTTTTCTTTTTTCTTTTTTTTCTTTTTTTGGTGGAGAAAAGATACTAACTTCTGTTAAATTCAAAAAAATTAACAATTTTTTTTTTATATATAAAAAAAAAAAAAAAAATTAAGTCAAGTCTTAAAATGTGGGATGGGCTTCATGGTATATGGACAGCCAGTGAAGGCATAGGAGTTTCGATGGCAAAGCTGTTGGTTAATGGATTAATGTCAAGCTTGGAAGCGATTGTGTTATGGGTATTTGGCATGGTGACTAGCTATTACGAACATCATTCATATGGTTCTTATTAGTTCCTTCTTACACAACATTTGGGTCCCAAATTTTACTTAAAGAGATATTTTTGGAACCATACCCAATTTTGAACAGGAACACTTTCACACCCTGTTTCGAGCCTTTGAATAGCTTCAAAATGCTTCCTTCTAGACCCTCAAGTTGAACTCCAAAGAGCTAACTTCTAGTTCTATGGAACTTTTGTAAACCCTTTTCCCATTCTAGAAGATTTTCTACCACTTCTTAACTTTGGATACTTGGATTTTAGGACTTTCAGACATGATATCCTTCATTCACCCTACCAAGGAGTTGGATACTTTGGGCCTATTTGTTTGCGGAGTTAATTCATTGTTTAAGTGCTAAAAACTATGGGTTCAAAAAATTAAAACACATTATTTTATAACAATATTTAACAAATAGTATTTGAATCACAATTATCAATTTAGAGTGTTTAAACACTATATTTTTTAGCACATCTAATAGGGTGTTTTTAATTTTTAAGTAACAATTTTGAATAATATTGTTGTAATTATTTTGAAAACTGTGGGATCCTCACATGATGTTTTTACAACACATAAAACACATTTTTTCTTCTTTTTAAAAACACATATTCATACCAAACACTCAAGGTTGTGTTTACAGTTTTGAAAAAGTGTAATAGAAACATAGTACTTCTTTCTTTTTCTTTTTTTTCTTTTTACATTATGATCAAGAATACTTTTTTTAGATCACAGATTTCACTAAATCCGGCTTAGATTTTACTTGAGCAAACAAACATTCTACAATTGAAGTTGGAGCTGCACATCCCATCCACAATAACTCTGTCGACTCGACTGTCTCCAAGCATGAAACCCAAATCATATCCATTATTAATGAGGGTGAACATCACCTGCCAGACTAGAAAGTCAAACATCCAACATCTCCGTAAGCCAAGGCCTTCAATTCGCCACTACTCGGAGCCCATCTCTCTAACCCATTCCCAATATAGCCCAACAAATCCCAGGACCATATTGACCTTTGCAACTATCAGCCCATTCAACCTGCTTAGTCGATTAAAAGCCTTCAACTTAGCTCTTGCCTCTTCTGACTTCCCTATTCAAAAGCTTAGATAGGAAGGATTTCTAGAGTGGTTTTAACTCACTTAAGAACTAGGTATATTATATAGGGTAGAGTTTGGCTCCAACCACTTACTGAAAAACGATATTTGTACTTATTATGTATAGTGCACATAATTCTCTTAACCCAATTAACTAAGTAAATTATGTGCATTATACAGAATGGGTAAGTGTAATCTTTCTATTGATGGTTAGATCTAAAGACTCTAAATATATTTGAAGTCAAACTTTGTCTTATATTATATACAAGTATACACCTGACTTACAAATTTTTCATGAAAGCCAAATCTTCTCAAGATAGTTTACTAGGAAATTCCATTCCACTTTGTCTTAGCTTTCTATAGATTGATTTTAACACTCCTCAGCTACTATCATTGATTTTTCTTATGTTGAAAACTGTGCAGTAGCTCTTGAGCAAACAACTATGTTCTCCACAATACATCATCCAAACACAAATACAACTTCAGCCGGATCAATTAACATTGAGAGAAGGGGTTTGAGCTTGGACACTAAAATTGAATTAGTTATATTTTGTTGCAACTTGTTTCAGTTGCTTTCGTTTCTATTTGTTTTGGAGAAGAACTTTTTATTTAAAACAATCTTTTACATTTTCTAATGTTTTGTGAGGTAGAAATGCAAATCAATAGAATGTATTTTATATGGCAAAAGAAAAAATACGTTCAAGAGAGCATGTAATATTTTATGCTTTTAAGAGTAGCTAAAGTTGACGAGAATATCACATACTCAATAAACCACCACAATTTTTTTTTCAATGGTAATATCTCTCCCTTTAGCTCCTCTTCATGGACCAATTATTAACTGTGGATTGGTGTTTTTTTTAATGACTATTTTTTTCCTCAATTCAGACTGAACTCACCCTAAAGATTTTATAAATAAAATATTTTTTCTATTTGGAATACGTTTTCATAGGTGTAAACCAAGATTTTGAGTTAAAGGGGTCTAAGTCTAAACAAAAAAAAAATGTTGATGATTGGTTGTCAATTTATTTTATTTTATTTTTATAATAAGTTTTTATTAAATTTTTTCAGTTGAAGGGTCAAATTTTATTTTCCTTGGACCCAATTCGAATTGGGCCCTAATGTATCTACACCATAGACAATAATATAACCATAAGTGAAAGCTGTGCAAATTTACAATGACCGTTGATCACAAAACTCATAAGCGAAAGTTTTTGTTTATATATTTGTCTTTGTGGAAACAAACCAACGTGTTTATACTTTCATGTCGCAGATATTTCTAATTCTACTTTAATCAATTAATTGAATGAAATGTTTAATTCATGAAGAAAACAATTAAACCATATAAAATAATGTAACATAACCAGTGGCAACTGATTACAATGAACTGTTGATCACAAAACTCAAAAATCAAAATGTACGTTTGGGCAAAATTATTTACTGATTTATTTATGTAAAGAAAGCATATAAATTTGCAACAATAAATAGGCCAAACACACACTATTATTATTATTATTATTTTTTGAAAGTAAGTCTTTGTTCACAAAATGCTTGCTAAAGAGACAAAGAGAGAATGACTGATGAGAGAGTAGACCACGGATGGAGTCATAGAATTGTTGGACCATTGGACCAGAAATGGGACCAAAGGAAAGAAGATACTGATGGAGTGTTCGTACCAAGAAAGAACTGTCTCTTCGAGATACATTAACCATAGCCAATTACTGACACCGCTAGGCTTAGCATTGGAGAATGTTATTGATCAGAGAGGCCCCTCAACACAGTTGATGCTGATCACGCTACTTCAATTCAACCCCCCCTGTACCTGTCAAAGCAACAGAAACAAAAGCCTCTAAAATGGTTCTGAACCCCTGCACTGCTGCCTCAATACTCAACAAGTCACAATTTACCTCCAATTCCCAATACTTTTACTGCTTTTTCAGTTTTTCCCACTAGGATTTAGATCCGGTGTGCAACTACCTCTTGTTTAGTTAGAGGGTAGAAAAAAATTTCAATTTTCTACCCTGTTGGTTTGGGTAGAAGAATGAAAATTTGAATTAAATTTCTTTTTTATTTGGTTAAGAAGAAAAGTGAAGGAATGAGAAGCTCCTGCTAGCATTTTTCAACAGTAATAACTAATAAGGTTAAAAGGGAAGTCAAAGCAACTTTTATTTCTCTCACCAAGCCAATGGGAAGCTGCCACATGAGCCGTCAAACCTTGGTCTTCTCTGCATTGATCAGATTCAGACCTCGCGTGCGCCCACTTGGGCTTGGCTATTGGCTATAAAACTTCGCAGCCTTTCACAAGTCACCTTCACAATAGAAAGACACAATTACCATGTTCATGTTCATTGCCAGGTTTTCACTAAAGTATCTTTCCTCATTTTCCTCTTTAATTACCAAAATTAAAGTTTTTTACCCACCTATCCCTCTCGTCTCATATATGTGTATTGAAACTTGAAAGATGACAAAAAGCAAATAAATAAGAGTGCAGAGAGGTTGGATTGGACTGCTCTGATTGTCACGTCTGAAAGCAAAGTATATGTTCTGATCAGCATTCTGATTTTGACTGGAATTTGGACTCTACTCGCTCTTTATACCTTCTTATCTATCATGTGACATTACTTCCACACCCAATCCATCTACTTTTTTTCTGTCTCATTTCTTCTTGAATAATAGTACTAGTAGAGACAAAGCTTTTGAAATATTAGCATAAAACAAGCAAAACCCATTTACAAGGTACAATCGTCGACCATTGACTATATATATATATATATATATATACATAACTATTTCTAGAGGTATCCATCCACATATAATATAATGCCATATTGTTATCAAAGGCACATCATAGTATTTTGTACTTCTTTCACCCAAAAAAAAAAAAAAAGTATTATGTACTTCTAATTTCATAATATTTCTTATTAATATAAAAAAATTGTTGATTCCATGTTACAACCCTTATCACTTGTGAGTTGTCACCTTATCAACCATCACATGAAGCTTGAACGATGGGATGGGGTGTGGAGACAATAATTTTGGATGCTATAAGCCTAAAAAGTGTAATTTCATGTAAGGGAAGTGTTTCTTTTTTTTCTTTTTCTTTTTTTGATTGAAAGATTGGAATTTTTATAAAACTTCAGAAAAAATGCGAGATACATCTTGAGAACACGCGTCCTCAATTAGATTGAGAGTTTTCTCCAACCATACAACAAAATCACCCACATATTTTGCAACAAAATCAACCATACATCCTAAGAACACGTGTTTGTTACACATATGAGCAATGGTATAGTGATGCAGGGCATTTCAAATAATTATATCCTAGTCCTCTTTAACTAATTAGTTAGTTACTTAAGCATTGGTCAATAAAATTTAGACATTTGTCAACCATCTAAAGGTGGTTAATGCCAAACAACTAGCATAAGTTGCAAAATATAAGAGCTAAATAAGCACTTTATAGATCAGTTGTATATATGATTGAAAATATGCCTTAAGAGCTTTTATTTGAACACTTTGTGTTCTTTGCGAGGTGCCTAATCACTTATTAATACGTTCTAAGCAACTCACTTTCCATTTAATTTTAAATTATATCACAGTTCATCACTTTTCTAGCCCATCACTCTCAGGATGGAGACAACAATTTTGGATGCTTCAAAAATTAAAAACTAGTGTTTGTTACACACGTTATTACACATCAATTTTTTGATCTAAAATAATGAGTTGAAAATAGAGTGTAACAGGTTTTATTCTTAATTGAGTATCAGTCTAGCTTGCAGCACAAACCAACAGTAACAGTACCTTGAACCCTTGAACAGACCCACCATCACCACCTCAAAGGGACAAACATTATGATCAACAACACACAAACACAAACATATTTCTTTGTAACAATGAATAGCACCAATAAATCCATGAAACACACACAAAAAAGTACAAGCACAAATATATGAGATTTTGCAGCTGGATAAACGAAGCCCATTTCACATTACCACCGATAGATCCAACTAACCACAATACAACTGAGAGTAATTCACAAAACTACAATACTAAATGTTTGAATTTTGCATGTTATATATCATATGATCTAAGTCAATAAGGAGGACGAGAGGTGGGTCCCCAAGGCATAACATCAGGAGCAATGCAGTTGAGAGGGGTTGGACTTGGACTACCTACAGTACTGTAGATAGACATGGACATAGCATTTGTACTATTAGTAGTGCAAGTCTCCCTAGCGTTTGCATTTCCATCACCACCGCTAGAACCAATGTTAGGCTTAAACTCTTCATGATGAGCTTCATCAATGTCATCACTAGGAAGACTATGAAACGCAGGGTTGGAATATGTGGCAGCCACCACAACCACTAAACTCTCCGCAATAACTTTCCCACCAACAATCCCTCCAAACACTTGCCCTTGTGCCCCTGCAAGACATATACCAAAAGAAGAAAAGGAAACAAAAGAAGAAGCAGAAGAAGAAGGAGATGATGATGAAGAAGAAGAGGGTGGTTTAGTAGAAGATGTTGTTGTTGAATAACCAAGAAATGAACCCGAGAGAGAAAGGAGGTTGAAGGGTCCATGAAGGGAAAGACTTGGAGCGTGAGACACGGTGGGGTGTCGAAGTGTCACGTTGGACACGGAGCCTGAACCGCTTAGGACACTGATACCAACGTGTCTTTTGCGAGCAAACTGAATGAGAGTCTCCACGACGTCGTTGCCAGCGGAGATCTCGAGGATGACAGGTTTCATGGCGGAGTCACTGTTTTTGGTGATGACAATGGGAGGTTTGGGCTTGTTTTTGGACCCAGCTGGTCTGCCTCTGGGTTTCTTTGAGACTTCTGGGGTTGATCCAAACTCGGTGACACAAAGAGTTGTGGTGCTTTTTTTCTTGGGCTTGGAAGAGGATGATGAGCCAGGATTAGGTGGTGTGGGTGTAGAGAGAGTGGGCATGCTACGAGGGCTGTGCTCAGAGGACTCATCGTCTGAGGTGTGAGAGAGGTCTCGGCCTTGGGACAGAGAGATTGCACCACCATAATCTGCCATTGTTGGGAAATGTTTACAGAGAGAGAGAGGAAGTAACGGTTTGAGTTTGAGCACTGTGTTCTGTGGTGTTTAAGTTTATGGAGGGGCTATATAGTCAGGTTTGAGTGTAGGGTCTACTTGGAGGGTCCCAATGGAGAGATTTAGTGAGAGAAAATGTTTTAGAGAGAGAGAGAGACTTTTGATCGGAATGATCAGGCACATGGGGAGGGATGTATCATGTGGTGAGGGAGACGACAACTGATCAAACTCTCTAAACAAAAATGGTATGGACAATTGAAAGTGGGACCCGTGCTTGAGGTGGGGACCAAAGTTTCTTTTTTGTCTTCATAGTGTATGGGAAGAAACTTTTGACAATGGAACTAGTACCAAAAAGAGAGGAGGCCATAAGTAACAGAAGTTTTATTTATTTATTTTTTTTTTTTAGGGGGGGCAGGGGGGACAATTTTATGATATTCTATGTTTATCCCATGATTTCCTAGGGTGATGATAGATAAGTTGGATTTGGGTTTAGTGTTGATAGATCCAATTATAATAGGTTTAAGCTCAGACTATCATCGACCACCGATGCATAGATTGTCAACCAATACAATAAACTTTGCTTGATCGTTGAATTGATCGAGCTCGTGGGTCAATGATAACACTAGCAATCTATGATTTATGAGGCATCATGACAACCGCAAAATGATCAAAAGGATGATGAATATCTAAAGATATCTATTGAGATTTTCATCAAAGAGGAATAAAAACACTTAAAGTGGAACAATGAGTAGCAAGAGAAATTCTAATAATTAATAAATAAAGCACTACGCGAACCTTTGTCAAATAAGTTAGGTTTGTCCGATTTTCATACAGGAAACCTGACACTTGATTTAATTGAAAATATTCAACTCATCGTTGATTATTGTAAATTTTGAAACTCGTTTGGTCAACCAAGACTAGATGGATGGGCCGAATCCCTAGAGTGTTGGCTTAACCCTAATTGTCTCACGATGTAGTTAAAACTTTTTAAAAGGTGAAATTTTAGCTATCAAAATATTTTAATTTTAGACATTAATTAATTTCTTTTAATGCATTAGTATAAAAACCTAAATTCAAAACAAAGTTGAGTGTTCAAACCATGAAAAAGTTTTTAGAACATATTTAAATATAATTATCAATTTTAGTCAAAAGAGAAAAAATGACAGTTATTCACAGAGACTATATTAGGTAAGACCATAATAATTTGTATCTACTAATAAACCAATACTCAAAAAGCCTAGATGTAATGTATGATTCCAAGCATCCACTTAGGTGGGTAGTCATAAATTTTACATATTGGAGGAGGGAGGAGAGAGATTTTTAGAATAATAAAAAAATACTAATTCTTAAAAAAAAAAATTTTAAAAATAATTTTTTTTTACTCCGTTAAAAGTTATGAGCTCCTCTCACTAAAGAGAGGAAAAAGAAAAGTTAAATCTTATAAATTCAAAAACTCAAGAGGAACTTTTAGGGAATTAAAAATTATCTTATAAGAATAAATCTATATGTATATTATAAACGGACTAAAGTACATGTTTGCTTTCTTAAAGTTTTGGATGTTTTCATTTTAGCTATTTATGTTAAAATTTTAATTTTCATAAAGCGTCAAAAAGAAAAAAGAAAAAAACTAAAACACACATTAAGGACCAAAATAAAAATCATAAATCATAAATCTTAAAACGAAAATAATCAAAATAAAAACATCCATAAATTTTAAAGGCCAGAGCATATTAACAATCATCATGGAATTGGACCACAAATCAAATTGCAAATCTTGTAAGGCTATGGGCCTTATGCCCTTATCTTTCAGTTGGTTGTATGACATTCATTGTTCGTGGTTGATATGGATCCTTTGGCCCATTTTGCCACTCACTGATGAGTTTGGGCCCTTAAGGTCTGCCATGTAATTTGCCCAAAAAAATAGTCTCTATTTTTTAACCAAAAAAAGATAATAGCCTACATGGTCATAAACTCATAATATAACTCATAAAGAGCATTCAAATTTCACATTAGCCTAAGTGGGTTTTTAGCAAATTTATTAGCCTAAATAAAAAACTCACCATATTAATTTTTCTAATCTACTATTTATAAAAAAAGAAATAATATGGCCACAACATTTTCACAATATTTTTACAACAAATTCTAAGTGGCAAGTTATTACTGATTGTTATTGTTGGGGCAAAAAAGTAATTTTAGTGTTAGGTTCAAATTTGAACCAACAACGACTAACCACCTATGATTTGTTGTAAAAATGTTGTGAAAATGTTGTGGACGTAGCACCTCTCTTATAAAAAACTACATCTGCCTCATAACTCTATTATTATTCTATTTTAATATTATTTTCTCCCTCTTCAAATATATTTTTTAACCCATTCTTCCCAATGTGTAAATAAAATAAGATTTTTATTTAGTGTATTGAGTGAACACTGCTCAATAGATGTACTTAGGACATTGTCCATTGTTAAGTTTTTAGGACAAAATATTGAGGCTGATGTGTGGAAGTTTTGGTTGAATTTAGCTATTTTTTTTCACTAAATGTTTCTTTAGCTAGGCTGATGGGAAAGTAGCAGCTGCTCTCGCAGCTAGAGTTTTACATTTGGATAAAACTACACTAGGGACAGATAAGAGATAATAGACTGCATATGTCAGTATGCGGGAGCATAGCTAGGATTATCTTCAATTATGGTTGAAACCCACCATGGCCAATGGCTCTTAACCTTCCAAAAGAGTTGCCAAAAAGATAGCCGTGAAAACTCTTTAAAGCAATTGGAACTTTATTTTGTTGACAATGTGGCTCATTGTGTTCCTATTGTTACATTCATTACCCCCTTTAAAATCCTCTTTGTATTACCATTATTTTTCAAATTTTGTTTTGAAAAACATTGGGCATCTTTCCCAGGACCACGAGCCACCATCATATTCAACTATTCTCCAGAAAATTTAGTGGTCTTACAAATTGTGTATTGTTTTTCAACCATAATCTTACTCTAGTAAGGAATTTATGGGTAGGAGGACTACCCATATGGTAACATAACAATTAGCTAGTCATAACTAGAGCGTTTGACCAGCTTTGTTGAATTACTACTTCTTGAGATATCATTTTTGTTCTAAAGAATGTAAATTTTTTGACTTACAATGTAGTCCGTTGAGCTGCCTTTTATAATTGGGATGATCCTATCTCTATCTCCTCTCTTTATTCTCGGGTCCTTTTTCTCGAAGTTAAAGATGGTTTAATATATCATTTTTATTCCTAGAAAGGGGTAAAAAAAACCTGATTTCTATTCCAATTAAAATGTAAAGACAAGTAACAATATTTTTTTGGTATTTGACAATGCTGATACAACTTGAAGCAAATGTGATTGTAAAAGTTTGACAAAAATGACATTGTTAGAACTAAGAACAAATAAAGAATAAAAGTAATATGGGTCAACAGTCAACTAAACTTAGGAGTCTCAACATTTTAATTGCGACTCAACTCTAGGTATTTCCATACTAGGGCAACTCAAAGGCACCGTAAGAATAAGATTTTGGGGGTCAAAGATTCTTCTGGTGCATGGATTGCTCAACCCGAAGGAATTGCTGAAACTTTTACTACCTACTATCAACACCTTTTTGAAACCTCCAATCCGACCTTGGGTATCAATTCAATGGCGAAGGTAGTAACTGATGATATGAATGCCCAACTGTCACAAGAATTCATGGAATGGGAGGTAGAAGTTGCACTGAAACAGATGGCTCCGTTAAAAGCTCCTGGTCCCGACGGTATGCCTCCTCTTTTCTATCAAAATTATTGGAATCTTGTTGGTAATGATGTCACAAAAACCATTTTGTCATATCTTAATTCAGCCACAATCCCTCATCCCCTAAACCATACTTTCATAACCTTAATACCAAAAAATAAAAATCCCATGGCTGTCACTGATTACCGGCCCATTAGCCTTTGCAATGTCCTTTATAAAATTTTTTCAAAGGTCCTTGCTAATAGGTTAAAAAAAATCCTTCCCTCAATCATAACTGAACACCAAAGTGCCTTTACAAAAAACCGTTTGATCTCAGATAACATTCTTGTGGCTTTTGAAACATTGCACAGCATGAATAATCATAATTCCAAAAAATCTGGTTACATGGCATTGAAGTTAGACATGAGCAAGGCGTATGATAGGGTGGAGTGGTGTTTCTTGGAGGTTGTGATGAGAAGTTTGGGGTTTAATGAAAGGTGGATAGGCCTTATGATGGAGTGTGTAAAAACAGTTTCATACTCGGTGTTGGTAAATGGTGAACCAAAGGGATTAATTAAACCAACAAGAGGAATTAGGCAAGGCGATCCTCTATCCCCTTTCCTATTTTTGTTGTGTACGGAAGGCCTTAATAACCTAATATTGAAGGCGGAAAGTGAGGGTTCCATACATGGATTTGCTCTGAGTAGACGGAGCCCAAAACTAACGCATTTGCTTTTTGCGGATGATAGCTTATTGTTTTGCAGGTCTAATATCAATGAATGTCAAAAGGTGCTTGATCTTCTTGCCTCCTATGAAAGCATGTCCGGGCAGCAAATTAATAGAGGCAAAACATCAATTTTCTTTTCAAAATCCACCTCTCAAGACATGAGGAATGAAATCAAAGAAGTGTTAGGAGTTCCGGAAATTGTGCAGTATGAGAAGTACTTGGGGTTGCCATCATTTGTAGGGAAGAATAAAAGAGCAAGCTTTGATTACATTAAGGAGAGGGTTTGGAGAAAGCTTCAAGGATGGGAAGAAAGCCTACTTTCACAAGCGGGGCGAGAGGTGTTGATTAAGGCCGTGGTACAAGCTATCCCAACATATTCCATGAGTTGTTTCAAGCTCCCACTTGGTCTTTGTCATGAAATTGAGAAACTCATTCGTGGATTTTGGTGGGGACAAAGGGGAGATCGCAGGAAAATACATTGGGTCAAGTGGGAAAAAATGTGTGAGCCAAAATCTGAAGGTGGTATGGGTTTCAAGGAGTTGTCTTTATTTAATGATGCTCTTTTGGCCAAACAGACATGGAGGTTGCTGCATAACACAAACTCTTTGTTCTACAAAGTGTTCAAGTCTAGGTTCTTTCCAAATTGTTCCATTTTGGAAGCTAAGGAGGGCTACGGAGGGTCATATGCTTGGAGGAGTATTTTGAATGGTAGGGAGGTCATAAGGCGAGGAGCGAAGTGGAGAGTGGGCAATGGAGAATCTATTAAGCTTTGGGGGGATAAATGGCTGCCTTCTTTGCAAAGCCCAAGTCTCCAATGCCCCCTCACAGCTGAACTACAAAATGCCAAGGTGAGTTCTCTAATTAATCCCTCACCTCGCCAATGGAACACTCAGTTGCTGCCTAATATTTTTAGTCAGATGGAGTCAGACCAGATTACGAAAATCCCTCTAACTCGGACTGCTTCTGAGGATTCTGTATTCTGGCCGTATGTACAGTCCGGTCAATACACCTCAAAGTCTGGTTATTACTTCCTCAAGACAGAAGCTCAGCTGGTGAACTTGCAGTCCCCTTCCCATGCCGAGCTGATGAAACCACTCTGGAAGAGAATATGGAGTTTATCAGTGCCGTGTAAGGTCAGAAATTTTCTGTGGAGGGCCTGTAAAAATGCTATTCCAACTTTGAATAATCTGAAACGCCGCTGCGTGGTGGAAGATTCCAAGTGTTCTCTATGTACCCAACACGAGGAGGATGTTCTCCATGCCTTGTGGTCTTGCCCGGCCCTTACACAAGTGTGGAACGAAGACCCCCAATGGAGTTTTAGAAGCCAAAACTCCTTCCCAGATTTTAGCCATCTGATCAGCCATGTTTTTAAGTCCAGTTGTAGTGCCGAGCTGTTTGCTATGCAGACTTGGACTATCTGGTTCCGGAGAAACAAAGTCAGATCAGCTCCACCAGGTTTCCCCTTAAATTTGATTGCACAGAGAGCTTATGAGGCTTTAGTTGAATACCGAGCTGCACAACCACGGCAGTCTTTGGCAGCACAGACAGCCAGACAGCGGGCAAGATGGATTCCTCCTCCTCCAAACTGGTATAAGGCTAATTTTGACGCAGCAATCTTTGAAGATGTTGGCAGGGCTGGTTTTGGAGTGATAATCCGTAACAGTCAAGGTCTTGTAATGGCTGCTCTAACTCAGAATGTTCAGTTGGCTAGCTCGGTGGTGGAGATGGAGGCTTTGGCAGCCACACGGGCAGTGGAACTTGCTGCAGAAATTGGTCTTGATAGAGTTATTTTTGAGGGCGACTCCAGCATTGTCATTAAAGGCTTAACAGATCAGGTGCCAAGTTTCGCTCCATTCAGCTTTCTCATAAAAGAGACACTTGACTTGGCTAATCAGTTTACTAATGTAAAATTCCAGCATGTTGGTAGGGAAGGAAATAGCGTAGCTCATAACCTTGCTAGGCATGCACGACATGTCACAGGTTTTTCTATTTTGATGGAGGATGTTCCATCGTTTTGTTTTGAAATGTATCAGGCAGATTTGCCTTCAACTTATTAAAAATTATAGTGTGGTTTCTCAAAAAAAAAAAAAAGTTTCAAGCACCCTTAGTTATGACCAGCTCATATATTTTTTTGGTCATTTTTCACATCTTGCGGTCTTTCCCCGTTGCCTTATTCAACAAACATGTGCTTTTGATGACAAATAAAAATGGCATATTCCTCATTTTTTTTCACCTTGTTTTGAACAGTTAAATTCAATGATTTATCTTTAACAAGTACTAGTAATTTATCCATAATCTAGCTAGCATAGGTGCTCTTCCTTCCTTTCAAACCCTCTCCAGTCAATATTTATCATTTAAGTTAAAAATTCATGTGTGGGGGAACTGGGAACTCACTCAATGAGAAAGAGTTTGTGCCTGTTTTTGGGAAGGATTGCAAAAAATTTACATAAAAGAAAATTTTACACTTTGCAAAGCTATTTTAGGGACGATATTCTCTAGTGAAGGGTTAGTATGGTTTGCTAACGCTATTCTCAAGCATGCTTTTGTATGTAACAAAATCCTCTTTATTTCATAGAGTTCATTTCATAGTTAAAATTTTATTTCTTGGATTAACAATTCACATCATTTAAATACACTTTTAAATTTGTAATATAAACTATGAAATGGATCCATTTCAAATTGAGATGATTTTGATATTCTTTTATATATATATGTGTGTAGTTAGCTTTGTGGAATAGTATTTCCACTGAACAAAGACTTGTTAATTGGAGGTTAAGGGAAACTGTTTTTTGTAGAAGCAAAATTGAGTCCCTTGGGCATCTGTTTTTTTTATTTTTTATTTTTGTTTTCTTTAATAGAATTTTGTGTGATGTTCTAGAGTGTTGTCTTTGTAAGATTCAACTGAGATATGCTGGTAACCAGAATACAAATGATCATGAAAAATAAAACGAATTTAATCACCTACCTTTTGATGGCATGAGTTAAAGCAAAACTAACTAGTAACAACAATAATTAACTAATGTGCACACGGGATGGGCAAGCCTTCCTCTTCTTGCTCCTTCTTTCAAGACGACTCTCGATGGGGCAAGATAGGGTTTCATCTAATGTTAGAAATAGAGACGAAGCCTAGCTTTAATGTTTATAATGAGCATCCATTCATCATAGATTAAGCTTCAAATTACACACTCTATCTCACATCAAACTACAACACAATTTTTTCTTGTTTTATTAAAAATAAAGGTGTAACAAGAGTCCAAGACCTATTATATGACCACAACATACCAATGGTACCCTCGTATATATTAACTGACTCACATTCAACCCGCTTTAAGAAAACAAAAGACCAATTAATGAAAGTCCAATTCTTACATTCTGCTCAACAGCGGAGTTGAAGGCTAGATTGATGAGATTGATTGGGCTGTAGCCTGTAAAAAAAGCTAAAAGGGAAGGGGTTTCAGAAGTTGATTGGGACCTTGGCTTGGCTGCTGGGTTATACCCACATTTGAGTAGAGGATACTGCTAGATGCCTAGAATTCATGCACGCAAAGTTCATTTGGAAGTTAATATTATCCGAGCAGCTATTAGGCAGGATGTTAGATATAAATTGTTTTTGTGTAAGAATGTTGAGTACACTGTCACTATCTGAAACAGGTATCTTTGTAGCTTGTGAAAACTTCCTTGGTGCTTAGTTAGCTTTTGGTTCTTGTTTCTGGTTTTCCCAGATAGCACTGTTTGTAATCTGTTCTGCTGCTTCTGCAGTTGTATGGTTTGTTGATTACATTTTTGTTAATTTCTCGAAAAAAGAAGTTTACTTATTGGATCCCATTCGTTGAGGAGTAGTTTGTGCCCACGAATTAAAGAGTGTTGGAATAATGATTTACACCATTCCTTTGGCTTAAGAAGTATGGAATAAACTATAATCTGTCCTCAAAATGGACCGTATAAATGAAAATTAATAAACCTGTGGCATACACATTTGAAACGAAATTGTAAGCAAGTAACTAGATATATATTTCCAGACCTTATACCAATATCATTATAAACAATATAAATTTGTATTTGTGTATTACATACATACACGTGTATAAATACTAATAGTAGCTTTATATACAAAGGCTTAATAGTTAATACTGCACTAGTAACAGCAATTTCCCGAGTGATATTAAACAAAGACTTCTAACAACACAAACAACTTTCAAAGCAGACCACAACGATAATAAAATTGTCATAAGCTCGTGAATCAGTAACATACTAACATGTAGTAGCTATTTCAGTCAATGGAACAGATGCCACTAAATTTCAAGAAAATATCTGACATCAACATGGGGGAAGAGGTTAAGTAAGCCTCAAGAAACTGAAATCTGTCATGAATAACACATAAGAAGCTGAGAGGAATCAAAAGCTACCATAAATTAAACTCCATATTTAGCTAGAACAAACTCACTGTCAGCTATGCAGCATCAATTAGCAATCAGAAGAAGGCCCTGCTACCATAAAACACACGCGATCCATCCTTTTTCTTCTTATCAATTTCTAAATTGGTGCTATGGTTTTGAATCACATCACCACGGTCTTCACTTTCCGGTTTATCAAGATCCATTGGAAGCTTCATTTTTGCCAAAGATTCAGTAAACTGATGCATGCTTCTCATATACATGTCTACTATTTGCTGCTGCATGGCAGACTGCTCAGCCTCAAGATTGATATTCCCAAGTGGAGCTGAAAAAACTTGACCAAATTTGGCAGAGCCCATATGCCTATCCTTTTTGTTCTCCTCCTCTTTGCTTGTGAAATGTGAATCTTTTTCATCTCTGATTTCAGTCCCCTTCTTTGAAGTTGGAGTGTCTGGACTAGCACTGGAGTTCTGATTAGCCTCAGTAGTGATAGAGACATTGACAGAATTTGATGATTCGCCGCATAAACGACTCTTTTTCTCGATTGAATCTGCCGAGTTTCTGTCATCACTTATGTTGCTTGTAGTTGAACTTAAGAACCCAGAATTCTGTATGCTTTCATTAGGAGAATCCAATCCACCACGATGTTCCTCAGATGAATTCACAGTCATTTCATAGTCATCAATAGATTGAGGAGAAGAACCAAGTTGGAGAAACGAAACGAGTCCTGTGGATTTAAGCCTAGAACCAGAGCCATGCCCTGCCAAGTCAAAGTACTCAGACACCATTTGTTGATTCTCTCTAACAACATTAATGTCCGGAAATTCAATCCTGGAATACTCTCCTGGGTCTAAGATCACTTCTGAGATTTTTCTATCAAGCAATACAACTTCTGAAGATATTGATGAATTGGTAGCTGATTCAGATAAAGACTTGGCAGAGGGATTAATAGGCAGAGAAGTGTCTAAAGAAAGACTCAATTGGACAGTGCCTGCAGGGGAGTGGAAGAGATCAGTGGAAGAGAGGCTGTAATCTTCGGTCACCTTTCCTTTGCCAACAACTTGTGAAATTGGGACCAAAGCAAATCCCAGAAGTTGGTCTTCCAGGTAGTTTCTGGCCCTGCTGAGCATCCAAATTTCACATTTTAAGACTGCATCAACTTGGGTGATTTTCAACCTCAAGTTCTCATTGAAATCTGGATTTTTACCACCACCATTAATGATTCTAGTTGAGACAGTCTCATCTGGGTTATAAGTAAGAGAAAATTTTGCATAGACATCCTGCTTATCATAGATACATATGTTGTGAATGTTCCTAGCATGATGAACATAAACGTCAAGAATCCCTGAAAACTCGGATTCATCATCAGAATGATGACTCATTCTGTTTGAACATGGGTTATAACGGAAGCCAGTGGTTTGATTGAATGAATCCATTGCAAAGTTTTCTCTAATGGGTATATTAATATTTTGCAATTCTCTGTTTGGTTTGCAAGATAGATACCAGACAGGGAAAACAGAACAGAAACAGATTTGATATAGCGAAAAAACTAATCAAAACAAACACATTGATACAGTGTGTTTATAGTTCTGTTTCCTTTTGATATGTTCTGAGTAACTAAGGTTCAAGTACGTTAACTTAAAAGGAAATATTTAAAACAAGGAAAAGTTGGATTCTTGGAGAGAGAAAGAGAGAGAGAGAACTGGCAAAAACAGAACAAGAACAGAGTTTTTTTAGTACCGGAATGATTGACAAGAAGTCATTGGAAGCCCTGCTTCAGTATCTCTGACCTCGTGGGTTCTTGAAGATGTTTGACGAGTTCTACCTATGAAAATTCAAACAGAAGCATAGGGTTGGAGGGAGTTACAGTAAAATGAAGTAACTTGGTTTTATGCAAGTTTGAAGAGGTGGGTATGTATGGTAGTTGGTGGGAATGAAGGGAAAATGAAAAATCAAAGGAGATTATGATGATGTTATGGATGATGATGATGATGAGGTTACTATTGGCTTTATGTCACTCTTTTTGTTGCTTCTTTCTTTTTAGGGGGTGGGTGAGAGATAGAGATTTTTGGGGGGGTTCCTTTGCTTGACATTGCAGCTTCCACTGCTGGTGACTAATTTGCTCCACTGAGGCTATTGGAGGTCCCACTTGACCCAACCTTCATTATCACTCTCCCCACCTCTCTCTCATAGATGCTCTACAAAGCTGTAAACCAAGACCATCTCTCTCTCTCTCTGGCTTTAAGGCATCATAGTGGCTCAAATGTCCCCAAACTCCATGTGGGAAAGAAATATGTTTACATTGATATTGAGAAATAATGAGGCAGCAATTCATTGGCCTTGACATGCAAATCAATTTGGTCCATGATTTGTACGTACATGAGAAAAGAGGGACATATGGCTCACCATGTGAATGATATGATGTGATAAGTCTTACCTTAACCATTTACATATACCTAAAGTTTTACTGCATGTGAATAAGTTTTTCTTTCAATTTAAGCATCTCTTTTCCATGGTGCTCTCCAAAAGTTTAACTTGTCCTGACTTGAATCAGGCATTTTAATTTGTTTTCCACTCATCATAATATGCTGCTATTTTTGTATGTTCATCCATTTCTCAAGTAGACCCATTCACGAAGGAATTGTCTGCCTGTCAAATCACTCATAATTTGTCAAGTTTTTAACCTGTGAGAAGCTAATCTATACCTAACTGGTTTTGGTACTTTATATGAGGTATTCGTATTATGGTTTTAAAACAGGATCTTCTCTATTTTATTTTTTAAATCTAACTGTGTACATACTAGATACTACGGTAATGTCAGACACTAAATTTATTTTTAGATTTGTAACTTTGTTTGGGTGAGAAAAGTCCAACATAACCACTAAAAGTCTGCTAATACTTAATATATGTGTTTGGGACATTTCTTCGACCCAAATATTTAAAGCATATTTGGTAAGGTAGTCCAACCAATAGTTTCAGTATTTAAATATTGAAAACTAGAGCAAAAAAAAAAAAAAAAAAAAAAAAAAAAAAAAAAAAAAAAAAAAAACAACAAAAAAACAAACGCATTTGTTAAGAGATTTCATTTAGAAGCATTAGATTTATGTTTTTCATTTTAGGGTGTTTAAACAATAAATTTAGGAAACACCTTCTACCAGTTTTTAGTTTTCAAATAACATTACTCAATGATATTTTTGTAAATATTTAGAAAAATGTGGGACCCACTTAATAAGATTTAACATAACTACAACTCTCTCTCTCTCTCATGTGCACCTCATCTTTTTCTTTTTTTATTCTCTCTCTTTTCCTCCCTTCTCTCTCACGTGTACTCCTCTAATAAATATTAATAAAATAATTGTATTTGTTAGAAAGTTCACTTTAAAAAAAAATTCATACACGGGCCAAACACGATTATTTTTTTCGTATTTTAAAATATGTTGTTTGAAATATGGTACCAAATACATTTTTTTTTTTCATTATGAGTATTTTAAACATGTATTTTCACAACACTTTATAAATCACAGTTTTCATATCATTTTAAACAATGATACTTAAAAGATATTACCAAACAGATCCTAAGCCTTTAGGTTTGAGCTTCACATGTGAGCCTTTACCACATCAATGTAACTCGCTTGTGTACTTCACAAATCCAAGAGCTTCACAAGTGAGTCTCTACCACACAATCCAACCCCCCTTTCATGTGTGTCCTTCAAAGATCCACGAGTGTGACACCAAATTGCGTAAAGACCAATAAGTTGTGCCTGATAGTTAGAAGAGAAACATTGGGAGACTAAGAATGTATTAATCATTTAATACTTGTCCACATTTTGAGACACCATTTCAACCAAAAAACATAGAGCCTCAAAAATTTAAGCCAATAATGTATAACAACTACTCATTTTTATTGCTTTCCTCAATGTGGAAACAACACCCTTCGCGTATGAGCCTTAATCACATCAACCTAACTTTCCCTCAAGTGTTAAAGTCTTTCACAAATCCAAGAGTGCCACATATAGGATTTGCACCAAATTAAATGTAATTGTTACCAAACACAACTCAATCCAAGAGCTAGTCATCCATGCTCTCATAAAGCCATACACCGAACACATATGGGTGAAGATTTCTTTATCCAAGCTAAGATGAACCTTTGGCTCTAATATCAATTTATTGGGAAACAGAGGCCTAGCTAGAAAGTCTACCAACTGTCAATATACACTTACAACAATGCTTTCATAATAGAGGTAAACAATCTCTTACGAACATGATTCATGACAGTCTATAAGGGATAAGGGTTAACTCCAGTGCACTAGAGCCGACACGATACGGATATATGACAAAAATATGATACGTGTCTTATGCACTAGAGCTAACCCGTGTCCGTTCATAATTAAGTAGGTAGAATATTAATTTCAAGTAGGAAAAATTATCCACGTTTGCATGAAACCACCGGTTTTTGGGGGTAGTCAGGTAGAGTTTGCATTGCTTGACGTTGTTACACCATAAATACAGTTATGTATGTACTAATCAAACAGGCACATCATTTTGAAATTGATCAGATCATGACGTACCAACAAAATAATTCCTTGTAATTATGATTTGGGTAGAGGCCCTACGTGGAGAAATAGAAATATACATTAAATTATACACTATTACATTGCTTTCTATTTTCTATTGGAAGCAGCTTGGATAACAATATCTGAGTATGACTAAGATATGGTGCTTTATTGGGCAATAGTCTAATAATACGCCAGTTAATACAACATTGATTTCATATAATCTTGTGTATATATATATATATATATATTTTTTTTTTTTTTGTCATACGCCAATCACAACATAGTAACTCAATAATTATGAAAAAAGTCATGAATTTTTTAGCGCGACGTTAACTTATTAAACGTTTCTAGTACACATGCTTATCACACCTTAATTAAACCATATGAAAATTAATGTATTTAGCAGTGGAGATTGGAGAGAGAAGGCAAATCCAATACCATATATGCGCTGTTGGGAAAATCAAAAAGTAATGAATAGTGGTTGATCAAGTAGGTGCTGAGTTCCTTTCATGGTGTAGCTGGTGTAGGTCCCTTGTGAATGGCACGCTTAGCCCCCATTTGATCAAGAAAGTCATGGAACTGAGCAAATGGGCATAATTAACACCCTTTACTTTTCTACCAAAGACGCAACATTCCCACTTTGGCGTGTACTCATTTTTTTCTTAGTGAACGTAAAGTTGTTAAAATTAGGTGGCACTAGCTTGGACTAGTAGAGTGAATCCCCTCCCCTGTTTTTCAATTAGGCTGGTCTTTTTCTTTCTTCTTTTTTGATTTTTTGTTGCCATCAATTCTCACTAATATTTTCACATAATTCAACATCTAGGAGTATATAACTACATGGTCCCAACCCCAATCAATGTCATGTCGATACTTAATTCATCTAACAGTCTAAAAGATCAAACAAAAATATAACTAAGGTTAGCACTATGTTTTGTTGTAGAAAGTGGAAATGAAGAGGAGTGTGAGGGTGTAAAGGGATGAGAGGAAGGGATGAGAATGTAGAAACAGCTTTCCATTTTTTTTTTAAGTGTTTATTACTCATAATTGTCCTTTTTGTGTGTGCGTATATATAATTATGACATATGGCATGTTCATTTCTTAATGATTATCTTTATCAAATCAAGATACTAATAGATTTTCTTTTTCCTCTCAATACAGTTAGAATTGAAAGTTGAAACCCAAGTTAGGAGATTGTATAACCAACAAAAATATTAAACAAAATATTCTTCACTCTATCGAGTGTCTCTCGTTTCCTCTCGGGAGCGTAGAGACAGGGTAGGTCTTGCTTCTTGCAAGAAGTCTGTAGTTCCCCTGTGGAACTTTTTTTTTTTTCTCCTTTTCTCTTCCCCTCCTTTCTTCTCTCCCTCCATCACTACCTCACCTAGAAACCTAAAGCAAATCGAAATGGTAGATGACCTTGAGGAATTCTGGAAAAAACTAACTCTCACAGAGGAAGAGGATGACAATATCGTCCTGGGAGGCAATAGCATTAAGGCTACCAAAGCATTGGGAGAAAATTGCCTTGTCATGCAAATCCTCACACAGAGAAGCATAAACATAGAAGCCCTATTAAAAACAATGAGAATGGCCTGGAAAACGAACAAAGGTGTCCACATCTCAGATATCAACGAAGACCTCTTCCTCATGGAATTTGGAGACAAAAAGGATGAGCAGAAAACCATGGACATGTGTCCATGGAGCTATGAAAAAAACTTAGTCTTGGTTCAGGACTTTGACGAAGATGTTGCACCGAAGGACATTAAACTCCAATGGTGCCCATTCTGGATCCAGATCTTCAACCTGCCTCTCAAAACCAAGACAAGGGAGACCGGTTAGATGATAAGCAACAAAATAGGAGAGGTCTTTGATGTTGACATGCCAGATAAAGGCGTTCAATAGGGAAGATGACTAAGGGTCAGAGTGAAGATAGACATCACCAAGAAGCTTTTCAGGGGAAAAAAGATAATTGTAGAAAATGATGAACAACACTGGGTCTACTTCAGGTACGAAAGACTCTCAAATTTCTGCTATATATGTGGGAAACTTGGCCATGGAGAAAAAGAGTGCCAAGAAGGTGACCCACCCTCTGCCGGCAAAGAGAAAGCACCACACCAATATGGGCCCTGACTTAGAGGTGAACCATTGAAATGCCCTCCCAATAAAGATGTACCGGAGTTCTTCAGCTAACCACCAGAATTTGAAAACTGCCGCAGTGTGAAGGAAGGAGCTAAACCCTCATACGAAACAAGGATGGTAGGTGCGCCTCACGTGACTAAGCAAGCTAGTGACCCCACTAGGCCCTCTGCCACTACGCTGACACACTCAGAGGAATCACATGCACCAGCTAACTTAAAACCTAGGACAAAACTAGCAACAGAGCTTACAGAAGGAACTGTCGTTGAAACTGAGCAAAAGCATGGATTTACAAGACCTGAAAGTGGCTATTCCGCGAATAGAAAAAAAGTCAAACGCATCTGGGGTAGGTGTGACACATTCGATGATAGCTATAGGAGAGGAGATGATGGTGACAGATGAAGAAAATGCTGACTTACCACTCAAGGGTTTGGCTAATGTACAAAGCCTAGCTACCTACACGGACCACACAAATAGGCCAATGGCAATGATATACGACAAGGATTTGGGTTGGGTTGACGAGCCCATTGGGCCTAAGACCAGATATTGGAAACGCATTAACAGAAAAAATGAAAAGGAAAATACTGGCCCACTCCAAGCTGTTGTCTCTCTGAACAAAAGAAGAATTGGGTCGAGTCCTTTACTAGAGCTTAATCCAAACCCAATCTCATTGAAGCGAAGTAAAGGGAAATAGAAAGTAGGACAACATCTAGAAAATGAACAAAACATGGATGGTGGTGTGGCGGAGGCTGCGAAACAGCCCCTCCCAGCTCAATAAGTATATTATCTTGGAACTGCCGAGGGCTCGAGGACTCTCGGGCAGTTCTAAGGCTCACCAAGATGGTGAGAGATGAAGCTCCGTTACTAGTCTTCCTAGTGGAGACGAAGACTGATATTTCTTTCATGAAAAAAGTTTAAACAAAGTTGGAATATACGCAAGGAATTACTGTCCCTAGTGATGGTAGAAGTGGAGGACTTACCATGCTGTGGAAAGAAGGAGGTCACGTAGAAGTCCATAAGTACTTACACTCCCACATTAACGTGATCATCTCTAACCATGAAACAAACCTGAGGTGGCGAGCGACCTATTTCTATGGACACCCGAATGCTCAACAAAGGCATATATCTTGGAAACTTCTGGGGCGCTTAAATATGCAACTCAGCCTACCATGAATAATTTTTGGAGATTTCAACGAGATTACTCACCTGGTCGAGAAATGTGGTGGGGCAGAAAGGAGTGCAAACCAAATGCAAGCTTTTAGAAATGCCCTCGATGCATGTGACCTTCTTGACCTAGGTTTTAGCGATCTAGGTTTTTACTTGGTGCAATGGAAGATTTAGCGAGCAAAGAACTCTAGTTAGGCTAGACAGAATGTTGGCCAACTCCAACTGGAAAAGCTTATTCCCAGGAGCAAGGGTGCAACACAGGTCCATGATTGCATCTGACGACTGCTCCTTGATCCTTCACTTATCTCATACTTCCAAAAATAGAAGAAAAAAGCTCCGGTTCCGCTTCAAAACAATGTGGCTCCGTGAGGCGGAATGTAAGGATGTTGTTGAGCTTGCATGGTCCATGCCACACACTTCCAGTGATGTCCCAACTGCACAAGATCGAATCAAAAGCTGTCAGCAACAACTCCAATGGTGGAACAGGAATGTTTTCAGGCATGTCGATAAACAACTAAAGGAAAAGCAAGATAAACTCCAATATTTGGAGTCTCTTGATACGCTCCATGAGTTCGCTAAGGATATCCATCTCCTCTGGAAAGAAATAAACGACCTACTGGATAAGAAAAACGATATTTGGTGGCAAAGATCCTGTTCTCTATGGATGCAACAGGGCAACAGGAACACAAAGTTCTTCCACTCTACGGCAAGTCAGAGACAAAGGAAGAACGCCATTCAAGGCCTCTTAGACGACCAGGGAGTGTGGTAAAGCACTAAAGAGGGCATTGAAAGGACTATCCTGGAATACTATACATCCATCTTCACATCTGACAAGCCCACACAATTTACTGCAGTGGTGCAGGTCCTTACCTAAAGTAACAGGGGAAATGAACATGGTCCTAACCAAGGAGTTCTAACCTGATGAAGTTTGGAGAGCCCTTCAACAAATGCATCCAATGAAGTCTCCAGGACCTGATGGTATGCCCCCTGTCTTCTACCAAAAATTCTGGAATATTGTTGGACCAAATACTACTGAATGTGTACTAAATATCATAAACTCTGGGAATATGCCTACTGATATTAATGCTACCCATATCTGTCTCATTCCAAAGAAAAACAACCCCCAAAAAATGACGAACTACCGCCCCATAAGCCTAAGCAATGAATTATCTCGCATTGTTTCCAAGCTCTTGGCTAACCAACTTAAGAAGGTGCTGCCTAACATTATTAGTACCTCTCAAAGTGCTTTTCTCTCTGACAGATTAATTACGGATAACGTACTTGTGGCTTTTGAGACAATGCACCACATCAACTAGCAACGGAAAGGCAAGGAAGGCCTCATGGCAATCAAACTCGACATGAGCAAAGCGTTTGATTGAGTTGAATGGCTATGCCTGGAAATGATCATGCGAAAACTGGGGTTTCATGAGCGATGGATTTCCCTTACAATGATGTGTGTAAAAACTGCCACCTATTCCATCCTCATCAACGAGGAACCGAAAGGATCGATCAAGCCATTTAGGGGAATCCACCAAGGCGATCCCATATCACTTTACATCTTCCTCATATGTGCTGAGGGGCTCTCAGCAGTGCTAAACAAGAGATAACAACAAGGACACATCAATGGCGTTGCTGTTTGTAGGAAAGTACCATCCATCTCTCATCTGGTTTTCGCAGATAACAGCCTCATCTTTTGTAAGGCCAACATGAATGAATGCAAAAGAGTCTAGGAGATTCTACAGGATTATGAAGTTGCCTTGGGTCAAAAGATGAACCGAGGGAAACTTCCTTGTTTTTCAGCAAAAACACTACCCCCGATACCCAAGACACCATCGAAAACCACTTCGGCGCTCAAATCATAAAACAGCACGAACAGTAGCTAGGCCTACCCTCACTTATCAGCAAGAACAAAAAGAAAGCTTTTAATAAGATAAAGGATTAGGTCAGGAAAAAGATTGCAGGTTGAAAAAGGAAGTTGTTGTTAAGCACAGGGAGAGAGACATTTATCAAAGCTGTTGCTCAAGCTACCCCCATCTACACCATGAGCTGTTTCAAGCTTCCGGACTCTTTATGCAGGGACTTGGGAGCCATGATCAACTGGTTTTGGTGGGGTCAGAAAAAAGAAGAGAGAAAAATACCATAGGTAGCCTGGGACAAGCTTTGCACACCCAAAACTGATGGGGCAATGGGCTTTAGAGACTTGCAAGCCTTCAATCTAGCACTTCTAACAAAGAAAGGGCGGCGCCTCCTGAAAAACCACAACACTTGGTTCTACTAGGTCTTCAAAGCTAAATACTTTGACAACTCCACCTTCCTTGAAGCTCAACTTGGCAAGAGACCATCCTTTGCCTGGTGGAGTATTTGAAGGAGTTAGGTGGAGCATTGGCAATGGAATGCAAACTCACATTTGGAAAGATAAGCGGGTCCCCACCCCTTTGGCATATAAAGTAGTAAGCCCAAGAAATGAGCTCCACTTAGACAATGATGACCTAGTCTCCTGCCTCATTGATCATGACCTGCACATGTGGAAAATAGAGGTAGTCCGCAACACCTTCCTTCCCCATGAAGCTGAAATAATATTTGGCATCCCACTCAGTGCACTCCTTACAGAAGACCGCTAAATCTGGTCAGCCACATCAAACGGTGATTTCTCTGTGCGAAGTGCATATCGCATCGCTCATAGACTTCAAGACACCCAAGACAATGGCCAATGCTCAGATGGCTCCACCATGAAGACAATGTTGAAATCCATTTGGAGTCTAAAGTGCCTAAACAAGATCAAAACCTTCATTTGGCGTGCTTGCAAGAATATTTTACCAACCAAACTCAAGGACCGCCACATCCCAATAGAGGTTGACTATGGCCTGTGCGAATCAATCGAAACGCCGGAGCACATATTTTGGAGTTGTGACCTCTCTAGGGAGGTTTGGACTATCCTTGCTGTAAAACCCCCGAGCCCTTCGTGGAACCCAAAAGATTTCATGGACCTCTTCTGGGTACTAAAGAAGGAAAACGACCACGCTGAGCAGAAGTCCTTGCAACAGCCACGTGGGGTATTTGGAATAACAGAAATGAGGTTCAACATGGTGGCACCTCCAAAACCGCAACGGTGATTGTCAACAATGCATGTAGGTACATGGAAGAATATAAACAAACAATGGACCTCCCTGCTCCTTGCCCCACCCAAACCCTGACCTCCTGGAAGCCCCCACTGACTGACTGGTATAAGATCAGTGTTGACGGTGCAGTGTTTAAGGAGATTGGGCAGTGTGGAATTGAGGTCGTTGTTCGCAATGACAGAGGTAAGATCATGGGGGCACTCTCAAAGAAGCTATACTTTCCACTGGGTGCGCTAGAGGCTGAGGCGAAGGCAATGGAGTGTGGAATTATCTTTGCATGGGAACTGGGACTAAGGCAGGTCATAATTGAGGGAGACTCATAAGTTGTTATTCAAGCCCTTGAGTGTGAGATACCTGCCCTAATCTCCATCCAACAGGTCATCATGAGGGCAAAAATGTGGCTACCAACTTTCACTTCATGGGAAACAAGCTTCACTCAACATGACAACAACGTAGCAGCTCACCTAATGGCTAAGCATGCCAAGGATGTTATTGATTGTACGATATGGGTGGAGGACACCCCCCTGTTATTGTATCATAGATTCTCTCTGATGTACTTTCTATGGGTACTACCCATGTTTAATGAAATTTGCAACCTTTTCCATAAAATATATATATATATATATATATATTCTTCAAAAAAAAAAAAAGTTAGGAGATTGTAACTTTTATTTATTTATTTATTTGTTGAATAAAAAAATAGGGTCTCCTATGTAGACTCATCTACCTCATACTATGTAATGGTAAGAATAATACCATGTATACTGCAAGCACCTTGATGAAAAGATTGTACTAATTGAAATAACTGAAACTCATCGATACTTTTCATTTTCTAAACAAAATTAGAAGGAAGGAGAAGTTCTACATCTATTGCAAGCCACTAGTGAGGCCACCCATAAATAATAATTGCGAGACCCTTTTCTCTCCATTCCCCCACCTGTTAACCTCATTTTAGCAAGTTTGGTCCACTATCTTCCAATTTGTCAAAAGAACAAAATATTGGCTTGGAAAGTAGGATATTCTCATATTGTTTACATAGTCCATATCCCTTTCTATCTTAACTTTTCACCCAACCAAACAAGCGATGTCTCTTTCCACACTTTAAGATCTCACATCCCCCTTTATTTTTCCTCCCTTTTTCCTCTAGCCAAACATACTAAGTTACGTAGTTTATGTCAAAGTTGTAGGAATTTGGTCAAGTAAATAATGAACAGAGTGCAATAATAAATTAATAATTGTGCTGCAATGTACGTACCATTTTCGAATGGAAAAAATAATTGACATAAATGTATGTGGATTGACATAAATGTATGTGGATTGACATAAATGTACTTGCTTTTGCACTAGATGTTGACATAGTTGATAGTTGCACTTTCGGCAAAATTCACGTCCAATAAATGAAATTTCGTGGAAAGATCATACTTCATAGAAGACCATGAGAATTGAGATGAAGCTCCTATGAATTATGATTACACTTTCCTTCCTTATCTAATTTTATTTTCTTTTTCTTTTTCTGCTACAATTTGGAACTAGTTTGTTCTATAAGATGCAAACAATTAAATTTAAAAAAAAAAAACAATAATAATAAAACGAATCAAATTTTTTAAAATTATTTCTCAAAAACTAGATTTTTTAGATTGTAATTTCTTTTTCTTTTTTTTTCCAGAAAATAATTTCTATCAAACGAAAAAAAAAAATTAACAAAAAGAAAAATTACATCCTTCATTTTCTTTTTCCCTTAACAATTTTTAAAATAACATACAAACTCACAATTGTACTTTAAAAAGAAAAGGCCTGACAAAACTATACCCTAACCCAATAATCTATTTAAACTTCGAGGAAAAATATATAAATATGGATAAGGATTTCTGGACCCGTGAGAAAAATGGATCAACTTGTATTTGATTTATTGAAACAGCGGGCACACATGGGTCAAACCCTTTTTGTTCAAAGGGAATTTTTTCACATGTTTTGGCTTTTTAATAATGTGTAAACGTGTTTCTCATTTCACTTCTTCCTTTTTTTTTTTTTTTTTTTTTTTTAGTCTAAGTTATTTTTTCTTCTTACTGATATTCACAACTTCTTTAATCACAAGGTCAGGACTCAGGCTTGAAGGTTTCAAATATAGTGAAACTTGTACGGTTTTGTAACAATTAAACTTTTGGTTACGATACTTGATCCCTTACTTGCATTAAAAGGAAGGAAAACCAATATTATTAAATTTTTTATTTGAAAAATAAATATATAAAAACCATACCAAATTGATACAACTCTCAAAAAGACCAGATCATAAGTTTTCTGTTCAATAAAATCAATTTTCGATTCAAACCCAATACAACCCTAAACCCAACCAAGTCGAAATGTGATTGATCCAACCCATTTGCAAATAAAGGAGGGACATAATACGTTGTGAATAAGGCCTGCATACTACATTCTGCCTATATTTTAATGTGAAAACTCAAGTTAGGGCCGAAAGGGTGGTCTGATCTGTCTCCACGATTAGACAAACCTACAAAATCAATGATTCCATTCTTACATGTGATTGTTGAACTTTGAATCATATGCACCCAAATTTGTCAGCAAAAGACAAACTGGAATTCGAAAGCACGAGTATGACAAAGATTCAACACCATATGTCATCCCTAGTGAATTAAGGATAATGAGATAGGTTTTGAAGAATTAAGAGATTCATATGAACCGTGCATTGTTAAAGAAGTCAAATAATTAGAATTCTAAAATCATGAAAAGATGATAAATAAACAAATAATTTTGACACCTAAACATCAAGATGTCGCCAACCAGCTACCATGTCATTATTTCCCAAAGCTCTTTTTTCTTTTTCTTTTTTTCTTTTTTTTTTTCCCTTTTTCCAAGTGATCATACATTATTTCACAAAGTTGAAAGCAAGGAAACACTGTACAAAGGCGCATCAAGATTGACTGTGAGGCCCAAGCTTATGTACTGAGAGAAATGGCATCACTTTCACTTTCGGCCCAACCTCACCAGATGCTGCTGATGCTTTTCTGCAGCCGCCTTATCAGCTGCTTCACGTTTAAGAGCCCTTTTTGCCCGTCGCCCTGTTGGAGCTTTCACAGGTTCCTTCCTTCTGGGTTCTCGAGATGAACCGGCCCCAGGGTCCTGGTAATTTGATCGATGCACTGGCCTTGCTTCTTGGCGTCCTCCCCTCACAAATCCATTATCTCCCCATCTTCGATTACCAATACGAATACTTGATGAACTACTAAAGTAAACTTCATCTAAATCATCTTCCTCATCCTCATCCTCATATGGATAATATTCTTCAGGATCATCAAATGAGTCTTCACGATCCTCGACAATCAAAGGTTTAAACCATGTGGCTCTAAGAAGTAGGCAGACACTCTCTTCAAACATGTAATCATTGATGCTGTTAATAAAAGATGTGTTAAGGCAATCAGATGACAAATGACAACAGATTACTTTCTATTAAGCATTTGATGCCCAAAACTATAACATAAGTTTTCATTATTTACTAACAAATGTCACTAATAGTTTTCCCAAGACTGGTCCAAAAGAAAAGATACCAGAGAATCAAGCAACACCCCCACACCACCCCCCCCCCCCCCCCCCTCTGGGGCAATAGCACACCACTTCATTCCACTCTCATCTTAATCAACATTAAATCTATCATCAAATTTCTTTTCTACCATTTACATTCCAACCTTTTGATTATATTCCTCACTATAATTTCTAGAGGAATTATTCCTGAAACAGAACTCCCACATCTCCCACAAGAAAATGTTCTTGCATTACCATGTCTTTTTTCCTTGATAACAAAAGATTGAGAGAGAGAGTGAGAGAGAGGTCTGGATATACCTGCCATCAAGTGCACGATGGACATTCAGGAACTCAAATGGGTGTTTACACTGAGGGCACGTTGCTTTCTCTCTATATGAGGCCCATCGAAGGATGCATGTCACACTACGCAGAACAAACAATCAAAAAGAAAACACGTAAGTACCATTTTTTTTTTCACTACATATACCCAAATCAACATACAGTAAACAGCCAATCAATGGACCATGAAACCCATCCCCAACCAACATGACACATACCATGTACAAAATTAAGCTCACAATAACATTAATCCAAAGGTTATCAATCCCTTCTTTCCAACAGATTATTTATAATTCATGCATGCTTCATGAAATTAGAACCTCAGTAAAATTGTACCAAGAATAACATGTCAAACAGAAATGATCCATGTTAAGCCAAAACAAACCCCACATAGAAATAAATAAACCTTGTTGAAGACAGAGATTATCAACACAAGTACTAAACCTTGTTTCTTAAATTCCTACCAAATCTACATGTTTTCTCTTTTCTTCCCAATTCTACATTGGCTAGATCAGAAACGCCTTAATACCTATGTTTCAACTTCTTCCCAATTCTATTTTGGCTAAATCAGAAACATCTTGATACTCATGTTAAATGTTGAGTGACTTAATCAACATGAGTATCAAGATGTGAAAACATAAGTACATTCCTACCATGTGTATCAACATAACACAAGACTAATGTATCATATGAGAGAGAGTAATTATAACAGCAATAAGGAAAGTAATCTGTTGGTGCTGGAAATACTTGGAATAACAATGCCAAGCGATCAAGATTTTCAGTTCATACTGGCTAGAATGATAAAGATCAAAATTAACATACCTCTTAATACATTCCAGCAACCTGATCAGTACAATTTCTAAACCATGTCTCAAAAGGCGATATGAAAGCAATGATGTTTTTTATATACTCCCCAACTTAAGGCACACTGTAGGCCTCATAGCATAGATGCATGTCATCACAAATTCTTAAAACAAAAAAAGAATAAAAATGAAAATGAGAAGACATATCCAAAGAACAATATAAAGAATATTCAAAAGAACAAGCATAAATACAATCAAAGTTTTGAAGCAAACATGTGATTTTTATTTCACTAACCAAATGCATTTGATGTAAAATATATCATTACCATACACTCAAATTTCTTAAAAACCAAAACACCACTACTTTAATTGCCAATATTACATAACGCCTATAACTGCAATATTCATCAATATTTGAAAAAATGAAATAAATTTTTTGATACCATACACAGGTATACGTGCTAGAAAAATCTATTCAACCACAAATGTCACCAACGCGCTAGAAAAATCTATTCAACCACAAATGTCACCAATGTGTGAAAAATAAAATTAAAAATAAATAAATAAAAGCTTTCCATGTCATAGGCATAAATATGGATATTTATTAAGTTCAATCTTATAATCTGTTACTAGACTATCAAATGCATTCTCACAAATCTTTTTATTCTACCCATAGCTTAAAAATAAACAAATACTTCCAATGTCAAATAATGACATGTAGCATCATATCAAGAACCTACATTTAATACAAGTACATAAGGGATAATTACACCATCTTGTCAAGATGCTTAACAAAATCAATTGAACTGTCAATCTACCCCTTTTTTTCCTTTTCTGGTTTGATAAATTAACAGAGTTGACAATCAATATCTACATCAGTTCTTTCAATACACAAACTCTAACACACAGATAATGCACAACGATATGTGGATAAAACCACCACCACCATGTGTTTGCAAACATTCTCAGAATCTGCGGCCATACTAACTCCTAATCCAGCATTCGAAAATCATAAGCTTTACTTTGAAGGTTCTATCTTTTACCTCAAAAAAAAAAGTGATTGAAGGATATCATAATTCCCATTCATGACTGCCCTCATAAGCACAATGAATATTAAACTACCCCTTGTGAGTCCCTTGTTAAAATGAGATAATTACCAGCACTTATAACACTTGCCTTTAATCAAACCAATTGAACTATAGGAATCAAGGTATAATATGCTCCTATACTATAGTTGAACTACTACATTTTCCACCCATGTTTGTCCATTGCAATCACAGTTCAACAAGCATCACCAACCAAAATGAAAATCACAATAAAGCCAAAACCCCAAAAACCAAAGCAGCAGAACTACAATTCCGGTAACAAATTCGAACATGAATGCAAACGACCATAACCATAATTTCAACAATCACAAAGTAGTCACATCACCAATAACATATATTGATAAAGGGATTGATTGGACAAACCAGTAAGCGTGCTCGCAACCTTTAACAAGGGCAGTCTCCTCAAGCACTATCTGATTCAAGCATACAGCACATATCCCACCATGATTCTCAAACCCCTTTTCCTCAATCTCTTTTTTACTCTGCATTTGACTCTGTAATTCCCAAAACCCAAGTGAATACACAAAACAAATCATTCAAATTTCTCATTAAAAAAAAAGGAACAAAGTTTCATGTACAATTTGCAAAGTTTGTATTGAACATTGTATTTGCATTCCAACTTTTCTTCTACTATTATAACCAGCAGTTAATCTATTGTTTGGTTAAAATGCAAGAAAAATGTCAAGCTTCATTTCCATGACCCTAGTTTTCCACAATCAAACAAAAACACACACGCAGAACGTACTGTTTATTCTATTTTCTTTTCCTAATCCTAAACTTTCTCGGCAACCAAACACAACTTATTCAACAACAAAAAAAACTTTCACAAGAAAAGAAGGATAATCAAAAACTAGATCTGGGTTGGAAAGATTGGGATCAAAGAGAAGCGTACCTGATCACGATCATGATCATCATGGTCCTGGATAGAAAGGGGTTGGAGAGCGTTGACTAGCTGGTGACCGTCGATCTCGACGACTGAAGTCATGGTATTGAACGATTGTGATTTCGATATAGTTTTTGATTTAGAAGCCAAAAATGAAAGAACCAACAGAAACCTTAAAACTAAAATAAAAAATAGCTTTGTATATATATATATATATATGTATGTATAGATAGAGAGAGAGAGAGAGACAGAGAGATGCTAAGAGAATAAAGTTCAATATGCTGATTCCAAAGACAAGGGAAAGAGAGGGTCTCAAGTCTCTTTTCGAGGGTTCGGTGAAAGACCCTAAACATGAGGTGTAGGAAAAAAATTGCGAAATAGTATATTCCTGGGAACAAATTACGCGTGTGGAACGTGTTTAAACTTATTTTGTTAGTTAGACTTTTTTGAAAATTGAATTTATCAAACTCGATTTTAGGCTGAAAAACAAATATTATAGTGGCCTTTTTTTAGTGCCTATAGCAGCGTTTATAGAAAATACCACTATAAAGTACCTATGTGGCGTTTTTTGACAAATGCCACTAAAAAAAAAAGTCACTATAGTGTTTGTTTTTCAACCCAAAGTCGAGTTTAATAAACTCGACTTTCAAAAAGAGTTTAACTAACAAAATAAGTTTAAACGCGTGTTATCCGACTTAAAAATTTTGAAAATTGCACTGTTTGGTAAATTTTGCTTGAGGTGTAGGGTTGTGGATGTTATTTTAAATCACTCCTTTTTTTTTCTTTTTTCTCTTTGTTTTTTTTGCTTTTTTTTTTTTTAAAATACAAGGTTGGAAATATTTTGTATATTTTTATTAAGTTTTTATTAAGTTTATTATTATTTTTGTCTTTGTGTTTGGGATGTGAATTGTGATGTGGAGACAGCATAGGGTTGCCAGAGTCACAAATTTTAACAAGTGGGGTTATACAATAACAACACATTTGTTTTCTTTGTTTTCTTTTGTTTTGTTGAAAAAATAAATAAATCAAATGTTCTCTCTTTTTATGCATTTCACCTTTTGATTATCGAAGAGAGAAAAAAATGTATACACAACCCTAAAATGGGTTTTCCCTAAAACATAGACTTTTTGAAGTTTAGTGAAGTTTTGAGCATAGTTATCAGAATTCATAATGGAGGGAATATGTTTTTTTTTAAGAGAGTTATAACCTATGGTGTATGTTCCTAATTTTTATCAACAAATCAAGACACTTTTATTCAACTTTACTAGTTGAATTAATTGGAACCCACATAATGGAGCGAATACTGATTCATTGAATTGTCAATAAAGAAGTATAAGGTTGACTAGTAAAAAAAAAGTCCAATAATTGAATTAATATTGAATTTATTTTAAAATATATAAATAACTAGTAAGGGTTACATGTGCAAGCATGTACTGCCCCTTATGTGAAAAAATTTTAGATAGAATTTTTTTTGAAGTAATATCAAATCATGTATTTAAATTTACAATAGTTATTTAACATGTGACTATCTATTTAGTATGATAATTTCTTAGAACATATTTACTAAAAACAATATCTATTCACAAAAAAATTCTACTACGAATGATAATAAATGTCATCATCTTCCAATAATAAGCAACTAAGTTTTGATAAAATATTGTCACAATATTTTAATTTTCGCAATAAATGATGACATATACTACAATTGAAACTCTTCATCAAATTAAATACCTATAACCATTTGCAATGAATATTTTGTTATTCATATTTCATTCTTTATCATTTTATTTTATGAGTCTAACTACGAGAGTCCAAATCTTCTGTCTCACTTTTCCTACTCCACTCTATATTCCACCAATAAAAGCTTGCCACATATTCACCTAATTAATTAAATACTACCATTAATTAATAATGGTAATATTAATAAGTCAATAATGATAGTATTTAATTAATTATGTTAACACGTGGCAAGCTTTTATTGGTGGAGTATAGAATGGAGCAGGAAAAGTGGAACAGAAGATTTGGATTCCTAACTACAATGCTTAGCTTACTTAATTTTTAATGAACACCTTTTTAAGAAATAAAAGAAATAAAAAAAATAACAAAAGGCATATGTCATTGAAGTTTCTGTTAGATAAAATTATAAATCTAGAAGATTTAAACCTCTAATAATTGAGCGTTCTCTAGGTAACAAATAGAATACCATAAATCACCATTTTTACTTTTTAAGTATGACTAACATAAAACTCAAAATATACAAAGAAAATTTTTGGGACATTAAAATTTAGTGCGGCATTTTAGATATTGCACAATGAAATGTTCTAAGAATCATAAGATTTTGTTAGGATTTAACCAAGAGAGTAACAGCCGGGACTATATGCTTGTGTACAAAATATAAAGGAGCAGGGGCGAAGCCACGTTGCTCCACCCACCCCCAAAATTTTAAATTTTCTCAATAGCATATATAGCAAAAAGATATAGGCCCTCTCAAAAAATTATAACCGGCCCCCCCATTTGTTTAGAAGATTTAAACTTTGTCTTACAGGTAAAACTTCTCCTCAAATAAAAGAATAGTTAAGCTCCCCAATTATCCAAAGACTTGTAAATAATCTAGGGGACAATAACCCACTCTCTACAAATAGAATAGATGTTAGCCTATTTCAAAACAAAGCTTTTACATTTTCCTCTTCATTCTCATTCTCAAGCTACTTACATTTTGCCTTTTTCTCCTCAATATTGCTGCCAGCCTCATTGTTTAGTTAATATTAACAAAACAAATCTCATCTCAAACACAGTCACACAAAACTGAAAACCCTCACAGCAAGTAAAAACAAATCTATCCCTTTTTTTTTCCATCTCATTGCTGCTACAGTAGAGTAGTGAACTTGGAAGTGTGTGAGGATGTGGGTTTGTGTTGGGGGATAATTCATTAAAATATTTTAAAAATAAATAATATGAATGATAAAGTGGATTTTGCTTAAAATAATAGTGGAATTTGTTTTTCTTTAATGTAACATCTATATAATTGAGAAAAAAAATTAAGGTTCTTTTTAGGTTAATTCTTGAGTCATATTAAAGATATTAGTAATTTAAATTTAGGACACTTGTAGCAAAAAATGTTTTTTTTTAAAAAAAAAAAAAAAAGCAAAATGTGCTTCTTTAATGATTTGATGATGGTGGCTGAATTTAAGATGCCTGTAGCAACATTTAGAATTCATAATTTGATGATAATAGATTAATTTTATTCTATGAAAGATTATCGTCATGCAAATTTTTTTTTTTGTGTGGATATTATGTATGTCTATAGTGAATTAGACAATTTATGGATATATTAGAGTTGATAACTTTGTATTCAATATATTTATGAATTATGATTATTGTATAAATACTATAACTCGGCCTCCCGCCCAAGTTAAAAATCCTGGCTACGCCCCTGTAAAGGAGAAAATTGTTTAACTTTAAAGTTGGGGGGAGAAACTACTCCAAACATAAAGGGGGAAAGTACTTTTTTCTATAATTTTTTTTTTGTTGGTAAAACTATGTGTTTTTTACTTTAAACAATGTATTAATAAAAAACCCAAGAAAACTGTTCGTAAAACTATGAATTTTAGCTCAATAAGTTGTCTAAACAAAGAAAAAAAAGTCAAGAACACAATAAATGTTACGATATTTTCTCAATATCTTTATTTTAGCTATGGTGGGCCTTGGTATGATATTTTATAATTTTATTTTAGAGTAATACTACATTCACAATATTTTTACAACATATCATAGATTGTAAATTGTTATTGATTTTTAATTGGGACAACCACTTTAAACTATGGATACAAAAATAAAGATAACAGATGAAAATTGTGCGTGAAACAGTGAATTTTTGCTCAACAAATTTGATTAAACCAAAAAAGAATTCTAGAAACACAACAAAATGTCACAATATTTTCACAATACCTTTATCTTCAATCGTGGTAAATTTCAGTTTGATATATTATTATCATTTATTTTATAGAAATGCTATCTCCATAATATTTTCATAACAAATTCTAAATAGCAAGTTGTTACTAATTTTTAAATGGACCCACAATTGATATCACTTTTTTATCCATCAATAGTAGTTTACTACTTAGGATTTGTTGTGAAATTAATGTGAAAATATTGTAGACTTAGCAATTTTTTATTTGATCTATAAGAAGTTGAGATCTCAACAATTGTGAAAATATTGTGATAACAACAAATGTTACAACATTTTTACAAAATATTTATTCTCAGTTGTGATTGATCAAATTCTCATATTTTATTGTGTTATTTCGACCTATAAAAAATTGATACCTCAATAATTGTGTATCGTGAAATTTGTTGCGTCAATATAACAATATATATGCCAACTCATATAAATATTTTTTTTAAAAAGAGCACAACTCGATGACTAGAGGAAAAAAAAGGGGGGCTAATGAAGTGATGAACAATACATAATGAATAAATCAAAAAGTATTGTAGCTATTACAGTAGCTTTTACACAGTCACACAACAAGTGTTACAATATTTTCACTAAATATTTATTTTCAGTTGTGGTTGGCCACAATCTCATATTTTATATTTTATTTTGACTTAATTATAAAAAATTGACACTTCAATAATTGTGAAAATATTGTGAAATTTATTGTGTCATATAAAAATAACTTTATTTTTAATTGTGGTTAGTTCCAGTATGATATTTTATTTTGACCTATAAGGAATTAACATCTTAACAATTGTGAAAACATTGTGACAATTTATTGTGTTAACTAACAGCTATATATAAATGTAGGGACTCAATTTGTAATGGACCCTTAATAATAAAATTTGTAGAGTGTGGGAGCAAGGGCTAGGCATTAGCAAGACAAACAACGGATGACGTGAAATCAACAGGAATAATGATAAAATAATTTTACTGAGTGTTTTCTATGAGGATCAAGACCATGACTTGGGTTAAGTGTTTATAAGGATCTTTGCGATGATTTCAGCTAAGTGTTTGTGAAGATCAAGGTCCTCGGTTTAGTCATGAGGATCTCTTTTGTTTGAACTGATCAATCTCCTGTCCTTTTCTCTTAGGACTGATCCCCCCCCCCCCCCCCCCCCCGATCTCCTCCTTTTGGTGAGAATCCTCTTGGTTATATAACCTTCTTTTAGTTAATCTTAGCCGTCCACTTGTCGGTTATCCGAACTCTGTGTATGAGGATTTGTCCAATCATCTGCTTTTGCAAGTTTTATGTTAGTTCTCAGCCGTCTTTGTAGACTTTCTATTAGTTGAAGTGACTGAGGCGTCTGAGATTGTTGGTCACTTCACCATTAAAGCGGCCAGAATGTTGGTGGAGTACATTTAATGGGTAGGAGATATTTTCCCTTCATCAACGTCGGTTCACCGAGGAGGTGGGCATCCTCGGCGAGGCCTCTTGAGGGCTTGGGCTTTTCCCTTTTACCCTTGGCCTCTATGTTCTCCTCGGCGCAGGCCTTGGGCCGGCTATGGAGTAGGCCGGGGTTGCTTAAATATTTGGGGCCCCACAATAAATAAATAAAAAGAGTTGACTAGGCAATATTACTGAAAAAAAAAAAAAAAAAAAAAAAAAAAAAAAAAAAAAAAAAAAAAAAAAGAAGAAGAAGAAGAAGAAGAAGCAAGCCAGTGAACAGTGCAAATTGAACAAATTAAAAAAAAAAGGTCGCTGCTACTGTAACTTTATGGCATTCACACTTTTGCTATAAAAGTGTTGTAAAAAATCTCTCTCTCTCTCTCTCTCTCTCTCTATATATATATATATATTGAATAAACCAAATGACTGTAGTTTTCACTGTGGCTCTAGCGCATTGGCGCTTTTTATATATAGAAGTAAAGAATAAAATTTATTAAAAAAAATGAAGTTAAACTATAAAATTATATATATACTATACATTAAAATTAATTGAAAAAAATAAATACAAATTTTTTTTTAATAGTTGGTAAAGTTTTTTTGTCATCAAATAAGAGATTTGGAGTTTGAACATCTCCTACACCAAAACCAATTAGGGTTTTGGCATGATGAAAAAGATCAATTATTATAAAACAGATATCATAGGTTTGATTTTTATATCGTATCTAAAAAAAAAATTATTCAAATATAGGATTTTATCTATACTATTTATAAGAGGATTTCTCTATTTGTGTTGGACTTTTTTATGTGGTTCAGAAATACCCCTAAACTTAGGTTTAACAAGAAAAAAAACTTAAGGACAACCCAGTAAAAATATATCTCCAATTCTATTTAAAATGCCTACAAAATAGGACACTCTCCTACTAATCTATGTCTTCAAAATAAACTTATCCAAAATTTAGAAAAAAAAAAAAATTTATGATACTAGACCAAAAAAAAGTCTTGCGCAGAGCGTGTATGATGAGGTTAGTGTGTGTGTGTATATACAATGCTTTTGACATTTTAACAATAATCTAATCTCTCATGATCCATGATGATACAAATTACCAATGTATATAGTGGCAAGATTAAAAAAATTAATTAATCTGTCAAGAGTATTGTTGTTTTACTGAAACTTTCTAATATTTCTAATGAAGACGTTCAAGGTTCAATTTCCTCTTCTTCTATTGTTGTAATTAATTATCAAACAAAATAAAAATAATGTTTTTGAATTTATTTTGGTAAGGAATCTAATATATGATAATGTTTTCGAATTATACATGGTAACATGGTTGGAGCCCTTTCATTTATGTTACCTACATAGTATATTTTACCTGGAAAGAATATAAATGCTCCATACATTTATGCTAAGAAATCAAAGTTGTGATTATCCTTTCTTTATTTGCATGCCAACATTTACACAAGGCATGCTGTTGTGGTATATGCATGCGTTTATAGATGTCAACAGTAATGACTCCTAAGCAATTTTGATTATAAATAGACCTTCTTCTTGGACCTTTTACTCTCACTAGGAAATTTTCATTGATGTAGTCTTATGAGAGTGTTTCTTAGATGATATTGATTTATCGAATCAATGATTTACCAGATTTTAAAATTATGTCTAGGTTGAAGACTCATAGGGTAATGCATGAATATAGCTCAGTTGGTCTTCAACCAGGTTAGTTTATAATTTATATTGATTTTTTTTTATGACAATCAATATTAAGTACGTCTTTCTTACTTTTTATTTTTTTGCTTGCAGATTGTGTTAGATAAATTAAATCTTGCATCCAAGAACTCTATAAAACCCACCTTATGCTACCAATCGAAGCCACTTATGGAGTATACCTGCCTTGCAAGACATGAGAAAGTCCTTGATTGAAAAATAGAAAAATTCTCTGTAAAATAGTATTGACCATTAAAACCAGATAATGGTTTTGATAGCTATGCTATTGTTTTGGTTTGGTTTTTATTTTTTATTTTTAAAAATTCTAATAATATCCAGTTATTCTAAATTCTTATAGTAAGATATCCAATTGTTTTAATCAAATAATTTGTGAAATCATTAATGGAATTAGTCCCATGTACTTGCTCAGGCACAACTCTCATGTACCCCCCCAAAAAAAATCTATTTTTTTAATAAATAACCTCTTACAATATCAAATTATTATTCTCGTTTCATTTACCAAAGCAAATTATTCTAATTTCATTTGACTAAATTCAATTAAATCCAATAATATTGTAATGAGCAATGTATGGAGGGAATATGTTTTTTTTTTTTAAGAGAGTTCTAATCTATGCTGTCCGCTCCTAATATTTATCATCAGACTAAGATACCAATCAATTTTTGGTGTAGACGACGATTAAACTCCAGATTTCTTATTTAACCATTAGAGCCTTTACCGGTTGAATTAACCGAAACCCACATAATGGAGCGAATGCTGGTTTATTGAATTGTCAAGAAAGAAGTATAAGGTTGACTAGTAAAAAAAAAAAGTCCAATAATTGAATTAATATTGAATTTATTTTAAAATATATAAATAAAGTAAAGAATACAATTTATATATAAAAAAAAAGGAAGTTAAACTATAAAATTATATATATACTATACATTAAAATTAATTGAAAAAAATAAATACAAATAAATTTTTGGAATACTTGGTAGTTTTTTTGTCATCGAATAAGAGATTTGGAGTTTAAACCCCTCCTACACCAAAACCAATTAGTGTTTTGGAATGATGAAAAAGATCAATCATTATAAAATAGATATCATAGGTTTAATTTTTATATTGTATCTATAAAAAAAACATTATTCAAGTGTAGGATTTTATTTATACTATTTATAAGAGGATTTCTCTCTTTTTTCTGGACTTTTTTATGTGGTTAAGAAATACTCCTAAACTTAGATTTAACAGGGAAAAAACTTAAGGACAACTCAGTAAAAATATATCTCCAATTTCATTTAAAATGCCTACAAAAAAAGACACTCTCTTACTAATCTATGTCTTCAAAATAAACTTATCCAAAATAAAAAAAAATAAAAAATAAAAAAATTTATAACACTAGACCAAAAAAAAAGTCTTGCGCAGAGTGTATATGATGAGGCTAGTGTGTGTGTCTATATATATATATATATATATATATATATATGACTAAAAAATTGACACTTTAATTGATATTTTGACAATTTACTTTGAGTTTAAAAGCAAAATACTTAAAATACCATAAATAACCATCAAAATTGAAGGAAATATGATTATTTCATTATTTGATTAATATAGTAGAAAATTATATAAAAAAAATTAAAAAAAAAAAACCAAACAATTGGAATAAAACTATATACTGGTGGTTCGGTATTTTTCTAAAAACTATCAATTCTGCAAATCTGACATTTTCTTTTATAATGGTCTTGATTTATATTATTCATTGATTTAATTGATGTTTTAAACTGCGCCATTTTGGTATGATATTGATAGGTATGGTTTTAACTGTAATTCTTAATCTCATATAATAATATTTTATAGGTAAATCATTAATTGTGTAACTTGTAATCAATCCCTTGAGATTTTGAGGGTAACATAAAACCTACCTCTAATATTCTTTTAATTGAAGTTAATATGGACATGTGTTATCATATGAGTAACTTATTGTTTGTTTTTAAGAATATTTTATTAGTTTACTAATGAAAAAACATCACATGGGTGTTATAAGTTACAATTTTTTCATATTTTATGAAAGAATCACAAAGTGATTTTGTATATATTTTACAAAAAATTAAATATATGCCTGGCGTGTAAATTGTAAATTAGAAGACATTAAGAAATTTGCATTGTGTCAAATTATGAAGTGAATAAGTTATACAAAGATGAACAATGAGAAGAAATTAATGAAGTAAAGTTTGCAGGTTTTTGTATGTGTGTGTGTATTTCATTATTGTAGAGAATAAAGAGAAAAGAAGAAGAAGAAGAAGATAAAACTAAGGTCCATCAAAGTGGGCGTCCTAAGTAATTTGTACAATAAGTTTTAAATTTTTTAAAAAAAATATGAAATAAGCTGTAAATGTTATATATAACAACTGACCACTTCTCATCAAAGTCATCCAAAAATTAGAGAAAAGTGTAATGAGAGTCTATTCCTTACATCTCTAGTCTCCATTTCTCTCTTAAACATATGAACATGAGAACTTTATGTCTCAAAGGCAAAAATCTTATGTAATAACATAGCCAACATATTTGCCCAAGGCATTGGGCCGGATTTGAATCAGTTTTGTTTGGATATTGAACCCACATGTTAATGACGTCTATTACTCTATCATACTAGCTTCTACATAAAAGAAGAGATATTTAAAGTGATGGCAAATACAAATTCTCATGTAATCAAGCTATTGTGTATGCAATAAATTAAAAGACAATTAGACAAAGATTTAAAAAAAAAAAAAAAAAAAAAAAAAGCTAGTATACAACTCAAAGTATTGTAGCTCAACAGTACTGTGCAGTCTTCCTATTAAGAGAATCCAAGCTCAAATGCCTCCCCTTTGTGTAACCCAAAAACAAAAAAGTATATATCTATAGTAAAGACATTTCAGCATATTTGCTCTATGAATAGGGACGTTAAATGATGGCAAATACAATTCTTTATTAGGAGAAATTCATAAATCATAATTTTTTTTTTAAGGATAGAGTTTGACTACAAACTAAACAATAGAAAGATGATAAGTATTTCTATTATGTGCAATGCATATGACTCACTTAAAATGATTGTATACAATCACTTAAATATGGTTTAGTAAGTGGACACATTACCAATTTCGTATTGTGCCCTAACCAAGTTTGTAGCCAAACTTTGTCATACTCTTAATAATAAAAATGGGGCGTGAGTGAGTGATTGTTATTCCCCCTTCTCATGTGTGTTGATTAGAGTGGTGATTTTGGTGGTGATTTAGAAGAAATTATGATAAATCATAACTAGTGTACAAACTTTGTGGTTACATTTAGGTGTGAACTCCACATTTGAGTACATAACTATTGACCCTTCATGTGCAAATTATAAGCTAACAATGGGATGCTAATAAGATGTGTTGCCCCCACAGTAGGTAATCGTTAACTTGTTTTTAATATTCTTTACCAAGAAGTAATAACCGTATCCACAACCACAAGAGGAGACGTAGTGGGGGGCCAAAATGGGCAAATGCCCTTTTCTCCCAAACTAAGCAGCGTTTTGCCCCCTTTCCCAAACTAATTAGGGAAATGCCCATCTTTTAAAACTCGATTTGAGATAAATCGAGTTAGGCTCTATAGTGGCATTTTTAAGGAGCCTATAGTGACGTTTTAAGGACCTATAGTGGCGTTTTGTAACTCGACCTTAATGAAATCGAGTTATCTATACTACTATTTAAGGGGCTTCCCCTGTTTGGATTCTACAATTTTTAGTTCAAAAATGCTCCTACACCTTTATATTTAAGTAGAGACAAAACTAAAGGACATTCCGGTAAAAATTCACTTTCCTTTATTTTTTTTATGCCTAAAATACCCTCATCATACCCACTTACAAGTTTTCAACCAACGGGGATAGATATGTAAATTAAAACTCCTACACTTTAAGACCCACAAACTCACGTATGCTTTACAGTTTCTATCTCACTTTCTATCTCTCATTCTTCTTCAAATTGAAGACATTTAGTTTAGCTCTACATCTTCTTTCTTTTTCTTCAAATTAAAGATATTTACTGTCGGAGGCTCCAACAAATATTCAGGTTCTATCTTTTGCAAGTTTCTCTTTGTTTTTTTTTTTCTTTTGTTTATTTATGATTGACTTTCTTTGAGTTGTACTTTTTTTTTCCTTATATGTATCACGTTAACTCTTTTTTTTTCCTTATTTTTTTTTTTCTTTTTAAGAAAGTTTTCTTTTTTCCTTGAGTTCTACTTTTTTTTTTTTTTAATATGTATCACGTTAACTATTTTTTTTTTCTTTTTTTTTTAAATGTAATTTTGAAATGTTGGTGGTGACTAAATGTATATGTTTTTGGCGTGAAATTTTTTTATTTAGTTTTGTAGCAACCTTGAGTTCTACTTCTTTCTCTCTCTCTCTCTCTCTCTCTCTCTCTCTCTTTTTTATGTATCACGTTAACTCTCTTTTTTTTTTTTTCTTTTTTTTTTTAAATGTAATTTTGAAATGTTGTGGTGACTGAATAATTTCAAACGTGAGTAAGGAAAGTGAAGTGAGTTTGCTTTGAAAACTAACATAAAGTTGTCCTATTTTGTAGGGAGTTAGATATGTATCTTTATTTTGAACAATTTTAATAAGATTTTTAGGAAAAATGATCTCATCAAAATTTAAATCAAACACAAACTCTAACAAACTTATGCTATTATCTTTAATAACACGCACACTAACTTTGGTTTGTTGATTAAAGTTTTTTTTTTTTTTTTTTTTGTTTAAATACTTGGTTTAACCCTAATTCTTTTATCTCTCTCAGGTTCACGTACGCATAAATTTTTTGGATTGCATTGAGGAGTCATTGGTATGGAATATTAGATAAGTTCGGGTGAGAGACTTTACAAGAATTATTATAGGTATTAAACCTGAAGAAAGTTTTTTTTTTTTTCCCTTTTTTAACATCATTGTATATGGTTTTGGAGTTAAATTTTTTTATTTAGATATGTAGCAACCTTGATTTCTACCTTTTATTTTTATTTTTATTTTTATTTTTATGTATCACGTTAACTCTCTCTCTCTTTTCTTTTTTTCTTTTTTTAAATGTAATTTTGAAATGTTGGTGATGACTGAATGTATATGTTTTTGGCGTTAAACTTTTTTATTTTTTTATTTAGGTATGTAGCAACCTTGAGTTCTACTTTTTTTTTTTTTTTTGTGTCACGTTAACTCTATTTTTTTTTAAAATGTAATTTTGAAACGTTGGTGGTGATTGAATAATTTTAAACGTGAGTAAGGAAAGTGAAGTTTAAAAAAAGAAAAAAGAAATAAAAAAATATAAATCTTGATAAAAGAAAAAAGGAAAAAAGAGAGAGAGAGAGAGAGAGAGAGAGAGAGAGAGAGAGAACGTGAGGGGAGTTTGCTTTGAAAACGAATAGAAAGTTGTCTTATTTTGTAAGGAGTTAGATATGTATCTTTATAGTAGTAGTTTTACAGTAGGAGTCTTTTTTTTTTTTCCCAAAATATGGAAGAGATTTAAAAGAAAAAAAAATAGGAAAACGTGAATTTGGGTTTTAAAAAAAGGGTGGCCGGGTAGTTTTTAAATGTGGGATAGAAAGTGGGATTTTTTTTAAACGTGTAGTTTTTCTTTCTTTTTATTGATAAACTTTTAAATAAAGATAGGGTCACACCAATTCCCCACCTTAATCTTTTAAATTTCCCTAAAATTTAGCCTTTTATTTTCTTTCAAAATAAGATATGTTAGTGCCTAAATATAAGGATATGGATGGAGAAGTTATAGTAGTAGTTTTATAGTAGAAGTCTTTTTTTTGCAAAATATGGAAGAGATTTAAAAGAAGAAGAAAAAAAAAAGAAAAAAAAGAAAAAAAAAGGGAAAACGTGAATTTGAACTTAAACGTGATTTTGGGTGTACTGGGGAGTTTTTGGTTGATGAACGTGGGGAGTTTTTGGTGTACTGGGAGTGTCTTTTTTTTTGGGTGGTTGAGGTAGTTTTTTTTTTTTTTTTTTTTAAAAGAACGTGGGATAGTATTTGAATGTGGATTGCGTGGGACTAGGTGGGGATTTGACAATGATTCAGGTGCATGTGTTGGATTCAACTCAATGGACTCCTCCGCATCCTATGTGGTTTAAGATTATTGTAGGTCCTCCCGTAGAGTTGCTCTGCAATTCAAAGCATTGTGGAATGTGGACACTTCATTATAGGCTTCATATTACGTTGCTCAGTTTGCTATTGATGTTGGCATCTTTGAAACAGATGTGTTGCCTGCTGTTCAAGCTTTGAAGTTCTGTAGTACCAAATTATAGATTAATATACATTTTGTTTCTTCATTGCTTTCTTCCACCCAAATTAATAGTGTTGCATAATGTTAGCAATATGCTGTTTTTATTAATGATGATCGTAATTGGTTGGAAGATTCGTTTGCCCAGTTTATGCAAGCTGTCATTTCTGATGTACCAATGTAATTTTCATCCTTAATTAAATAGTTATTTTTTTTTTTTAAATACTTGGCAAACATAGTAATCTGAGATCTCACGCACACTAACTTTGGTTTGTTGATTAAAGGTTTTTTTTTTTTTTTTTTTTTTTTTTTTTTTTTTTTTTTAAATTCTTGGTTTAACCCTAATTCTTTTATCTCTCTCAGGTTCACGTACGCACAAATTTTTTGGATTGCATTGAGGAGTCATTGGAATGGAATATTAGATAAGTTCGGGTGAGAGACTTCACAAGAATTATTATATGTAAGAATTATTATATGTATTAAACCTCACATAAAGTGGTTTTTATCTAAGAAAGTGTTGTAAAAAACTTTCTTTTGAAATAGAAACTATATTTCTTTTGTATACAATTAACGTGTATCTCTTGCCATGAAATTTTCAATTTAAGTTTTTATTTACTTATGTTATGGATGTGTAGTAAATGACTAAATTTTAGGATTAAAAAAACTACATCTTAGGATTAGACAAAAAATGATAACTGTCATACATAAAATTTGAAAAAAAAAAAAAAAAAAACAACATCAACAACACCAAAAAGGCTAAAAAAAATAAATAAATAAAAAAAGGAGAGAGGAAAACTTGAGATGTTTAACGTGGGATAGAAAGTGAGATTTTTTTAAATAGTACATGGATAGAACATGGGATTTTTTCAAACGTGTACTTTTTCTTTTTTTGATAAACTTTTAAATAAGGATAGGGTCACACCAATTCCCCACCTTAATCTTTTAAATTTCCCTAAAATTTAGCCTTTATTTTTCTTTCAAAATTAGATATGTTAGTGCCTAAATATAAGGATATGGATGGAGAAATTATAGTAATAGTTTTATAGTAGGAGACTTTCTCTTTTTTTTTCCAAAATATGGAAGAGATTTAAAAAAAAAAAAAAATAGAGGAAAATGTGAGATGTTTAACATGGGATAAAAAGTGGGATTTTTAAAAATAGTACATGGATAGATTTATATATATACTAGCCTCTGAGCACGCGCTCACGCGCGTGCTCAGAGGCTCTTCTATTTTTTGGGTAAGGGTTAATTTAGAGCATTTATTATAATTTGAAAGTACTACATTCTCAAATCACAAAAAAATCTAGGAGTGTGATGAGTATCACGCGCGTGCTCAGAGGCTAGTAGGTTATAAAAAAATTGTTTATAACTCGATTTCATTGAGGTTGAGTTACAAAACGCCACTATAGGTCCTTAAAACGTCACAATAGGCTCCTTAAAACACCACTATAGGGCTTTAGAAATTTTTTTTTTTTTAAACTCGATTTATCTTAAATCAAGTTACAAAAGAGGAGCATTTCTCTAATTAATTTGGGAAGGGAGGCAAAAGGCTATATAATTTGGGCGAAAAGGGCATTGGCCAATTTTGTCCCGCGGTGGGGTTACACCATAGGAGGATTTAAACTAAGGACTTATCTCTCATGATACAAAGAGTTGTCGGTTGAGTTACAATGCTTTTGACATTTTAACAATAATTTAATCTCTCATGATCGATGATACAAATTACCAATGTATATAGTGGCAAGATTAAAAAATTTAATTAATTAAACTTGTCAAGAGTATTGTTGTTTTACTGAAACTTTATGATATTTCCAATAAAAATGTTCAAGGTTCAAATTCCTTGTTGTTGTAATTATCAAACAAAATAAAAATAAAAATTAAATGCATATAATTTATTTTGGTAAGAAATCTAATATATGATAATGTTTTCGAATTATAAATGGTAACATAGTTGGAGCCCTCTCATTTATGTTACCTACATAGTATATTTTACCTGGAAAGAATATAAATGCTCCATATATACGTTTATGCTAAGAAATCAAAGTTGTGATTATCCTTTCTTTATTTGCATGCCAACATTAACACAAGGCATGCTGTTGTGGTATAAGTGTTTATGGATGTCAAGAGTAATGACTCCCAAGAAAATTTGATTATAAATAGATTTTCTTGAACCTTTTAGTCTCATTGGAATAATTTTCATTGATGTAGTCTTATGAGAGCGTTTGTTAGATGATATTGATTTATCAGATCAATGATTTACCAGATTTAAAAATTATGTCTAGGTTGAAGACTCTTAGGGTAATGCATGAATATAGCTCAATTGATCTTCAATCAGGTTAGTTTATAATTTATCTTGAATTTTTTTTTTTTTGTGATGATCAATATTAAGTATGTCTTTCTTACTCTTTATTTTTGCTTGCAGATTGTGTTAGATAAACTAAATCGTGCATCAACGAACTCTAGAAAATCCACCTTGTGCTACCAATTGCAGACACGTATGGGGTACATCTGCCTTGCAAGACATGATAAAGTCCTTGATTGCAAAATATTACTTTTCCCCTTGTAAAATGGTATTAACTATTAAAATCCCATAATGGTTTTCATAGCTACGCCATGGTTTTGTTTTTGTCTTTTTTATTCTAACTACATCTTCAATAATATATCCAATTATTCTAAATCTTTACAGTAAGATATCCAATTGTTCTAAATTTCTAAACAAATAAATTTATTTAGCATTTTTAAAACCATTAATGTAATTAGTCCCATGCACTTGGTCAGGCACAACTCTCATGTATCCCAACTCTCTTTTTTATTAAACCTCTTACGATATCAAATTATTCTAATATCATTTACCAAAAAATTATTCTCGTTTCATTTGACTAATTTCCATTAAATCCAACAATATTTTAATAATGAGCAATGTATGGAAGTAATTGATTTAGAAAAATTAAATACTATAGGAGACGTGATTAGAAAAATTTAGAGCACGAAGGATGTCAATAAATATACATAAAACTGCAGTAAGATCTAGGCATATTTTTACCTTGTAAAATAATGTCAAAACTCATAACTAGAAAAATTTTGTGTGTGTGTTAAAAAATACTTAGTATTCTCAAAAGAAAAATTCCGTATGTGTGTAAAACGTTTAGTAATTAAGAGTGAGTCCCAAGATGGGGAGAGATCTTTATTTTGAACAATATTTTGTTTGTTTGTTTTAATTTTTGGACCTACAACAGGTTAGAAAGAAGAGATTTGATTTTGAACTAACTGAGCAATTCTGCTTATCCACGAGACTTGATTTTTTGTGTTTATCTAGGACATGCACGAAACCTAATAAAATCTGCTATGAGAAAATCCAATAAGTTCAAGCAAATTATTGAAGATGAAGAAAACTCTAACCAACACAAACTTTTTTTTTCCCCAAAATATCCATAGATATTAGATAGAGGGGTCTCCAACTCTGTTTTTTTTTTTTTTTTTTTTTTTTTTTTAATGAACAGGGCTGTTCTGATCACTGGAGGGAGTGGCTAATACTTGATGAATTTCAAAGTTGTCAAATAATACAATTGCACGCCCTTTGTGCGATGATCACTCCACAAGTATAAGTGTTTATGGGGTGTGAGGGGCAAGAGTCGGGATTCAAGTCTCTAAAAGGAAACTTCACATATATATACATTTAGATTGGACCAGAGAAGAATTTCTTTCTTGTATAAAAAAAATTAAAAAAAATAAAAAAAAAACCAAAGTTGCCAAATAATAATTGAGCACATTCAATACTGAAACACAGTCAAGTTTGGCTGGAAATGGAATATTAGGTTCCAACCTTCCTGTTACGACATGTGCACAACCGACTTTACTTATTTAAAAAGTAATAATTAATTTACAATGAGTTTAGATTAAAATACATTCCCTCTCTGATAATAATCAAGTGAAAGATGAAAAAAAAAAATTGTTAGTTCTTGACCAATCAACAATGTGTACGTTACCTTTTTAATCTTCTATTTTGAAAAAAATGTGTACAGCACTAGTAGCTATACCAAAAAACAAAAACGATTTAACTTATGGAAATAGTATAGTTAGTTGTAAGAGATGACGTGCGAAGCTAATTCTTGGGGGAAAGTCAATCACGTATCAATATTCACATTCTCTTCATGCTTTCTTTTATCTTATTTAAATAAAGTAATAATAAAAAAAAGAGATAAGTTCTTAATTAGTCTAAGACACACAGAGAGTTACGTCACGGTTTTCCCTTGAAATTTACAATAGTAGATTGACAAATTATTCACGTTGGTCCTTGAAAAAGAACTAGATATCAATGTTGCAGCTGGCTCTGTTTGACCATAAGTTTGATAATTAAAAAAAAAAAAAAAAAAGGCTGTGCAAGTGTCCAACAAGTTTGTGTTGTGGTCATTTGGTGCTCTTCTTTATTTCTTCTTCTTTGTCTTTTTTTTTTTTTTTTTTTTTTAAAGGTGTTCCTACTTCTTATGGGTAGGTCACGGAGTAAGTGTTATGAGGCTTCACTGATGATATAATTATGGGCGCTAGCTGTAGAAATCCGAAAACGCGCTTCTAAGTACATAGACGTTACTATAACCCTAGACTCAACCGAGTTCTAGATTTATTAAGGAAAGCCAAAAGAAAAATCTAGATTTCAGATAAACACACTTGAAAAAGGAGAGGGGGAAAAGGGTCTTCACTCTTCAACACAAAGAATTATATCTTGTTGCATAATGTATACTTGAAAGGGGGTACCCTTTGTATATAATAAATATATCTCATCATATGGGATTTAATTATTATAGACCAATAGTACATCATACAAGTGATCTTTAGCTAATATGCGATATACCTAAGGGACCGTCCTAGCTAGGCTTAGGTGAGTGTTCGGTTGAGAATAATTTATCTAGTATTTCGCTAAAAGTAGTGTAGCTAAAAGGTAAAAGATAAAAGTTAAATAAAAAAAATAGATAACTCACGTGAAACTTGCAAATAGTAGAAAAAATAAGTAATAAACTAGCTTATAATCAAAATTCAAAGGTACACTAATTGCAACCCCAGTTTGATCCTAGAGAAGTGCATTTTCAACTAGCAACATTAAACACTAATTGACTCATTGAACAGTAAAGTAAAAAAGCAGCAAGCCTAAGGTCATCCTTTTAGTATAGAAGGCGGCAAAGGGGGAATGGGAAATGTATCATCATCACACTCCCAAATTCATAAGGGAAAGAGGCCAATACTGCATTATAGATAAGAACATGTTTGTCATTATAAAGAAGGCTAGAGTGAAGAGCAAAGTATATTTTGGTTGAATTGTAATCACTGCGTCTCAATTGTGCATAATCATAAATAATAAATTTATCGTATTAAGATTTCTAAACCCTTTACAAGTTTTACATTATTAAAAAATGGGTTATGTGCTCTCTCCTTTACCTAAAAAAAGTCTTGAAATTGCTCTAATAAAACACTAAGTTGTTTAAAAGAATAAATTATACGAGTGTACCAAATCATCATTGATAATTTTTTTTTTGAGAGAGTTTCAACATATGACGTCCGCTTCTGATAATAGTTCTTTATCATCAGACCAAGACACCAATCAGTTTTTTGGTGACTCAAAAAGACCAAGGTGGTGGCCACACCCATTTTGGGTTTTTCAAATGAGGATAAGGAGAGAACATTCTAGCCACACGATGATGCCTTTGTAGTAACCATTAGGATTGGTGGCTATGATGTAAAATGGCCAGTTTATCAGATACTGGAGAAGATAAAGAATGACTTATATTTCAGATGGCCCAATAAGATGGGTGGGGATCCTTCCAAGAGGAACTGGAGCCTTTATTTCCATTATCATCAAGAAAAATGGCACACCATAGAGGACTGTAGGACTTTACGGGATCACTTAGGTCAACTGGTGAAGACAAGGAAGCTAAGTCAGTTCTTGCATCAGCCTGTAGGCCAGTTCGGGCATTCAGGAGCTAGGTATCAGAGGGATAGAGCTCCTCGGCCAGCATTGGGCACAATTAATGTGATTTTAGCTAAGCCTAGGGGCGACGCTGGGACTTGTTCGGGGGTCATGTCTGTGGCTGTAGGCCCTAATTCAGGAGATAGGGATCAGACACTCAAAAAGGCCAAGGTGGTGGGCACACCAATTTTGGGTTTTTCAAATGAGGATAAGGAGGGAACATTCTAGCCACACGATGATGCATTTGTAGTAACTATTAGGATTAGTGGCTATGATGTAAAAAAGGTCCTGGTAGACCAGGGGAGTGGAACGGAGATCATGTACCCTTACCTGTCTAAATGGTTGAATTTAAAGCCCGAGGACCTAGAAAGGTATGACTTGCTGTTGATAGGCTTTGATGGGAGGATGGTAGGCCCCCGTGGGATGATAAGGTTACATGTGCAGGCTGGGGATAAGGAAGTGCAAGTCAGTTTCATTGTTGTGAAGGCTTATTCCCCATACACAGCTATTTTGGCCAGACCATGGCCTCATGCTATAGGAGCAATTTCGTCAACCTTACACTTGAAAGTTAAGTACCCCACACAAGGAAGAGTTGGGGAATTAGTATGAAGTCAAGCAATGGCTAGGCAATGTCTGATAGCAGCCATTACACGGTAACCCGCAGGTCAAGCCATGGCAGAATAGAAGCGAATACCATAGCAATTAAAGGGTCCCAAAGTAGGACTTGGTACCGAGTCTTAGGAGGTGTTGTCCGAGGAGTTGGAAAAGATTATGATTGGACAAGATGAAGAAAAGTTCTTTCGAGTGGGGTCTCAGTTGCTACCCTTGGAAAAGGTAACCTTGGTGAAGTTCTTGGAGGACAACATGGATGTGTTTTCCTAGAGTACCTATGACGTATTTAGGATTGACCCTGAGTTTATATATCATCAGCTGAATGTGAATCCAAAGGCAACCCCACGAAGGCAACCGCCTCGATGTTCGTCAAAAAAGCATGCTGAGGTAGTAAAGGTAGAAGTAAACAAACTTAAGCAAGCAAGGGCAATCAAAGAGATCTTTTACCCCAAGTGGTTGGCTAATACCGTGGTAGTAAAGAAGAAAAATGGGAAATGGTGTGTATGCGTGAACTTCACAGATTTGAATAAAGTTTACCCGAAGGATCCTTTCCCCGTTCCTCGGATTAATCAACTGATGGATGCAACGGTTGGACATCCTCAGATAAGTTTCTTGGACCTTCCAAGGGTACCATAGATACCTTTAGTATTAGCTAATCAAGAAAAAACTGCTTTCTGTGCACCCAATGGAAATTACCATTATCGGGTGATGCCTTTCGGCCTTAAGAATGCAGGATCCACATATCAAAGAATGGTGACACGGATGTTTAAGTCACAGATTGGGAGGAATGTGGAGACATATATTGATGATATGGTGGTAAAGAGCAAGCAAGTTGTAGAGCATTTAGCAGATTTGGGGGAGGTGTTTTTGGTGTTGAGGGAACATAAGCTGCGCTTAAATGCATCTAAGTGTTCTTTTAGGGTCAGCTCGAAAAAGTTTCTAGGCTATATGACTACACACCGAGGAATTGAGGTTAATCTCGATTAGATTAAGGCCATTAATAGCTTGCATCCTCCTCAGAACCCTAAGGAGGTACAGAAATTAACGAGGATGGTAGCAGCTCTGAATATATAGGTTTATCTCCTAATCAGTGGATTGGCGTCGTCTGTTTTTCCAACTCCTCCATAAGTGGAAGGACTTTCAATGGACCGAGGAGTGTGTGTTGGCCTTTGAGGAGCTTAAGCAATATTTGTTGCACCCCCTAGTCTTTTCTAGACCAGAGAAAGAGGAAGTGTTGTATGCGTACTTGGCAGTCACAGATTATGCAGTTAGTCTAGTTCTGGTTAGAAATGAGAGTGGGGTGCAAAGACCCGTCTACTATGTTAGCAAGTCCTTGCATGAAGCTGAGACACGCTATTTACCCTTGGAGAAGGCGGTGTTGGCTATTATACATGCCATGAGGAAGCTTCCACATTATTTTCAAGTACATATTGTGGTGGTGCTCACCCATCTTCCCTTGCAAGCACTCTTACGAAAATGGGATTACACGGGTAGAATTGCTAAATGGAGGACCATGCTGGGAGCCTATGATGTCAAATATATACCTTGTACTACAATAAAAGGACAGGTCTTAGCAGATTTTGTGGCGAAGTTTACAAAAAGTGTAGCTGTTGAGGAAAAGGAATAGTGGAGACTATGACAATCTTGGTTTCCATTGTCCCCACCTGGGAGGTGTACACTGATGGAGCAACCAACCGAAAAGGAGCAGGGGTAGGAGTTGTATTAATAACTCTCGAGAAGCTGGTGATGTAAAAGTCATTGCGGTTGGGTTTCCTAGCTACGAACAATGAAGCTGAGTACGAGACTTCGTTAGTTGGAATGGCGATGGTTAACAAATTGAAAGGAGAAGTCATAGAGGTATATTTAGACTCACAATTGGTGTTTGGCTAGGTTAATGGAGAGTTTAAGGCTCAGGATGAACGCATGTAGAGATATCTCGTTAGGGTTAGACTAGCTCGGGTTCAGTTCACGAGCTTTACTCTAAAGCAAATCCCAAGAGGACAAAACTCTCATGCAAATTCTTTGGCTATGCTGGCAACCTATCTGGGGTTAAATCTGCCTCAGGTCATTATTGTTGAGGACATGGCTAGTTCCAGTCTTATGGAGAAGCCCTTGGTCGGGGTACATAGTATCCAAGTTGGGCCAAGCTAGATGGATCCCTTGGTTACTTTCTTGAAACAAGGATTGTTACTTGAGGATAAGGGCGAGGCAGAGAAGATACGTAGGAAGGCTCCCGGTTATTGGTTGTCTGAAGAACAAAAGTTGTATAAACGATCTCATTCAGGGCCATATTTATTGTGTGTACATCCTGAGGCAATGAAGCCCTTGTTAGAAAAGTTGCATGAGGGAATATGTGGGAGTCATACAGGAGGGAGGTATTTGGCCCATAGAGCCCTTAGCCAAGGATATTGGTGTCCAAGCATGCAAAAAACTTCTTGGGATTATGTGAGGAAGTGTGATCAATGTCAGAGGTATGCCCCGAATATTCACCAATCTGGGGGGGTTTTGAGCACACTTTCCAGCCCTTGGCCATTTTCTCAGTGGAGCTTGGATATAGTGGGACCATTTCCTCGAATTGCGGGAAACTGAAAATGGCCCTTTGTCGGGACAGACTACTTTACTAAGTGGGTAGAAGCTGAACCTTTATTCAATATCCGGGATGTGGATGCTAAGAGGTTTATATGAAGAAATATCATCACCAGGTTTGGAGTCCCACACACGTTAATCTCGGACAATAGTCTTCAATTTGATAGTAAAACCTTCCGAAGATACTATGAGGAATTGGGGATCAGGAATAAGTATTCTACTTCGACTTATCCACAAAGGAATAGTCAGCTCGATGCTACAAATAAGGCCATAGTGTCTGGGTTAAAGAAAAGGTTGGATGATGCCAAGGGGAGGTGGGTGGATGAATTGCCCCATATGTTGTAAACTTATCGCACTACACCCCAAAGGTCAACTAGGGAGACTCCTTTTTCAATGACATATGGGGCAGAAGCAGTAATCCCTATTGAGTTAAGGTTCCCAACCTTAAGAACTGATCAGTTTAGCGTCGAGGAGAATAATCGCTTGCTCTCGGCCAGCTTGGATTTAGTTAAGGAAAGAAGAGAAGTGGTTGCAGTGAAGATGGCACATTATCAGCAGAGGCTTAAGCAAGGATATGGCAAGGGAGTGAAGCTAAGGCCATTGGCCCCAGGAGATCTAGTTTTAAGAAAGGTGGTGGGGATAGCAAAGAACCCAGCCTGAGGAAAATTGGATCCCAACTAGGAAGGCCCGTACAGAATTACTTCAGTGGCTGGTATTAGGGCTTATTATTTAGAAGACCTAGATGAAAATCTAATTTCACGTCCTTGGAATGTAAATAATTTGTGGCGATATTACTATTAGTGATATGAACTTCTTTGTTATTCATGTCTAGCTTATTCGCGCTTTACTGTGGTTGCAATTGGTGGGGTAATCATTTTATATGAAAAGTTTCTAAGTGTCAAATAGAACCTCAGTCTTGTTCAACTCCACGGGTCATAAACTTTGGACAAGTTAACCTTTTCGTAAAATTTTCTAAGTGTTGAATAAAGTTATAAATCTTGCTTGCTACCTCGAGTTACAGGTATAATGCAGATTGGTCTTTTGGCATGCCAAATCCAGAGTGAGGTAAGTTTTGCTTGAAAATTTTACTAAATGCTCAAGTATGGTTACCAATTTTCCTAAGAGTCAATCTAGTAATTTTCTTAAAGTTCATGTCAGGTTGAATAGTAAAGTGAGGGCAATTAATTCAGTTAATTAGATGTTAGTATGTTACAGATAATATGAAGAAAGGGTGATTGCAAGAGATACAGTTAGACAAGTTAAACTTAAATAGATGAAAAATTATAAAATAAATGTTGATTGTTTTCATTGAAGTATGGGAGTTGAATTGCAATTGAAGGAAAATGGGGAATTAACTAAACTTAAGCCCAATTTCAAAGCTAGTCAATTTTCTCTTAACCTAAGACTAAGTTACGTTGATGCTTCATTCTCCTTCCTTTCTTCTTTTTCTTTCTCCTTCTCTTTCTTCTTCCTTTTCAGCTGACCCACTTCAGCTACTTCATCTGTCTTCACATTCACGACAGCTACTAGAGATGGCTGTTCTTGCCCTTTCTCTGTAGTCAGTGTGGCAGATGGGGTAGTGGTAGGCTGGACCAAGGAAGAGGCAGGGGCAGAGCTAGGATCATCTGAAGGCTGAGAGAGGCTGGGGGCTAAGCGCAGGGCTGGAGGGTAATATACCCTGTTAGGAGCCCTAAGCTTTGATTCGGTGTTAACCCCAGCTGTGGTGAGGGCCTGACCCCACACCTTAAGGCAAAAGGCCCGAGTGATGTCCTTGAGTTGGGCAATTAGGATTTGGGCAATCTTAGTCATGCCCGCATCATAGGCCGCTTACTCAGCCCTAGCCTTCTCGGCATCCTTGGCCTTCGGCTGCTTTTGTTGTTGTTTAAATTTCACCCTGGTTAAGGCCAGTTGGTTTTCAGCCTTCTTCTGAGCCTCTAGGGACTCTGCAACTTGTTTTTTAAAGCTAGTCAAGGCAGTTTCAGCATTTTTTCGTGACTTTTCTACCTCGATCAGTTGGGCAAGGATCTCTTTAAACTTCTTATTAGCCTCGACATGGGCCTTCTCAGCTGCGTCTAGCTTACCTTCAGCCTTATGAGCCTGATCCAGAGCATGGTCTACCCATTCCTTGGCCACGAAGGCTGCTTGTACAAACTGCAAGATTGATATATGTTAGTGGTCATATATGCGTTATTTTAATTCATGAAAAGAGGGAGGTGATTATATACTTTGGCAAGGTCTCTCTTTAGAGACAAGAAGACCTCACATTTCTTGAAGGACTTGAGCTCCTGCATGTCCTAGGGCAGGCAAAGAGCTTTCTTTAGACACTCAGCCACTAGGCCCAATCTGCCATTTTGGTGGTCTCTTAGGTTGGCGCTGTCCATAATAGGGCCACCCGAGCTCAGTGTAAAGGAATGTCTTCAGGCAGAAGGCTCTGGTGGTTGCTCCCCTTTAGATTCTTTTGAGGTCCCAGAGGAAGCACCCTTCTTTTATTGGGCCCTGGTTGTTCGGGCCTTTTTAGCTGGGGGCTGCTGAGAGGAATGAGTGATTCTCCTTCCTCAATACCTTTAGGGCCCTTGCCTCCTTGGCCCCTCTTCCTCTTTTTAGGAGGTCTGGAGTTTTTTCCTCAACATCATTCCTTCTGGGATATTGACTCCCTCTTGACTGGTGCTAACTTGGACCGGACATAAAGGGCGATGTGAGGTACTAGGAGCATCTTCGGGGTCCTCTTGTTGGTAAAAGACCTCGAAGTCTTTGTCTGTCACTTCTTGGACGAGTTCAGGAGTAGGCTCCTTAGCTTCTTCATCCGAGGGTATAGGAGGCTCCAAGGAATAGAGGAGTTTGGCTACGAGTGGGGCTAGAAGTTGAGTGTCTTGAGTTCTAGCTGGAGGAGGGTCAGTTAAAGCTAACCGTAGGTCTTTAGCTCTAATGACATTCTTCGAACTTTGGAAGCGTTTAGAGAGTGGTTCAAACTCGAGGATGATATGTACCGCCCGAAGTTGACCATCTTTGTCCAGAAAAATTTTTGACTTAAGGATCTGGTTTAGGTCGGTGAAATTTACGAGATGCTTGGACGAGGTGGTGTGGTATTCTTCTGCCAATAAAGAAACAACAAGAGTTATAAGCTAGATAAAAACCTTGTAAAAAATTAAGAAAAAATCCTATACACGTCTATGATCTGTGGGAACCTTACCTGGTTCCCCTTCTTAGGTGGGACAATGCAACCCATCATGCCGGTCTCTCGAGACGATGAGGAAGTCCTCGTCCATACCCTTGTTTGACTCAGGCATACAGGATATTAGCCTAACGGAAGGGACCTTTCATTTGATGTAGTATTTAGTCTCCTTCCCCTTCTGGTAGTTGTACACCCAGTTCACATCATGCCATGTGAGGTTAGCCATCATTTTTCGGTTTATCATATCTACACTCCCGAGGACCCTAAAAACGTTTGGGGAGCATTGGGTAGGGGTCAGCCTATAGTTCATCAGAAAGTCTCTAGTGACCTTTCCCATGTGGATTTCCATCCCGCCCTCTATGAAGGCGATCATCGGAATAACTATAGAGCCAGGAGGCCTGTTCATGACGAGCTATTCACCCAGTTCACAGTGTTGGAGTTCAACACTGTTAGGGATCCTATATTGAGCCCTAAAGGCGGTCTTGCCTTCAGGGGTATCTACTAACCTAGCGAATCTACCCATGGAATCTTATGGTATAGAAAATAAAAATTTGTGCAAAAGAATATGAATTCGAACACACCTATGAACAATTGAAGAATCTCTCCTCGGGCAGCTGCTTTAATGAAAATTGCCAAATGAGTAAATGAGATACAGCCAACCTCAACCTCTCCTTATATAGAGGTGAAAAATGAACGGTAAAATTCCCGCTCATAAATGGGGATAAACAAGGACCGTAGGATCATCATCGTACCGTGGAACGTGGGGGGACAGGCAGTCGCCTAATCCCATAAATGTGAGATCGTGGATACCGAAGCGTCAAGAGCGTGCTGGAGACAATTGAAAGGACATCACCACATGGGAATGCATATGGCACGTATCAGGCGAAGTTGTATAACTAAAACCTTGCTCTTTATCTCAGAGTTAATAGCAAAGTTTTAGGGGGCTATTGTGGGGCCCCGAAGACCGAGGAAGGGATCATTGAGCTGTTATCATTATTATTAAGGCATCATAAGCTTGAAGAAGGAATCCACCCAAGGAGGAGAAGAGACAAAAGATTTTTGGGAGTTCTAGCTGGGAAGGACAGGTTGTGAAGAGGGAATCATGAAGGGTAAGGGAAGTTTCTAGTGAGAAGCAGCTTAATGCCTCTGCATTAAATGGCTGACAACAGCTTTATCAGCTTTGATGAGGAAGTGACCTGAACAGTGGAGATCACAGTTAAACAACTCCTTCTACCACCTTCATCAGAAGTTTAAGGGGATATGTGTTATGGTGAGAATTTAGGTAGGTGGAGATGAGGGGCCAAGATGTGAAGTGCTGAGAAGTATATAAGGGAAAGGAAATTCCAGATGAAAGGGATCCGGAACAAAGAGAAGATTAAGAACATAATCTAGAACAAGAACATAGAGAGAAGATAGTGAACAGTGTATTCTTCCGTGTAAGAATTGCCTCATCGGGCAAGCTTGTAATAAGCCTTATATATACTTAAACTTTGATTTGTAGTCACTCCTACCCTATCCTTGTCCCCGGGCTAAGCCCCTCCTTTTGTTTAACCCACTCTCTTACAAATATCTATTGATTTGGGCCTAATTGAGTTGCACAAACCTCACCACTCTAAGTGGGCTTGGGCTGTTTAATTTTTGTGTCCTTACAAATTTAATCGATGTTTTAAACGGCCATTTTGTTATGATATTGATAGCTATGGTTTTAACTATAATACTTAATCTCATATAATATTATTTTATAGTTAAATCATTAATTGTGTAACTTGTAATCAATCCCTTGAGATTTTGAGTGTAACATAAAACCTACCTCTAATATTCTTTTAATTGAAATTAATATGGACATGTATTATCATATGAGTAACTTATTGTTTGTTTTTAAGAATATTTTATTAGTTTACTAATGAAACAATATCACATGGGTGTTATAAGTTACAATTTTTTCATATTTTATGAAAGAATCACAAAGTGATTTTGTTTATATTTTACAAAAAATTAAATATATGCCAGGCGTGTAAATTGTAAATTAGAAGACATTAAAAAATTTGCATTGTGTCAAATTATGAAGTAAATAAGTTATACAAAGATGAACAATAAGAAGAAATTAATGAAGTAAAGTTTGCAGGTTTTTTTTTTTTTTTGGGTGTATTTCATAATTGTAGAGAATAAAGAGATAGAAAGAAGAAGAAGAAGATAAAACTAGGGTCCATTGAAGTGGGCATCCTAGTAATTTGTACAATAAGTTTTAAATTATTTAAAAAAAATATGAAATAAGCTGTAAATGTTATATATAACAACTTACCACTTCTCATCAAATTCATCCAAAATTAGAGAAAAGTGTAATGAGAGTCTATTCCTTACGTCTCCAGTCTCCATTTCTCTCTTAAACATATGGACATAAGAACTTTATGTCTAATATAAAGGCAAAGAACTTATGTAATAACATATCCAACATATTTGCCCAAGACATTGGGCCGGATTTGAATCAGTTTTGTTTGGACATTGAACCCACATGTTAATGAATTTTATTACTCTATCATACTTCTACATAAAAGAAGAGAGATTTAAAGTGATGGAAAATACAAATTCTCATGTAATCAAGCTATTGTGTATGCAATAAAAGACAATTAGACAAAGATTAAAAAAAAAATTAGACAAAAGCTAGTATACAACTCAAAGTATTGTAGCTCAACAGTACCGTGCAGTCTTCCTATTAAGAGAATCCAAGCTCAAATGCCTCCCCTTGGTGTAACCCAAAAACAAAAAAGTATATATCTATAGTAAAGCCATATCAGCATATTTGCTCTATGAATAGGGATGTTAAATGATGGCAAATACAATTCTTTATTAGGAGAAACTCATAGATCATCATTTTTTTAAGGATAGAGTTTGACTACAAACTTAACAATAGAAAGATAATAAGTATTTCTATTATGTGTGATGATGTCAAGAATTTCACCAGTGAGCCACTCGGTACCTCCGCGCTCGAATATGAACCTACACAACAAAGAGAAGAGAAAATCTTGCGAAAAGCACCGGTGTGGTGCCGGCCGAATACCCTCCGAAGGTTAAGTTAGAAATATTCTCACAACTCTAGAGTGCTAGAGAGGGTAAATTATGCGTACCTCGATTTGTGAGGGTATTGGGGCTTTTATAGTAGTCGAAAGTTGACCTTTTTTACTTGGAGTCGAAGTCTTTCATTGTAGAAATCCTCTTGAGGAGTCCCAAACGTGATGGACAAGTCATATTCCTTATAAAGAAGATCTCCATCGATGCACGCAGTTTCTAGAACCCTAATTGCGCTAGGACTCTAATTACCTCTAGAATCTAGGGGGTGTGCCGCAAGTATTCCCATATAGGGATTCTGTCTGATATGTGGCCAGCAAATCTGTTCTCACCGAGTCTTGCACCTAATGGGCTCATCCATCAACATTGCTTGGATCCGTCAGCTTATTTTCTCCTCTTCAGTTGCCCCCTTCACCCTACGGGTTCGTGACCTCGAAGTGAAAGGACCCGTGGGGTGATGGTTCGATTTAGATTTTGAGAGACTTGTCAGTCTTTGACAGGCTAGCCCGAAATTATTTATGGCGTAGGGGACCTAAATTTTTGACCAAGGCACTTTTGGGTGACGTGGTCCATCTGTCCTCCTGTAGGTAAGAAGACTTGGAATTTTCACCAAGGCATTCGCGGGTGACTTGGTTCGTCCTTCCACCCGTAGGCAGTAGGACTTAAAATTTGTACTAAGGCACTTATGAGTGAATGGGTCCGTCCTTCCACCCGTAGGTAGAAGGACATAAATTTTGTACCAAGGCACTTGAATGACTTGGTCCGTCCTTCCACCCGTAGGTAGAAGGACTTAAATTTTGTACCAAGGCACTTGTGAGTGACTTGATCCGTCCTTCCACCCGTAGGTAAAAGGACTTAAATTTTGTACCAAGATACTTGAGTGACTTGGTCTGTCCTTCCACCCGTAAGTAGAAGGACTTAAATTTTTTTACCAAGGCACTTGTGAGTGACTTGGTCCGTCCTTCCACCCATAGGTAGAAGGACATAAATTTTGTACCAAGGCACTTGAGTGACTTGGTCTATCCTTCCACCCGTAGGTAGAAGGACTTAAATTTTGTACCAAGACACTTGAGTGACTTGGTCCGTCCTTCCACCCGTAGGTAGAAAGACTTAAAATTTTTTACCAAGGCACTTGTGAGTGACTTGGTCCGTCCTTCCACCCGTAGGTAGAAGGACATAAATTTTGTACCAAGGCACTTGAGGGACTTGGTCCGTCCTTCCACCCGTAGGTAGAAGGACTTAAATTTTGTACCAAGGCACTTGTGAGGAACTTGGTCCGTCCTTCCACCCGTAGGTAGAAAGACTTAAAATTTTTTACCAAGACACTTGTGAGTGACTTGGTCCGTCCTTCCACCCATAGATAGAAGGACATAAATTTTGTACCAAGGCACTTGAGTGACTTGGTCCGTCCTTCCACCCGTAGGTAGAAGGACTTAAATTTTGTACCAAGGCACTTGTGAGGGACTTGATCCGTCCTTCCACCCGTAAGTAGAAGGACTTAAATTTTGCATGAGAATCAAGTGCCGTTGGCATCCTTGATCATTGATATCCTTGGTTGTCGATCCATCCAATTGGGATGACGAGTAGGTGTCTATCGGCTTCATTTTGTAGTGTTTAGCCTTGAGGTCTTACTGTTGGCATTTGTCTTATGCTTATAAGTAGGATTGAGCATCCTTCTGCATAGTAGGCCATTGACACACTGCCCTTGGGACGCGTGATGAAACTCTCAATCCTCATGGACATGCATCCATCTCTCTCTCTTCTCATTTTTTTTTTTTTTTTTTGGTTAATGGACATAGTGTGTCCGTCCACTTCTTTCCATGGACGTGCATGTCCATCCATTTCTTTTCATGGACATGCATGGACCCCCATCCTTTTTTTTTTTTTTTTTTAATGTGGACCTCCGTCCACTTTCTTTATGGACGGATGCATGTTGCATCCGTCCATATATATTTTTTTGTTGTGGACGTCCATCCACTTTTATGGACGTCCAATTTTTTTTTTTTTTTTAAATGTGGACCTCCGTCCACTTTTTTTTTTTTATGGACGGATGCATGTTGCATCCATCCATATTTTTGTTGTTGTGGACGTCCGTCCACTTTTATGGACGTCCTTTTTTTTTTTTTTTTTTTAATGTGGACCTCCGTCCACTTTTTTTTATGGACGGATGCATGTTGCACCCGTCCATATTTTTGTAGTTGTGGACCTCCGCGCTCGAATATGAACCTACACAACAAAGAGAAGAGAAAACCTTGCGAAAAGCACCGGTGTGGTGCCGGCCGAATACCCTCCAAAGGTTAAGTCAGAAATATTCTCACAACTCTAGAGTGCTAGAGAAGGTAAATTATGCGTACCTCGATTTGTGAGGATATTGGGGCTTTTATAGTAGTCGAAAGTTGACCTTTTTTACTTGGAGTCGAAGTCTTTCATTGTAGAAATCCTCTTGAGGAGTCCCAAACGTGATGGACAAGTCATATTCCTTATAAAGAAGATCTCCATCGATGCACGCAGCTTCTAGAACCCTAATTGCGCTAGGACTCTAATTACCTCTAGAATCTAGGGGGTGTGCCACAAGTATTCCCATATAGGGATTCTGTCTGATATGTGGCCAGCAAATCTGTTCTCACCGAGTCTTGCACCTAATGGGCTCATCCATCAACATTGCTTGGATCCGTCAGCTTATTTTCTCCTCTTCAATGTGCAATGCATATGACTCACTTAAAATGATTGTATACAATCACTTAAGTATGGTTTAGTAAGTGGACACATTACCATTTTTGTATTGTGCTATAACCAAGTTTGTAGCCAAACTTTATCATTCTTTTAATTTTAAAAATGGGGTGTGATTGAGTGATTGTTATTCCCCCTTCTCATGTGTGTTGATTAGAGTGTTGATTTTGGTGGTGATTTGGAAGAAATTAAGATAAATCATAACTAGTGTACGAACTTTGTGGTTGCATTTAGGTGTGAACTCCACATTTGAGTACATAACTATTGATCCTTCATGTGCAGATAAGCTAACAATGGGATGCTAGTACCATGTGTTGCCCCCACACTAGGTAATGGTTAACTTGTTTTTTAATATTCTTTACCAAGTAATAACCATACCCACAACCACAAGAGAAGACGTGGTGGGGTTACACCATAGGAGGATTTAAACTAAGGACTTATCTCTCATGATACAAAGAGTTGTCAGTTGAGTTACAATGCTTTTGACATTATTATAATAATTTAATCTCTCATGATCCATGATGATACAAAATACCAATGTATGTGGCAAGATTAAAAAATTTAATTAATTAAACATTTCAAGAGTATTGTTGTTTTACTGAAACTTTTTGATATTTTCAATGAAGACGTTCAAGGTTCAAATTCATCTTCTTCTATTGTTGTAATTATCAGACAAAATAAAAATAAAAATAAAAATTAAATGCATACAATTTATTTTGGTAAGGAATCTAATATATGATAATGTTTTCGAATTATACATGGTAACATATAAATGCTCCATACGTTTATGCTAAGAAATCAAAGTTGTGATTATCCTTTCTTTATTTGCATGCCAACATTTACACAAGGCATGCTATTGTTGTCTGTACGTTTATAGATGTCAAGTGTAATGACTCCGAAGCAAATTTGATTATAAATAGACCTTCTTGGACCTTTTACTCTCACTAGAAAATTTTCATTGATGTAGTCTTATGAGAGTGTTTGTTAGATGATATTGATTTATCGGATCAATGATTTACCAGAGTCTAAAATTATGTCTAGGTTGAAGACTCTTAGGGTAATGCATGAATATAGCTCAGTTGGTCTTCAATCAGGTTAGTTTATAATTTATCTTGAAATTTATTTTTTTATGATGATCAATATTAAGTTTGTCTTTCTTACTCTTTATTTTTTATATTTTGCTTGCAGATTGTGTTAGATAAATTAAATCATGCATCAAAGTACCCTAGAAAATCCACCTTCTGCTACCAATCGCAGCCACATATGGAGTATACCTGCCTTGCAAGACATGAGAAAGTACTTTAACAAATAGTATTAACTTTCCCCGTGTAAAATGGTATTAACCATTAAAACCTTATAATGGTTTTGATAGATATGCCATCATTTTGTTTTGTTTTGTTTTTTTCTCTTTTTTTTTTTCTAACTACATCTCCAATAATTATTCTAATTTCATTTACCAAAACAAATTATTCTCGTTTAATTTGACTAATTTCCATTAAATTCAATAATATTTTAAATAGCAATGTGTTTTTTTTTTTTTGGATACAAATAGCAATATATGGAAGTAATTGATTTCAAATAATTAAATAATATAGGAGACGTGATTAGAAAATTTTAAAACACATAGGATGACAATAAATATACGTAAAACTACAGCAAGTCTAGGCATATATTTACCCCCAGTAAAATAATGTCAAAACTCACAACTAGGAAAATTCCATGTGTGTGTAAAACGTTTAGTAATTAATAAGAGTGAGTCCAAGATGGTGAGAGATCTTTATTTTGAACAATATTTTGTTTGTTTGTTTTAATTTTTAGACCTACAACAGGTTAGAAAGAAGAGATTTGATTTTGAACAAACTGAGCAATTCTGCTTATACACGAGACTTGATTTTTTTTGGTTTATCTAGGACATGCACAAAACCTAAAATAAATATTGGCCATTCATTAATAATTAAGGAGCCCGACCTAATAAAATCTGCTATGAGCAAATCTAATAAGTTCAAGCAAATTATTGAATTAGTTGAAGAAAACTCTAACCAACACGGACTACATTTTTTTTTTTTTTCAAAATATCCATAGATATTAGATCGAAGGATCTCCAAATGTGTGGCTAGTATACCTGAATTTCAAAGTTGACTAATAATAATTGAGCACAGTCAAGTTTGGCTGGAAATGGAATATTAGGTTCCAACCTTCCTGCTATGACATGTGCACAACTGACTTTACGTATTTAAATGAATAAAACATATTTTCGTTTACATTAAAATAAAAAAAAAATTGTTAGTTCTTGTTCTTGACCAATCGACATTGTGTACATAATTACCTTTTTAATCTTCTATTTTGAAAAAAAGTGTAAAGTAGCTATACCTAAAAAACAAAAATGATTTGACTTATGGAAATAGTATAGTTAGTTGTAAGAGATGACGTACGTGTGAAGCTAATTCTTGGGCAAAGTCAATCACGTACCAATATTCACATTCTCTTCATGCTTTCTTTTATCTTCTTTATAAAGTAACAAAAGAGATATGTTCTTAATTAGTCTGAGAGAGAGAGAGAGAGAGAGAGAGAGAGAGATACGTCACGGTTTTCCCTTGAATTTTACGATAGTAGATTGACAAATTATTCACGTTGGTCCTATAAATTAAAAAGAACTATATCCATGTTGCAGCTGCTTCTGTTTGACCGTAAGTGTGATAAAAAAATCAAAAGAGAAGCCTGTGAAAGTGTCCAACAAGTTTGTGTTGTGGTGCTCTTCTAAGGTCATGGAGTACGTGTTATGAGGCTTCACTGATAATATATAATTATGGGCGCTGAAGAAATCTGAAAACGCGCTTGTAAGTACATAGACGTTACTGTAACCCCAGAGTCAGACTCAACCAAGTTCTAGATTTGTTGAAACTTTAACCAGAGGACAGAAGATTCGGGTTGCAATGACAAGGAAACAGATGCAATCAAAAACGACAGAGTTTAATCCAAAGGAAGAAATGCAAATTAAAAGGAAACGGTGTCGTTGAACTAATTACGTAGCGTTAGATTACTAGTTGACACGTGTGTACAGTGTTAGAGGATTACAGCTGTCATTTGCTTATTGCTTAGTCTGTGGGCCTTGTTTGGATGGAAAAATATCATCACTCATCACTCATCACCTTATAATTCATTTTCTATTACTTAAAAATTCTCAAATATCACCTAAACTCAGTTTGGCACTTAAACCCAGTTATGTTTTCAAATTCAAAAACTCAAAAGTGTGGGACCCACACTCTAACCTAGGCTACCAGTGCTCTTAGAATCTCTACCCTCCCCCTCCTCACCCCACTTACCTCAAAACCCAACTTTACCAAACCTTCCTAATTGTGGGGCCTGCTGATGTGAGGGTGTTTACGAAATTGCCACCTATTACTTTGTTTTTGTAACTCAAAAACACCTAAAACTTGTTTTTGTCTTATATTTATGTATGTTTATGTGTATGTGTATGTGTTTATGCGTATTTATGTATGTGTATGTGTATGTGTATGTGTATGTGTAGGTTTCTTTGTCTTTTTCAGATTCAGGTGCAATACCATAATGCAATTGTAATTAATGGCTGAGATTAAAAGTTGAAAAAACAACTTTCAATCTCAACCATTAAATAAAATATATTAAAGGAACGTCAAAAAGTTAAAAAAAAAGAGTAAAAAATGTAAAAAAAAAATACCTACGACTGTGCACCTGATTTCAGTCCGTCTTTCTTCTTTCACCATTTTTCTTTTCTTCTTTTTTACGCGGTGCTTTGTTCTTCTTCCTTTTATTTCTTTTTATACATCGCATAGACTGACAGAAGAGGAGCGGGCGAAAGCCACGTCAAAAAAGAAAATCAAAGATTGTGCTGCCAAGCAAAAAACTATGAAAATCTCTTCCTCTTAACTTAGACGATCCTCTTAGGTGAACTTGTGGCTCACGAGACTTCACCGGATTATGGTGTGTGATTTTTGGTTATTTATTTATTTATTTGAGATTATGAAGCAAATAGTTTTTATATTTTGCTTACTCTTTCTATTTTCTGAAAACACTTTTCTGGGAAATACCATTTTTTTTTACTTTGCTTTCAGTCTATCATTCTTGCTTGTGGTATGTGTTTGATTAATTTAGATCTAAAATTAGTTCAACAAGATGATGATTCTTCTAAAATATAATAACAAAACCAATATATGTTTTTTTAACGGTGGGTTCACTTTTAGTGTTTTCATTTTGTGATTTTGGTGGTTTTATGGGTTTTGTGCTTTGATTTCGGTGGGTGTGATTTGATTTGTGATTTGGTGGGCTTCTGGGTTTTTGTTGCAATTTGATTTTGGCTGAGTTTTGGCCGTGGTGGTGGTCGTGATTTGATTTTGGCTAGGTTTTGGCAGTGGTGCGTGGTTAGAGGTGATGAGCTTGAAAAGCTTTGGCCATGGAGGTTTAGAAGGAGAGCTTGGTGGTCAGCCATGGAGTATGGTGTGATGTGGGTTGAGGTAGAGAGAGGATGAGAGGGAAACAGGGGCGACCCTAGACATTTTGGGGTCTAAGGCGAGAACTAAAAATGAGGCATTTTTTATACTTATATATTAATTAAATTAATGTTTATTTAATATTTTTATAATATATTTTTCATCATTAATTTCATTTTCTTCTAAATTATTTTGAAGTTTATTATCAAGATTTGTTGTATTGCAAAATTGAACATCATTTTCTTCTAAATTATTTTGGTGAATTTCTTGCTCATTTGTGATATTTTCATCTAAATTTTGTATTATATTTTGTTTATTACTAATAACAAATTTATCCATTGATCATTTTTTAGATTCAATTCATTTTTCTTCTTTTTTTCTTTTTTTAAGTTTTTAATATCCAGATGCATATTTTCTAGTAGACATTTCTAATCAAACAATATATTTATAAAGACTAAAATAAAAAATAATTTTCAAGTGTAGAGCAAATGAGAAATAAAACCTGATTTATATAAAAAGTATTGTTAGTTTCACTGAACAATAACAAGTTTTTAGCAATCTCAATCTGCATAAATTAAAAAAAAATTAAGCACAAGCATAACAAAAATTTAAGCATAGCCATAACAATGAGTCAATGACACAAAATTTATTAATAAGACCCACCCACAAAAAAAAAAAAAAGCACAAAACACAAAACAAATCCTATCTATAACCAAAAAAAAAAAAAAAAAATGCAGGCTTTTTAAAAAAAAAACTTGAAGGCCCAAACTTAACGCCCAGTCCAGGGAGGGCCCAAATAAACAAAGTTATCTTAAGTTGTTAACAAATAAAATGGAGTGCCCTGTGGCTGTGCCCAAATATTTATAATTTTATTATACCTGATTCCTGAACCTCAGAACCTGATACGGTGAGGTGAGAGAGGCGGAGAGCAGAGAATCAGAGAGAGACTGAGGTGGAGGAGCTTCAAGCTTGCTGCCTTGCCTGAGCCTTGAGCTGTTGTCTGTTGAGCAGATGAGAACAGACTGAACAGTGGAGACTGGAGACTAGAGACTAGAGAGAAAGGTAAAATTTTTAGGGTTTTGAGTGGATTTATTTGTTTTGATTTGTGGTTAATCTCTTAGACCGGATTTGTAGTTTATCTGTTTGTTTTTTGGTCAATGATTTTGTTCAGAACTAATGTTTAATAGGATTTACAAAAATTTTTGTTTTTTTGGTTAAAAGGATGTGCCAGATTATTTTTGTAATTCATTTGAAACTAAATTTTTTCTGATATAATTACGGGCGCTGTAGAAACCCGAAAACGCGCTTGTAAGCACATAGACGTTACTATAACCCCAGAGTCAGACTCAACCGAGTTCTAGATTTGTTGAAACTTTAACCAGGAGGACAGAAGATTCGGGTTGCAATGACAAGGAAACAAATGGAATCAAAAACGACAGAGTTTTAATCCAAAGGAAGAAATGCAAATTCAAAGGAAACGGTGTCGTTGAACCAATTAAGTAGCGTTAGACTACTAGTTGACACGTGTGTAAAGTGTTAGTGGATTACAGCTGTCATTTGCTTATTGCTTAGTCGGTTGGCCTTGTTTGGATGAAAAAATATCATTACTCAAATATCATCGCTCATCACCTATCATCCTATATAACTCATTTCCTATCACTTAAAAATCCTCAAATATCACCTAAACTCGGTTTGGCACCTAAACCCAATTATGTTTTCAAATCCAAAAACTCAAAAATGTAGGACCCACACTCTAACCTAGGCTACCAGTGCTCTCAGAACCCCTACCTGCCCCACCTCACTCAACTTACCCCAAAACCCAACTTTACCATCCTACCTAATTGTGGGGCTTACTGATGTGAGGGTATTTACGAAATTGTCATCTATTACTTTGTTTTTGTAACTCAAAAATACCTAAAACTTGTTTTTGTTTTTAGTAACTCATTACACAGTTTGGTGAGAACTGAATGTTGGAAACAAAACCCCAAAACCCATCCAAACAAGCACCTTCTTTGTGAGAATCACTTATTTTGGGTGATGAGTGATGGAAATAGGGTAACGACTGATGAAAACCCACAAATCCAAACAACCCCTAGTCTGTTAGTTGGTTAGGATCTTCTTTCTTCTTTCACTGCTCTGGCTTCATGTATATATATAGCAGAGCCTTAGTGTATTTAATCTAAGCCTTCCGGATTTTTCCATTCTATTCAATAAAATCCTATGATTTCTATTTAGAAAGTTATCTTTTACAAGATTTATTAAGGAAAGCCAAAAGAAAAATCTAGATTTCAGATAAACATACTTGGAAAAAGAGAGGAAAGGGCCAAAGGGGTCTTCACTCTTCAACACAAAGAAGTACATATATTGTATAAACTTTAATGTAAACCCTTTGTATATAATATATCTCATAACATTTGGGATTTATTCTAGACCAATACGTACAAGTGATCTTTAGCTATTGGTTGCATGTAATCTTTGGGACAATTCTAGGCTGAGGTGATTATATACATTACACAGCTTTTTAAAATCTTTTTTTTTTCCTTAAAAAATAAAAAATAAAAACTCATTTTTTCTCACTTTTTTCAAAAAACAAGTATACCTTAACATACTTTTAATAAAAAACTAACTAAGTATTCCCAAATAGGTAATAGTGTCCATTTGAAAATAGTTTATCTAGCTTTTTTATTGAAAATAAAGTAGTTAAAATGTAAAAGTTAAATAAAATAAATAAATAATTCGTGTGGAATCCATATATAATAGGAAAAATAAATAATAAATTAACCTATAATCAAAATCTAATCACGCACTAATTGCAACCCCAGATTGATCCTAGAGAAGCGTTTACTTCCAAGCTTGTTGTCATTTCCGAATTATTGCTTCAACCAATTCACAAGGATTCACATCAGGTACAATATCTAATCAATGGTCGAGATTGAAAGTTGAAAAAGCAACTTTCAATCTCAACCATTAAATAAAATATATTAAAAAAGAGTTAAAAAGTTAAAATTAAAAAGTTAAAAAAGTTAAAAAATTGTGAGGGAAGTGGAGGTATTGCACCAGGTGCAATACCTAGGGTATTGCACCTGATGTGTATCCAACTGACAAACTAGCAACATTAAACGCTAAAATTGACTCATTGAATAGTAAAGGAAAGTCGCAGCAAGCCTAAGGTCGTCCTTTTAGTCTAGATGGCGACAACGGGGGAATGGGAAATGTATCATCATCACACTCCCAAATTCATAAGGGAAAGAAGCCAATACTCCCTTGTAGATATGAACATGTTTGTATAAAGAGGGCTAGAGTGAAGAGGAAGTATATTTTGGTTGAATAGTAATCATAAATAATAAATTTATTGTATTAAGCTTTCTAAATCATTTACAAATTTTACGATATTAAAAAGTGGGTTGTGTGTTCTCTCATTTACTCAAAAAAATCTTGAAATAGCTTTAATAATAAGACACTAAGGGTCTATTTGGGATCCGTTTATTTTGTTGAAACTAAATTTTTTTTACTGAAAGTACTATAGATAAAGATAAAAGTTAACTGAAATAGTATAGTAAAACCTATGAATAGTACCAAAAAGTGCAGTGGAGCCCATAAATAGTAGCAAAAATAAGCTGAATAGTAAAATAAGCTGGTTTTTTTAATTTGGAACCAAACACACTAATTTGTTTAAAAGAAAAAGAAATCATCATTGATGATTAGTTTCACATAACAACTTGAAATTTTTTCATATCATTATAATATTATATATATATATATATATACATAAGTGTACTAAATCACCTTATAGCTCAATTGATTAGGACCTCTTGATATCCCCCAAGATATCTAGGGTTCGAATTTCTCCTCCTCATTATAACTATCAAATTATCAAAATAATAAAATATATAAATAAATCACCAAAATATATTTATGAATACACCAATATACTTATTTATTCCTTGTTTCAATAAATACAAGTTATGAGTCCATCAAAGGTTGTAAAATAAAAAAACCTATGAGGCTAGAAGCAGCCTAGTAGTCCAGCCCACTAAAGACAAAGACAAAGTGGACATTGAGCATGGGCTGGGTTTTTCCTTACAGAATCGGGTAAACCTGATCCAGCCCGAACCGATCCGTTATCTGTTCTCTCTGTTTTAGGTGTGTGTAGACTGTAGTGTGATAGTCTCAGTGAACGCGCGCGAGATTTGCAGAAGAAGATGGGGACGGCGGCAAATCCAGTAGTAGAGCAACCATCATCCGAAACGACGTCGGACCAGGTCGAGGCTTTGCTTGAGGTACTCACAAAAACACACACACACTCACACTTCATTATTATACTTTCATCTTTCCTTCAATATTTTATTCATTTCAAAAAAAAAATCCAATCAAAATAACTTTCACTATCTCAGGCCGCTAGATACGATGATCTTGACGACGTCGTAAGCTTAGCATCCTCCGGTGTTTCTCTCGATTCCAAGGACTCCCTTGGCCGTACAGGTTTCCCTTTTTAACCTTTTTTTTAGTTGTCTCATTAATTATACTATGAACATGTCTTAATACCTGCTTAAAAATTGTGTTCCCAATCTTGAAAATTCCTCATCTATATAAACAAATTGAATACTCATTTATCATTGTGGTTGTTAGAAACATTTTTTTTTTTTCCTTTAATTGATTGTTGAGTGAATTTTTCTGTGTATATAGGAATAGGTTTTTTGTGAGAAAGAATATGATGATCTTTTTAGTTACGTCGAAAAAAGGTTTCATTGTTGGATTGATTTGGAGGCTTGATGCCTTTGGAGTTTAACTGTAAAATCTATTGTCTTCCATTGAGGTGAGAAGACTTGTTTTAGTACTTCGGTAAGCTAATTTTTGTGTTAGCGAGGTTCCGAATTGTTGGAAATGGAGTTCCTTCAGATAAAGATTCAACCTTTGTTGAATGTAAGTAAACATAAGAAGAAGAAGAAGAAGAAGAATAGACCAAATAGCCCGAGATTGATTGATTGATTGATTGATTAGTCATGTCATCCTAGCTTGAAGCAGGTTGAAAATATCAGCCATGAGGGTCTCGCTTTCTAACAATGAGTAATGACTCCTTATTGAGCGTTTGGCTACAACCTCTAAAATTACCCTAAAGTGTGGTCCAGTTATCTGATTTTAGGTTTATTATTCAAGTTTGATTCAAGAAGTTAAGTAACTATCTGAGTGCCTTAGAGTTCTTTTATTGATATTTATGAAAATGAAGATGACTATATTGATGAGGGTGAATTATTTGATGTTAAACTCATATGCTCCTTCTAAATGAAGGTGAACCCATCAAAAAAAAAATGAAGTTGAACCCATAAAAAAAAAAATGAAGGTGAACCCATAACCTAGAAATTCGCATGAATGAGAGGATTGGCTATATGTTTGAAGTTGATAGAATCTGCACAGTTCTCCCCTGTAAGATGGGTCAACCTTGTGGATTTCTGAAGAGCAAGGGGTTGAAGCTTTTAATTCAAGTAACTACAGCTTCTAACAAGAATGGAATTGTGAGACTGGCGAATTCAATTAGATGATATGCTTTGCAATAAATTAACAGCAATTAGTTGTAGTATAAAGTTTGAAAGTTAACATGATATAGTGGTACAGGGGCTGCTAATAACATAAAAGGTTTTGATTTGAGCTTGAGTCCCTTATTTTCCCATGTTACGCATTTTTCTCAAAAAAAAGTTGAGACTGCTTGGTTTGAGTTGATACATACTCTCATAAAACAAGATCTGTGTTTTAGAGCATAAATTCAACATTTCATGATTTTGGTTATCATATGCAAGACATGTAGAAAACATATTTAGAGTGAACTTGAAGAATTACGTATGTCAGCTACATTATCATAAAAAGGAAGGAAAAAACAAAAAACAAAACAAAATTCAGCTACCTTGTTTGAGAAAAAAGGAGTCAAATTTAAGCGAATTTAAGAGTATACTAATTTTTCTTTGTCTATATATTTTCTAGTTAAAGCTCAAGAAAATGATGACAAAATGCTTTGCAGAAAGTGTATTTGGGTCTATCATTTTGTAGTTTGTCAATCGGGCGAAGTGTGGTGCCAGTGGCCCTTTTGATGAAGCTAAAAATCTGTTCTATTTTGATAGGTGTTCTGCTCCATCCAGGTGCTAGTTCTTGTTTACAGGTGATTGGTTGCAAACTTTGGCAGTTAATACTGGCATGATTTGCAGAATTTTAAGACGGGTCAATGTTGATTTTTAATTTGGAATATTGGTTGTTATCTTTGATAGATTTCCAGCAATTGCATTTCATCTGATTTAGTCTATACAGTAGATCATAATAGTGATATTTGAAAGGTTGTTTTGACTCTTGAGTTGCTTAGATCTTTTGAGACATATGTACAAGGTGTTAAGTCTTTATACATCAGTGGGGTCCAGAACTAAGTCTTTATAATGGCCAAAATACTAGCATAAAGAAGTCTAATGAATTGGTTCATGCAATGTTTACTTTGATTTAGTCATTGACATCACATCACTGATCTTGGAAGTTGGAACTCCAAGAGATTCTTTCTTAATACCTTTTGGGGTGGAAATTTGGTATAGAAAACATGATAAGATCTGAGAGGGCTAGCTTGAGTATGAAGAATTCTATCTATGCCAGTAAAGATATCCTCTAGCACTGCAAGGTTTCCTCCACAGTGGTATTGCCGTCACCCTTTCAAGTTATCAGCAGTTGGCTCTGGAGGCACACTAGGACACTAGCGCAACTGTAGTACTGGGGAACAAGAATGATTGAAATCATTGGGATCCTGTTGCTATGGGTTCATAAGAAAGAGGATAGTTTCCTTTATTTGCCAAGAGGTGTTGAGAATGTTTAGAGTTCTGGAGACTATTTTTGTGATCTTTGTAGGAGATCTGCAAATTGTAGAGTATGAAAATCGTAGGTGAAGTACAACTGTGAGCTACTATGGTAATTAGCAGGAAAATTTTCTGGTTTTGGGGGAGCTAATGTAGTTATTTAAGGCAAAAAGTAAGTGGAGTGATGCAGGACAGTGGTGGGAAAACTGAGATAAAGGAAAAAGTAGATAAAAACATGACAAATCCTAAACTTCACCACCTAATGTTATCTGGCATCACCACCGAACAACAAGAGAAATCATTCTCTAAACATAAAATAATATGGAAAGTTCTGATTATGTTACAATTAAATCCCATAAAATCCTCAAAAATTTAAAAACCAAATTCAAAAAGAAAACTAGTTCCAAATTCAAGAATAAAATCTGAAATAATTTTGGTGCTCCTAATCATGGAGGCTAAATAGTATTAGCACATTAAATTTAATTTCTTAGGTAAAATATATTGCAAATTTTGAGTTGTGATAGCCTTGTATTTCATTTGTGTAACATGTGGTAGTATTCTTTCTTGTGTTCTATGATATTGTATCTGGTGTCTAGCACAATTTTTTTTTTACATATTGGAAGGTTGTTTGGGCCCTCATATGCCCAATTGAGAAAAATAAAATACAAAATAACATTGGCGAAACTTAAATCTGTTTGGCATTAGTTGGCCCTGAACCCCTAGGTAAAATTTGGAATATTGATGTTCTCAAATGAATTTTGTTTTTTAAATGCCTGAATTTCCCCTGTAGCCCTTTTGTAGATGTCTAGAATTTCCCTATCATTTTTGGAAAGCCTTATTACTACTATTTGGTGTTGGGAACAGATAATTATCTTTTGGCAATTTGATTGAAGATTTGTTTCTAGGTGATATAGTTACGTACCTGAGGCGATTCAAACCCCATTTTTACCCTCCATCCCATACTTACGGGGATGGAGGTGCCATTTACACCAAAGGCCATTGGCTGCAATTTTATTGAGTTTGGGTTATGTTTTCTGTTGAATTGTGATCTATTTGTCTCATATACGCAATTTCCTCCTCCTCTACCTTCTATTTTCATTTTAGGAGCGCACTTGTAAACTCCCCCTCTACCTTCTATTTTCATTCTAGGAGCATACTTGTAAACATTGTACATATTCACTGTGGCAAACCATTTAAACCAACTTTGTATTATTCTCAAGTCTGTATCTTTATCTGTTTCACTCATTTTCCCAAAATCCTTCTATGCAGTGTTCAATTTGAGTGTGGGATATTAGATTTGAGTTTTAATACCTTGAAGTGTTTCTAGCCTTGTGATTAATTATTAGTATTCAATGAGCAATTCTCCACTTCATCTATCCACCTCTAATTCTATGAGCAATGCCTTTTCTTCAATTTTTGCTTCCTTATATAAGTCTGATAATGGTTAATCTTTACTATCGTTTTAACACTAACCTTGCCTATTTCCTTCTTTCTATTTGTGATGTAACCAAAATCACATTCCTTAGTCTTGGGTATATAAGAATGTCTTGATTCCAGAGTGTCTCTCAATGTTTCTATCTCAGCTTTAAATTAAAAACACAGAAAAAGGCACAAATTATTTAGTTATGATAGCCATTACAAAACGTATGTTGATTCTATAATACTTATGCAGTTGTGCTAAATAGTCATTTGACTGCAATAATAAGTGAATTGTAGTTTATATGAGTAAAAAAAATGTACTTTAATTATGTGTAAATTTCATGTTTGCATTGGCATGATTGTGTGTTATTCCAAATAAGCTGCCTTAACATTGGCATGTTAGTGCTTACATTATGGATTACCTTTTCAAGCAAGATATTATTTGACTCCCTCCCTGGCGTTATCACCGGTTGCTCTCATGAGTGATATGGTGATAATCACTGGACTTGTTATCACCTGTGAGCCTGAAAAACTCCTTAATTCAAGACTTGGCAACTTGGCAAGTTGAATTCCAAAACTTGGAAAATTGCCCCTTTTTTGCTAAGTTGGATTCCAAAACTTTGTTTTCCATGATATTAGTATTTTATGCTTTATTTATGCTGGATCTGTTTATTCTGCGCATCCTGTTTCAATCTGTTTTTGACAAGTCCTGCTGATATTTGATTGCAGCACTTCATATGGCTGCAGCAAATGGACATCTTGACGTTGTAGAATATCTTATTAACAGAGGAGTGGTGAGTAAGCCATCTGAAAAACCTTCCTCTTTTTTTTTTTTCTTTTTTTTTTCTGAGTCTAAAATCCTCACTAGACTGATATTTGATAGTAACTTACAAGTTGTCTTTTGATTTATTCATTTTGTTAAACCTGGTGGCAATGCTTTTGGCCCAATATTCTATCATCAAGTTAATCATTGACTGCCATATTGTACAATGCCATTTTTAGAATTTACTAGCTCTTAAAGAATGTTCTTTAACTATCTTTTTTTCTGGACACTTTTGTAACATACAATTGATTTGCAGAAATTACTGTGCATATATTAACCTCTGTCCCCCAATTTGGTTCCCAAGTTGAACCCTTAACCTAAAACATAGAAAATAAAAACATGTTGTGCTTGGTTGGCTTGTTATGTACAAATTAATGTGACAAGATCTCTTCCATTTGAACTTAGTGGATCTATGACATTCATTTTTTACTTTCAAAATATGAGTTTGTTTAAACAGTCCTAGATTCTGAATTTTAGCTGAAAGCATGATTTGATTTATTTCCCTGGACTCTGTCATGCTGGCTTCCACTTATCATCTGATTGATTTCCCTCTATTGATGAATTTACATCTTTTCTTTTAAAGATTTATACAAGAGCTACCCAAATGGTTTCTAGAAAAAAATAATGTAGGGAATTTTATTTAGATTAAGGGTGTGTTTGGATAACTCTTATTACTAAAAACTAAAAATTAAAAATAATGTAGCAAAATAATTTTTAAATGTGTGAATAGTGCCGTGGGATCCAGTTTTAAAGTTGATTTTGCTAAAATCCGTACTTGCAGGTCCCGTGAAAAGTGCACGGGACCGACACAAAAACACTGGATGCAGCTTACAAAATCATTTCATCACTATCTAAACATACACTAAGTGTTATCCTATAAGATCAACATTGGGGGTTGTAATGGTGGTTGTACAATTCTAAATTTCTTTCTTTTTATGACTTTTGGCTACCAAATCATATTTACAAATGGTTTCTTTTTTGTTAATTAATCAAGCTTTACAAATTCATTCCTGCCTCGACCAGCATAGCTTTGGTAATTCCCTACCATTTTTTTATTCAGGTCTATCGTAAGAGCTACACAGGACTGATTACTTATCAATGCTGCCCTTATTGTACGTTATGATTGTTAAATTACTTAGGAACAGTTTTGTGAGTTTTTGGTACTTTTGTATGAGCAGGATCTTAATGCTATTAATGAGGAGAAGAATACACCTCTTCATTGGGCTTGCCTCAATGGTCATATTGAGGTAATCATCACTGTCCCAATGCAAAGTAAATACAATGCAATTTTGAGGTTTATTGACAAATGTTCGCCTTTTCAGGTGGTTAAGAAACTGATCTTGGCAGGGGCAAATGTGACTGAATTGAACAGGTGTGTTGTTTTAAACCTCTTTCTTAGGGTCAGAGTTTTTTAATATGAACACGTGTTCCTTTTATTCATGATCCATTGTGGTTCTGGGTTATGTTCAGCTATGAGAGGACTCCAATGGATGAAGCAGTGAGTGGAGGTAAGATGGACGTCATTGATGCAATTAATGCAGCAGTTGCACAACTGGAACTCACTGGTATCAGCGTTTCCTAATGTGGGATTTTCCTAATTGAAGTCCAAGTTCTGACAGTTTTGACTAGTGTTTTTTTGGTTAATAGATTTATTAATGTCTTTCTCTTATAAATAACAAGCTTGCGATGTTAAAATTTTGTTGATGGTTACTGAATCTCACCTGACTCTTTGCAATACTGTGTTGCTGCATTTTTTAGTCGTCTTTCCAGCAAGTGTTAATCAAATTCGCAACATGTGCTTTCACGCCAAGGAAGGAGAAAATTTATTTCTTTTTCTTTACTTATCATGTTAGAACTACCGAAAAAAAAAAAAAAAGAAAAAAAAAAGAACAGGTAGAGGAAACTTCTTTTTTCACTAAAAGATTTAAGGGTGTTGAACTTCTTTCTTCTTCTTCTTCATCTTTGCAAACTTGTGTGTCTAGAGCTCTTTGAACACTTGTTAAACTTCTGTTCTTTACAAGAGAAAAGCGTCTCATTTGTGGGGACAAACTAGGGGGGTGTTAATGGAACGGTTCCTTTCCTTTGTTTCTAAGCATAAAGAGAAACAAAGGTGGGGGCATCAGGGTTGGGAAGCAAAGCCCTACCTGAAAGCTTTTCTCAAGAGTTGGGACTGTTTGGTTTTTGGTGTTTCCATCACTTATCACTCTATTTCTATCACTTATCACTCAAAAATGGTGAGACTCACAGAGAGAAGCTTGTTTGGATTTGTTTTTAAGTTTTGTTTCCATCACTCAATTTTCTGATTTTTGAGTGATGAATTATAGAAACTGAAAACACATTTTAGGTATTTTCAAGTTATGGAAACAGAGTTATGATTGTATTTTTGTAAATACACATACATTGAGGGATCCACGGTCAGACCTTTTGCTCTCTCCATCACAGTTGTCTTCTTCTTTTTCTTCTTCTTTTTTGTCTTTTACGCTAGGTCTGGATCACCTTTCTCTATTCTCTTCTTCTTCTTCTTTTTTTCTTCTTTTCTTTCCCTTCCACGTTGGTTTTTAGGTTTGGTTGCATTTTTTTTTTTTTTTTTCCATTTCTTTTCACTGGGTTTCTAGGCTTGGTTTCTTTCTTTCTTTTTTTCTTTTTCCTTTTTACATTGGGTTTCTAGGTTTGGTTGCATTTTTTCTTTTACTTTTTTCTTTTCATCAAATTGGAAAATCAATGAATCAAAGAAGAAATTACAAGCACCAAACTCATACAAAAGAAACCCATATACCCACAAATTACAAGCACCAAAGGAAACCCATATGCCCATAGAGTACAAGCACCAAACCCATTCAAAGATTACAAGCACCAAACTAATATACCCACAGATCGGCGCTGCTGCTGCCCGTCGAAGGTGGAGATTGGTGTTGGGTGGATTTCTTTTGCTGGAGATCGGCACTGTTTGTACTCGGAGAGGAAGAGAGAACCGGTGTTTGGGTATTGGGAGGAGAGTGATGAAAAAAAAAAAAAAGGAGAAAATGGGATGTATACTCAGGTATGATGCTCACGCAGTGGGTCAAGTATGGGTCCCACAAAAAGTAAAAAAATTTGAGTGATGAGAAGTTGAAAATATGTGCCAAACATGTAGGGTTTAGAAAATTAGGGTAATTTAAGTGATGAGTGACGAAAATTGAGTGAGTAGTGAGAAGTGATGGTTTTTTAAAAACCAGTCCCTGATATTTCCAAATCTAGGAGTATATTCCTCACTATCCTATCTTGTATTTGAAAATATTCCCTTTTTTTAGTTTGATATTCTTGTTTATTTTTACCACAAACATTTTTTTTTTCGCCTTGCAGATTGCAGTTGTTTCTTGCTATTTGCTTCTGCATTTAATCTTTAATTCTAAACAATGGTTCAACATTGTTTTTGTACTTGGAAAGAGTGACAGTGATGGGAAAATGATTAAAACATTTGAAAAAATAATGTCATTGTAAAGTATCTTGCTTATTGATCTACTATGTAAAAACCAGACGCAGAGTTAGGGATTTTCTTTTTTAGATACGATAGAATTTTAACCTACGTCGTCTGCTCCATAATGATTACTCTTTATTATTAGATTAAGATATCAATTAGTTTTTTTTTTTTTTTGGCGGAGTTCAAACCTAAATTTTTTATTCAACGATAATATTTTACTAGTTGAAGTAAGCTAACTATAACCTACAAATCATGCTTTTTGGGTGCAACAATGTGAATTAGTTTTTTTTTTTTTCTTTTTTGCAACCCAATGGATAGCAATAACAATAAACTACTTTTTCAAAAAGTTGAACTAAACTCACCCTATACATGAAAGCATCCGCCACTACGATATAATATCCTTCCACCATGATTTTGGGCCAGCCTTCTTGAACTGCTATCTCTGTTGTCTATTTAGTTGCTTGGGCTTCAGCTCATGACTGTTGAGCTGAAAGTTAAGCCCATCTAAAATTTTGTTGTCACAGTTCATCCAAAGTTGTTGAATGTTTGGAAATGAAGACAGGTTAAGTTCTGACTGTCAGTGCAAAAATCTTTTCTTTACCAACCTACGAAGATTTTTATTTATTTATTTTTATGAAGAAGAAGAATGGATGAAATTCACTAAGCATAATCCCCAACCCAACCTACCTCAACATAGAATTCTACCAATAAAGATGCATCTGGTTGAATTAATTTTCTAAAAATTAATTAATATACAATACAACCAGTACATGTCTTGACTTGTGAAGGGTCACCAAGAAAGTTTGGTTTCATTTTTACCAATTGTTTCCCCACCAAAAGAAAGAGTAACGTTTCAATATATTTTTTTAGTGAAAAACAAATAATTAGGAAATGACTTGTTTTTCCTTATTTGTTTAGAAATTTTGAAAACGTTTTTTGCATTTGTCTCGCCTTAAAAAACATTGGTATTATTTCATAAAAGTGTGGCGGTGATAGAGGTGCCAAACGTTGTGTTGTTTGTCAATCAAATACTAGAAAATGCCAAAATTATTTTTCTCGAAAACAAAAGGAACATAAAGGATTAAAAAAAAAAAATTTTCCCTAGCCCATGGTCATAATATATATTTTGCAACAAATTATAATATAAAATGATACTAGGTTATAGAATTCAGAAACTTACAAATCATACACAAGTGATTCAATAAAATAGAATGATTGAAAATAATAAGTCCTTGCATATATATTCAAGAATGTTTACTTGCCTGGAGAAATTAATCACCATTACAATCATAAATAATAAATAACAAAACACCAAAAGATTGATAAGACTATTGTATTACAATGTATAGATTTCTTTTCTTTTCTTTTTTCTTTTTTCTTTTTTCTTTTTTTTTTTTTTCCTCAAAAGAAACACTACTGTAATATATATCAACTTATTTGTAATATTAAAGTAATGCTACTGAAATACGTGACTTTTGAAAAAGATGAAGGGAGGCAAACTTTTTTAGGGGGGCAATCTCTTTAAATGGTCAAGTGGTGTAAGAGGGGTGTCTTTAATCCATAGACCCCTCCTTCCTCAGCCCTTGCATCTGGGTACTGAGTTTACTGACCAATTTATAATTGATTTAAACCTGATTGTAGATCATTTGGATAAATAAATTAACTTTCTTAGATTTTTTCATCAATTCTCACCCAGAACATGCATGGTAGTACCACTACGTACAAGAGCTTTGGTTATAAACTAGCTAGAGCATGCTAAGCAATTGATATGATAGCAATCCATGCTTCAAAACTCAGATTACTACGTAAAGATCGAAATTTCAGCCTATGCATCTTGATTCTTGACTATCAGTTATCACTGTTCTTTAATTCCTCCAAGAAATATTTGACTTCCATTGCTAGGTCTTTACGATTTTGGCCCATTATAGGACATGGAAAAATATAGGATGCTATTCTGCACTCAAGTAAAACATTCTTTTATATATGTAGTGCCTGTAAGAGCATTCAAAGTTATAAAATAAACTATCATTAAAAATGCTTTATTCTGCAAAACCATTACAAAAGGGAACTTTTACAGTTACTTTTGGCTAAATTGTTTAATTAATCTTAATGTTTTGAGCACTTCCAAAGATCGGTGCATATGAATTATGAGAACTAAAAGTACAGTTAATCATCCCACCATCTTTTACGGCTTGTATTACATTCCTTTTCCAAACCTAATAAAATATTGTCAATATGAAAATAATATGATTGAGATTTCCTCTCTTTGGTGTTAATATTATATTGAAAATAATAAACGTGCCTTATTAAAAACTGGAAAAAATGTGAAAAGTTATCACACTAAAAGGATTTTCTCTATAAAAAAATCTCATTTGAATGAAAGTGCATGGACCCATCAAAGTTGGAGTCTTAGCCTTTTGAATATTGTTTACCTAAACAATTTGGTGGATCTTGACTTAGTTCGAATGACTTTTGAATTATATGTTCATTCCTTGTTTGTGATGTCCTCCAACCTATTATGTGTGTATTCACGTGATCATTCACCATTCATATGTTTTTCTTTTAAATGAGAGATTTAATAGTTACATAACTTTTTTTAGAGAGAAATTAGGTAAGTGTTGCATTATAATGAGGACCAAAATCTTTTTGGAGTACAATTTATAAAGTAATTAGGTGGAAGTTCTTCTATCCACACATCAAAGTTTGCAACTAGAGCGGCTCTTCTAGCAAGGGAATAGGCAATATTATTACCCCCCCCCCCCCCCCCCCCCCCCCCCTCAGTCCCTCCTAACATGCTTAAAACAATAGCACTAAAGTGAACCTGCTGATTATCTTGTACTCTTGTGTTTTCAATAATGTGACCATACGGTGTATTTAATAAATTATATAATTTTTTATTTTTTTGAGAAACAATAGATCATATAATTAAGTATGAGTACACATAATGGATAAATATTTTGCAAACAATATAATTGATTTAGTTTAAAAACTCTATCATTATTTCAGGTGTATTATTGGAGAGCTTGTTTATGAATCATTGTAATAAATCAGATGAGAGCAAATTATATCCATGCATTATGGCAACTGGGGCAATGAAAAAGATGGTAAGAAAAATGAAAAACCAAATTGAGAGATAACTCTTTTTTTTGAGGGATAACTTCTATCATATATATAATGTAGAAATATGGGATAACTCTAAAAAGAGTTTTTTTAAGAACTTGTACACTTGGCCACATGCAAGGTAAACTCTCTTCATTTACTTTCTACTGAATAAAATTGATTGAATGCATGTGACAAAAAGAAAAAAAAAAAATATATATATATATATATATATATAGGTAAAGTTGAGAAAAAATCCAATTAGGTTCTAAATTGGATTCTAATTGTTATCTAATTTTACGCCACGTGTCTTATTTATATATTTTTAATTTTTGTTCTAGGTGAGTTAATGAGGTGCAAAAGACAAAGAGTCTAATATAAATAAATCATCAAAAACCAAAAAAAAAAAAAAAAAAAGGAAACTCATGCGTATATCCAAAAAAAATTAAAATTAAAAATAAAAGAGAGAGAGAGAGAGAGAGAGAGAGAGAGAGTATAATTTGAATATATATACATGTGTAATTGTAATTTTTTTTAATTGTATCGTACATATGCACGGATTATACACTAGTTTAAATAATAAAGACTAGTAATGAACAATCACATTATTCTAAAAAGAATAAAAATAAATTATTACCAAGCCTAGCCCATGGCTTGCCTGCACCCAACTAACCCGCCTTGAATCGATTCGGCTTGGAATGGCACACATATGTGTGTGAGAGGCCTAATTGGGTACGTACTTCCCTATCCACAAAAATGTGGTGTCCTTTAGAGTTTAACTAAAAATACAAGGAGTGATGGTATACATATCCACTCAATCCTTATAAACTTTTCCAATGTGATGTCATATGTCTCACGGAAAAAATTGTAGCAATTTGCCCCCTTTCCCAAATTAATTAGGGAAATGCCTTTCTTTTGTAACTCGATTTGAGATAAATCGAGTTAAAAAAAAAAAAAAAAAAATCTAGAGCCCTATAGCGGTGTTTTAAGGAGACTATAGTAACGTTTTAAGAACTTATAGTGGCGTTTTGTAACTCGACCTCCATGAACTCGAGTTATAGGCAATTTTTTTTTTTTTTACTTGTAACTCGAGTTCATGGAAGTCGAGTTACAAAACGCCAATATAGGTCCTTAAAACGTTACTATAGGCTCCTTAAAAACGTCACTATAGGGCCTAACTCGATTTATCTCAAATCGAGTTTCAAATGAGGGGCATTTCCCTCATTAGTTAGGAAAATGGGGCAAAACACTACATAATTTGCCCAAAAAGGGCATTTGCCCATTTTCTCCTATGTCTCACTACCTTAAACTCATGTTCTAGTAGCCACTTTTGAAGTTAATTTCTCATTCATTTCTTAAGAAAGTAATTTCATGATGTTAGTAAAAAATCCACTCTCAAAACCCATTTACTCCCATAAATATATGAGACCGAAGCATGTCAGATGGCCATGATTCGAGATCCAAAATTGAGGATGGTGAGATCTTGGACATGAATATGGTCGCAAGGCTAGACTGAAAGTGATCTTGGATGTGAAGATGGTGGCAAGGCTAGACCTAAAAGTGATCTTGAAGGGTGAGAAGTGTAAAGTTTTTAAACCCCTTAAAACACAATTGGATTAATCTAGTGTAAACACCCCATTTTACAACTTGCATTTAACCAACCGGTAGATCTTCAAATTTGTGATACAAAACAAATCTTGATGCTCTAACGATCATAATGGTATGCCATGAGTTTTGATCGGACCACCTGATCAAAAGTTATCATACAAACAATTTTCAATGATCATGGCTCACCTACACGATGGGTCCGGTCACGTCCTATCTTAAACACTTAATTTTGATTGGTTCTCACAAGAATTAATTTAAAATTAATTAAGTGTAATTTTTGATTGGATTTCATTTTTATTTTATTTTAAAAAAAAATGTTTTCCTTCAGGACATCTTATCTGCCCTTTTGAAAAATTTGGAGATAGGAAAAATTCAAAAAAATAAAAAAAAGAAAAAAAGAAAAAAGAAAAAAGCTCAAAAAACGTCATTATCTTCAGCAGCAAATTGAATCGTATTTTTGGCCTGAAAAACATCGAAATTTGGTTTTCTCTATTTCTGACAAAGTTGTAGATAATTGAATTTCCTTTCAAAAAACACCCATCTTGAATCAATTGGAATTTTGAGCGGAAAGATATGGCCAAAATATGAAACGGGTGCAGAAGATAACACAAAATCAGCATTATCTTCACTCATCTTTCAAAATTTCAAATGGGGATCAAATTCAAATTTGTTCAAGCTTGTCTAATAGACTGATCATTTCCTTTAGCTTCAGAAGAAAAGTTTTTTTTTAAAAAGTAAATAGGATAAGAAACAGATACATCTTGGGAAAATTTTCAAAAATGCTCAAAAAACGTAACCATTTTCAGCAGCAATTTGGAACGCATTTTCGGCCTAGATAACGTTGGAATTTGGCTTTCTCTATTTCTGACAAAGTTGTAGATAATTGAATTTCCTTTTAAAAAACACCTATCTTGAATCAATTGGAATTTTGAGCAGAAAGTTAGAGCCAAAATACGAAGCGGGTGCAGCATCATTTCAAAATTCAAATGGAGATCCAAAACCCAATCCGTTTCAGCTCATTTCTCCCCTTAGCTTCAGAAGAAAGCTAACAACTTAGCTTTAAAGCTAAGCCATCCCTCCTCCTATAAAGAGAGAAGACCTCTTCCATTTTCTGGACCCCCAATTCCCTCTAGAGAGCTAGTGAGAAAGCAGAAAAGAAAAACTGTTGTGCAACCATTGTTCCTACTTTGGTTGTAGTTTAGTAATTCCTTGCTTTCTCCCTAGCCCTTTAAGTGATCACTTCCCTTTTTTAATTTATGTTCTATGCTGGTAAGTAGTTAGTTATATTCTTAATTTTCTACACATGCTTGAATAAATGTTAACATGTCATTATTTGTTTTTTTGGATGAACATGCCTATATTTCTTATTATCGTTTCTTTTACATGCTTAGATGAACACTTCTAGGCTAATACACAATTTTTCTCTTGAATGCTTAGATGAGCACTTCTAGGCTAAAACACAACTTTCTCTTCAATACTTAGATGAACATGTCTAGGTAATTGTTTACTTTTTTTAATAAAAAATGCTTGAACGAACATGTCTAAGTATTTTGAGTTTCTCTAGATAAACATGTTTAGGGATTTTCTTTTACTTCTTTTCATAATTGTTTGGATGATCAAATATGCTCAAAGGTCTTATTTTTATTTGGTTCTCTCTACAATTATGTTGATTACAAATAACATGACAACATTGTTTTCTTTTTCTCACATGCTTAGATAAACATGTCTACGCTAGGGATTCTTTGCTTACTTTGATTTCTTGGATGAACATGCCATTGCTTTAAAGTTTTCTTTACATTAAAATTGTTATCTAACAAGTTTCATTTTTTTTTGTGTCTTTTTTATATTTGATTCTCTTAACACATATTTGTTTTCAATTCTTACAAAATTACCATGTTTATATGACATATTGTTTGTATTTGTTTGACATGACATGACATTGGCCACCTTAACCTAGGAGACCGGTTTTACCGGGCGAGATGGGTGCTTAATCCCTTCCCATCTCGTAAATTATCCTCCGAACCAAGATCAAGGGTTCTAGACTATGCTTTTACACCATGTAATTTTACATTTTTTTAGAATGTAACTAGGAAATAAAACAATGTAATTTACTTTTCTTAGATTGTATCTAGGACAAAAAGCATTGTAAATCTTCGTTACAAAATTTGATGTAAATTGCAATATATATTAATACAAAAGAAGAATTATTTTTTTTTATTGAAGGTTTTCTTATTTTCCCTTTTAAAATTAAATAAGTGGCGACTCCATTGTAAAACCCTCAATCTAGGGGGGAGTACATTTCACATCTAGTTAACAAGCCAAGTTATTACTTAGTTCAAATTCTAGTTCTAGGTTATTACAATTAAACAATCATATCATGCATAGCAGCGGAAAGATAAATAACATAATGATATGATGACCCAGGAAAACCAAACCGGTAAAAAACATGGGGATGATTTAACCTAGCTATCCTCAAGGTAAACTTGAATCCACTATGAAAGAATCAAAGTTTTAGAATAGCAATTTAGACCACTAACATCCTATTGCTACCTACCAGTAGAAACTTACTGACATGACCACGTGCAAACTTCGAATCCACAGACTTTTTCTTTCTTGGATTCTCCAGCAAATACAAGTACACCCGCTTGTGTATCTTTAAACTCTTATGGCAGCAACTGAATGATCATCAAGTTCTTGAAGAAGTCTCCTCCTTGATAATCCTAAGTTTATGTGAAGGAAAGCTCTTCTTTGATCTCACAAGAGATTCACACAAATAACAATCTGAATAACAAAGACCTTAGAGAGGTTTAGATACAAAACCCTAGATACAAAATAGGCACACTCTTCTCTCTCTGAAAAGTCTTTTAAAAACGTGCTTAGGGTTTTCTCTATATAGTGGGAGAAGTAGATCTGAAACCCTAATCCTTAATGGGCTTGGGCTAAGTTGGAAAATTCTGCAAAAAAACAATTTGCACGACTTTCAATTGATCAAGCCAGGCAAATTTACACAGTAAATCCTGCAGAACACTCGATTCCAACTTTACATAAAACACATACTTTGAGCAAGTCTAAAACAAGACTAAAATCCTGTTTTGATCATGGTTTGCTAACAATACAAATTAGAGTTCTAATACATTAGTTCCTAAATACTTAGAACCTAACAAGAAGGATCTCAAACCAATGAGACCTTGAAGTTACAATGGGAGAATGTAATCTATATATATATATATATATATATATTAATAAGTGGTTGGGGCCCTTCATGCCTGTGGCTATGTCCACGAGATTGTATACCTTTTATATCAATACAATTTCTGCCATTCATCTCAAAAAAACAATAATAATAGCCAAAATTGAGAGAAAATTCAATTAAATTCTAAATTGGAGTCTAATTTTGCACTACGTGTCTCATCTAATTTTTAAAGTTGTGTGTCAAGTGAATTATTAGGTGTAAAAATCAAAGAGTCTAAATTCAATTAGATTCTAAATTGAATTTTAATCGGAGTTCGATTTTGCACTTTGTATCCCATCTAATTTTTTAATTTTTGTAGCATGTGAATTATTAAGTGCAAAAATTGAAAAGTCTAGATTCAATTAAATTCTAACACCAAGTTTAACTTTAACTTATATATACCTGAACTTATATATCTGATTTGTATCTGCCAAAAACCACTCTTCATATCAAACTTGCTGAAGACCACTGCTTTACTAAGCCTATTGACTAAGTCCTTTTTGTTTGGAATTGGATACCTTATCCATTCTAAGACTTTGTTAAGGGGTTTGTAATTAATGACAAGTCGTGGAACACCTCTTTCTATCTCAGCGTTTTTCTGTACGTAAAAGGCTGGACAAGACCATGGTGATCTAGACTTTCTGATGATCTTTTTCTTAAGGAGGTCCTCTATTTCTGCTCTGCAAGTATCCATAAGTTCTTGGTTCATTTGGATAGGTCGAGCTTTGGTAGGGATGTCATTTTCTTGGAAATTTCTGACATAAGGAAGAGCAACTTCATGCCTCTTTTTATGCCAAAAGGCTGTGGGTAGATCAGAGCATACTTCATGCTTAAGTTTTTCTTCAAACTTTCTGATCTCATTCTGGGTGGTGTTACAAGTTAGTTGTTCCTCAACTCTCTTGTATCTAACATCAGCTTGGAGGTACCTAAGGTGATGATTCTTGGCTTGGATAAGGTTAAGGGTCTTAAAGACTGCAATTTCCTGGAGAGTACTAATGTCTCGAGGTTCAGGGCTCCGAAGAAACTTAAACTTAACTGGCTGACCAAAGGGATGGGTAGTGATTCCTTCACTATCCGTGGTGAATGGATACAACAGACACATGAAAGGGTTTCCTAAGATAACCTTATCTGTCATATTCTTGACAAGAACAAATGTGGTTTTAAAGCACGTATTGTCTTGGCAAACATGGGCTTTGGGTATTTTGAATTCAATCTGCATTTTACCTCCACTTGCAGAAGTTAACCTTTCCTTGGTTTTTCTGAAGTACTTAGAGGGAATGATTCCTTCCTGAATGCAGTTGAGATCAGTGCCTGAATCTATTAAGGCAACAACCTCGAATTCAAAATCTTTGTTTATGACAATCCTGACTTTGGAGTGCCATTTCTAGAAATTAATCCTGCTGATGGTTACTAAGAACTTGTCGTTAGACTGTTGTCCTTCTGGAACCATATCTGCAGTAGGATTAACTGATTCATCTTCTTCATCGGTAGGGTTCTGTAATGAGGTTCCTTCTTCATTGCCTTGATGAGAAGTACTTTCCAGATTTCTAACTCTTTGATCAAGGAGGTTCTGGTCAACTCTAAGAATAGTCAACTCACTCTTGAGGGTCCTAATCTCAGACTTGGTTTCCTTGATTTCTTTCTGAAGGTCGTTGGCTGTAATTTCCTTCTTGGATTTGGTAAACCTATCGTAGATTTTTTCCAAATCAACTTTGGGTTCTTGAAGCTTAGGTTTGGGTTCACTGGGTTCCCTAACTAAGATTCTTTTGAACTCACTGAGTCTCTGGGCTTTAGCTACTGGGTCTTCGATCTGTTCTATGAGATCTAAGAGCAGCTCTTCTTGCTTAGAGAGAACATTGATAGTCTTGTTCCTACAACAACTGTCAATGCATGGAATGGGTTCATCTGGGCCACTAGAGGAACTAGAGGAGGTCCTGTAGGGTTCTGAGGATGAGTGGTAAATCTGACGAATCTCACTGCTAGAGGATTCACTATCTGAGTGATTCAATTCTAGGAGCTTAAAGATTTCATCTTTACTGGATTGGTCACTAATGAGGGTATTGATAAGGGATTTGGCCTTAGCTCTACACTCTTTGCTAAAATGACCTTTCTTTCCACATTTATAACATCTTCCTGATGCTTTGGAAATTGGTTTTCCTGTGGATTTGGATTTTCCTTTTCTATAGAAATCGTCCTTCTTGAACTTCTGCTTTCTATAGTACTTGGATGCTGTTTTCTTCCTATGGAAGTCTTTAGAGGTTTCCTTACCTCTGTACTTGGACTTTCGCTTGGGAAGAACTGAAGGTAAGCCATACTGTGTACAGAAGTCTCCTACTTCGTACTTGGCTTTGCCTTTGTTGGCTCTGCTATGGATCTTGAGATCTCTGCACATCTTCATTCCTTCACTTCGAATGATGCTAGAGATGTCTCCATAGGTTAGGTTATCATAATCTATGACACCTAAGGGGTTACACAGGGTTTCTTTAACCTTTTGTCCGAAAAGGGTAGGTAAACCATTGATGAACTTCTCCTTCCAATATGGAGAGTTACAATCACTTCTGTGCATGACTCTGGTAGTAAACACATCTTCGTACCACCTAAAGTCTCCGAGGGTTTTACATCTAAGATTACTTAACTGATCGTAAATCCTAGAGGTAATGTTGCTGGGTTTTCCTACGAAGTGGGTTATGATCGTATAGATCAAGGTATTGACTCCGTCAGGAATTCCTCTTCTTAGAATGGTGTCAAAAATGGGGAGTCCTTCCTCATCTTTCTGGACAGCATTCTTGATGTCTTCTTTAGACTCTTCTGTAAGGCAGTTATTCCACCACTGCAGAAGTTTTCCTGTAAATCCTAAGGATATGAGCTCTACAACCTCAGTATGGGGATGTCCTTCACTGAAGTTTTCCTGGAATTGGATACCTTATCCATTCTAGACTTTGTTAAGGGGTTTGTAATTAATGACAAGTCGTGGAACACCTCTTTCTATCTCAGCGTTTTTCTGTACGTAAAAGGCTGGACAAGACCATGGTGATCTAGACTTTCTGATGATCTTTTTCTTAAGGAGGTCCTCTATTTCTGCTCTGCAAGTATCCATAAGTTCTTGGTTCATTTGGATAGGTCGAGCTTTGGTAGGGATGTCCTTTTCTTGGAAATTTCTGACATAAGGAAGAGCAACTTCATGTCTCTTTCTATGCCAAAAGGCTGTGGGTAGATCAGAGCATACTTCATGCTTAAGTTTTTCTTCAATCTTTCTGATCTCATTCTGGGTGGTGTTACAAGTTAGTTGTTCCTCAACTCTCTTGTATCTAACATCAGCTTGGAGGTACCTAAGGTGATGATCCTTGGCTTGGATAAGGTTAAGGGTCTTGGAGACTGCAATTTCCTGGAGAGTACTAATGTCTCGAGGTTCAGGGCTCCGAAGAAACTTAAACTTAACTGGCTGACCAAAGGGATGGGTAGTGATTCCTTCACTATCCGTGGTGAATGGATACAACAGACACATGAAAGGGTTTCCTAAGATAACCTTATCTGTCATATTCTTGACAAGAACAAATGTGGTTTTAAAGCACGTATTGTCTTGGCAAACATGGGCTTTGGGTATTTTGAATTCAATCTGCATTTTACCTCCACTTGCAGAAGTTAACCTTTCTTTGGTTTTTCTGAAGTACTTAGAGGGAATGATTCCTTCCTGAATGCAGTTGAGATCTGCGCCTGAATCTATTAAGGCAACAACCTCGAATTCAAAATCTTTGTTTATGACAATCCTGACTTTGGAGTGCCATTTCTGGAAATTAATCCTGCTGATGGTTACTATATATATATATATATATATATAATTGCGATTGTTTTTAAAAGTATTGCTATAGTCACAAACTATTTTACAACATTTTTACACACTGTTGATGTGAGCAACTTCTCATTAGTTTTTTTCTAGACCCATCATTAACATCACTTTTTCATTTACCAATAACCACTCACTACATTAACAGTTTGTAAAATTTTTTGTAAAAAAAAATTGTATCTCTAGCATCACTCTTGTTTTTAAATGTACCTGTACATATGCACAGGGTTACATACTAGTATATATAAAAAAAAATAAAATAAAGAAAGAATATAGATTTGGTGCATGTGTATGTAAAAAGTAGATTAGCTAAAATAGAAGAAGTGGACTTTTAATTTAGACTAGGAATGGTTTAATTGAAATTTTTTTTTTTTTTTTTACAAGATAGAAATTTTACTTTAACCTAGTCTAAGTGTGTATGTGTGTAAAACTTCCTCCTAAATACTTGAACCCTGGCATTTGCCTCTTACACTCCACAAGCACTTATATTTGTGAAGTGACCATCACACAAAGGAGGTAAATAAATCAAAATTCTTTTAATAATTACTGAGACCTTTGAAATTTCAATAGATTTTTATCTAAAGTAAATTATTTATTGTAATAATGAATGAGGGATATGACAAAAACACATTGATTTTATAACGTGTAATGTGTACATACACATATTGAGCAATTTAATGCAAGCATAATGTGTAATGTGTACATTTTTATTTATTATAACATCAAATTATGATATATAATTAAATAATAAAATATATATTTAATTTAATTTCAAATTATTTGATAATAGAATTTTAGTTTTTTTTTTTTTTTTTTTGAGAAAGAAGATATCAAGTTTTATTCCAATAAGATGGCCAAATCAGCCTGAACAAAATGAAGAGATTGAGATGGAACATCCTCCATCAAAACAGTACAATTTGAGAATTTTAGTTGAACATAGTTATTAGATCACTTGATTTGATATGACCACAGCTTTTAAAAAAACTCAACTTTTATCATATATGTTAGGTTCTAAGGAATTAGGAACTAATGTATTAGAACTTCATTTTGTAATGTTGAAAAACCATAATCAAAACATTTTAGTCTTATTTAGACTTGCTCAAAGTATATGTTTTTATATAAAGTTGGAATTGAGTTGCTGCAAGATTTATTGTGTAAATCTGCGTAGCTTGATCGATCGAGAATTAGACTCGACTAATCAAAAGTTGTGCAGATCGTTTTTCTGCAGAATTTTCCAACTTAGCCCAAGCCTGTTTGACGTGTAGGATTTATGTTTTGTCTTAAATATAAAAGGGAAAACCCTAGCCAAGTTTTAAGGTGGCTCTTTATGCTGTGTGTGTGAATCTTCTGTGAGATCTAGAGGTGTTTGCCTTCACAGATACTTAGGGTTTCCAAGGTTTAAGATTATGTCAAGAATTTGGTGATCATTCAGTTGCTGATTCAAGAGTTTAAAGATACACAAGCGGGAGTGCTTGTACTTGCTGGGAATCCAAGAAAGAAGTAGTCTGTGGACTCGGAGCTATCACGTGGTCATGGTAGTAAGTTTTTTACTCGAGGTAGCAATAGGATGTTAGTGGTCTAAGTCGCTATTATGTAAACTTCAATTCTTTCATAGTGGATTCAGGTTTACCTTGAGAATAGTTAGGTTAAATCATTCCCAGGTTTTTTACCGGTTTAGTTTTCCTGGGTCATCATATCTTTTTGTTCTTTATTTTCCGCACTTTACATTGATATGATATATGTGTATTAACCTAGATCTAATAATTTGACTAAGTAATCACTTGGCTAATTAACTAGGTTAATCTGGTTGTTTTGTAAGGGATCTAAAAACGTACCATATAAATCATATAGCTAAAATTTTACTTATGTTGCCTAACGTGAGTGCTATTAATTAGCCTCCAATTTTTTACTTATAAATAGTAGCCTACATTTTAATTTATTCAATGGAAAACACTAATATATTTAGCTATTTGTTTTGTGCCCATATCATGACACGTTTCCTCTATGACTTCTTCCTAAAGCTATCGAAGAACATTGTATTACTCGTTTATAATTATTAAAGGTTGCTGTGAGGCTAATATTTCGTTTTTAAATCTGAGTGCTATGCATGCAATCATTAAGTTGACATCTTTCATGGTTTGTCGAGCACTTCTTTTCTTCTCCAGAATAAGGCATATAATATATACACATATTATATATAGTACAATGTGTGATTTTTTTTTTTATTATATAAAAATAGTACAATTTGGGATATATATATATATATATATTTAAATAGTACAATGTTCCACTTGTGACTATCATATAAAAACTCCTAAATGTTTCTTATAAAAATTGAAACTCATGCACTATACATATATATGTACCATACAAGCTATCCATTGCGGGCCTCATAAGCATGTGATAACTTATAAGTCTTTTGGGAACTTATGAAAATGCCTAGTTGTCCAATATATAACCTCATAATTAATTAAGCAAGGCATAAGCCCTAACTTACAAGTTACATCCATCTTATAAGGTACAATAATAAGACAGAAAGTTGGTGACTCATTTTTCAACATGGAGAAGTTATGATTCAAGGAACTCAAGTTTTTTGATGCATTTCTTTAGGAGAAAGAAATCAAAGAAGGATGGTCCACAATTAGACATTAATAACTTAATGTGGGATTTCACAGTTTCGGAATAGCATGCTATGATGAAGTTAATTAGTCACAACTTTTGCATGTGAATTTTAAAACAGGGATTAAAAGGACTACAAACTCTAGTGTTATGATAAGTAGAAATGTTGAATCCACAGAGACTTAATATCAAACATATTTTTATTTTTATTTTATGAGAAAAAAACCTAATTTCTATTTATTAGTTCTTTCCTCCCCTACTTCTTGTCATATTCTCCTACAATTCCTTTTAAATAAATATAATATAAGTGAAATGGCATCAATGAGTTAGTACCCTTTTTTCTCTTCTTTTTTTGGGTGCAAGGAATAAGTATTTTAAGTTGCTTTTATAGGTAGACTTGTTACCAAAGGTCAACTTAAAATATATTTTCGCATCTTCTTTTAAGAATATGTATTTTTCTTAGTTTATTTCTTCAGAATTTTACTGCTCTTCTTTTATTGGGAAGTATATTTCCTTGGACTTATGGTCTTACAGTTACATACACACACTTCTTTATTGTATCACACCAAAGTGTTGACAAACACTTAACAGCAATCTTCCACCGGGTAACCAAAAAAAAAAAAAATGAACCTACCCACTTCTCTCAAATTTTAGTCATTTTCACTGATAACAAGGACATCCAAATTTAAAAGAGGGAAGAGAAGACTGGAATTAGTGACCTTTGCTTCACTGCTATTCGGGTTGAACAATCCATGTATTTACCAAGGATGCAATTGCGTAATGAATAGTATAAGAAATTTGTGGTTTTCCTTGGCCCCATTTATAAGTAATTTTATTTACATTTAATATGAGCAAAGACCACTTTGCTTTACTTTTTTTGGTTTCCTGAATCAAACTTTAGTATACTAAAACCATAGAAATAACATCACTTGGATTATTTAGATGGTGTCCTGATTCGATTCTCAATCTCTTAAGCTCCTCTGTTAGAGATATTCATGTCCAAGCCTATTAAATTATTCTACTTACGGTTTATCGTATTATCATAGTTAGTATAAGTTCATTGTGCTTGGAATCCTAGTCCTATTTGTACACGTATACCTACCTATACTACTGTAGCACTAGGATTAGTTTAGGGTTTGCCTAGGGTCTATGATACATATCTTTTAATGAGTTCATTGTAGCATTAGGATTAGTTTAGGGTTTGCCTAGGGTCTATGATACATATCTTTGAATGAGTTCATTGTAGCATTAGGATTAGGTTAGGGTTTGCCTAGGGTCTATGATATATATCTTTTAATGAGTTCATTGTAAATAAGTTGCAACTTATAGAGCTAAATAAGAAAGATGAAATTGTTTGGGGCTTTTCACTTGGATTAAGGCCTATGAACCTTAACCATGCATGTTATACCTTGCATTCTTTCTCTCTCTTCTCTTTACTTTTTCCTAATATTTTCTTATATTAGATTTATGTTTTGGCTTTTCTAACATGGTATCATAGCCATGTATCTCTTTTTCTAACATGATATCAGAATCTGGTTTCTTCTTTTACCATTGCTGTTAACCACTATCAGCCACTTTATATGGATAGTCATGATTTTTTCAATTAAGTGGATAATATCGAGGTTCTTTCTATCATTACTGTAATATATAGTAAATATGTAATTATATAAGGTCTTCCACCATGAAAGTAGGCCTATATGATCGAACCACATTAATTCCTTCTTTTCTTTCTCATTTTCTTCTTGTCTTTAACATTTCTTTTTTAATATGGTATCAGAATTGTCTTTCCTTTTTCTAAAATGATATTAGAGTTAAATCTCGGCCTTTTCTAACATCCTCAATTTTTCACCACGTTAACTCATCTCTCTCTCTCTCTCTCTCTCTCTCTCTCTCTCTCTCTCTTCTTCTTCCATTCTCTTCTTATTTATAATCCAAAACATTGGATTTGGGTTTTTTTTTTTTTTTTTTTTTCAATTGTACAAATACCACTTCTTATTGGACTTCATCTTCTTTAATTTGTGGCCACAAAATTTTTAATTTTGTTAATTATGAAAAATAATCAATAATTACTTGATTAAATCATTTTGGTGATTACAATTTCAATCAATTAACTAGAACCACAAAATAAACCAAATCTAAAAAGAAAATGATCATCACAAAAACACCATATTTGGCAACGAAGATAACACTCCAAAGGAAAACCTCTATGAGCATACCTCAATCCCAATAAATAAATCTACTATATAAAGAGAAGTTCTACAACCTTGCTTATACCCATGACCTTAGACTTTACTCAGTACTCCACACCAACTTCAAACCTTTTGACCTCTTATATTCTCTCACAAACCTCATTTATGATCATGATCAGACCCTTTGACCAATTCCAAAGGCCGCCTTGAAGATTTGATTTATGCAGTGGCAATACTTGGATTATAGACTTTGTGGCTTCAACTCTAGATCACTAAAACACCAACTTTGCTGTATATATGGACTTTTGAACTCACAAGTTGATCAAATTGAGATTTAGGTTTTCTCTCCATTTGATGCACGACAATAGTCTTTAAAACTCTTATTGTGGTACAAAAAATAAGGTGGTAGTCAACTTAATCAAAACACATCGAATTATGGTTTCACGATTTCTGATTGCTAGTCACTATCAAACATGTGTTAAAAATCATCTTTTGATCAATCAAGCCACAATTAAAATGCTATCAAAATACAATCTCCAGCGACCTAACATCTATTGAAGGAATTCTTGAAAAAATGTCTTCTTTGAGCTTCTTCGTAGAATTTTACCCTTGAACTTTTTGACACACATTACAAACTCGATTCAAATTACAATATCATAGAATTTGCACATCTAATTCCAAAAGATCATTATCTTAAACATGTGTCACACTATTGTTAAGTCACAAAGGCGATATGAACCATGGCAAACTTCGTGTAAATATTTTCAAATTATTGTTATAGCATACTCACACATTGCATGTTAATTTACAAACCACGACCTAGTTACAATAATATATGAGTGTAGGAATAACTTTTTTCATAACTTGAAATAACATGTTATGAGCGATAAAAAACAAAAATGCATTGACAAGTTCATTTGAAAGTATATCAGATCAGCACTCATAAATTACCACTTGAGAGGTAGTGGAAAAGGTTGAAATGCCAAAGTTACAATAATTGAGGGATGTAGAAAGAGTTTTATTTTATTTTATTTTATTTGGCTGGAATAGGTGGTTGGGGGGTTTGGTTTTGGTTTGAAGTGAACTTTGAAGAGTTCAAAAGGCATATTTTTTTGAGCAAATTCAAAAGGCATATTTAGTACACTTACGTGGATGTTTCTCATCCAAGTAATGGGGCGATGGTTAGGCATAAGGAATTTTTTCAATTTATTTTTCTTGGTAGTCCTTTCTCAACCCTATAACCCTCTAAAATGCCAGGTAAAAAAGTAGGATTCGATCCTATGTTTTCTAATTTGACTTCATGTCTGATTCTTTTGACTCAATAATGGAAAACATTTATAATTGTAAAGTTATGGTTTGAAATTCAATTTCAGGAAAATATTTTTTACTCGAAGGTTAAGCCCGTTTAGTACGTGTGTTTAAATAATAGTTTTCAGTTTTTTTGAAAATATATGTAAGTGAAAAAGTACGTGAAAATACGTGTAATATTGTTTAAAAACTGAAAACATGTGTTTGAACTCGCGTACTAAATGGGGGCTAATTTTTTGTTATATTAGGATATATTCTTCATAGATTTGTTTCAATACATAGTAAACTTGTAATGTAATGGTTGTTTATATTGTAATTTTTTTATAGAATATCTATGTAAAATGAATGAGATAAAAATGTATATAATGAATGCTATAAAAAATAGTGGGAATTTGGTATTTGTATTTACTTTGATTAATAAAGATAAATCTAAGTTGTGTCAAATTTTAACCAAAAAAAATTGAGTTGGTTAAGATTGTCTAAATAGATAGGTTTTTGGAGGTAAAGGGAGAGAGAGAGAGATCACAGTTCCAGAAAGTTTTCTGACTCCCATATATAGCAGTACCAAAAGCTGATTTTTAACCACATATAGAAATTTTCACATTGAAAATGTGAGATTTCTTCATGATGCACAGTGGTCTGAAACCCATGTAGCGAGAGAGTTTAATTCGTGAATGTGTCGAAAAAATATATTTCAAACCATTTATAGAAACTGTCTGCTTTGGAAATGGGAGAGAATTGCTAATCATCATTCATCAACATGACTGAAACCACAGTACTGTCACTAGCACCAATGCCTGAAAGGCTGAATAGAAATCCAATCAAAGACACAAGCATCGCCTATATGCTCATGTGGGGTGGCACTGCCAGTACAAAGGTGGCAGATTTAAGCTCAGCTCAGACCGAAGAAGACATGAATTGGCTTTTTGCTAAAAAAGTTTATTTATTTTATTTAAATTAGAAAGTACAATAATACCATATATATATATATATATATGTATGTATGTATTTTAAAAATGTTTCCCATGAAAATAGTTTCATAAATTTCATAAAATGATTATGATTTAGAGCCCGTTTGATAGAGAAATTTGAGTAATGTTGTTTATAATTTTTTGAAATACATGTGAGTAAAAAAGTGTATAGAAATGTATGTAATATTGTTTAAAAACTAAAAATAAGTTGTTTAATAACTCTACCATACGAGGCCTTATTAATCCTAAAGACAGCTATTAATGGTTCTATAATAATTTATTAGCAATTGCTCACCTGTTAACAAGAAGGATTACATATGATCAAATGAAACGATAAATTAGGGAGAAAAAGCTCAACCAATAGCACTAAAAAGAAAAGAAATTAAAAATGACCATTATTATTTTTCATGTCTCATTTGCTAATGGAGTTTACATAAAACTACTGACATATATAAATTATATATGGGAAGAACACATAGAACTCCCTTGAGATTTTAAGTGACCTAACCAAGATGATATTATTTTTTGTATAAAAAGTTAATGGTATAACATTTAACCACAAAAGTAATATATAACACAAAACCCTAGTTATTTTGTGTGAATGGCATCTATAATTATAAACTCGTCATCACAAGAATAACTCACCGATTATTTTTATTGATGCTTAATAGATTATTAAAAAAAAAAAATCAATATCAAAAGGGATAAGTTTTACTATCAAATTTTAAAGGTTCATGTTTTACAAAGAATCCATATCGGCAAAATTGTGTACTTTTCCCATAACATATTTTATTAAGGACGAAATTTAGCTCCGACATCTTCTCTCTAAGACTATCCATATATATTTTTTAACAAGTTACATGACTTGTTTAAAAAGTCGACTAAAACTATACGAGTGGTCTCAACAATTGTCAGTTTGTCACACAATGAAGGAAGATAGCTGCTAAATTTTTTCCTTTTGTTACCTATAGGTCAAAGGATTTTAGCCAAGATTAAACCCCATAGTACTATTGCTATTACTTATTAGCTAGCTATGCCCGGTATGCAGCCTAAAGAATTAAAGTTTTCCAAGAAGGAAAAATAAAAATTATCGTATCATTTTCAATACCATTATTGCTCATTACAACTTAACAGCATCTTTCTTTCTTCACTGTTTTTAGCCTCTTTTATTTCTTTAGGGCTGAATGAAAACCATCCAACTGCCACTAAGGAAAAAAACTGTAAAGAAACAAAATGCTGCACTAACCTAGAATTGAAGGTTTCAGTTCTTGAGTACTACAAAACCATGGAGACCAATAACTTTGTTTTCCAAAGGTTGCAGTTGTACCCTCCATTTCTCATAGCGTTTCCAGTAAGTCAAAAAGAAGGCATTACCAAAATTAAGGGCTATGTAACAACACACAAGCATAAACCTTAACAAAGTCAATGCACGAAGTGAAACAGAAATAAACTTAATAAGATGTCACATTCAACAAGAATCATATTCTAAGAAATACAAAATGTAAAGATTTATGCTAATGGAATCATTGGAATGTCAAAATAGCAGTCAAACAAATTTGATGCAGTGGAGAAACTATAGAGAGCTCCCCTTCATTCCTTGATCAGCCTAGGTCCCAGAATATATTCATTTTACATTTTTCTTTTTTTTTTACAATTCATGATACTAGGAAATTATGTAATGCATTGACCTCTAATATGATAAGTTGCATGGTCTATGCACTGAATTTATAGCACGCTGAAAAAAACAAGTCTATTGCCTTTGCAAATTTGAAGTAAGTTTATTGCCAATATTGATCAATGACCCTAGGTAATCTTTCACCGCATTTTTTTATTATTTTTAATTTCATGAAGTATATTCTCTTTTAAATTCTGTACAGGGTATCATAAAAGAAATTGCATCAAGAATTTGAAGACAAGTATATATAAAAAGGGTAAAAAAAACCTAGTATAACATGAAAATATTAAATAACTCCTCTAATTTAAAACAATTAGTAAAGGTATTACCAAAGTTTCTAAGAGCACTGCATAAAAATAGAAAAATCCAGGAATAGATAAATTAATTATTGTCTTGTAGCAATTTTTCTACTAAACTCAAGTTCAAAAAAAAAAAAAAAAAAAAAAAAAAAGAAAAGAAAAGAAAAGAAAAGTGCAATAAGCCAACCAAGGAGAGACTAAAATCTTGTCTCATTAAGTTATACTAAGGTGTATGCCAGATCTAAGTGGGATAATGATGTGACTTTAATAAACACTTCCATCAAATCTAATGGATTCTAGTAAATGAAGTACAGATCCCCTTAGTGGAATGCAAGGAAGACTATAAAATGAATCAATCCAATTAGGTCATCCATCTTTGACATTTCAAGACATGGCTGAAATTGGATTCCTAGTTCAATTAACATGTTCCTAACATTTTATAAATAAATAAAAAACACGTTCCCAACATCAAATGTGCTACAATTAATGCATAATGTCATAGATGCACACAGGAGTGACGGGACATATAAGCATTACAAATGCACACTCAAATGCTAAGTGCATACAGCCATTGACTCAGTTTCTGTCTTGGGTAAAACCTAACAAACAGCAAAGAAAAAGGAATGCTGTGAACCTTTGCATAAAAGAATAATACAAAGAATGCTAGAAAAGTTGCCAAGTTTTGAATTCTTGGAATCTTCTTGCAAATTTATGCTCCAAACTTATGTTTGAAAACCAAATTTTCTTGCTGTTGGTAGTGGCTCTTGAAAACAATTCAAAGATGAAATCATTGCATTATTTACCAAACCATGAACATGTGTCATTTATGAGTCCTCAATTCAACATGGAACAGATGGTAAAAACTACCATATTTTACTGAAGTTTATGTTTAGCTTCTGTCATTTACCTTGCTTGTATTTGTGAAACAAAATAAGCATGAGAACCCAGTAGAAAAGCTTAATGCAGAGAAATCATTCATGACAGAATACGCTGACTCAAATATCAGAAAAATGAGGGGAGGAAGGAATGAAATTCTCCTAGCTATATGTTGATTAGCATACAATAAATTCTCACTGTTTATTAGGATTAACTATCATATGATCAAAATATAGAAAAACACTTTAAACTTCCCCCTTACTTACAGTCGTAGGAATTAGATTAAATGCAACAAGTCACTCCTTAACAACGTTCAGATTTAAAATTGAATATATAACAACCTAACGAGTTCATGAAGATGCATAAAATAAAAAAGTTTTTTTAGTTAGGATCTATGAATGGGTATCGTACCTGCTCTACTTTGGGGAACTAGGGACACTCCCAAAATTAAGAACCATTGACAGGCTATATTAGATAATTCCTCAGTGCCCTCTATCTTCCTCATTCACGAGGGGGGGAGATTGTTTTGTTACTCGAACCTACTGCCAGCATGGAATTTTACAAACAACAACAACAAGCCTTAGTAGCAAAATTTGGGATTGGCTATGGATCTGAACAGACTAGTCAAGGTAGGAACAATAGACTAAGAAGAATAAAGCTTGCTAATGCATCTTTCTTGTAACACTTTAAATTTTGTCAAATTGTGTGTATTTCTGTATTAGGAAGAGAATATATGTTTTTCGGAGTTATCCTACATGCAACTATCCAATAATCTTAGAATAAACATGCATGGACATAGGTGTGCACTGAATCTAATAAAGCAAGAAAGGTAGGGCCTATTCTTAATTAAACAGAAATTCCAAGCAAGCATTGAATGCCACAAAGCTAGTCCAATAACATTATATAAGCACTGCTGAGATACAATGCAATCCACATATCCTTCTTATTATAATTCAATTTTCAGACATCGAAAGCGGACAGCATGTGAGGTGAAAAGAAAATCCAAGCAAGCATTGAATATGGACACCTTTGTTTAATCCAGATTAGTCAACATTTGTATGCTGGATCACAGCCAAAAGGTTTCAGTCACATACACCTATAGAATCTCAAGCAACACACCATAGCATCTTAAGGAATAAAGTATCATCAGAAGCCAAATAAACATCTGACAACAACCATCCCGGTAAGCACAAAATGACATTATGGCTAAATTATATATGAAAAAGGTGTAAAATTAAAAACATCAAGATAAAAAAGAATTAATAAACAATTGTAAAGATACTCAATACAATGTATAGTTCATACGGTAAGGCATACACTGAGGGAGACAAAGATAAACAAATAGCAAATCAAGCATAAGGCAGAATGAATTTCACCGATTAGTTTAATAACAAAAAGTATTATGCAAGCGCTAAAGTAGTGCATTATAAGTCATCAACGAATCTAAGCAGTGACTAAAGAATTCTGCATATCTATACCTGCAAAAAATCTAGACAAAACCTGTGACACTAAGTTGCAATATGATAAAAACAGATGTCAAGGTTGGATAAGGGTCAATTGAAATTGAAAGCTGAAAACATATCCATACAAGGATAACAGCGGAAACAGGTACATCATGCGCGTTCATGAATGCATGCAATTGCAAGTTTGTCCACACACTGCAGAAATGCCACAAGCAGTAATTTGGTTTGAAAAGGACATCCATGTAACGCTCTTTCATTGGCAACAAATGATGGTGACATCACAACTACTTATCATGCTAAAGTCTAAAGGAGCATCATCATTATGATATCCACATTTACTCCTAGTTCATAATGAACCAAACAAACCAAACAGGAAAGAGAACTGGTGCAATGTGTACTGTTCAGTCCCAAGCATGAAAATATATTGGAATAATATATAATAGGAAGGAAATACTTTATTAATGGGAAAAATTCTAGACCCAGGATAATTTGCTTATGTCTAACACATGAAATGCAAGGTATTCAAGCAAAAGACAAAAATGGAAAACATATAAAGGTCAGGTAAAAAAACCATTATGTCTCTGAATGAGTAATACTTTACACTGTAGAATTCACCTTTAAAATATACTTAAAATAAACTCCAAGATCGAAAAGAAAATTTGAAAAGGCAGCAACTACAGAAAAGCAAACAGATATTATTATATCACAAATTACTATGAACTAGTTAATATCCATTAGAACAAATTACTTAGTCTTTTATTTTCCATTTTTAGTAAATTAATACACAAATTACTCTTAAAGTTAGCAAATGTAGTGTCATTAGCATATAATCATCCTCTCACTATAATGACAAAGGTAAATAACTAAGGCCAGGAACAACAAAATCAAAACCCCAAGAAAGTTTGAGAGCATGACATATGTTAATAAGATACAAAGACTAGAGAACAATTTAACAAACTCCTATCAATAATATGAGTAAACAAAAGAAGAATTAGCCTACAATGCCATTCCTTCCGAGTCTATATTGACAAACTATAATATACCCGGAGTGTATTTCAATTTATTGGATTACCATAGCTTGATCCTCCAAGCAATCCTCCTCCGCCTGAGGCCGCATAAACATCGGTGGGATCGAGCATTGGGGATGATGAGGAAGCCCCGTTTCTACCTCCATTACCACCATTACTATTACCACCACCACCACCTAAATGCAATTCAGAAATATTAGGATACCCTTCTCTATTACTATTATTCTCAACCCCTTGATCATATAGAAACCCTTTGAAAACATGGCCACCAATCTTCACAACTGCTTGATACGCAAACTCATCCTCTCCATCTTCCACTGCTGTCACTCGCACACACTTGAATACCGCTGGTGCACGTACTTGTCCAGGCAATGCCTCCTTAAAACTCACATCTGTGCATAATTCAACACAAACCCTACTCAAAATTCACACACATCAACCCTAAACTATCAAAAACACCAAAAATATCAAGAGGGTATCTTTATTTATGATCGAAAGAGAGAGACAAGTAAAAAGTTCAAACCTTGGTGACTAGAACTAGTATCAAAGCTTCGTGGTGGAGTGGTATTAGAAGTTGAAGTATGAGAAGTTGTTGTGGTTTGCGAGGCAATAAGTCTAGGTTTCTTAGCACCAGAGGTAGACCCAGATGAGCCAGCGGCTACACCAGTAGCCCCAGCCATGAGTTGGCGTTCCCTTCTCCGAGCCGCTGGTACCCACGTGCTTTTCACGTGTGTAGCACAATCAAAACCGCGACTTTTACAACAAGTCCTGCACCTTCTATGAGTACAATCTTTCTTGGCCTGGTTCCCACAGTCTTGACACGTAGTTGTAGAAGATGATGTTGTTGTATTCGACCCTCCAATCCCACCACCACTTTGCATTAAATTCCCACCTCCACCATGTTCAAGAATCGCTGGCTTCTTAAAATAATGCGCATGTTGTTGTTGTTGCTGCTGCTGCTGATTTTGCCAAAACTGAATTCCGCCACCACCAATACCACCACCACTCCTATTCCTACTACTAAACAAATTACTTGTATCATCATCAAGAGCTAGATTTTGAGGAGCACAAGGAGCGGCAGTGAGTAAAGGAATAACGCCAACGCCAACACCAACACCAAGTGCAGTAGCGGGGTTTGAAGAGTTGAATTGAGAGTGAGGATCCGAGAGCATGTTGCTTTGGTCATGGTGGTGGTGGTGATGATGGTGATGATTAAGATTGTGGTGAAAAGAAGAGGCTGGAGTGGCCACAACAAAGACATCACGCAGACCAACCATAGGCATATCAGTTTGGGTTGGAGTGGAAAGGCCATAGTTGAGAGGCCTAGTGGTGTTTGAGCCAGAAGACCACATGGGTCCGGTGGTGCTGGAGGGTCCAGGTGCGGTGGGACCAGCGTTGAAGCCAAGGGAGAGTTCATCCGGTGCGGCGGCGCGTGATGATGACGATGAAGCCACCCAGTCTGCAAAGGCTCCAGAATCTGAAGGTAACCTCCTTGTAGTAGCCACAACTGTTGATGCCGTTGTTACCAAATTTTTATAAAACTCTTCTTATTATTATTAGATATAAGAGGAAGAGAGCAGCGTTGGGTCTATGTAGGTGTTATATATGTAAAAAAGTGGGGTCTATCTCTTTCTCTGCAATTCTCTCAGAGAGTTTAAAAGAGAGTGGAGGGGACACAAAAACTAAATAAAAAGGGTGAATTTTTTGAGAGTGAGGCAGTTAGATCTTGTTTGTTTGTTGAGTGACTTTCTATTGTTAAATTTCTGAAGAAAGAAGAGACTTAAAAGAGAGAGAGAAAGAGAGAGAGAACACTGCTAAGTTCTGCTGTTGCTGTTTTTCTGTTTCTGCTGCTTCTGGCTACGGCTCTGAGACTAGTAAATACTGTCACTTTGGCTTTTGTGAGGGAAAAAAAAGTTGGGGTTTTGAGAAGGAGATATGAGTAAAGAGTGAGTTTTGTGAGGGGAAGGGTGGGGAGGGTGGGGGGCCAGAATTAGCAGAAGAGAGCAGTGAATGAGTGAGTGAGTAAGAGGGATCAGAGAGAGATAATAAAAATGCAATAACGACCTTTCTGAGTGAGTGAGTGAGTGTGTTTTTTGTATTTTTTTTTTCTCTCTGCTTGCTTCTGTTATTGTTGTTGCCGACCTTTCTCTCTCATGATCATCGTCATCATCTTCTCCTTCCCTTCTTCTCTGAGCTTTTTCTCTCTCAAACTCTATATGGTTTCCCTAGAAAGCGAAAACTGAGAGGTGGGTTCCTCTCTACCTCACTCTCACACTCTCTCTTCACTCTTTGTGTTTCTCTCTCACTGTATGGTTTCCTGGAAAGCGAAAACTTGAGGTGGGTTCCTCTCTCTCTATCTCTCTCCAATAATCACACTAACTATAGTAGAGTTGAGAGAGTGTATAAAGACTTTTGTTCTTTAGTTTTTGTAAATTTATGGCCCCTCACCAATGTGACATGACATATCTCATTCATTTAAGCAAAACCATCTTTTTACTGTGTGTGTGTGTGTTATTCCTTACCTTTTCGAAAGCGCGTGGAGGTGTGTGTTAATATGTGTATTTGTGTGTATTTGTGTGTGTGACTGTGACTCTCCGAGTCTTCCCAAATCACACATTCAAGGTCCCACCCCATGATTTGCTTCAGTCAGGCGCGTGTCCAATACTTGCATTTAATCACATAAATTTGATTTTTTATTTTTTCATTGATTAAACGTGGAGTCCAAGTAGGCCTCCTTCTATAAGTCCCCATATCTATCTGTTTTGTCGATTAGATTGCATTTGTCATGTGAGGAAATGGGTGAACATTTGTCAGACAATCTTTATTTTTATGTTTATTTTTCCTCTGAATGAAGACAATCTTTTTTTTTTTTTTTATAGGAATGAAGACAATCTTTCATTTTATAGAAGAACACAGATCGTATACCACATTTTATTTGTTGCAGTATATAAAACTAGTAGAATATCTTGAAGTTGGTCAAATTAATTGCTATTTTGCGTGTATCAAAACATTAGTTAGTAGGTTCTGCCAGGTAGGTGGTCAAGTTTTTATTTGCAGAGTTTAGAAATCAAATTTTAATACCATCTAGTGCTTGACCATTTTAGCTGAATATAACATGAAAATGAAAGGGCACAGAAGTGATTCAAGTGAATTGGTAAATTGTGCTTTTGTGTTTGTCTTTCTCAATATTATTTATATACATACTTCTAATATAATCGGTAAATTGTGCTGATACTCCATTCTGCTTTTGATGAATACATGTAGTATGGTACATTATGTGGTTCAAGTTGCTGATATTACATCTGTAATTCTCAAGCATTTGTTGGATAAAAGCAGTGATTGATATGACTTTTTGCGACTCTTTTCCAATATAAAGATTCAGTCTTTAAACTGCTTCTCGAAACCATTGTAGTTTTTCTTGTTCTTTTTAGATGAAACCACCAGGGTCATTGAGACTGAAAGGACTGCCGCAGCTTTGACAGAATGCACTTGAGGACTACAATGCATATGCCTGGACATGGTACCCTGAATTTTTGAAGTATTGATTGTTTCGTCTTAGTATAGATTCTTTTCTGTTGCCCTAATAAGTGGTATCAAAGTTTATAGATCAACTTTGGGGGTTTTCTTTGTATATTTTAGATTAGGTTACCAGAAGGATTTAAATTGCAAAACCAGTCAACTGGTCTTTATCAGCAATGGTATGTGGTACATGTCCTTAACTACTAGTAACCTTTTTTTTATGAACATGTACTTGTACTCATAACATTTTCTCTCTTTTTTTTTACAAACATGTACATGTACTTATAACATGTTGCACAAGTGAAAGCAGACAGCTCACAGCATACGTACAGTAACCTTTTCATAGTCCGGACAGGGATAGTTTCTTTTGAGATAAACTACCACCACATGTACTAAAAATTTAAACTCTTCCCCAATTTACACACTTTTAAATTCATACTATTAGAGGATTATTTAGAAGATTAGGGATATGATATAATATTAGAAGATAATTTACACAATTTTAAATTCATACTATATAAAGAATTGATCCACCCCTTCACATGGTCTAATCAGTAGTTATTCATCTGCCAACATTCCTGGTCTTAACAAATATTGCACCAGTGCTCGGATTCTGGTTGTTGCCCTGTGATTTCTTTTTGAGAACTAGTATATGTGCACCACGAAGTCATGACAGTGTCTATGTAAGTTTTGCACAAGAGCAAGGCTTGGGGAAAAGAAAGACAAACAGCAGTTATGGTTTATGTTACCATATTTGATTAAATGTGAGAACCACCAAATTTAACAATGGTAATGATTTGACCCCAAATTAATTCTAGCTTGGTCGATTTTAGGATAATTCAACAATTTAGTCCAAATAAAAGTGATTAACAAATTAGACTAAGCATGATGATAACATAAGTGTGTAGAAACATATAAATAAACAATCTACAAAAAATCAAACCACAAGATAACACGTGTTAGCGAAGAGGAAAAGCTGAGAAGCAGGCAGAAAAACCTCTTTGTGACCTCAAAGCCAAAATAGTCCACTTGCAAATATGTACTTAAGTCTTTTAAGCTCCTGCTAGCATCCGACTCTGTGAGTCCTTTCTCTACTCTAGCATCCAAATTCACAATTAAGCTTCAATTGCAACTTCAGACCACCATGGCTAATTTGGGTTGATCCAATAACTTCCAAGTACCAATCAACACCAACGACTATGAGTCTATGAGGTCTAAATTGGATGTGATGGTTCTAACCACCTCTAATTGAATTTGGCAGTGGAGAGAGGAAGAAGGTAGATATATTGACAAGGATGTTTCTCTAGAGTTTAGGGACTCTCTCTTACTCTTCATATAGGAATTGGGTGTATAAAATTTGTGGGAAATGAGAGTATAAATAGTGAAGGTACGGGCAAGAACATGAGAAAGAAAATAAAAGAATTCTCTCAAATTCATACATTTTGTATGTGTGAAATGGGAGGCAAAGAGAGAGAGGGGAAACTACAAATCAATTGTTTTTCAAATTTGAATCTCATATCTCAAATTCGCCTCATAGGCTAGTTTTGGAGAAATTATAGAGTCCTCTGGTGGACCACGTCATTTGTCTACCATTCCACTAACAAATTTCTACTTGTTTAAAATTGCTGAGTCAGTAATTAATTTATGTTTAAAATTTTTTTCTAACTAACAATTTTAAACAGGTGAAAGTTTTTTAGTGGAATGGTGGACCATATCACTTGTCCACCATGTGAATCTTATAATTTCTCCTAGTTTTGTACGTGCAAAATTATTTATTCTTCAGCTCCACTTTAGCACATGCACACTCCAACTTACTAACTCAATTACAACTTAAATACCCACAAAAACAAAATTCACTCAACTAGAATGAATTGAATGTAAGAAAATTTGACACGAAATTAGTCAGCAATCTAAGATTCGAATAAAATAGTTACATTTTTTATTTTTTTGAAAAACAAAATTCACTCAACTAGAATGAATTGAATGTAAGAAAATTTGACACGAAATTAGCCAGCAATCTAATATTTGAACAAAATAGTTACATTTTTTTTTTTTTTTGAAATTAGCGGATGTGTACTAAGGTGTTGAAGTTAAACTATGTCCCTATCCTATAGGCCTTATTTACATTAAAAATTTTACACAGTGAACCTCAAAGGTTGAGGAGGGGGGGGGGGGGGGGTGGGGTTGAATAGAAAATTGTTAAAATGTACAATTAAATGATTAAATTTACTATTTTACTTCCTTATGATATTTTAGAAAAATGAGTATCAAGCTAGTGCCAAAGTTTTAGGTGCATTTAGCTCGTTGAAGGCAATGAAAACACAGTTTTTTTTTGGCCCCTCCTAACTTTTAAGTGTAGAATTGGTGGGGAGGAAGATAGGACCATCCAAGTGACTCCACAAAAGGTGATCAAATGTTATTAGATCAAAAGTTCATTGGCAAGATCACCATGTTAAAGTGGAATTTGGGTACCAAATTGACAATCTAGAATGTGTAATCATGTGTGTCATTCTTTACAAACACTAGGAAAATATAAATAAGAAAGAACTCAAAATCTAGGATCTTAGGTACATCATAAGCCAACTTGGTGTCATACCTAAACACAACCTACACAAATGTTAATTTTGGATCTCTCCCTGCTGTCCCATGGTTATACTTTCGTCACCAGCCTCCCTAAAAAGATACCACGATCATATTAAGATGTCTCCTCTTTTTGTATTTGTTGCAATACCCACATTTCTAATTTTTTTTACATTACATACAACACAATGCACCATCGAAGCAAAAAGTAAAGATTGAATGCAAAAGAGAAGCTAAAATATTAATGAAAAAAAAAGAGACAAAAGTATGATGTATGTCATGGTGATGGCAGCATAGTACAAAGACCATCACAATTACATGTTCTACAAAGCTACTAGCAATGATAGCAAACAAAATAAAAATAATAAAAAAGAAAAGTAAACAAAAGGCAAAGGATATAAAAATGATAGCAAGCCAAGTGATCAACTAAGTATAGGAATGCTAGAAATTGGACAAGATAGCGATATTTTAAAATGAATACAGGAAAATAATCAAGAGAAATGGGAAAGATATGGAGGATATCAAAACCTTCACACTAAGGGAACTTCTTGGTGGTGAGTGGTGACATGAAAACACTAGGTGGGCATCCTAATTAGTACCTGGCTTTAACCCTTACCACCTGTCCTTAGCCCTCACTCCACATCCACACAAAACTTTCTCTAGGTTATTAATAAACCTTTGTCTACATGTCTTCTTTTTTATTAATTTTTTGAAACCTAGAACCAACATGAAGACCAATCATTGAGGATTTAAGCAACTCTTGTAGGTTACTTACCAGCCAAAATAAGTGTAGGACCCAATAGATGGGCTTTTGCAAAATGAACTGATGTGAATTGAAATAAGATTCGAAAACACGATCTCTTGTTCTGAATCTTTTGACAATAACACTGTATATCACCACTCCTTTGAGTTGATAGGAAGGTGATAAATTAATCATTTAATTTTTATTATTACATTTTGAACAAATTTCCTACTCAGGTGCATTGGATGTTAAAGCAGATGGGGTGGCGTGTTAGAATGAAGATGATTGACTTTTTTGAACATGTTTATGTAAAATTATTTGTATATGTTTGAATAATGTGCAAAAATTTTAGGTTACTCTAGGTCAAGAGGAAATATTCTTCCTCGTTCAACTTGGAATTATTCTTTGAACCACACAAAATCTGTGGCTAGACAGGGTTATATATGCAAGAGATGAATTTATGAGACATATATATACCTACTGCATTTTATATAAGTACTTAATTTTTTTAGGTGTAACATTGTTAAACAACTTATTTTTCAAAAAACTAAGCTCCGTTTGATACGCAAGTTTAAACACATGTTTTTAGTTTTTAAATAACATTACACGTATTTTCATACGTTTTTTCACCCACATGTATTTCCAAAAAAAAATTGAAAATTGTTGTTTAAACACACATATCAAACAAGCCTTAAAAAATAAGGGGTGTGGCTTGTGTCCAGTAGAAGTTTCCACTGGACACGTGTCCGAATTTGGACGTGTCCAAAAATAAGTTATAGCTAACTAATACTTATGTCTATAAGAAGCATTAGAGGAAGGGTAACCTTCCAATAGACTATTTGAGGAAAAGAAAATTCCTAATTGTCCTTATGCCCCTCAAGCAACAAAGATCATTAATTCACGGGTTATATATGTATATATGTTTGTTCATTTATTTATGCCACTCAAGCCTAGGTGACAAAATTTGATGGGAAACTTTGGCAAAGTATTTGTAGTTCATAGCACATGAAAGAGCAAAAGAAAAGCAATTCGCATTGTTTTACCCCTTACCCCAAGCCTTTTGCTTGTCCTTTGGGGCCACACAAGTCTCATCCTTGGTCCCATATATATACTAGGATTCATTCAATGAATTTCTTCAATTCTTTCTTCCAAAAGAGAGAGAGACATCTTGTAAGCTTGTGTGGAAGTTCCTCTTTTTCAAAGCACGCCCACATAACCCTCTCTCTCACTCTCTCTCTCTCTCTCTCTCACACACACACACACACACAAACGTGTTGGTAGATATGGAAAGCACTTCTTTAGTCCCACATTTAGGTGTGTTTTAGATATGAAAAGCACTCACTCACCTTATTCTCTAACAGGCTTAAAGTGCTCTTTAGTTAATGTCAAGCCCTTGTTCTTGCAAGTATTATTGCACTCATGAGGAATCATTTTTCTTAACTGGCTTTTGAGGAAGAAAAAGAAAAGGATCACTTAGTGCTGTTAATTTTTGGGGGTTTTGGTTCTCAGATCATAGTATTAGAAAGCCAAAACTCTTTTCTATATATATATTTTTTTGTTGGCATAAATAAGTGTCCACTACTTTCTTTTATTTTATTTTTCTTTTTCTTTTTTGTTGTAGTGTTTTTCCATTACGTATGTCTTTATATTCATGCCACGTCCTAGACACTTAGCACATAGGATCTTCATTTTTTAATTAAATCATATAAAAAGTTAAAAGCAACATCATTTAATAATTACTATTCATTGTGGATTGATTGGTATATAGTATAACCATTTACTACCCTTGTATTGGTACATATCTAAGACTCTAAAGCCCTAGGGGAGCTAACCACTAAGGGTTTGCTTCCTCTTGGCAGTCCTTTGAAACATCATCTTCACCAATTTTTTATCATATGATTAAATAGTGGGCTACACATGGAAGCCCTCTGCCACTCTTCTCTTTGACTTTAATTTTTAGGGATTGAATCCAAAACTTTTGGAAATAGCATATCTTTACTTCACTTGAAAATTGAAATGGTCAGAGATATATTAGCCCATTAGCACAAGTTCAAGTCTAATTTAACTTTGTGTGCAAGCCAAGTCTCTTACTTGTACTAGAAGTTTATTAGTTTAAGGTTTAGTCTACTATATATACACATGTTATTGTTCATTGTAACACGGGATTTATACTACACTTTAATATATTATTGATGTAGCACTTTAGGGTTTCCTTCATGGATGTAAGCCATTAGGCTGAACCACGTAATCTTCGTGTGTTATTATGTTCTACACTTTATGCTTTTGCTTTCGCATCCATACTAGCATATTCAATATCGTGTATCAATGCTAATATTTAACATGGTATCAGAGCCACCTTCTTGTGGCCATAGTTTTCTGTCCTTATGGTATATTTAAGAGCAATCTTTGTCTTCCTCGGAGTTTTTTTTCACTGCGTTCATCTTCTTTAGTTTCTTATTGCTGCTGTCAAAACTCTCCGGTATAGTCATACCACCATTAGAAGTCGCATCAACACTGCAAGACCATTGCTTTCCTCAAACTATCGTCACAGAGCCAAACTTCATTCAAAGGATCTTCTCAATCTTATCAAATCTTAAAATTTCATCAAGCTTCCATCTTGATTTTGAGAGGGGTGTTAGAGATATATTAGCCCATTCGCACAAGCCCAAGCCTAAACCTAATTCAACTTTGTGTGCAAACTAAGTCTCCTACTTGTACTAGAAGTCTATTAGTTTAGGGTTTAGTCTACTATATATACACATGTTATAGTTCATTGTAACATACGATTTGTACTACACTCTAATATGTTATTGATGTAGCCTTTTAGGGTTTTCTCCATGAATGTAGGCCATTAGGCTGAACTACGTAACCTTCATGTGTTATTATGTTCTACATTTTATACTTTCGCTTCTGCATCTATACTAAAATGTTCAACACGGTGTATCAATGTTAATATTTACAGAAATAAAGAGCCATTTTCCAAACTGTTGCCTTATTGAAAGAAGTAAGATAGCAATTAGAGCATCCTCCACATTAAACTCTTAAACCAAATTTTTTCTTGCAATTTCTACTAAATATCCTTAAATTTTGTTTGGTAACTCTATCAAAAATTTATTCTATAGTTTTCAAGGCATAAGAAAGCAATTTGCTCCTCTCTTTTTTGTACTTATTTGTTAATGTTGATTTGTAGTAGATTCAAAAAAAAAAAAAAATTACATTCTTCCTTATAAATAATTTAAAATGAGAATTGTTCAAATCCTTCAATTTATTAGGCATTCAAAATTTTCATTCTTGCAGAAAAATCTATTGGGCCCACAAACAAACTCGTCAAGGCAATCTAAAGAATCTTTTCCTCCTATTCACCCCTCCCCCTCATTTCCTTTTTCTTTCTTTGACCTCTTCCTCATCTTCTCCCCCCTCTTTCATTGTGGATGTAACCATATCAATTGATCAACAAATATTGCCTTTCAAAGGATAAGTTCATATTAATTTGTATGATTATATGAACTTTACTGATATGAATATCATTCTCATCTATAACTCTTTAAAATTCGGTCTCATTTTAGGAACTTCTTATTTTATCTTTATAAATAGAAATAAAAATAAAATAAACAAACTTTAATTTTGTTTTTTTAACCTAATGAAGTATTTAGAATTCCTTAATGATTTTATTTGCTTCGGCGGAAATTTTTGCATTTTTGTATGTTTGGTATACTGAAAAATACATAGGGTTAACAAAAAATAAATGTAATATCACAAAAAAAAAAAATGTTTTCATATATAATTAATTGCAAAAAATGTAATATCCCAATAATTTTTATCATTTGAGCTCGCAAATGTCCCAAATAATAATAATAATTTTTCCATCTGGAGTTTGTTTTTATGAATGAAAATTTTTGTTCATATAATTAATATTTCTCAAAATCAATTATATTTCCATAAAATCTTTCCTAGAAAACCAGTCATTTTCTCGAAGAAAAAGGGGAAGAGGGGGGGGGGGGGGGGAATGCAAATACCTAAATAATCCTCAAATATTTTTAATTCATTGCACATGCAAGACAATACCATAATAATTGTAAGAAATTTTATTAAATAAAAGAAGTGGAATATTAGCCAATGCCTCAAGACATTAGTATAGGAGCTATTTTTAGAAACATTTTATTGGGAGAATGATAAAACAATAAATGTTGTTGACTGCTTTTTATATGTCTCATGAAAGTAGTGTCAAAATTTTCTTATTATGATTTATTAACAATTACCCTAAGAACATCCGTTAACATTATCCATAAAAGACATTAGGACAATTATTTTAATATTAGTATGCTAACATAAGATTTTGAATCATTCTTCATCAAAAAAGAGATTTTGAATCAATGACCTTATCATTTACTCTCTTTAACGAGGGAGATGGTGTTGTTTGAAGTTTGAACCATAACATAACTCATACGTGAAGCGAGATGTTCCACACATGTATGACTTACTTTTGTGCTATCTTGACATGTACACTCCTTCTGTATTGAGGTGATAAAAGTTTGGGGGAACAAATATTCCACCATGTTTCCTTTTTCTCTAGTTAATAAGGAAATTTAACAACAACTAAACAAATCGCAAACAGTGATCACAGATTAATCATTCTATACCCTTCACACATCTCTTACAGATTTAGGTAACTAAAATATATACAAAGGAAATTAAAGTAACACAAAATTTTGAAAGAAAAGTTGGAAGTCCTGCGAAGAATTGGGAAATGCAAAGAATTGAATTCTAGATTTTACTTTCGGAAAAGAAGGGTAAATATATATAAAAGATAGAAACCAAAAGAGCCATATAGATGTTGACACATAAAAAAGGAAGCCAGCTTGCCTATCAATTCATCCCTAGTCACATCACACGTTAACTCCAAAATGTCAAACAAATTCTTATCACCGTCCAATCCCTGCTCATCGTTGACCAATGTACAGTATTCTCAGACAATCAAAGAAAGAATCCAGAATTATTACTCACTACACTACACACAACACCACACTTCTCGTGATAAGTGGGACGTTCTTGATCTGTTGCCATTTTGGAAGGGAATTTGATCTGTTCCTCGATCGAGTCATGTTTGTGCACCCCAAAGGGTCCAAATGTACTAGGGGTGGAACCCATCATGGGAGATCACTGGATTAGGGTGAGTCCAAAAACATTTACCTCTTTTGATAGAAATAGGCATATCAGGCTATCAGCCTCTTTAAAAATTATTTAACCATTAGTAAATTGATTGTAAGTTATTGTGAGAAGTAGGATTCTTTGATTTTGGAAGGACCGCAAAAGTCATGATGTATCCTCGATGGTTGGTAATTGTCTTCACAAACACTAAAAAAGATCGTTGTCATAAATGGTTTATCTTGACGGGTTCATCGAATGAGGTAATGATACTCTAATGATAAAATTAGTTTTGACTTTTCAGAGTAATAATGTAACTTTTTGAGTAAAAATATTCATTCGAGTCACCAACTCAATGAAATTGATTCATCACAATCTCAACAGGTTCACCGATGAGGTGATAATACTCCAATGATAATATTAGTTTTGACTTTCTAAAGTAATAATGTAACTTTTTCAATAAGAATGTTCATTCGACTCACCAACTCAATGAAATTGATTCATCACAACCTAACCCGACACCTCAATGAAATTTATTTCATTACTTTTTATTTTCGTATTTTGAGAATTAATTTTGATGAATTTGAAATTTAGAATATGATTTAGGCATATTATGTGAATTGTAATAATTTATCAAAAATAATTGTTTAAATGGTTTATAAATGTTCAATTTTTACAAAAGAACATGAAACAACCCTCTCCAACCCAACCAATGCACACCTTTATTTATGAGTTGTGAGATATCATACATCTTTCTTTTAGTTAGTCATCTTTTATACTTGCGAAATCAACCCCTAATGTCTTGCTTTCTCTCAGTGATTTTGATGTTTATCAACCCAATTTGGAGACATCTTGGTTGTAACTGGGTAGCTCAATGTTTGGACCTACCTTAGAAGGAGAGGAACATATCACATTGCATCCTTTCTCTACCCCAAATCAACCCCCAAAGTGTTGCTTTCTCCAATTGATTTTGATGTTTGTCAACCCAATTTGGTGACATCTAGGTTGCAATTGGGTAACTCAATGTTTTGACCTACCTTAGAAGAAGATGAACATATCACATTGCATTAAAACAATCGAAGATTGTTGCTATTAATGTTAGGGAGATAAACACCTTGGAGAGACTCATTAAAAGTTAATATAACATATATGAATGCACTTAACTCAAAAGGCCTAAGCCCTAATGAGTATGAGCTCAATTATGTTATATTAATCATTTTTTTTTCATAATTATTCAATGTGAGGGTTCACTCACACATATACACCCAACAATCTCCCTCTCACATGTGTACAATCTCCCTCGCGCTTTCACATGTGAGTCTCATTGAGTAATTAATATAACATATAGAAACACAATTAATTAATCCAACAATCTTCCTCACCCTCTCACATGTGGGTCTCATTGAGTAGTTAATATAAAATATAGAAATGCACTTAACCCAAAAGGCCTAACCCCTAAGCTCTAATGGGAATGAGCTCAGTTATGTTAACCCAAAAGGCCTAAGCCCTAAACCCTAATGTGATAAGCTCAACTATATTATGTTATATTAACTACTCATTATTCTCATCATTGCTTAATGTGGGATTTCACTCACACGTATATACCCAAAAATTAGTACATAACAAATGTGGAGATGACTACTGGTCTACACAACCAAAGCTTCTTTTAGGCAAAGAATCTAATGACGTGGTGAGACCGACGAGATAGACTCAGTTAAACGATAGCAATCTGCCATTGTTAGTAACTTTAATTAGTCTTGTTCTTCGTGCCATTGAGATCTATCTTTAGAATTATGATGTTTTTCTTATTGTAAACAGTAAACTGATATGTTCTACCATTTAAGGATTTTCTCAATGTTCCAAAATTAGTTGTGCTCATTTAGTAGGATGAAAAACATTCATGTTGGTTTGATGGTTTGATGGCTTCACTTATCACTTCCTTTCTATTTCTACCATACCCAGACTAAAATATAGAATAATGGAAATTACAAAAATTGATTAAAAAAAAAAAAAAAAAGGCATAGAAATTTGTGGTTATGCGCTACCATAGGCATGGACCTACTACTCCACGAAACAACCAACTTTCTATCAGCATCTTCAATTTTCTTTTTCCCCTCTTGAATTGAGTTTAATACTTCACATGATTTCCCCGGTCTTTCACGTTTCCGACTTTTATATAGTATGAAATTTTCAAACTCTTTCTTTCTTTCTCTCTCTAGGATTTCTAATTAATAAGGTATTGTTCAAGACGACTTCTATGGTGAATTGGGGGTATTCAAGTCACCATCACTTGGTTATTTTACTTAGGTTTAGGTGAAGTAACTATAATTTGGAGAAAAAAGGGGGTAAAGAAACTTGAAGTATTGAAAATGAAATGGGAATTATTTAAATAATAATTAATACTTAATAATTTATTACTAATGGATAAATTTTTTATTATATTTTTCTCACTTTTTTTTAGTAAAACGACATAATTTAATTTTCTAGCTTTATAAACAAGAATATTTTTTACGAAGTTATAGTTACTTTGACTTTGCTTAACATATCGCCGTAAAATAGGACCCACCATTTAGTTAAAAATATTTCATAAAATGCATGCACAGTGGGACTGTTATTATCATACTCAGAGATGGAGTGAGGGAAAAAAATGATTTTCCTTTTCCTTGTTTGGCAGAAAGAGGAGATTGAAAAGTAATATCTCAAAAAAAAAAAAATATATATATATATATATATACCCTTACAAAAATTAGTTTAAAAAAAAAAATCAAACTCTCCCTTCCCAAATTCAATTGTCAATAAGTCTATAATTTACAAAAGAAAAATTACAATTAATAAAGTGTCAAGTTGTTATTGATAATAAAAAATAATAATATTAGTTATGTACTTATACAAGAATTAATAAAACCTTACTAAGTTAAATATTGTGAAAAAATGCTATAAAAAAGATTGTTTTTGTAATATTACTCCTCACTTATTAGAAAAATTGGTTTGATAGGTAAATTATTTTCCCCTCCTCAAGCTCCTTTTACCATTTCAACCCAACAAGAGATTTCCGTTTCCTTCTCTCTCTTTCTCTTATTTCACTCCAACCACCTAAAAATCTTATCAAACAGATTCAAAGGAAATAAGGATGCCAAAAAAGAAAGGATCAAAATTAATGGGATGCATTTCCTTCATCAAATAGACATCCAAAAAGTACAAGTCAAAATCAAGTTTTTCCTATCCTTTATTTTTAGATAAAAGCAAGTGTAGATTCAAAATTGCTCTCACCTTAAATATTCTCTAATAGTTATGTCATGGCATAATGTAAAATCCCCCTTTTTTTGGTAAGTAAAACCCAGCAAGCTAAATGATCTTAGGTTTTCTTATGCTTTCATTAGTCTAATCCTATAATACACATGAATCTTTTTCTGTGTGTTCCATCAAAATCACACTGTCAAATTAATCGGGAATAATATGTCAAAATTGGAAAAGAAAGAAATGATAGAAAGTAAAATTGATGATGTAAGCAGTAACTGCCACAAAGAAGCCCACATATGCAAATATTCTCTCTCTCTCTCTCTCTCTCTCTCAATCAATGATTAGCACAATGAATGGTTTTATTTATAACTAAGTTTAGGCTTAGCTTAATGATTCTAAGTTTAGGCTATTATATCTAGTTTCTCCAAATATTCATCTGACTTTTTGTTCTTCTTATGTTTCATTAATAAGTTTCATGATTCAGACAGTTCATCCTCCGTGGGCACTGAAATGAGCAAAAATTTGCTTCCCTTTCTTTTTAACCCTGGGGAGCAGACAGCATTTGACTAGGATCTTGGGTCATATTGTAGTGTAGTACTAGGGAATAGCTAGCTATTATGATTATGATGTTTAATTTGCTTAGTTTATTAAGAAAAATTATTATTGTTTAAAGGGATTTATAGGGCTGCAAATTCTGTGAACTGGGGTGCTCTAGGTAGTGCTTCATTTAGTAATTACAATGTGGCTTTGTGAGACTGATCACCACTGAGCATCTAGCTGCCACTCTATAGAGATAGTTCACAGCTCAGATTATTTATTCTGTCAACTTATATAATTGGAAATTGTACAGTAACTCAACATCACTAATCCTAAACATGTGAATAAAACCTAGTAACCTACTATATATAGAACTTGTTTTTGAGAAAACCTACTCTATACAGATAAAGATGCATAGAAATATATTTTGTACAGTCCAAAAGCAGGAAAGTAAAAAAGCTGGATAACTCTACCATGCTTTTGGTCAGCTTATTTACTGTCAGTTTAATTATTTAAAAATTAAATGATTTTAACAAATAAACTTATTTAATGTCAATTTATTTACTTAAAAGTGAGACCAACAGTGATTTCATCAAATAAATTGATTTATTTCAGATATAAATATATCAGGAAAAAAAAAAGTAACAGAGAGAAAAAGAAAACTGAATAATTGGAGACAAGACAAGAATTATCATAAGATTAAATCAGAAATAATTAATCAATTATTTGAATCCAAATAAATCAGTGACAAAGCGTGCTGTTCAATAGTGCTACAATCAAGACTTTTAAAAATGAAAATTAAATGCAAGAAATGAAGATAGTCAATGAAAACTTGCATTATTACTCAATCTTATTTGATGTATAGTAGTAGTGTAGTACAAGCAATTATTTCACATCCCAACACCGTTAAAATACCAACCAATCCCATCAAAAAAAAAAAAAAAAAAAATACCAACCAATCCACGTATGTTTGCATATAAGACATAGAAACCAAAATCACTGTATAATTTGAGTGAGATAGGTTGACAATTATTGTTTGAGCACCGCTTTCAACTCTTGTACGTCTCAACCCCAGCGATGATTATAGATGGATAGTAATTTCTTAATTTCTGGATCTGAAAGCCATTAATTGTGTGTGTTTCTTCAAAGTGAAGCATATTTGAGTGATTCAATTTGTCAAAGTTCCAAAATAAGAAAATAAAATGAATAGATAAATGATGGTTTATGCACTTATAAATTAATAACTTTACTCGTTTCATAGTAACAAGTAGTTGGACTTTTCATTAAATTACGCGTTACTACTTACCACCAAAGTCTTTAAACACTGGTGGTGGGTTTGAAATCATTGGCCAAAAGTATACTTTTTTATTTATTATAATTCAATAATTCGAAAAGGAATTTGAACAATAAATATCTAGTTGAAAACACATAAAAAAACTAACTAATTAAATTACAAAACTTTTGACTTATCCTAAGTCTATGTGAACCATGGGTTTTTTTTGGGTTTACATGAACCATAGTTAGTAATATGCATGATGTGATATTTACAATATGGAATAGATATGTGTATTTCATTCAATTCAAAGTTTTATTAATGTTTTAAAATTTTAGCATAAATATATATATATATATATATATAAACAGTCATTCTTATGGGTATATTACATATTTAATTTTTTTTTTTAAATGGGACTAGAACATCTGATATGTTTATTATATTCCAATATAATAAACAATAATTTGAATGAAAAAATTCTGTCAAGGTGGTATTTTATCAGAGTATAATTTTGTAATTATATATAAAAAAAAATTACATATTTATATATTTGGAATTTTATTTTTCAATTTTGGTAGTGTTTTCAAGTGATATAACAAAAAAAAAAAAAGTCATCTTTGTCATATTATTATAGTTATAATTGATATATGATAACACACCTTGACACAATATACAATCATATGGTGCTGATAAGAGTATTTTAGAGAGATTATAATAGCTTAATTAAATTAAGTATTTTTGTATAAATATAGTATGGAAAGTGGTTAATCCATTTTTAATACTATCATAAACAACATATATTTTCAAAATATTTTTATTTTTCAATCTAAAATGCAAATTGTAACATGCATTATGATATTTATATTTTACTAATTATGACTTGGACTTAATTATAAGCCACATTACAATATTTTTTTTGTCAGGAATTTCTTGATTTGTTCAATTTGTTTGATTAAATTGAGGCCATTTAATACTTTCTGCGAGGTTTTAGATTTATAAGATAAAGAACCTAAGAATGGAGAAAATTCTAAGATAATATCTTGCCAATTCTAAAGATTATATGCAGTAATTATTGAAACAAATACATCCACCCTTCGCCTATTACGCTACAATATTACATATTTTTTCCCTCTCGTTTATTTGTAATTTACTAAATTTTCACGTTTGTTTACTCTACAATATCCACATCTTCTAGTAACAAGTTATTGCCTTCATTTTTCATTCTAAGTAGGGCAAGAGCGTCACTTAATACGTTCACGAAAATATTATAAGTTTTACACATTTTTTTTCCCTCTCAATGCAATTTTTTTAATGTTAAATTTTGTTTATTTATTGCTAAATAATATTTTCATATATTTTGATGCAAAATTATTTGGTTTGAGAGATAGTTTGTAAAATTTATAGATCATCCAGCCTTATGCTGCATGATATTAGTTTTAACATTTGATTTAATGTATATTCTTAGAACTCTATTAAATACCCAATTTTGTTCTTTTCTTAATTTAAATTTTAAGAAATTATAGTGTCTTGATGAAACCAAATTGTGGTGCAATTACCATAATCCTTGATCATTCTAGGATTTAACTCATCATAATATTTTTCAATGGGTTCATTGTACAAATAGAGTTCAATAATAACGATGTAATCATTAAGGACTTTCTATTTTGAATGTAGGCCTTTAAGAAACCAAGTTAATTCCTTGGTCATTATAATATCTTTCAATGGATTCATTGTAAACATAGAGTTTAATGATAATGATGCAATCATTAAGGACTTTCTATTTTGAGTGTAGGGCTTTAAGGTTGAGCCAAATTAATTCCTCTCTCTCTCTCTCTCTCTCCTTTTGCATCCCTTATTTCCTTTTTCAATTTTTCTAATATCGTCCAAGTTATGCCTCGAATTTTCTGATATAGTACTAGAGTTATATTTTATCTTCTTTAATATGATATCAGAACCATGTGTCATTTTTTGGAATAGATTTGTAGTTTGAGAATATAAGTTGAAGTTTCTATTCTTCTTTAATTATAAATTGCAACTTTTCTAATACCAAGTCATCAACAATATGAGATTATTAATATGTTGAATTTGGTAGTTGTGATATATATTTGCGAACGTGGGTGTCTATAATTCTTCGAGCATATGAATATTCCCCTAGTATATGTAATTTCCTGTACAATACACACCATATAATTACAATGAATAATTCATTGGGAGTGGCACCAATATATTGACTGAGAGATTTGAATTTAGGAACTCTAGAATCTCTATAATGTATACTTGGCATGACCGGTACTGACTGACGCAAGCTACATGTTTAGGATTGTTTTTTCTTTCTTCCCTTTCTCAATGACATATTGTGAGATTTTCGCATAAGTAAAATATGTCAATTGCCAAAAATATAAATAATAAATCTGTCAATTGCACAAGGTTTCTTCAAGATCCACCAATAAAGTTTCTTTGCATCAAACCCAAATTCTTAACATTAGTGAAAATTTCAGAGATAAAACAAAGTTAAAATGCACTACTTTTTCTAACTTTAGTGTAGTTGTTCCTTAAGTTTTAAAACTTACAATTAGCTCCTGAACTTTTAGATTATTGCCAGTTGGTCCTTCAATCAAGTTTTGTTATCTATTGACTGTTAAAGGGTTAAAAAAGCATAGCAATTTGAAATTTCAAGAGATTAATTGTAAAATTCAAAACAAATGGGATCAGAATGAAATAATTCAAAAGTCTAGGGAGTTAATTACAAGTTTCAAAATTTGAAGAATCAATAGACATAACAAAGTTAAAGGGACTAAGATTTATGAAAAGAAAAGAAAGAGAAGTGAAAAAGGAGAGATGGATATGTTGAAGTAGTTTGCTTTGACATGTACTTGAACGAGGAAACTGAAACTATAGTTTTAGCATTTTTTGAATTATATATATATATATATATATATCTTTCTTTGATGGATAGTAAGATTTAAATTAACTTTAACATATAAAATTTTAATTTTGAGCCAAGAGTTCTATAGTTCAATTGAAATTTACTAATATTTCCAACAAAGTCATTCAAAATTAAAATTTCCTTTCTCTCAATTATTGAATTATTAAAAAAAAATTAAGCTTAAAATATATCAACTAAATAAACTATTATGGGGTTTAGAGTTGGAGTGCAAAATATTAGAATAAACACTCAACTACTAAAATCTAATTATTAGAGATTTAAAATCGGATTATTACTTCACTCAAGATGTGGGATTTGCTAGAAAAAATACTACTTCCATTTTGCAGCCCAATCATTAAACAAACAAAAATATATATCTAATGATAGACCATCATTAACAATTGAAGTTACCTTAATGATTTTTCAGTTGTCTCCAACTCAAAAAAGAAAAAAAAAAGTCACAAAAAAAAAATGAAATAACTTTATCTTAACTTTATTTGTTTCGTAAAAACTCTTTTCAAATGCAATGGAATCGCTATAAATCATATTATAAGCATAACACTTAATCTTATGTTTAAATGGAAAGGAATGAAAAAAAAAAATAAAAAAAAATGATTAAAATGTACAAAATTTTAATGTATTTTAATCACTAATTTTTCTCTTTACTCATCACCCTCCGTTCCAAACATAATGTAAATGATAGAAGCTAACCACTTTGTGACATGTATGATAAAAAGAAAGAAAGAGAGAAATGATATAATAGTATTAGAATGGAGTTTACTATACACAAAGAAGTTCATAATTAAATCCATCCTGTAAAAGAGGTTTGATGTAATAGAAATGATTAGCGACGTGGAAATAAGACGCGTGCAAACAAGGTTAAGAGTGGACATCACAAAGGTGGTGGATTTTATTGGAGGGGCCAATTGAAAGTGTGTAAAATTATTGGATGGTTGAGATTAAAAACCAAAAAAAATTAAATTAAATTGGGACCCTACTGTTGTTGTACGGCTAGGTTGAGACAACACGCCACCTCCGTGAATTTAGGTTTAGTTGTCTTCTCTATTATTATGCCCTTCCTTCTTCTTGAGCTCCGTGCCCTATATATATTTTATTAGCCGTGGTCCTTATACACTCTCTCACTCTTTTTTAATCATTATATTACTACTTATTAATTCATTAATTGTTGTTTCTTTACTGTTAATTTTTATTGATTCTGATTAGCAGAAAGTTCTATCTCTCTATCTCTCTCTCTCTCTCTGTGTCACGTGCAAAGAGCTTCTTTATATCTTTGTCCATTAAATTATCACCGACCATGACGATTGTCTCCACACATCACTTCCATGGGAAATCATGTCATTTCCAACCAAAAAAGAAAAGAAATTTATGCTTATTCTTCTCTTCTCTAATAAAGTGTTTTTAAACTTTATTTTCATCAGTGTTGGGTTTGAAATGTATGTATTTTCTTGTAAATGAGGGAACAAAACCATAGATTGTTTAATTTACTTGGTTTGATTAAAGTGAACTTTCTTGAAAGAGAAAAACTCAATTGTACAAGGATCCCTAGGCTGTACTTAGATCTCTCTCAGATGAAAAATGCTTCAAATTTTTATTAATAAATCGCATAATTTGTGCATGAATCTATGTGTGGTGTGCATGTGTGTAATTTATTGTGTAGTGTGCATGAATCTATGTGTAGTGTGAAAATGCATCAAATTTTTATTTTTAAATAAGTTTTATATTATTTGAATGCAACAATGTAATTAAGTACTGAATGCAACTTGACATGATACTAATATCATAGCAACATCTAATGCAATTATTAGCATTAGCACAATGTTAACACATAATCATATTGACGTTTGTGTAAATCAAATCAGAGAGAGCTTCTAAAAATATAACATATAAAATGTGAAGGGAAAAATAATAGTATGCACTTTATTCAACTTCTAACAATTCCTTAACATGATAAGCACAAATGCCATTGGAATTATCTTATGCAAAAGTAAATAACTGAAACCCGAAAAAAAAAAAAAAAAAGGACTGAGATTCACATTTGATGAAATATCATGCATTGATTTTTTTTTTTTGGGGGGGGGGGGGGGGGGGGGGGGTGGGGGGGTGTGGGTTGAGAAACCAATATCATGCATTGATTGATCTAAAGTAATAAGTGAGATTCACATTAAGAACATGTATTCATATATGGTAACAAAGGCAAAAGTGGAATAATGCATCCACACAATAATAACATTAATACAAGCAGGCCATTCACAGCTACAATATTTTAATGATTGTCAACAAAATTTATTAATAAACAAATGAAAAAAATAAAACATAACAATGATAGAACAGGAGAAACATAGTTTCACCGTGATAAAGTATATGAGAAAATATAAAAAAGAAACAAAAGAAGACAAATCAAAAAAGAAAAGAATAAGAAGAGAGCATGCATGTTTCAAACTTATTAGTCTAAGTTCACAGTAGAATGCATTTGATAATCATGTCTTTATTTATCAAGTTTTATGTGTTGCAATGAACCCATTACCCATTGATGGCTATTTATAGTAGACTAAAGCTGTATTTGTTTCAATGAAAATTGATTTCTGACACCAAAATAAAATCCACATATACAAGAGTTTGGGGCAACTGAAATTTTTGGTTAACCATAACTTATTTTTCAATTGATCGTAAAATAAAGTAATTCGGACAAAAAAATGTTTTACACTTTCATTTGCGGTTCATTTATTTATGATAGGTTAAATCATAAACTAACAATATTTGAATTATAAGTAGGATATGATAAGAGTAGTGTGGCTTAGTGTCATAGCCTAGTCTCCCTTATGAGGAAAACTAGGGTTTGAATTAATCTCCTCTCTCTCACTTCTTCTAGCTAGGGGCTAGGGACGGAGGGAGACTTGGACTAGGGGGGCAATGGCCCCCCCTAAATATTTTTTTTTAATTAATATATACATAGTCATCAATTTTAGTAATTTTGTTCTATAAAATCACACTTTGCCCCCCTTAATATTGTCATTGATTCTTTTAAGAGTACTACTCTAGTCTCTAGCCACAAAATTTTCTGTAACATTTTTATAAATTGTTGTGATAGTAAACTTTTATTGGTTTGCATTTGGGCTCATCACTTACATCGCATTTTTACTTACTAATAACCACGCATCACATTAATAATTTGTAAAAAAAAAATTGTAATTCTAGCATTAATAACCACTCACCACATTAATAATTTGTAACCACTCACCACATTTTCCTCCTTTTAAAGGCCAGATCTAAAATCTAAAGCAAAATAAACAAGTCCAAAAAAATTATTCAACAACAAAAATTACCAATAGTAGATCTAAAAACAATTAAACTCAATCAACCAATTTTATCTAAAACAAACAACTTGACCCTTTAAAAATTTTAAACAAAATAATTTTGTCCATACCTAGATGCACACATAAAAAACACACAAAAAAAACTCATTAGCTACTAAGCAACTGACCCGGAAGCTAGAGCCACCGCACACAACTAATAGTAAAATTACCCCTCCTAACTTCAAGTTCGGGCTCCGTCCCTGCTAGAGGCGGCTTGATGCATTGCCTTAGGCGAAGATTGAATTAAGGCATTTCATATATATATATATATATATATATATATTTAATAAAAAAATAAATATTATTTAAACTCTATTTTTTTTTTAGATAAAAAATTACTAATTAACCATGTATTAGAATTTTTTTTAGAAAGTCTATAAACACAATAATTTTGACAATAAATTTTACACATGTTGATGTTTGATTGATAGTGATAAGTAAAAATGTGATGTTAGTAGTGGACCAAAATAAGAACTAGTAAAAGTTTGATAACTCAACTATCGTAAAAAATGTTGTGAAATTTTTTGTATATTGATTTTTTTTTTCTTGAAAAGTGCTACATTCACAACAAATCCTAGGTGCTAAGTTGTTGTTAGTTTTAATTTGAACCCATCACTGAAATTACTTTTTTGCCCACTAATAATGGTCTGTAACAACTTATCACTTAAGATTTTTCGTGAAAATGTTGGGACGCAGCATTTTTTTTTTTCTTGTTTTTCATTTGATAAAAAAATATTATTTTATTTATTGGTTAATATTTAAGTTTAATTAATACTATTATAATGAAAGAAATAACCCTATTAGTTAAAATTTGAGGGCCTTTTTTCTACTTGGGGGCCTTAAACGACTGCCTAATTTGCCTATACTATAGAGCCGACCTTGCTTGTAGCAAATATATATAAGTAGGATTAGGGTTAATTTGCTTGTATCTCAAGAAAATTAGGATTATACTTGCACTTAAGCAGAATTAGATACAATGAATCTAAATTATAGTATTGTAGAAAACTTGAGTCTTGATATCTTTAATCAATGTGATTCAGTCTGATATTTAATTAACTAGGAAAAAAAAGAAGACAAATTCTTAGTAGCAATGCTGTTGATTCAAAAAAATTGTACAATAAAGATATACAAAATAATGTTGTTCTAGTAATATTGTTTGTATTTTTTGAAAATACGTGTGGGTGAAAAAATGTGTAGAAATACATGTAATGTTGTTTAAGCACTAAAAACCGTTGTTTGAAATGCCTTACCAAACACCCCCTTAATTTCATGTTTTTGGAAACTAAAATTGCCGTATCGATCTCTACATTCTTCACATTGATTTTTTTTCAGAAACCTTTTTTAGTTTTTGATTGGTGACCAAAAAGAGTTTTCTATGAAAACCTTATCAAAATGAAATATGTTCCATTGTGTGAAAAGTGTCTAAAAATGTATGTTTCTGTAGAGGCCAAAGTGTGAAAGGACAATTGGCATTGCTGCTTAGGCTGTTTTTTTTTTTTTTTTTGGGCTAGAATGCTGGGACTTAACATGACTACAGGTCTAATTGCACTTTCCTATGATGAAATAGGTTCTGGACCCAGCCAATACTTCATGTTTAATTGCTTAAATAAGTGGATAAAATCATTCTATTAGACATATTAATAATGAGAACACAACAAAACAATCCCCATTGTTTTATTACTCTCAGATCTAAATTTAAGACTTCAACATATATACGTACGTTTCTATTCACTATGGGATTGGTGGAATGGATTCTCTCATGATGTTACTACCCAAAAAGAAAGATTCTCCTATGATGCTACACTATTGTCTTTTTGGTTTAGAGGGAAAGTAGTAGAAGAGAGAGCTAGTAGATTAATATTAATACAAGAAAAAGGTCTATTTTATATTCCTAGTAGGATTTTTGTTTTATTTATTACTCTTTTCTTTTGTGTAATTAATTTGAACACTTTGGATGTTCATGCATGCTTTATACCATCAGTCGAAAAAGATATTAAAAAAAAGGAAGTAGAATCAGATAAAACAAAAGAAACTAAACAATGGGGAAAAACATTAGAGATATAAATAGAAAAAGCTATAGCATCACTTGCTTTAATTGTTTGTCATTAGCTAGCTCTTCCTTAACGCAAACCATTATTTTTTTACATAAACAACGTAAAGATTTTTTTTTTTTGAAAGGACAACATAAAGATTTTGGTTATAGTATCAATACCCTAGCAATATCTCTAGGCAACTTTGTTGCAAAGCCCAATTTGTGTTTGCTCTACTGGTCCTTTCTAACTTTAGTGGATTTTTAAGCATGTTATTCCCGCCAACCCATAATGGCCATTAATGGCCCTAGATGGTGATTCTGAATGACTAGAAAAACATGATCAGCTTCTGCATGCTTAATGCGATTTCCATGAAAACCATAATCAAATCAGCTTTTTCTACGAGCATTTTGGTTTTATTCTATGTATTTAATCTGATTATCCTCGTAAATTTGAGCAAACCAATAAACATTCATGAAGCATAAAATAAAATATATACTTATAAAAACATATCTATACAATATAATTAGTTTTAATCTCCAATGCCTTGGGGCTCTTGTGGTTGTGGATGATTTCAGAATCACCATGATTGAGGTTGTATCATATGCACCACCTCTTTTTTTCCCTTTCATGCTTTTATATATACCGCTAACTTGTGCGATGTACGGAAATAGCTACCAAATGAATTCCAGAAAAAAAAATCATTATTTTTGAGTTGGAGTAGTAAGCAAAAATACATAAAAAATGATATTAAAATAAATAACACCGAGTTTTATTAGTTAGATAAAAGAAAACAATATTGTTTTATTTATTAGTTTTTTGTGAGAAGGTACAAGAGACAGAATATTGCGTCTCTAGTTTAATTATATAGGTATATATAAGATATATTGTGTAATATATATACCAAAAATGTCTATTGAAAGGTTATAACCCTTTAAATTTGATATATCAAAAGGTGTCTATTGAAATGTTATAACCATTTATATTAGATATACCAAAAGATATCTATTAATTGAAAATATGTCTATTGATCGAAAATGTGCCTATTGATTGAAAAAGCCTCCTAAAAGTGCCTATTGACCCAAAAATGTGCCTATTGAAAAATGAAAAGGTATAAATATTTGGTGTTTTTAAATGTATACGTGGCATTAATATATATAATCACGTGGTGCAATAAGGAGTAATCAATAATAAGTCAAACATTTCTCTTTTATATATATATATATATATATATATATATATATATAACCAGAGTTATTCTTTGACAAATGATCACTATGAGTCAGATTCAATAGAATTTTATCAATCTTTTTTTTTTTTTTTTTTGTCGTTAAGGTGGAGAATTGAACCAAGAATTCTATTTCTTTATCATCAATCGAATCATTTTATCAATCTTTTTTTTTTTTTTGTCGTTAAGGTGGAGAATTGAACCAAGAATTCTATTTCTTTATCATCAATCGAATCACTGCTGTTCGAGACCCAGGATTCTATTTGATCATCAATCCAATCACCATTCATATATATATATATATATATATATTTTGGTCTCTTTACTTGTATGATATAGATGTCTCGTATCTCTTTAAACATATTGCCCATGAGCTCTGCAAAAATTTATGACAACTCATCCAAAAATCTGATAAATCTTACTGCAAAATTCTTTTGTTGTCTCAGAATATGCCACTCAATATTTCAAACGTAATTATGAGCAATTTATTAAAGGAGAGACTTGAGGGAATGCATGTAGCACTAAAATCTTACTTTCAGTAACAAGGAGTCAAGATGGGAATATTATGATCCCACTTAAATCAGCGTGCCTATGTGATCTCCTGGAAAAGCCCCATGATGCGGTAAAGGAGGAGGTAAGCAGCATTGGAGCTTTGTTTCTTTTTGGAGGTAAAAAGCATTGGAGTTTTGTGGTCTAAATTACTAATAGGGTTAAATTGCACTTTGTTTCTCTCAAATTATTGAGTCAATTAAAATTCTTCATAAATTGCCCCTGTTGTTAATAAATTTCTTTAAATTTTTAATTTTTTTTAATAAAAAGTGCATTTGTTTGAAATCCATGAAATGAGCCCATTGAAATGTCTATTAATTGAAGTCTTTCACAACACAAATTAAAAAATGGGGGAAAATCCCCAAATTAATTACTATTTTAAATACTTCACATTATTTAATTTTGTAAACATGTTAGTGAATGCAGATTTACAAGTAGGAACATGAAAGCCTATTGGCTGGTGAGGGGAAAAACATATTTTACTTTTAAGATGTAATGAGAAGAAACCTGAAAGCTTTGTTTTGTTTTTTCTTTCTTCAATTTTCTTGAGAAACAAACAAAGTTTAGATGATTAATCATTCAATCCTTGCAAGTTTATTTTTTCGACCATTTTTTTTGGCACACATACAAAAGAAAAATAAAACAAAATTCCATCAGCACATACATTCCATTAGCAATTGATTAGTCTCTAAAACCACTTCTTGTCTCTCAAAAACCCTAGCAAGGCTTTTGGCTAGGTGGAGAAAGAGTTGGGCGAGCATATCTAAAACATGACTTGCTTAAGTGGATGGGTTGTTGTAAGAATAATATGAATTGGGGTATTTCCATATTTGCGTTGAATTTGTCATTTTTCGCTAAATGGGTTCCAGGTGGACTTATAGGTAACAAAGTTTTGATCTTTGAGTTTAAAATTTTCTTTTTTTTTTTTTAATTTTTTTACTTTCATAACTTTTCTTTTTCTTTCTTTTTAAATTGTGGCATGTAAGGGTCAATAGATATCTCAATTTGGTCAGTAGACATGACTTAAAAAAAAAGATCCCACTTTCCATTTTTAATTTAATTTTAACGAAATTTATTAATAACAAGGCAATTTGCTTATTATCAATCGATTAGGGGAGGCAATGCTCCATTTTATAATTTATGAAAAATTAAAATTCACCAAATAATTTAAGAGACAAAAGTATAATTAACACTACATAATAAATTAACTTGATTTATCTAAATACTTTTATATTATGTAATTGGTTAAAAAGTGTTAATGGACTCAAGAATGAAAGTGACTGATATTAATTTGTCAAGTTATGTGATATTTTTTAAAAATAATTTGACAAATATATGTCATGTCATGTGATATAATTTGTCAAGTCATAGACTACTTTCCTGCCTTGCATCATAACACTACAACATACATTGTGGTAAAATTGGACTGACGGCAACCGCATTTGTTATGTAAAGTTAACCTATAATTATTCTTTGGTGAGAGATGTACATGTGGTAAACTGTAAATGACATTTCCTAGTTTCTTATATGTAGAAAATCTCTGTTAATTATCAGCAAAATATAAATTTCTAGGTAGATTTGAATTTGAAAAAGATAACAATTTACAAAATTTTTATTATCATAATAAATTCATAATATAATTACCAATATTTTCATTTTGGTCAATATTTGGTTTACTCCATTGAAGCTCCAAGTTTTTCATAAGAACGAAATTTAGATATAGTACTTTAAGTGTTGTTTCTTAGGTTTTCTTTTTAAGATTTAGTTATGTGTCTACTTAACTAAAAAATACACTTCTATCTTATAAAAAAAAATTTACATAACAGAATCTTAAAAGAGAAACATAAAGAACAACACCTAAGTATTGTAACTAAGTCTCACTCTCTTCATAAAATGGGTGAAATCCAATTCAATAAGTTCTGTGAAATCCATGGGCTTTTAGAGCCAAAAACACAGAGACACACAATAAGAGTATGATGTGGGTATGTGAGGAATTGCAGGAAATGTAAATGAATGAATGCATTTATATATATATAGGCATATGATTGATGATGAGAATGACATTACCGAGGTAAGAAAACAGTAAAAAGTAAACGGAGTGAGAAAGTGAAGACAGACAGAGCATATATATAGAGTATACACACAAAAAACAAACTACAGTACCTTCCAAAGCCCAACACCACACAACACAACACAGCATAACACAAAACCCACCATTAAATTTACCTCTTCACACTCCCCTAGTTCTCCACCCCCAAACCAACCTTTTTCAAAAAGAAAAGCGGCGCTCTCAGAAACCCATAGACTTTTCTTTCTCTCACTCCTCTTTTTTTTTTTTTTTTTTTTTTTTAATGGTGTCTTTGCCCATCCACTTGTTATGTCCCCTCCATTTACTTCCTACCCTATCCCCAAAATTCTCACATTAGTAGGTAAACAACACGTTCAAAAAGTGAAAAGCAATCCTAGTGATACGCCGACGACGTGTTTATAATATTTTCGCATCAAATATTAATGATAAATTATTATTAGTTTTAATTTAAATTTATTAATAAAATTATTATTTTTTTATTAATAACAATATATCACTTAGTTTTTTTTTTAATATTATGAACATAATATTTCTTTACACAAATTGTACATTTTTTTACTATTTGAAATTTTTTTTGAAAGAGAGTTTCAACTTATCATCAGACCAAGATACCAATCAGTTTTTGGTGTCGGCGAGGATTGAACCTCAGATCTCTTTTTTAACTATCAGAAACTTTACCAGTTGAACTAACTGGAAAATTTTGAATTAATTTTAGTGGAATGACATGTCTATAACATTTTTACAACAAATTCTAAGTAGCAGATTGTTACTAGTTGTTATTGTTGGAGCAAAAAAATAATCTTAGTGTTAATTTTAAATTTGAATTAATAATAACTAACCACCTATTATTTATTGTAAAATTATTGTAAACGTAGCATCTTTTTTAATTTTAATCGTATAATTTTTTTTAATCCACTCCAAAAAAAAATATGGCTTGAGAATTTTGCCAAAAAAAAAAAGAGTACGAACAAAAAAGGGCATGTAGCACACGCGGTAGTGGTGAGAATGAATATTGGTAACATAGTGACTGGTATTGTATTACAGCGCGGATCTAGTTCTCACCAGCTCTCTCTAGGACGCACATGCCGAGGATTTGCCTCGAGCCCTTCAAACATGAGACCCAACCCCACCTTCCACACAACCCCCCAAGCTCCCCCTCAATAAAACCCGCGATATCTTTCACCCTCCGAACTTTTTTTTTTTTTTTTTTTTTTTTTTTGTTGTTGTTGCTTTTCAACACCTGTAAGCCCAAACACAACTCCACGCGCCATCCCACGCTTTTTACCACACGCGCCTGTCGTTTTCCCTGCGGGTCCCATTGGGTGTAGGAATATCAGGCGCGTGGGGACTTGTTCTGTTGTTAAGTCACATGGGTAGGGTTAGGGAGTTAGAGAAGGGTCATGTTGGGTTTTGGACCCAAAAGTACTGCATAAAGAGAAGCCTAGGAAAATCGGCTTTGGAACAAAAAGGCCTATCATGCTATATAGTATAGAGAGAGAGAGAGAGAGAGAGAGAGGTTTTTTTGGTTTTGGGGAAGAGAGAGAGAGAGAGAGAGAGATAGTTTGTATACGTGTTATCACCTAAATGGGTTATTCCACTCACTAATTTTTCAAGGATGGTTGTTCCAGATCTAGGAATTTTTCACTTTTTAGAAAAAATAGGGCCACTACATTCTCCTTAAAGTCCTAGCCATTGGATTTTATTTCTCAAACTATATTATTTATTTATTTTCTAAAATAAGCGGATTGGGATTTGCCACGTGTTTGTAGAGAAAAAAAAATTAAAAATACTGTTTTGTTTAAAAGAGAAATTTGTTTTTGTTTTTATTTTTGTTTTCGTGGGGGTGTAGTGTACTACTTAATAAAAAGAAAAGAAATAGAAAGCTACTATGACCTGAGATTGGGAAACTTACCGGCTTTAAGGAAGCCCACCAAAGGGTCATGTCACTATCTATATGTTAGTATAGAGTTCTACCTCTATATAGGGCTAGGACAGGCCTTGGGTCACATGACTCTTATACCAGCCAAAATGTACGTTTGGGCTTTTTGGATATCTGATCTAATATTGGGTTTTGTAAGCAATTTTTTAGGTCAGCTTTATTTTTTACTTTTTGAATTATCCTTCTAATTATACTTTAAAATCATAAAATATTTACCTTAACCAAATTAGCCTGTGATCTTTTGGGGTCAGGAATGTGGTCAGGTTGGGCTGTGTACTTAAAGCTTCGGTCAACACTACTGTACCATTTGTTTCTACTTTCAATTCAAACGATTAATTGCTTAAAATGGTCCCCTTTCTAAAAACCAGTTAGGACGTCCAACCTAGTCACCCTAATACCTAATCTATGCTATTCCTAGCATAGCTTATAGTCTCTACTCTATACCCTCTAGTCCGTAGGGTCTAAACACCTAAAAAAAAAATGAACAAAAACGAGAGAGTACTTTTATGAAAAAGTGGGGTCCCTTCTAATTTTTCCATAGCTTTGTAGAGCCTATAAGCTTATAAATTATTGATATAAATAATGTCTACCCGCCCGTTTGTTTCCATAATCCCAACAGGACAAGTGGCCAACAGTAATCATTTAAGTGTTTCCTTCATGTACAATGTTGTATTTATATTACAAAATTTAATAGTTTATAACAGAATAATAAGAGGGTGAGTTTAATTTAGTTGAATTTTGAGTTTAATATTAGTTTGATTCCAACCTCCAAGATGTTTTTTTTTTAAACCTATGAATACACAAACCACAACCACAAACAAGAAGTTATGCTTTGTCAACAAAAAGCAAGCAACTTTGTTTTCAAAACTTTACGATTAAAGAGACATTTAATTTGTTTTTTTGTTAATACTTACAAGTGTGTGTGTATTATCATTAGTCTTTTATCTCCTAATCATGCTTGTGATTCTTAAGGAACTTGATCTGGCCCAGCCTTGAATACAAAAAACTTTCTTTTTGAAGGGAAAAAGCACAAACTTTCTAGAAGTTGAACTTCCAGCCCAAGGAAAAGCAGGCTTTCAAATCTTAGCAGGGCCCATAGTCACATAACCATAGCACATGGCCGATCCACTCGTTGACTAACTTTAATCTTATGACCCAAAAGAAAACATAAAAATGAAAAAAAAAAAAAAAAAAAAAACACAAGCCCAATCTCTAATTGGGTAATTCAAAGGCAAAATAGTTTGGACTACAGACAATGTCTTTAATGATGATCCTATGGATCCAAAAGGTTTTTTGGGTTGTCCTGAGTTTAGACATTGCTCTCTTTTTTTTCTTATTCCTGTTTTTCTTGGGCTAGGTGTTCGGTGTTGGGCTCTTGTAGCAACTTAAATCTAATGCAGCCTGCTTAATTAACAACAATGCAAGAACTAATAATTTAAATCTCATGGATGGTCTTGGACCTCTTTGTTAATTTAGTTGATAATGCGAATTAGGAATATATAAGAACTAGTTGTACGAGAAATAAAACGATGCCAACTAGTTAATTAATTTAGGTTGCAAATTTGTTCAATTTGAAGGTGATGCCAAGGTCGTAATAGACTCCATCAATGATCCTAATCATCAAATGCCAGGCTGGGACTTCATTTTTGTTGTGGAAGACCATAGATATTTTCTCTTTAATTTTAATGTATTTTCTTTCTCCTTTTGCCCAAGGCTCTTAATGGCCTTGCACATAATTTAGCCCATTGGCTTCCTTTTATAGTGGATCAACTCTATTCTCCTTTAGACTCTTGTTGATGCTAATGGGCCGATTCTCCCGAATCCCTCGTTTTGCTAGTTTCTTTCAATAAAATTACTCTTACTTATTGGGAAAAAAAAAATTTATATGAGAAATCTTGACAAAAAATATTTATATATACTATATTGTTAGGGACATATTTATGTAATTGGCTAATTTTTTGATAAAACGCATTTTACTTGTAATTGGATACATCTAGGATGGGTTTAGTACTTCAAGAATCAAGTGTTCAAGTTAAGTATTGAAGCCATGCAAGTCTGACCAAGAAACAAGTAAAGGAAGTACTGTTCTTTAAAGCTCGACAACAATCTCGACAGAAAGACTTCTATCGAGATTTAATGTTGAAACTCGACAGAAGCTCAACAGAAGCTGTATCTGTCGAAAATTACGAAATTAGATTTTCTAGGTCTGATTACACGCATATTCCTATGTTTCACAACCCTAGACATATATAAGAATTATTTTAAGGGCCGTCACAAAAAGTGATGCAAAAGAATAATACATGCATTGTGTGACCAGAAGCAAAAATTGCTCTAGTTCATCATTCTCTCTGTAAAAAGTATTGAATCTTTATGCCAAGAGTTTTGTGACCAAGGAGCTTCCTGATCTTCATTGTTTACGAACTAAAGAACTTTGTAGCCAACAATTTTCTTCAAGTTGGTGGAGTTAGTCACGTACTGGGATCCATATATCATTGGTTAGTCACGTACTGAGATTCGTGCATTGAACGGAGAGATTGTAGCTACAATACAAGTCCAATTGGGTATAAGAGTAAGGGTTCAACTGTATATTGGTATTTCAGGATAGGCCAAAAGGTTTGATAAGATTCCTTATACTTATAACCGCTTGTGATTGATAATAGTGGATTCTCGGAAGTGGTGACCTTAAATTCACCTGGTTGGGTTTTGTCTTGGAAGTTTTTCCTGTTCGTAAACAAATCACTGTGTCAAATTTATTTTCCACTGCATTTAGTATAATTGGTGATTTGTTTGGTCTACCACTCTATTGCATGTAATTTGACTAATCAATTAATTTGGGTAATTAATTAATTTGCAATGGGTCAATTCATTTTAACCTAACATATATATTTAAATAATAAGTATTAATAAATAAATAAATCAAATTATAAAAATTTTGAAAAAAATAAATATTTAAGGTAACTAGAATTCATTTAGAAAAATAAAATTTATATTAAAATACACTTTTAGCCATTAAAGTACAATTTAACTTTTAAAGTTTGAGGTTGTTTTCATATTGGCCCTTTAGATTCCAAACTTTTCATTCAATCTCTTCATTTTTTGATATTAATTATCCTCTGTTTGTTTTGGCAATACTTTTTTTTTTCTAGAAAATGAGTTATTTTTCAAACAATATTTTCTATAAAACTATGTTTGGTAGCAACCTTGAATGAGTTCAAAAACAATCTACTAACTTCCCTTATTTTGCTTGCTGTGAGATTTTTTTTTAATTCTTTTTATATTTTTAAATTTAGTAAAAACACTCTTTAAAAATAAGCCATATTTTTTATGTTGATCAAAAATAATTTTTTTTTGAAATAATTTTTTTTGATGCTATCAAATACTAGAAAACATAAAAAAACAATCTTTATACAAGAATTTTCATTAAAACAAACAGAGCATTAGTAAAAAATTTTAAAAACTGTGATACAGTTGTATATATGGTATCTTTTATTACGTACATTGTGCCGTTTCGACACCTACTCTCATTGTCTATTATTACATATATTGTGCCGCTGACACCCACTCTCAATAGAAGATAAACAAAAGAAATATAATAATTAATTCTTGTCTTGTTGGAAGATTCAAGCGAATCACCTCTATTCAAACTCGATGAGCAGGTTACATTTAGGGGGGGAAAAAGGGGAAACTAAAATAATTAAATTAAGAATTTTAAGCTAATCTCTCGGGCAAAGATATGTATCCTATAAAAATATAAAATTGATAGCAGCCTGTGTCGTTTTATTCTTTGATAGCTCGAATATCTTAGTAGCCCATATGGCCATATCTAAATCTAGTGACATAATATTTTTTTTTTTTGAGAAACTAGTGACATAATATGATACCACAGTATTGCATCATTCTCATTATAATATCAAACTGCAGAATGATGGTAACCAAATTTGTGGTTGCAACTTGAGAATTGTGTGCTGTGACTAATTCAATTTGTTCTCTAATTCGCAAGATGCATGTAGAATGTTAAGACACTTGCATAATTGATTAACTAACTTGCATAAATAAATAGATTTGAACCATGGCCGACATTGGAAAATGACTATTTTGCTTTTGATTTTTTCAGAATTTTTTTTAGAGTTCTAATCAAGTGATCAATTATAAATTGACAAACTTTAGATCTTCACTTCTCATGGATAGTTTATTTATTTGAAGAGATGATAAGGTTTAATAAGAATCGATTAACTTTTATGTGGTCATGACTGAGTGGTTGAGAATAACAATGACAAGGAAGATACATTTAGAGTGGGTGTCAATGGCAAAGACTATATATGATGGGGATGGTGGCTATTAAAATTTTTTTTTGGAGATAGTTTCAACTTATGACTTCTGCACTTAGGGAGGTCAATTCAGGTTAGCATGTAGGGTTCGTGTCGTGTCAAGGTAGGAGTATTCGATTAAATGCCTCAATCCATACCCATTTAATAATCGTGTCATGACTCTTCAACCCTAACTTGACTTGTTAATGAAACGGGTTGACACAACCTGACCCACCTGGCATGTTTAATAAACGGGTCGTGTTAGGTTGACATGAATTTGACACAACCCATTTCAACCCGCTTAATATAAAATATAACATCCACATTCATAAATCAACAAAATAACATAAATCCACTTCAACCCACATTCAAAATAACATAAATCAACAAAAATATAATATCGATTTAGAAATAAATTCTTTACACTCTAAAAGAAGGGCATGCACTTCAATCCAAATTCAAAATAACATAGTTCAACAAAAATATAACATTCACCAAACTCGTCAAACGTTAAGTATCAATATTGAAAGAGTTGGTATAAATAGTAGACTAATCATGACTAGAGAAAGTTTCAATTTACAACTATATTACTTGTAAGTTTTCGTAATTACTCTCTTTTCTTTTTAAGTTTAAAATATAGGTTGAATATAAAAGATATTTGAGAAATGTAAAATAAAATGAATATTTATTTGTTATACGAGTTAAACGGGTTATGTTAAATGGGTCATTTCGGGTTATTGGCGTGTCAAATGGGTCTATTGCGGGTCATGTAGGTTGACTCGCTTATGACACATTTCTTATTATATCGCTTTTGGGTTGATCCGTTTATGATCCAAACCCGCTAAGGCTCAACCCTAATCCTCAAAAACTCGTGTCGTGTTCATGGGTTGGGTTAAACATTAACACCCTTACAGTTCTGCTCTTGATAATTGATCTTTATCATTAGACGAAAATACCAATTAGTTTTTTGGCATACGTGGGGGATTAAACCCTAGATATCTTATTTGACGATAATAAACTTTATTCGTTCAAATAATTGAAACTCACAAGATGAAGATATCGGCTATTAGACCACACAGTTAGGAATGGCAACAGGTCGGGTTCGGGCCGGGTTTTTTCATACCCGGACCCGACCCGCAGGGCAAAACCCGTGGCCCAGACCCGAACCTGGCCCGTTTAGGGTACCAGGTTTTTTTCCGGGGCCCAGACCCGCCCCAGCCGAGCCCCGTTAAGGGATTGGGCCCAATTCGTGGCCCAACCAAAAAAAAAATTTTTTTGAAGCCCAAATTTTATTTGCTTTACCAGCAACACATATCCTTTTCGATTCCTTTGCTTTACCAGCAACCAAAAGTAATATCAACAAACTAAAACCATCACAGAGAAGTCTCAATTATTTTCATTTTCATAGCAACCAAATTGAAAAAGAATATATAATAAATATCATAGACATTTCAACAAACACAAGAGCTTTAGTGCAGTAAAACTCAGGCAAAACGAAAATAAGTACAAAATGAAATGAAACTATAATATAAAGCTAGTAAGAAGTAGCAGATGGATTTTTGTTTTTCCCACTATACTTTCCTCTTTGTTTTTCTTGAGAACCAAACAGAAAACAAAAGGAAATATTGCAGATCGGAACTTTACTACCCACTCCAACAACCCACCCTTGGCAATGTTCTCCACAGCGCTATCGTAAGCAGGAATCCCAACCCAAATCGGCCATTATCTCCTCCTCCATCTACCGATAAACCCTAAAACATCAAGGGTGGTACTGAGACGGAATGGTTACGGCGGCGGCGGAGTGAGGGTCGGACTGAGGCTGAAATGAGTGAGGGTCGGACTGAGGGAGGGAGGCGAGGGAGGATCGGACTGAAGCGAATGAGGAGGATCGGACTGAGGGAGGGAGCAGGGAGGCGAGGGAGGCTGAAGAAAATAGAAATGAGGGATTACTGGGTTAGGGTTAGATTTAGGTTTATATATATCTTGAGGGTATTTTTGTAATTTATGGTATTGGGTTTTTAAATGGGGCGGGTTTCGGGCCGGGTCTTGGATCGGGTCCAGGTTTTTTGATAAAACCCAGACCCGATGGACCCGCTTCGGGGTTTTTTTTTTTTATTTTTTTATTTATAAAACCCATACCCGACCCTATTCCTAATCAGATCAGGTAGAACCCGGCCCATTAGGGTCGGGTCGGGTCGGGTACCCGCGGGTCGGGCAAAAATTGCCATCCCTATACACAGTTTGTAGAGCATGTCAAATAAAAGCAAAAAATTGAAGCAAAAATACTTTATAATTTTCAAGATTCGAGTACATTTCTTGTGCTCATAGGAACGAATATTAAAATCACATATTTGGTCTTGATTTCTTTACAGTGAAGAGTATTATTCTCTTACAAATAGTCAAAGAAGACTTTCGTCCTCAAGTTGTATTTGTAAAGTTGTATCTGGATTGAATTGCTCCAATTCCAATTTATAAAATGAAGTCAAATTTCTCCCTCAACATTTAATTTCATGTGCCGAAATTGGGATAAAGGTCAAATTTGTAGCTGTGACTTTCAAAATCAGCTACAAATTATAGATACCTCCAATTTAATCAGTAGGAGTACTACTCATTCCGCGTATCACTATTTAATAAGGTACCGACCAAAAATGTAAGAGAAAAGAGATGCCATTATTTGAGGCATAATACTGTATGCATTTATCATTTTGACCTTTATATTCATTAAAAAAAAAAATCATTTTGACTATTAGTTCTTTATCCAAAATGCACAGTATGCATGCAGTGCAGTGCACTAAGTCATTTTGACCATTAATTATTTAAGTGCAAATAATGATATATTAGATTCATCAATTAAATTCAAACATAAGATTACGTTAAATTTAATTATTCTTGGATTAAATAATATTATTTGTGTTTATTGATAATGTAATCATGTGTTTAATTTTTCAATGAAAACCTAATATATATATGCTACCACCTAAATAAACGTACCTAATTTTACTAATAATTAAATGAGCATGCGAGTTAATGCCATGGCATTCCACTTGTTTATTTTTATTTTTAATTAGGTTAAATACGAAATGAAATTCCTTCAATTTACAGATCAACATTATTTTCAAATTGTAACACCACGTAAATGGAATGAAATATCATATATTAAATCTAGACCTTTCTTATTGGATTTGGAGGAATCGAGGTTAAGTAATACTAGGGGGGAAAAAAAAGAATATACACATATGCATGCGCTTCAATAAAATATCAATATTCTTAAGATTGTATTACCAAATTAACCTCGTAGTTTAATAGGTATTTTTGCCTCTCACCAGTGAGAAAGGTTTATGTTTAATAGATGAGGGCAGAATCCCTCAATTGGTACTTCTGCCTCTCCCTAATGATAAAGTTATGTGTTTAATGCATGAGGGCGTAATCGGTAATCCTCTTAATTAATTTTTCAAATCTTTTAGTAGCCCAAAAATAAATCCCATGATGGTGTTCCAATTCCAACATCCAATTATATATTTTGAATTGATAGGCAAATGCTAAAAGTTTATAGTATAATAATTTTGGAATACGAAAACAATACATGCCATGGTCAATCTCTTTTTTTTCATGCCCATGTCATTGCATACCATACAAACTAAATGATGACATAAGGAGAATAGTATTTTAGGTACTACAAGTTTTACTATATTGGTCTTAATATAAGATGTAATTCAAATTTCAATTATGAAGTGGTTGAAACTCACAAATTACATTTATTGTCACATCAATTTGTAAGTTTTATATAGTAAAATTTGTAGAAATTTTAGCCTTTTCTTTTTAAAATTCACGGGTGTGAGATTTAAAAATCTAACGTAATTTCTTTTTATGTAGAATAACTTCAATACGGCTTAAATTGAAAATTATTAACATAATAATTCATCATGCACACATATATGCTAGTGCTAGCAGCTGACCAGTAAAAGCTGGTCAACTATTTAGATGTGTCTTTGCTTGATGAAAATTACCAATGATTACAACAACAGCAATTAGAAGTGATTCCAAATCTCACTTCTCAAGCAAACCTTAACTATTCGCTAATCTTTTGCTAATTTTTGAAGTTTAAAGGTGCTTCTATTGAAGATTGTTGACTCAAACATAAAACAGACAATAAGGGAAACTTTGTGCTTGAATATGTTGTAACGGGAAATGAAACACCATGAAATACTATGGTTCCATCCATCCCAACATATCCTTCTAAATCTAAATAATCATTGGGAAAAGTTAACGGATACCCTATGGACGTTGGTTTAGAAAATATTTTTACATACCTTTTATAGGAAAAAAGAAAAATAATTTAAATTTTTTTATAATTTTTTATATTTCTAATGAAAACGGTGTCAAAACTTAAGTTTGATTAATGTAACAATTGCCCTAAGTTTGATTAATGGTGTCAAAACGGTTTATTAACAAGGGTTTTACTAATGTATAAAATGAATTATTAATGTAACAATTGTCCTAAGAACACCTATTATCAGGATCCATTGTCATATATCATTCCTGTGACAATAATTAAGATTACTAACAAGATTAGGGTGGCTTCCAAAATGACTTAATACTGCTTACCCAACAATGAAAGTGATCACCTACTTTTGAATATAGCATGGTCAATTGGTCATAATAATTAGAGGTCAACTAATTACACCTGCCTATGCTCATTGGGGCACCAATGGCTTTAAAGACATGTACATCTAGAATTCACTTCATGGAAACCACTTGTTCTGCTGGGCCTAAAGAATGCAACTGTTAGTTATGGACATTAATGGCTTAGTTGAGAACAACGCTCTTTTTAGTTAATAGTTGTTTAAAAGTCCACAATTTTCAAATAAAAAAAAAAAAAAAATTCCACAATTTTAGTCAACACTCAACATATATATCAATTCTTAAAGACCGTCGACATTATCACTCACGTTATGTGCAGACTTCGATCAAAGGTCATGTGGTTGTTATTCGAAACCTAAAACCCAGGATACCCCAAATTGCTTAGTGATTATGATTAACAATTAAATGCTAACATGTATATGTAGTTTATAGTTGATTATTTAATTAACAAATAATTTTTTTTCCAAAGAAAACTATACCTACTCACTAGATCATTTAATTACTAAAACAAAGTGTTACAATAAAATCAGAGGTGGAACTAATATTAAACTGAGGGAAACCATGATCACCATGATTTTTTTTTTTATTTTTTTTATAATAGTCTATATAAATGTATAAGATAAAAAAGTTTGAATCCAAAACTTTATACCTAACCCTTCAAAATTGAAAATTAGGTCCCCAAACAGGTGAACAACCGTGAAGCATCAACGTGAGCATGCCTTGCACCTTGGTACGTAACTCCTCCATACCAGTTGTGGATTAAAAAAAATTGTCAAATGTTTCTTAATTGTGCCATTGATCAATAAGTACCATAAAATTAATAGTCTATTAACTTATTTAGGGAGTAATTGTACTTATATTTAATTACTCTTTTAATTTCTATTGCTACCATAGAATGAGTATTTTCAACCTTTTTAATAGTTTTAAAAGTAGACTTCACATCTAAATGAAAATTGATTTTTTTTTTTTTTGGGTGTTCATGGTTTAGCCCCCAATAAAGATAAATTATTGATTCCATCCCTATATACAAATGTAATAATTCTTTCTTTTTCTTTTTCTATTTCCTATTTTGTGATAGAAGCATTGATGTAATTGCATACTTGAAAGATAATAAATGCCCAAATTTAGTGCTAGCCGACACCAAAATAATAAAACTGATTTCATTAAATAAAGCCTTAATTGATCATTTATATGCAAAAGAAAAAAAAAGAAAGAAAAAAGACTGGACCCTCGTCTATAAATAATAGAGTCGACCCAGACGCTATAGGATACACACTGAGGGAACAAAACACTTTTGGTCTCGCATGCGTACGTCAAACAGTTCCCTAAATAAAAAATGAAATTCAAAGATAATTAAAGAACGCTGATATTGATTTTATTTATTTATTTATATATTTATTTATTTGGGTGGTTGTAAATTTCACTAGTCCTCATGTTTAAGCTACAAGAGGAAGTGGTAGAGGTATTCAGACAATTCAGACTCATGCCAATAATAAGTGAATGAATGAATCTATACCAATATACGAGTTGCAATTGACTCGTGGGGCTATTATATTACAATGAATCTAACCTATAACCTTCCAAACCATTTTCCACGCAAACTATGAATTATAAAAATAGGAAAAATCATAATTTTATATTCAAAACAAGCATTGTAGTTTATAGCTGTTAAGATGATGACTTTATATATGAGTTGGATATTGCGAGTCCAAAAGTGTTTATAAGCAATATATACCACGTAATACAGAGAGATATAGAGGCGTTCAAAGCCGGCATGGTTGACCAGTCCACCGACCCTTAAAACCTAACTAAAAAACAAGCCTGGACTTTCTCAAAGTCAAGCCCTTTACACCCTCTACTATATATTACATCCTCACCTTTCTTCTATACATCTTCTCATCCCAACAGCCCCCAAGAAATCCCATATTCTCCATCTTTGATTCTTTACCTCCTCCTCTTTCTAAATGGGAAATGTAGTATCTCCATGTTTCCAATTAAACCCTAACCCTACTAGCAGTTCTTCCTCTGTGAAGCTAGTCTTTTGGGAGGGAACAACAAGAATTCTCACAGGAAAACACGTTGCTGGGGAGATAATGTTTGAGTTTCCTGACAAAATGGTTTGCCATGGAGACTCTTTCTTTATCGGCCACCCGTTACCGGCCTTAGGCATAGATGATGAGCTTATGAATGGACAAACCTACTTTGTTCTTCCTATTGATCGCTTTGCTTGCAGTGTCCTCACAGCCTCTTCTCTTGCAAGCTTAGGATCAAGCCCTAAAAACTCCCCAGTCAATTTTGGGGACTGTCCGTTTGAGTACATTAAGGGTGAGAATGGAAAGGTTTCGATTAAGGTTGTGCCAGAGCTCATAACAAGGCTTATTACCCGAGGTAAGGAAATTGGGTCTAGTAGTCCTAGCAATAGTGTTCTCTGTAGCACGCCAGAGTTGCAAAAGCAGTATGATCAACTTGTTGGGTCTAAGGAGCAAGTATGGTCACCTAAACTTGAAACCATTTCAGAGCATAAGATTAGGTTATCACCTTGCAGATTTATAGGCTTGGAGTGGAAACAAAAAAAGAAGGAAGGGTAATTAATATGTTATGGTAGCTAGAGAATTTTTGTTAGTGGTGAAAGAAAGACATGTATAATACAATCTGATCGATTTGATTTTTTTTTTGTTTTGTTTTGTTATAATTCTTCTTATTTTGTTTTATAAGTTGTACAAATAATTGCATACTAATCAATTGTCGAAATATTTTTTCTTTGGATATCTCAAATGAATTCAAACTCATAATCCTTTCTTTAGTCGTGTTTTCTAGATAGCATGAATCTTTAGTCATTTATTATATATATGGCAAGAAGTATTTCTTCCCATACACAAATTCATTATCTTCCTAGCAAAGTATATATCGTAATTTCTACTTTGTAGAACATTTTTACATAAAGTTTTTCTTCCCATACACAAATTGATCTAATTCCTAACAAAATATGTATCTTAATTTCTACTTTGTAGAACATTTGCATATAACATGTTTTAACATAAACATATTTATTGTTATTATTATCACTATATTCTTAAAAGTAGCAGTGGATGAATATGTTGGTAATAATAGTAATAAATATGTTAATGTAGAAACATGTTATGTACAAATGTAACTGTGAATATGTTTTTTCTTTTAATATAAAATTATTACTATTATTGTAAATAATTTGATAATTTTAACAAGGAGAGGATTGGTTCTTAGTAACTCATGCATATGATTTCACCCCATGTACATATGTTTTGTATGCGTGCTAGAAGAAAAGTAATTTTTTTTTTCTATTTTAAGAATTAGAAGAACAAATCTTTGGTTTTTGTTCATTGGCTGCATACTTCTGGGTTCTGTTTTTAGATAATGTTATAAACTATGAAAACTTTCAATAACTAACCCAATTGCAACAAAGTTTACAAATTACTCCTGATGGTTATGTGTAAGTCACATGAACATCTCAACAAATTTTTGTTAAAATTGCAATTTAAGTTGGTTTGTTTTCATTAGCCTTGTTCCTTAACTTTTTATGCCTGACAGCGTATATATTCTCATACTGCACAGGAACTAAAAATTACGCTAAATGTAACAATAATTTTTATGGGGCATATTTGTGATAAGATAGTATTTTTTATTGAGAAACTAATTACAGAAAAATAAACTCATTAAAATTATAAATATTTCTACACTTGAAACCCTTGCTCAACATGTTAGGTTCTCTAAAATCCACAATGCTATTGTGTATTACACAGGGTTTTCTTCCTTGTTTCCTACTTTATTTGAATAAAAGGGAAGATAGAATGATTATATGTTTAAAACATTTTAATGGAGATTGAGATGGAAGCAGAGTTTGTAGTGAAGCTAATCAAGAATTATTCCTCTTGTGTAATAACTACTTAAACATATATTTTTATTATTATCACCATATTCTTAAAAGTAGTTGTGGATAAATGATTTTTTTTTTTTTTTTACAAATTTGTTTTCTTCTCATACACAAATTTATCTACTTCTTAGAAAAATATATATCTTGCTACTTTGCAGAACATTTGTACATAACATGTTTCAACATAAACATATTTAATTGTTTATTATCACTGTATTCTTAAAATTAGCTATGGATTAATATATATATTGTGGTGGGCAAAAAGTAATCAAGGATATAGTCAGTACTATTTTACTACTTTAGCTCGTCTAATTAATTTTTAAGAGGTGGGAAGCTCAATCAACCTTAAATACTGTTAACAAGAAGAAAAGATTTAAGTGGGTGTGATAGAATTAATTTGAAGTGTGGACCAATAATATTTGATAAGGAACAGTCTTGAAATGTTTATATCGGGGTCCTCAGGTTCAGTTCAAGGATAGAGGTTACAAATTGTTTTCTCTCTTTTTTCGAAAATCCGTCCTTCGATCCCGGGGCTTTTTGGCTTTATGTAATCAGCCAAGATGTATCTGAGCCCTACATTTGGAAGGTTAAGATCGGATTTACTTGATACTTGTCCCATCAAGGCCTTACTAGAAGGTTTATACACTGAGATATGAGTTGTGTGGATACTGTTCATAGGTCATTTTCTCATTAATATGACCAGCTAAGTGGCTGCAGTGCATTAAATGCGAAGATGATGGTTACTTTATCCATCATCTTTCCTCTCTTCCCAGTTTAGTGCCAAGTATCTCTCTTCACCCTTGGTTTGCACCCAACAACCTTTAGCCTTGGTTCTCAGCTTTCTGAGAGCATGTTGGCATCCTCGGAGTTCTCGTCCATTGTAGTCTTTCTGCATTTGCATAAGGTCACTTGTATCTTTTCGAGGACATTCTGCTGGTGTTTTCCAAAGTTCGTTTCCTCAGCGCTATCCTTAATCCCTTTATTTGTATTCTTGGATCCTTGTCCCCTCACACACACACACACACACACACACACAATTCAATAATTAAAATAAGGAGAGGGAAGATTTGAATTTTGGATGTTTTCATTAAAATCATTAGGAGATATCAGTTGAATTGCAAATTTTAGGTGATTATTATGGTTTTTATTAATACTTTATTTATGAAAAGAATCAAGATTATAAACACAAACCTTGTAGGCCAGACCTAGTAAATATAAATCAAGAAGCACATACATTAAAACCCCTTCAAGTTATTTTTGGGATAAATCCCAAATCCTAGTGGTGTTGTTTTTATGAGATATGAGAAATATTAGTTTTTTTTTTTTTTTTTAAATCATTTCCTTTTTGTGTTTTGTTAGTTCCTTAATTTAAAAGGATGAAACAGACAAATTTAAATGGTCAATTTTATTACAAAAGAGCTTGGTTTGTCAAAAGTCAACAACGATTTGACCTGCAGTCATTTACAAAAGGGCTTAAGTAATTATTATACAAAGAATGATTCTTGATTAGTGATGAACCAGAAATTTATGGTCGTCATTACATGAAGATCATCATTCACCCATAGAAGACGCTACACATTTATTACACACATTGATGACAAAACGTAACGGACGGAGCAACGGTCATAGAATGAGCTATGATCTCCAGACAAATATTCTGTAATGCACTAGCCGTTGAGCATAAATGCAGCATATCATTACCCATTAATGAGGCACATAACTAAAAAAGAGAAGACAACAGAATTTAAAGGTATACATAAATACTCCACGAAATTACTCTCAACTCATTTTTCTCTTTAGAATCTTTCTCCCTTACTGATTAAGCATCGGAAGCAATTTGGCTGACGCCACATCGGCGTGTTACTCTTCCCCTTAGTTCATTTTGTAGGATTCTCACTTACAGAGACGACCCCATTCACAGCATCATCCATCTGCTACAACGAGGAGCTCAACTATTGATTTTTTGCATCATCAATTTGGCGCCGTCTGTGGGAACGATAATCATTCAAGCCATCTTTCCCAGTGACAAAAGAGTTCCTCGAAGTACAAGATGGAAGCAGAAACTGGACCTCAGCCAGATACTGTGCAACAACAATAAATCCAAGCCCTCTTGGCTAATGTGGAAGAGCTGACTCACCAAAATGAAGAGCTATAAAAGACAATGGAGTCTCAAAACACAGAACGTCGGCGAACAGGTGAAAACCAAAATGAAGAAGAATCGAATTCTCAGGAGAAGATTCCACTCGAATGGAGAATGAGCTTTGCAACATGAGGAAGGAGGTGGACGAACTAAAAAGCGCTATGAAGGACAAAGGCAGAGAGAATCTGGATGGGATGATTCGAAGGAAGGATTCACCTTTCACCACTGAAGTACTAAATCGTCCCCTCCTTCTAAAATTTCATCTCCCACAATTGGAGTCATATGAAGGTTCCAAAGATTCTTTTGATCACATTGAATCATTTAAGATGCTGATGCTACTACCATTGGGCGAAGGGCCATGGTGAGGAAATGGGTGTCATCGTTTCTCCTAGTCTCATCTGGACATTTGTGAAGCGTTGACATTTGTCACATGATCTAACGATGTTGTATGCATCTTTCTGTAGGGTTGGCCAATAATACCCTGCTCTGAGCACCTTTACTGCTAAGGATCTTACCCCAGCGTGGTTTCGATAGGTTCCCTTATGTATCTCGCAGAGCACATAATCTACTTCTTATAAACTGGCGCATTTTAGATATGGGAGTGAATACCCTCGTCTATACAGTACGTCGTCTTTAATAACGAAGCTAGCTACCCTGATCTATATCATCCTTTCCTCTGTCTTATCTACGGGGAGCCATCCTTCTTTCAAGTAATGGATGATGGGAATCATCCACTCGTCTTGCTCTTTTATCTTCATAACTTGCTCACCTTCTGTGCTTGGCCCCCCTTTTATCTCTACATATAGTTCGAAGGTCGCATTGTCATCGTCCGACGAGGCTAATCTTGCTAGAAAGTCAGCTTCTGAATTTTTGGCTCGAGAGATTTGCACAAAGTCCAGACTGTCAAAGTGCTGTGAGAGTCATTGGACAATCTTTAAGCACTTCTGCATCCTTTCTTCTTTGGCTTCATAATCTCCCTTCACTTGTCCAATTATTAGCTGAGAATCAGCTTGGACGATAAGATTCCTTGCTCCTAAAGCCTTTGCTAGACTCAGCCCTGTTAGCAATGCTTCGTACTCTGTCTTGTTATTTGTTGTTGTGAACTGTAACCTGACTGCATATTTCAGTGCTTCTTCTTCTGGAGGTATAAGAACTACTCCTACTCCTCCCACTTTCTTCATGGCTGACCCATCTGTTTGGACCGTCCATATTTCCATGGGGGGTTCTTCTTCCTTGCAGGGGTAAGTGAATTCTGCAATGAAGTCCGCCAGTACTTGGGCTTTGATTGCTACTCGAGGTCGATATTCGATGTCAAACTAGCCTAATTCAATTACCCATTGAATGAGTCGTCCTGCTGCATCTATGTTGTTCATTGTCTTTCTTTGGGCTGGTTTGTCATAACGACAATGGAGTGTGCTTGGAAATAAGGACGGAGCTTTCTGGAGGCGACCAATAATGAGAAAGCTATCTTCTCCATGCTTAGGTAACTTGCTTCTACTCCTTGGAATGCCTGACTGGTATAATAAACTAGCTTTTGAACGTTCCCTTCTTCTCTTATCAGTGTCGAACTTACTGCAATATTGGATATTGCTAAGTAGAGGAATAGCTTCTCCCCCATCACTGAGGGGCTTAATAGAGGTGGTTTCGTCAAGTACTCATTTAACTTGGCAAGGGCTTCCTCACATTCGTCATTCCATTGAAAGGCTTTTTTCAATACCTTGAAGAATGGCATGCACTTCTCTGTTGCCCTAGAGACGAATCTGTTTAGGGCTGCAACTTTCCCTATCAAGCTCTATACCTCCTTCACTGTTTATGGGTCCATTCCCTCTAGGGAAGAAGCAACTTAGATTTCTAATAGTCACAATTGATTACTTCACAAAATGGGTAGAAGCAGAGCCGATGACGACGATAACAGAGGCTATAGTCACAAGCTTTGTGCGGAAAAACATCATTTGCAGGTTTGGAGTCCCACATGTCATAATATCAGACAATGGAAAGCAGTTTGACAACCCTAAGTTTTGAAAATTTTGCCAAGACTTGGAAGTCAAGAATCACTATTCTTCTCTAAGACACCCGCAGGCCAACAGCTAGACATAAGTGACGAATAGAAGCTTGCTCAAAATTATCAAAACTAGGCTTGAGGGGGCAAAGGGGGCATGGCCTGAAGAACTACAAAATGTCATTTGGGCATATAGGATGATCATAAGAGTTCCAACAGGAGAAACACCGTTCAGACTGACATTTGGCACTAAGGCTGTCATATCGATGGAAGTAGGACTGACGAGCTACCGAGTCAAAACATATGAAGACCAGAAAAATCAGCAGGAGCTTAACAGCAATCTGGACCTAATTGACGAAGTCAGAGAAAAAGCTATAAAGCGAATGGCTAAGCATAAGGAAGCAATGACCAGATACTATGATAGAAAGGTTAAGGTGAGAAAGTTCAACACAAGAGATCTCGTCCTTAAGAAGGTGTCACAGGCAACAAAGGACCCATCCTAAGGAAAACTTGGACTAGCCTGGGAAGGCCCCTACGACGTAATCTGTCATTCCAGAGAAGGCTCTTACTACCTGAAGACTTTAGACAGTCAAGAACTACCTCGACCATGGAACATAGAACACTTGAAGAAGTACTACCAGTAAGAAACGCTTTACATTTCAAGTTGCCTAACTTTCATATCAGTATGTACGACAACCATTACTTTCGTCATTCATAAAGTCAATAATACATGAAAGCATTATCCATGCGTATTTGTCAATAATTAGCCATGATCTGCCATGTGCAATACATACTTATCAACAGTCATCCATGATCTATCACTATCAAAATGCGTGCAACGCTTAGGAGTCATCCTTGGGAGACATCTCAAGGACCTCCGTCATTAAAATTTCGAACCAAAAAGCTATTCACACACAGTTAACGGTGTTATAGCCATTAAATCTATTGGTACACAATCACCAAAGTTGACTAAATCAGAGTTATTCAAATACAACCAACATAATCGTCATTCAAGACCAAACAAAAACGGTTAACCTAAAAGATGCTCCAATACCACTACTCTAAGTCACGAGTAGAGTGCAACATCGTCATACAAACATGACTCAATAAAACACTGTTCAAACACAGCTAAAAAATACTAAGTCGTTCAAATGCAACTAACATCGTCATTCAAACATGACTCAATAAAACGCTGTTCAAACATAGCTAAAAAATACTAAGTTGTTCAAACACAACGAACATCGTCATTCAAACATGACTTAATAAAATGCTGTTCAAACACAGCTAAAAAATACTAAGTTGTTCAGACACAACTACCATCGTCATTCAAACATGACTCAACAAAAAGCTGTTCAAACACAGCTAAAAATACTAAGTTATTCAAACACAATTACCATCGTCATTTAAACATGACTCAACAAAAAGCTGTTCAAACAAAGCTAAAAAATGTTAAGTTGTTCAAACACAACTAACATCGTCATTCAAACATGACTCAAGCACAGCTAAAAAAAAAGAAGGAAGTTGTTCAAACACAACTAACATCGTCATTCAAATGCAACTCAATAAAAAGCTATTCAAATGAAGGTTAAGTACAAGAAAGTTGTTCAATTACAAGCTAAAAATAAAAGTTGTCCCAGCACAACTAACATCGTCACACAAGGTTTTCAAGGCATAAAAGAGTTGGTTACTACAACTAAAAGCAGGAAAACCGTAACCTAATCTATCATCATCAAAGAAATTGTTTAATTGCCCAAAACAAAGGATCCAAAAGAATTGTTTAGTTGCCCAAAACAATAGGCCCAGAAAGAAATATTGTTCTTGCTTTGCAAGGAAATAAAAAGAAAAAGAAAAGAAAAAGGTAAAGTTATTGCTTATCAGGGGTAGGGTCTGCAGGGGTTATAACAGTGGCCTTCTTCATTCCTTCAGCAACGTCTATGGCTTCCTTCGTCACATTCTCCGCAGTGGCCTTAGCAGACAGGAGCTCTTTCTCAACGTCGTCCATGGCCAAACTAGAAAGGTCCAAGCCAGGGTGGTGTTTTGCCATCCATTTCACGAGAAGATCAAAGCCCTCCACTTAGTACTTACACAATTCATCAAAGTACTCATCACAGTCTTTGAAATCCTGTATCGCTCTGGCCCTAACGTTCTCCAACTTCAGCTTAAGGTCACCAATCTGCTTGTCCTTCAATTTACAGAAGTCCTTCTCCACTTGTAGGCTCTTCTCCAAGGTTACCACGCACTCCTTGTCATTCTCAACCTCGGCAGTAAGGATAGCAACCTTGTTCTTAAGCATCTTATTCTCAGCAGATAAAGACTTGACCAAAGGCTCAGATGTGGCCACATTCTTTTTTAAATCCAAGAGCTTCCCAAAAACTAATAGGGACTCCTCCCAAAGCCTATAAAGAAATTTTCTCTCAACAAAAGAAAAGTAAAAGAAAAAAGAAGAAGCAAAGACAACCAACAACATATACCTGCATAAGCTTTTGGATGTGAGACAACATCACCTCACTGGATGACTTCGCCATCAAAGGACTCAGATCGTCCACAGAAAGTGCCTCATGGACCTTCAAAGCTATTGCGTCAGCGTTATCCCAAAAGGTAGGAAGGAAGGATTTACTACTAGCCTTTTTCTTCTTCCTAATCTCCTCCCCACCAGAGGCAATCATCTCCAATGACGAAGTAGGAGAGGCAGGGCGCTTAGTAGGCGAATGAGCAGGAGAAATTGTTGTCACAGAGTCTTTCTTAGAAACATCACCAGTCTTCTTCTTAGACAAGAGACCACTAACAGTTCCACCCTTGGCCTTCTTCTCTTAAGCCTCAGCTAATTTCTGTTTGCTAAACCTAGTTGTCATTCCTGAAAGGACGAAACAAAAGTTAAAAGAAAAAAAAAAAGAAAGAAAAGAAGAAAAGAATGAAGAAGGCAGAAACACGCATTCTTTTTCACAATTTCCAAACTTTTCCAAACCTTAGTGGACGGTTCCGGACCTAGAAAGTGTAAAGACAAAGTCTGAGGAGAAACGAGCTCGTCAAAATCCTTGACGGACTCGAGATACTCCTTTACTTTCTCAACACGATACTGATATCTCTTCTTCAGACGACGACGCTGGAAAACTGCAAAACAAGAGCACTAGTAAGCCATCTATCATCATCACTCATAAAGAAAGAAAAGCAATCGAAAAGACGAGAAAGACGCATCAGACACAGGAACTCCCTAACTACGAAAAAACTTGGGGGCTTCATCCAGGTCCTCACCAGGGACGAACTCCCAATCACTTCTAGAGATAAAAAAGAAGTTTGGCTTCTAGTTTCGGAGAGATGATAAGTAATCAAGGATTAACCTAGAAGCCCTATCCCATAGCTTAAACTCATAATAGTCGGGCTTCTTGGATTTTCTCAGATGATAAAAATGGAGGAATTCGTCCCTCCTAATGACATCCCTATCATTGGCGGACATCCATACCACCATATAAGAGACGAGAATCTGCTAAGAGTTAGGCACTAATTGTGCCGGAGCGAGATGCAAGTAAGAAAAAAGTTCCTTAACAAAGGGATGAACAGGGAAATGAAGGCCACTGGTAAAATTGGCCTCATAAAAACAAACCGCATCAGCATAAGAGTGACAAACTCTTTCTTCATCACTCGGGATCCTAATTTTTACAGAATCAAGGAACTGAAATCTATCCCTAATCTGTTGCTCGTCCTTCCTTGTAAGGGAACACGAGATAGTCCAAGCTTTATAGGGGGTGGAAACAAAAGTAGCTTCCGAGATCACGCGATCATCAGATGAAGATAACCCCGTCTCGAGATTACTAGACCTCACTTCAGACATCTTTAATAACCTGGCTACCCCAACAGAACAAGAAACTAGAGGGGATAACGAAGAAAGAACAGAAGTGAATGGAGAGTCTGCTCCTACGAAGAAACTAACTCTCTCAAGACACTCCCCCTCTACAGACTCGAGTAAACAGCCTAAATGAGCAAAAAAGAAAGCTATCAAGGGACAAGCTACCCTAAAAACAGAATAATCTACCATGGAAGAACCAAAAAAGAAGCAGGAGCACGAAGGACTTACCAGGGAATACAGGACAAAGAAAGGGAGCTTGGAAAAGAAACAAACCCTAGAACAAAAACTGAATAAGGAAAAAACACAAAGAAAAGGAAAGAGGAGGGAAAAATGCAAAACAAGTGGCCAAAACACACGCGGGAAAATCGAGACATGTCCACATGATGAGCGCATCCTGGCCGTACACGTGGCATTCAACTGCTCAAATATCAAAACCGTCATAAATGCACAGTACACAGAATATGAAGTGTTAGACGGATTTGTTCTTATCTCGTCTAAAAGACGAGAAAATGAACAAAGGGGGCAGTTGATGAACCAGAAATTTATGGTCGTCATTACACGAAGATCGTCATTCACCCAGAGAAGACGTTACACATTTATTACGCATATTGATGACGAAACGTAACGGACGGAGCAACGGTCACAAAATGAGTTGTGATCTCCAAATAAAGATTCTGTAACGCACTAGCCGTTGAACATAAATGCAGCACATCATTACCTATTAATGAGACACATAACTATAAAAGAGAAGACAACAAAAGTTAAAGCTATACACAAATACTCCATGAAATTACTCTCAACTCATTTTTCTCTCTAGAATCTTTCTCCCTTACTGAATTAAGCATTGGAGGCGATTTGGCTGACGTCACACCAGCGTGTTACTCTTCCCCTTAGTTCATTTTGCAGGATTCTCACCTACAGAGATGACCCCATTCACAGCATCATCCATCTGCTACGACGAAGAGCTCAGGTTTTTTGCATCATCAATCAGCTTCATTGCAAACTTTGCTTCCATCTTATTCTCTAAGTTAGTGATTTCTAAAAACAAAACCAAATGTATACCTTATAGAGGATAAAATCCACGTGAATATGAGTGCTTTTATAAGAAGGCTCAAATCTACATTAATCCGCTTCTCATAACTGTTGGGTCCCAGTTTAGTCTTGTGTTAATTAAGAAAATCAATTAACAATTTTAATCAATCCCAAAAAGATGTTATCACTACAATACCAATCCAAAATAGCTATCGCACACATGAACACATATATTTACATGGAAAACCCTTTTGTCCTTGAAAGGAAAAACCACAAGACAAACTCCAAATCAATTCCACTATTATCAAATTAATTACAATATCTCTTAAGTTTATGTCTAACTTAAGATCCACACCAAATACAATAATCAATCATCTTGTATATGTTTCACAGCTAAAGAATCTCCTTGTTTTCTTTGCTTTCATACACACTCACTACTTTCAGTAAAATTTTTTCTTTTTTTTCTTCAGGTAGCTCACTTTTGACTGCTCTCTCTTTTTTCTTTTCTCGCAACCGTCCTTAGATGTGTTTCTTTTCTTCTTTTTTCACTTTGCAACATCAAACAAAATCTCACAAATTCTCCTTAATTTGTGCACTTTACAAAAAATGTTGTAGACAAAATTAAAACATTGTTGTCTCTTTCCTTGCATTACCTTTTAAGCGAAAATCTCATTTTTCTCTCTTGGTTTTATGCTTTATTTTCCCTCTCCCCATACAAAGGAACCTTGGGCCAAAGCTGTCAAATTCTTTGCAGCATTGTCTATTTGTAAGACTCAAATTCCTATCCTTTGTGGACAAGGAATAAAAATTTTTTTTGACAAGGAATAGGCATTTCTTCCACAAAAGGAAACTAAATAATAACACAATTAATTTTTTTCTTCTTCAACTAGGAAACCCAATTAGCTTTCCAAATCACAATTAAAATTTAAGGCAATTTCCCAACCATAACACTAGACACCTCACTATAGCTTTGCTTACTTTTTGTTGTTTCAATGAACAAAGATTAATAAAAGGTATTTCATAATTTAAAAATTATAATTTAAGAAAGAAAATTTCACAAAAGCTCTTTATCATCTCAAGATAGAGAAAAAATTAGAAGATATTACCTCATTAGTGCTTTGACATGTCTTATAAAATGAAATATAAATTATTTACCCTCAAGTCTATAAGATTGAGGGTAGCCAAGTTGAAGCACAAACAATATCGCTCTTTTGAGACGATACACATGCTGCCTGCAGGATATTTTATCAACCAATGCATCAAACTTTTTAAGGCACATCGTCTTTGGGATGCGACAACTTGGTCACCCTTATTGTATGTCTACACTCTACACTACTAAAGTAACATAGGAAATTTTCAGAAAAAAAAAAAAAAAAAAAAAAGGTAACATAGGAAACTCTAAAATAGTACTCTCCTTCATATCTAAGTGATGTAGTTATATTAAAAAAAAAAATACAATACTAATGTTACTTGTGAGGGGATAAGGATCCGAGAATACGAATAAAGGGATTAAGGACAATGCCGAGGAAACGAACTTCGAAAAGCCCCAACAGAATGTCCTCGGAAAAATACAAGTGACCTTATGCAAGTGCAGAAAGATTACAATGGACGAGGACTCTGAGAATGCTAACATGCCCTTGGGAAACTGAGAACCAAGGCTAAAGGTTGTCGGGTGCAAACCGAGGGCAAAGAGAAAGATTTGTCGCCAAGCAGGGAAGAAAGGAAAGAGGTTGGATAAAGCATCCATCATCTTCACATTTAACACATTGCAACCACTTAGCTGACTGCATTAATGAGGAAATGACCTATGAACAGTGTCCACCCAGCTCATACCTCAGTGTAGAAGCCTTCTAGTAAGGCCTTGATGGGACAAGTATTAAGGAAATCCGATCCTAACCTTCCAAATGTAGGGCTCAGATACATCTTAACTGATTATATAAAGCCAAGAAGCCCCTGGATCGGGCATGGACTTCTTGAGACTTAAAAACTACTTGTAATCTCTATCTTGGACTAAACCCGAGGACCCCAATATAAGCATTTCAAGACTGTTTCTTATCAAATATCATTTTTCTACACTTGGAATTAATTCAAACACACCCACTTTAATCTTTTCATTTTCTTAAGGGAATTTAAGGTTGATTGAGCATCCCACCTCTTAAAAATGAATTGTGTGAGCAAAAATAGCAAGTTTATACCTGACATAATCCTTAGTTACTTTTTGCCCACCACATCACTAGTTTTTTTTTTTTTTTTTCATAAATGAGGGTGTGATTGTGTGTAACATGTTCTATTTTTCTATATGTAAAATTTTAACTTGTCATGTTACTGTTGAAGGGTGTAAATAAGACCTTTTACACTAGGTTTGGATTGAATTAATCCTAAAAAAAAAAAAAATAGGGATGCAAATCATGAAAGACATCAATAACAATAAGTTGGCCGAACTAGATTTTCATTTTTCCCTTTTATGGTATTTTTTTTTTTTTTGGTTATACTTTGATTATTATAACAAATGGGGAGGAGAATTGAACTATGGTTCTCCTAATAAGAAAGACCATACTACAAATTAAGCAATGAGGCTCTTGGGTTTTGCAGTATGGTTAGGTTTAGAGTGATGTTACACAAAACTAAAAAATTAACTAAGAAATTTGTATATAACTATTTTTTTTATTTTTTTATTTTATTTATAGATATGATAAAAATTTTAACCTATGGCTTTTGCTTCATATTGATTGTTTTTTATAATTAGGACAAGATACTGATTGGTTTATGGTGTAGTCAGAATTTGAACTCAAAATATCTTATTTGATAGTAAGTGACTTTACTAGTTAAGCTAATTGGAATTTACACACACACATAAATTTATAATTCAATCTGTTACAAGAAGTGGGGGAGGAGTATTCAAACCCTAGTTCACCTTATAAGAAACGCTAAGAAATGTCACTGAGTTTTAAGGATCTTGACCATTTGTAGTATAATTAAGTTTGTAGTGACATTACATTAAATGGGGAAGAAAAAAGTAAAAAAATTGTTTATTATATTGTTGATGTGAAACTAATCAATTTTTAAGAAACCCTATCAACTGAAATTTGTATATTATGTTGTTCATGGCTTGCACCTTCATCCTTTAAGGGAAATTGTTGTCCTCCACTTTCATCCCTCCTCTCCCAGCAACAAACCCCATTGACTGAAGTTTTAATTTATTAACTATAGACTGCTATGGCTTTATTTCTTCAGCTTTTCTCTTGTTGTGATTCCATATCTGATATCTCTACATCAGAAGAGTATGGTTCAATACCTAAATCCACTAAAGCTATCAGAGGTTCGATGATACGTGCATGTATTTGGAATTATGGGTCGATTGAATTAATTATAGGAGTGCGGTTTTCTATGAAGGGGATGTGTGTTTGTGTAGTTGGTGTCCATATGGGTAACACTAGAAGAGGTGGGATGATGAGAAATAATAAGAGCCAACAACTAAGTGATGTGAGAAATAATAGGTGCCATTGGTAATTTAGTTTATTTACTATTGTTTTATTAAGATAGAATTTGGTATTTGGTATTGTTGTTATTATATTTTATTCATTGTAATGTTGGAGTTTGTTTTCAGTTGTGGGCCCTTGTTTTTATAAATTGTAAACATTGTGGAGTTCTTATTTTTCGATTATTAAGTTGTAGTAACTGGTATAAAACCAAAAAAGTATTATTGAATAAAGACATCTAAAAAGTTTAATCAAATTGTGTACGGATCATTCAATACATAAATCACTAGTATAAAACCTTACTATACGGGACTAGTCACACCTTACAGACCAACGGTTTTGGTGGTTTGCACAAAGTAATTAAACTAATTGCCTGAACTCATTTAAGGCATAAAAACACCTAAGTTTCAAAAAATGGAGAAACGCATATTAAAATTCTTGAATACTTGATGCTTTTGAAAATCTTGGATTAAAATTGCGGATCTAAAAGATTAATAATGGTATATTATTTGAAATTAGTTACAGTTTTATTTTCTTCTCAAAAGAAGAAGAAGAAGAGGAAGTAGAAGTTACAGTCTTATTTCTCTATTTCATTAAAACGTTTAATTGCACTTTTCCCATAACAGGTGCAGTTGCAATGTCTTCCTTTACCCATTAATAATAACCAATAAACACTTTATCCTCTATTATTAGAATTTATGTCAAATTTAATAAAAATGTCAATTTTCTTTTAAAGAGAATGTTAGATGCTAAAAATGTTAGACGGACGGGACGAGTAAGAGCTTTGGGAATGACTAACGAGTTTATATTGTCTGATTGCTGGATTTTATAAGACAAAGGCTTGGGTTCGATCGCCAATGCAATCACATATCCAATATATAAAATGTAGACTAGGCTTCTTCATAGAGTCACGCATAAATTATATGGTTCTTCAAGCGTTATGAAAATAATAATAATAATAATAATAAATAAATAAATAACTGAATCAAAGTTATAAGGACTCCCTCTCCGGGTTCAAATTGTCATGCAAAATCAAGTTGGAGCCGCATACACCCAAATTATTGTGTTTTCCTGCCATAAATGTATACAAGTAAAAAAGTAGTATTTTTCTATTTGTTCGGCAGTAATGGTAAAAAAAACAAGACAGCTCTAAACACATCTAATCAACAAAGTTTCAAAAGAAAACTCTTAAAGGATGTGTGACTGAAAAACTATAAACACCATAGATCACCAAATATCTATTTGGACCAGCAAATTCCAAAGAAGAAACTAAAAACGTGCGTCCAATAATAAACTACTGGCAATGGTTCAATTACAGAAAGCTGGGGAAGATACAGGGAAGAGGGTTTGCAAGTCTTTCTCCCAAGTAAAAATTATCATTATTTGTAAATGGAGGCACCACCTCTCTTTGATTTAAGGTTATTTGTATTAATAGCTCCTATGCTGCAGACAGAGGGTAGTCATCTGGTAGAAAACTATAGGGTTGGTGTGATTTGTGCTTATGGTTTAGCTGTTGCTTGCAATTCTCTGGCTCCAATAAGAGGTTAGCAAGGATTCAAGATAGGCCTGCATATTAAAAAATATCACAAAGTAATATGACAAAGAGTAACATTACAGTAATCAAGTCAGTCAGGCTAACCAATTTTTCATTCCAGAAAAATATAAATAATCACTCAATTCTATATGTTTTCCTTATAAGCAGTTGAGCATGGGATTCATGAATTATGTTACATCATGAACACTGATTTTAAATTGCTATCACTTCAAAAGAATCTCTCTTCTAAAAATCAACCGCCTGTTTAAAATAGCTAGAACTTGAAAGTCCTATAACTGAGATCGTCATCTTTAATCAATGATGCACATCAAGCTTAACATCAGAGGCAAAATGCTGGTTATCAATGCAGGTCTTCCCAAAATAACAAATTCTTGCTCAACAGATGCAACTTGTTAAATGCCAGGTAGATATGGTAAACATACACTGATGGTTCAAAAACATACCAACACAAAAAAAAATTTCAATCTGATAAGCTAAGAAACCAAAGACTCCAGGCCAGTCTGGGAGCAGATTGCAGAAAACAAGAATTGCTGATAATGTGAACATAGCTAGCTTATCATGGTCATCTAATCCACCAATGAAAACATTAGCTACAGCAGATATGTTTAATTGCTAGAGCAACAAAGCAAGGTGTTATGGGTATGCATAATTATTGAGAATCCTTTAAATGAAACTTCCATGACTTAGATTGCTCTAGGTAGATAAAGATAGAGAGTGATTTGACACAGATGCAAGTTAAATTGTAAATGGCATAAAATGCCTATTCTGCAGTTTATCAAATAACATAGAAGCTGAAAAATTTATGCATACCACTTATCTGAATAAAATACATACGCGATACTGATGGCGAGATTTAATACCCTCTACCAATAAGCATGATAATATGAATAAATTATCATAAATTACAAAATCAAAGATCATACACAAAAGTTCAATTCCAATTAGCTAATAGATTGCAATGATGAGATTATAAGATGCACAATAAAACCTGGAGGAAGGGGATGGGAATGCATTAGCATGCTTGCCGAATATAAAATAAACACATGTAGAAGATTGCATTCACATGTCTGGAGAAACAGGGCCAAACTTACTTTAGAAACTGCAATGGACAAAACTTGGACTTCCCCCTTCTTCAATACTTAAGCAAGTATGCTCCTTTCTTTAGACAGTAATGGCCTGTAATTGAGATCAGCCAAGAATCTAACCTAAGCATATTCAGCACTTGGAAGCAGGTTAATATCAAATTAGAAGAGAATGAAGTGAAGATAAAAATTCGACAGCATATTCAACTGGCTCAGAAGAACATAATGAAAAACTGACATGTACACTATTCAGAGTTTATAAACACTAACACTCTTAACGCCTAGTAACAACAGCAGACAGGATTCCAGACATAAAACCTAGAAGTAAGAGTGTAAGACCCCTTTGAAGAGAGCCTAACCAGCTCAGTTTCCCCTTATTGATTGGGGAGGTAGCACCGGCACACTGCTTACACATGTACTTAATGTTTTACATACATTTGTCAAAGAAATTCTATCACAACACGCTTTGTGAGAAAACTTCCAATAATTTTGTTAGTTCTTACTTTGTACTCCTAGAAAGGGCCGCCAGTTTTCTCTCTTTGTGAATGCATCTTGGTTAGTAAAATCCTTGGCCTAAACCAAGACACCAGTATCAAATCCCACCTCCCAGTATGTAGCTCAGAGTCCCTAGTGGGACACAAAAACAGTTTACTACTTTCTAATCCCCTATCTAAAACCCAAATAAAAGAGAGATAACATCCTAAAAAAACTTGGTTAAACAATGGTAAAAGAGCCCATTGTTTCAACTATTCAAGGTAGAAAGTCAACCCACACAAAGAAAAGGGTCATCTTCCAGCTTATTCCAACAACTTGAAAATTCATTGGTAACGACTACTTTCAGTCAGTTCAAACTTCAAACAACATAATCAGATAATTAAACCCAACCCCTACAAAATCCAACCAGTAACGACCCAAGTCTACACATCACTTCACCATCACTATTAAAACCCAACCAGTAACAACCCAAGTCTACACCATCACTTCACCTTTATGCTAATATTACAGAAAGCAACCCAATGAAAATAACACAGTTAGCACAAACAAACAAATAAAAGCAATCTACAATGTTTTTCCTTGCCTTTTATTAGCAAACTAGTCCCAGACAAAAATCTAAAACCAACCAATACTTGAATGTAAACAATTGAACAACACTGAAATAATATAGAATATCCAAGAAATGAGGAAAAAAAAAAAAACCTGCTTGATGTCCCATTCAATTGGGCTGGTCCAGCTAAGATCCAAAGCCATCCTATTCGTTCATGACATCCACACAAACTGAAAAAACTAAACTCCATCGCAACCAATACCAGTACTACTCTTTAGACTCACCCATTCTCAAAACAAACGCTTGCATTCACCAATATATCCAACTCACCCTCAAAATTCACACACAGGATTTTCACAATTCTGTCTCATTTGAATACAAGTAGCTGCTACAAGTTAGTACATCATTTAACTCATCTACAACATGAAAACAGCTCATCTTTCTCCATCTGACTGGTAAGTAATTTGAGGCATTCATACACCATCTCGGCTTGTGGGTGTGACTTATCATCAATAAAGAAAGGTTGGACCCTACTGTTAATCTCAATCCAGCTACACCCAGGGTTCTTCTTCAATCCTAGCTCTTTCATCTTGGATCTCACCTTGCGCACCTCATCCCATTCTTTTGCAGATGCATACATATTTGATAAAATAATATAAGTTGATGGATCATCAGGATCCTTCTTGATAAGCAATTTTGCAATTTCTACCCCCAAATCTACATTTCTGTGCAAACGGCATGCGGAAAATAGTGTGCTTAATAACCCAAAATCCTCACTAATTTCTGGGGTTCTTTGGAGAATCCCATAAGCTTCATGCAATCTTCCAGCACGTCCAAGAAGATCAATCAAGCATGAGTAGTGTTCAATTCTGGGACTAATACCATACTCAGTGATCATTTTATTAAAATGATCACAACCTTCATCAACCAATCCGGCATGGCTACAAGCAGATAAAACTGCAAGGAAAGTCACTATGTCTGGTTTTGCATTAATGGACTGCTGCATTTCACCAAACAGCTTCAAAGCTTCTAAAGCTTGACCATGAGACCCATAAGCTGTGATCATTGACGTCCATGACACAACATCTCTCTCAGGCAACTGATGAAAAATATTAAGTGCTTCGTCTACTGCACCACATTTAGCATACATGTCAAGTAGAGCCCCCATAACTACTTCATTGGTTTCCAACTTACTCTCTATGACGTGGTTGTGAATGTCCTTACCCTGTTCCAAGGCTGCTAGTTGTGAACAAGCTGGTAAAACACTAGTATATGAAATGGCATCTGGTTTAATACCAGCTTCTTTCATTTCATAGAAGATGCCAAGAGCATTGAAATAATTGCCTACTGTCACATATCCAGAAATCATGACATTCCATGAAACTGCATTATTCTTGGGCATCATTTCAAAAACATTTTCAGCAGATCCAACCCATCCACATTTGAAGTATAAATCAATTAAGGAGCTTTCAGTAAAGATGTCAGCCTCTATTTTGTTTCTTACTATATATCCATGTATGAATTTTCCGTGTTGCAGTTGGGCTGATCTTGAACAAGCCATTAATATGCTGGTTAAAGTAGTCAAAGTGGGTTTAATTCTTTCCTCGTTCATCCTTTTAAAGAGTTCCATGCATGATCTACTGTCACCTTTTAAACTGTATCCTGCAATCATGGAGTTCCATGAAACCACAGTCTTTCTTGAAATGTGCTCAAAAACCTCTATAGCCATGTCTAAACAACCGCACTTTCCATACATGTCCACAAGAGCAGAGCTGATGAAACCATCCAACTCAAAACCATTTCTCACCAACTCCATGTGAATGTCCTTCCCTCTTTCCAAATCTAAAAGCCTTGCACACGATGAAATAACAGTTGTGAGTGTCACCGCGTTAGGCTCAAACCCAGAACCTCTCATTCTTTCAAACAATTCCAACGCTTGTTTAGCTTGCCCATTTTGATGATAACAGGAAATCACCGTATTCCAACATGCCACATCCCTCTCAGGCATTTCATCAAACAGCTGTATAGCATACTCAAAAGCGTTGCATTTTGCATACATGCTCACAAGAGCACTGGCCACAACAATATCATTTGCAAAACCAGTTTTTATCAAATGGGTATGAATCATTTTACCACAACCAACTCTACCCAACCCACCACAGGCCTTTAGAACACTTGGGTAAGTGTAACTATCAGGTTTCAAATATGGACAACGCAATAGCCTCTCATACAGCTCAAGAGCTTCAATGAACATGAAGTTTTTGGTGTAAGCAGCCAAGAGGCCATTCCACAAAGAGATGTCTAATGGGTTATCAATGGTTTGGAAAACAAGCTTTGCAGAGTCATACGAATGGCAAGAAAAGTAAAAGTTGATGAGGCTTTTGTAAATGGCAGTGTTGGTTTGTAAGCCGAGAGAAACTATCTTTTGGTGGATTAGCTTGCCTTGCTTGAGTGATTTAGAACCTATGCATGCTCTTAAGAGAGATAATAGCTTTGTGGTTTCCATTCAATTACTAATAGTAGTACCGAAAGATAGTAAAAATGGAAATGAAACTGCATGAAAAATAGGCACATAAGTATAAGCACATAAACTATGAGATACATGAATCCGTAGCGACAAGAGAGAGAGATTTACGTTAAACAAAAACAAGCGGCCTGCATGGACACCACAGAAGTATTCACTTCTCAACTTTTTAATGGGAATTTGGGAAATGAAGGCCAGGATAATTTATAGTGATATTTACATATATTATTTAAATAAGTCATATAATTTATTAAAAAATTCATGAATGATTTCTTCAATAGCCCACGTTATGGGTCAAAAGAAAAATAGTTTTGAACTAGCTTTTAGGTGTATAGTTTTTATTACCAAATTAAATTAAAAAATATAACTATATTAACAAATAATGTTATTATTTCAAAGAGGTTTTTTTTATAAGACAATTTCAAGGATAATTAAATTCAATACACTTATATGTTTAAATTTATTTGGAAAATAAGTTACAACATTTTACGAAATTTTTTGTACCTAAATTTTACCAATTTTTTCATTCCTCTTTATGTATTTGTAAATATAATGAAATTAAATTGAGAAAATAAAATAGTATTAATTAGTAATTAGATAAGTTGAGGTGGAAAGCAATAAATATTTAATAATGATGATATGGATACTATTTTTTTAACCGTGAGAAAACTTGAATCCCAAGCCCGACTCAATACAACTTCAGGAGGCCTAAAGGCCCTGATCATTTCGAATAATATTTTTTTATATATAAAATAAGCAAATATATACGTTCAACTTTCTATATGATAATTTTTTTTAAAAATTAAAATACATTTTCTTACTCTCTCGTAGTACAAAATTAATATTGAAATTGTTGTATTCAAATTTTGTTAATATCCTAAACCACTTTTCCCAAAAAAAAAAAAAAAAGTCAGTAAATATGAGATATATTATGTTTTAAAGTGGGTATAAAAATGTGATATAATTGTCTAAATAACATATAGGCTATAGCATATGAGTCCAAATCTTTTATCCCAATTTTCCTGCTCCACCTTATACTCCACAAATAAAAACTTGACACATGTTTACCTATTTAATTAAATTCTATTTTTTTTTCTTATTTCAAACACTTTATAAATAAATAAATAACCAAATACATTCCCACCACTACCACTGGATTGAATCTGAGTGTTCAGCTATAGCTTGCTCTTCACTTTGCAACATAATAGCAAGTTGCTCATAAGTGATAGGATCACTCTTAGTCCGAATTGCTGAGCAGAAGTGAGCAAATTCCCTAGAAGTCCTCTGAGCACTATACAAATCAATTCTTCATTGTCCACAACAACACCAACAACAAGAAGTTTATCTCGAGCAATCTTGATTTTCTACAAGAAGTTGTTTACATAATCATTACCTTTCTTGAGACTTTGCAACTCAAGCTTAAGGTTCAAGATATTTGCTCTAGAAGTGGAGGTGAACCTTTGTTCCAGAGTACTCCAAACTTCTCTTGAACTTGTGATACCAACAACAAGTGAGAAAACTTGTGGTGACAAAGTAGAATTAATCAAGGAAAGCAAAGCTTTATCCTTGATCTTCCAAGCTTGGAAGTTAGGATTCACAACAAAAGTTGCATTTCCTGCACTATCAAGCACATAAGGTGATGGTTTTGCAGCAGTACCATCAATGTGCTCAATCAATGAATAAGCCTCTAGTATTGTGAGTAGCTAATGCCTCCATGGAATATAGTTGGTGTAATCCAACTTGATTGACATGAGGTTTGACATATTTGACAGTAACAGTAATGGAGATGGTGATTAAGAAAAGGATTGCGTTGTGGAAATCGAAGTAGTGTGTGTAGATTGAGTTGTATCTGCTAAAGTTGAAGCCATGGATCTTATAGCTTTGATACCATGAAAGATTTTGGAGCTTATGAGAGGTTAACAATGGCGGAAGGGTATAACAGAAAAGAGAGAGAGAGAGAAAATGATCCTTACTCAGCAACTGAAAAATGATTATACAAGCTCAAAATTACAGTGAATAACTTAGGCTTTATTTATAAGATCCTGATTAGATAACCTCTGGCACCTTCCATCTAAAAGACCCATAACTACCCTATAATAGACTCTCCGTGATTTCAGGATTGACAGTTACCATAACTGTTACAAAACTACAGCTCATCTTCAAGATACACACTAACCATCAACCTGGACATCGAAGAGGGAGAACAGAGTTTGAATCTCTTAACATTGTAGAAGACTCAAAACGGAACCGTTCTATTAAAACTAAACGTCACCGTTTTCCTATTACAACTTACAACTTAAGAAGCTCATTTAACACACCAACACCGTATTGTACTAGCCGTTAGAAACTAGATGTTGATCTTCTTCTTCTTCCAATTTCAAACTCTGTTTTCCAGATTCAGTACTCTCTTTAACATCCCCCCTCAAAACCATGGGGGTCTATAGACACCATGATTTTGGAGCGGAGAAAAATAAAATAGGAAGGAGACAAGCTCTTAGTAAACACATCAGCCAATTGATCACTAATAGCTATATATTTGACTTGAAGATCATGGCGTAAAACCTTCTCACGAACAAAGTGATTGTCAACTTCCACATGCTTGGTATGAGCATGAAAGATAGGGTTGGAAGCAATGGCCAGAGCAGAGACATTGTCACACCAAAGCTTCGGAGGAGAAGGAAGAAATAAACCAAGATCCCTCAAGACCTGACGAAGCCAATAAAGCTCAGCAGCAGTGGAGGCCAAAGCACGATACTCAGACTCTGTGGAAGATCTTGAAATAGTGTCCAGTTTCTTAGCACTCCAAGTAATAGGATTAAAACCCAGATACACAATGTACCCAATGGTAGAACGACGATCAAAAGGGTCCCTTGCCCAATTAGTATCTGAAAAGGCAGATAGAGAAATAGGGCCAGATTGAAGAAAAACCCCAAAATTGAGAGTCCCATTAAGATATCTGAGTATGCGTTTAGCAGCAACCATGTGAACATCAGTGGGAAAAGACATGAATTGACACACCTGTTGGACAGAAAATCTGAGGTCAGGGCATGTGAAAGTTAAGTATTGCAAAGAACCAACCAAACTTCTATATTCATGGGGATTGGAAAGAACAAATCCTTCATGAGGCACCAATCTGAGATGTGGAGCACAAAGAGTGTGAGCAGGCTTAGATGACTGCATATTAAGCTTAAAAAGAAGATCCTGAGCATATTTGGACTGACTAAGAAATAAACCCTAGTGATTTGGAGACCAAGAAAATAATGAAGAGGGCCCAAATCCTTCAATTTAAAAGCAGTACCAAGCTGAGAAATCAATGAAGACAGAAACTGAAGACAATTGCCAGTCATGACAATGTCATCAACGTACACCAAAAGATAGACAACCAACTTCCCTTATCTGAGAAAGAACAAAGAAGAATCTGCCAGAGAGGCTTGAAATCCCATATGCAACAACTGAGTAGAAAATCTCTCAAACCAAGCTCTAAGAGCCTGTTTGAGACCATAGAGAGATTTCCAGAGCCTGTAAACATGGTTTAGATACTTGGGATCAACATAACTAGGTGGCTGAACCATGTATACTTCCTCTCTCAAAAAGCCATGAAGAAATGCATTGCTTACATCTAGCTGCCGAAGAGGCCAATTAAATTGAACAGCCAATGAGAGAATGATTCTAACAGTAGGTGGTTTGATCACAGGACTAAAAGTCTCTTCAAAATTAACTCCATATTGCGGGTAAAAGACCTTAGCCACCAATCTAGCTTTGTATCTAGAAATACTACCATCATTATTGTGCTTGAGCTTATAAACTCATTTGCACCCAACCAAATTCTGAGAAGGTGAAAGAGGAACCAAAGTCCAAGTACCTTGTCTTTGAAGTGCAACAAATTCATCATCCATAGCTGAGCACTACTGAGGATATTGAGCAGCAATTCTGTAAGAAGGAGGCTCAATAAGAGTGTAATAAGGCTTGTGGACAGATTTTGGGGAGCTAGCCTTGGTAGTCTTGACTGCAGAAGTAGGCTGAGCAGCAAAAGCTTTAGGCTTATGGATACCAACTTTAGACCTAGTGACCATAGGATAAGTATTGGGGGCTGAATGAGCTGGAACAGGTACCTATGGGATGGCACTGATAGAAGGGACAGTCAAGGATTGATTAGATATAGAAGTGGGGTTGGATTGAGGTGAAGGAAAAGGAGAGGGATTAGGCATAGAAGTGGGGCTGGATTGAGGTGAAGGAAGAGGAGAAGGTTGAGTATGACTGTGAGAAATTGATAAAGGAGTAGACTGACCAGGAGAGGAGGACTCAGGTAATGATGAAGGGGTAGGACTAGACTGGGAAATAGACTGAGAGATAGAAGGAAAAAGAGGTATAGGAATCTATGAGGCAAGATTGGAAGTAGGACTAGAAGATAAAGACTGAAAGGTATAGAATTCAAACTCATTAAACAAGACATGTCTTGTAATATAGATCCGAGAAGAAATAGGATCCTGACAGATATAGCCTTTGGTAAAGGCTGGATACCCTAGAAAGATACATGTGGTTGTGTGTGGTTGAAGCTTATGGGTATTGTAAGGTCATAAGAGGGGAAAACAGACACAACCAAAGGTTTTGAGATGGGTAATATCTGGTTTTGACAGGAAAAGAATCTCCCAAGGTGATTGATTATTGAGATTAAGTGTGGGAAGCCTATTAATAATATGAACAGCTGTAGATACTGCATAAGACCAATAAGACTGAGGCAATTTAGAGTGAGATAACATGGTAAAGGCACACTCTACAATATGTCTATGTTTTCTTTCAGCCACCCCATTCTGTTGGGGTGTATGAGGGCAAGAAAACTGATGTACAATCCCATGAGAAGAACATAAGAGTTTGAAAGCATTAGAAGTGAACTCACCTCCATTATCTGTTCTCAAAGTTTTAATTTTGGAATTCATCTGATTTTCAATAGTAGCTTTAAAGAACTTAAAAACATCAAAAACATCAGACTTATGTTTTAAGAGATAAAGCCATGTGAATTTGGAATAGGCATCAACAAAGAGAACATAATACTGAAAATCATTAATAGAAGTAACTGGAGCTGGACCCCAGACATCAGAATGGACCAATTCAAGAGGACTAGGCGCATGAAAATCAGATGTAGGAAAAGGAAATTGATGCATTTTACCATTAAGACAATGTATACAGTGAGATACAATTCCATCATTTGGTAAAATACAAACTACATCATTAGAAGAAAGTGCGGTACTAAGCACCTTTTTACTTGGATGACCTAACCTATGGTGCCACCAAAGCCATTCATTTGATCTATTTACATGGAAAACAGATGACTGAAACTATGGAAAAGATGAAGTCTGTGATGATGCAGTGGGATTGGCAGAAGTGTTGATAGAAGGTGATTTGATGAAGTTCTTTGAGTAGATTGGATACACTCCATTCTCACTCAAGCCCTTGTAGAGGAGTCTTCCCATAGGAATATCCTGAATTTTAAGTTCATGAGCATCAAAATGACAAGAATAGTTATTGTCAAGACAGAATTTGTGTACTGAAAGTAGATTCATAGCTATCCTAGGCACATGAAGGACATTTTTGAGGATGAAGTTATGATATTTAGTAGACAAAGTTCCATTACCTATATGATTGATAGGGAGAGACTAACCATTGCCCACAGTGACTTGTTCAGGACCTTTGTATTGAGACTGAAGAGAAAAGTTGTTGAGGTTTGCAGTAAGATGATCAGAAGTACTTGAATCTGCAAGCCAAGGATCTTGATTGTTTGTGATGGCTGCATTAGAAGCACTAGCCATGGCAGCAAGCTTGGTAGGAGGATTCTTGCCTTGAAATTCAAAATCCATCCTATGATAATAGTCCAAAGTTTGATGGCCTAATTTCCCACAGATTTGGCAAGATGGACGATCAAATTTGTAATTCTGAGAAGAAGTTGAGCCTTGATTCTGAAAATTCTGTGGAGAAAAATTCTAAAAGGAATGAGTATGGTTGGCACACTGTGGACCACCATTGTGATTAAACCTGCCTCCTCCTCTGCCTCTATTGGGTCACCGCTAGCAAATATTGTTGGCGCCAATAGAAAGAGATCGCCGGTGCCATCAACACTAGCGCTCACGGCCAACCACCGCCTCTTTGTTCAAGGCACTGCCTTTATGTTTAGCAAACTCAAATATTAAATTCCTATTGTTTTGAGCCTTTTGACAAAGAGGCTGCCTCTATGTTAAACAAACCAAAACAAAGTTTGATCTTTGTTTGTAACTATTTCTTGCCTTTACTGTTTCTGCTTCTATGTTCAACAAACCAAAATAAATTTTGATTTTTGTTTGTAACTATTCCTTGCCTTAACTGTTTCTGCAGGTTTCCTCTTCAATCATCAAGGCACCGAAATTTTCCTTTTTGCTTCTTAAATTTTGAATCACAACAGATTGCAAGCCTAGCTAGAAAAGTTTACGCTTTCTAAGTTTCAATTCAAACCAACGAAGCAATTTGGAGGTTTGGTCTACAAAGACGTAGATCTAGGAGAAACGGTGAGGTGGGCTTATTTTGAAGGCAGGTAAGCAGGTTGACGACAGTCTTATACAGAAGAGAGAGGGGTTCATGACGTTGACGGCGATGTGTAAGTTTCTTTTTTATTTATATTAGGTAGGCATCCGAAATAAGAAAAAAAAAAAGAAATTAATTAAATAAGTAGACATGTGTCAAGTTTTTATTTGTGCAGCATAAAGTAAAGCAAGAAAAGTGAGACGTAAGTTTTGAACTCATAGCCTATAGGTAAAGCCGGCCGTGATTGAACCCACCTCTCTCTCTCTCTCTCTCTCTCTCTTTATATATATATATATATATCTTGAAATGTAAATTGTAATTAGTTTTCGTTTACTTAGATGGGTGACAACATCAGTTATCTTCGCAGAACATGTAACTATGTATTATGTAAGCCTAATTGAAAAAGAAGATGAGAGACAAATAAAGAAGAAGATGCACTTGTAAATGTACATAACAGCTGCCTTTAATATGGCTTGAATGAATTTATAAACCGTAAAGGGGAAAAAAAAATCTGCAGATACATTCGCTTATGGAATTTACATAGCAGCCACAAGAGCCAGCAACCTACTAAGAATTTACATTTCTCACCCTCAACCCCCACACAAAGGCACATATAGGGAAAAAATGGCAAGTAAAATCAAGTAGAAAAAAATATCAAAGAAAAAAAGGGGACATACAAAAACACAATCAAACCCCTCTAATTCTCTCCTTATACCAAACCTTGCTTCCATCCAACTAATTCTATAGCAGATGGAAGCCAAAACTAATCAATTAGTATGGCCTCTCAGTAAGTCAAGCTGTAATCTGGAAAATACCATTTCATTTACAGATGATTGTTTCAATATGTCAATGAGACAAGTCCTCACTCCCAACACCAACATTTGACTTGTCAGCCATGCGCACATTGTATTGTTTGTATACTCTATCCCGGTTCTCTGCCCACCATTGTTCTGCTTGTGTCTCACTAAACCGCTTCCGACTGCATGCATCATTAATAAGGTTTACATTTGTTACAGGGGGAAGATCATGATATAATCAACTCTCAGGACTCAATTAAGGAAAATTAAAGTAAAACCCCCAAAAAAGAAAGGATTGGGGAAAAAAGTTGGGTGGGGGGGATATAATCATCAACACAAAGTCTAATTTCACATCAACTATGTACTATCAAGCACAGACTGCAAGTGCAGGTTTGATGGCCTGGTTAGGATTTAATGTAGACAAAGGGCATCATATCACCAGATGAATCAGCTTGGACATCTCGATTACCAGGAAAATGTTGCATATTATTTAAATAGTAAGAAAACTGCATTGAAGATAATGTACCTGAAGCGAACTCGCTTGAGATCCTTGACTCCTCCTGGTAAGGAGGTTAGTGTAATATATACACCAGGCTCATCTTGCTCAACCCATTCATTGTCAAGGCGAGATTCACTTTCTTTCACTCTGCCTCCATTTCTAGTCGTTGCATCAGAATGGGCTTGTTTGTTATGACCTAAATTACGGTTACTGTTGGTGGTTGATCCATTAGAAAGCAACTGGTTGTTTGATCCATTTGAGTCTGGTTCTTGGAACACTGCTTGACCATTCATTCGGTCAATAGAAGCATTAGAAACTTCGTTGGAAGCAGGGCTGGAGCCAAAGGAAGAAAGAGAAGGTGATTTGGTATTCCGAGCTGCTCCCACAGGCAGCCTTTCAGCCATGTCCTTCAACTATTCAGCATAAGAAAAAGAAAAGTATTAGCTACCAATAAAAGCTCAAGTAACAACAGCCCAATAGCTTCAGTTAGCAAGCACTTTACTGGATCAAGTCCTAGATGCAACTTAAGAAATTTCTTGGTACAAGGTTACCTTGGGTTATTAGTAACTGGTAACTAAAATCATGCCACATGAATTTTAAGTTTTCAAATGCATATAATTTACAGTATAAAAACTAGAACCCTATCAAGGATAACCAAGCATTAAAGATTCCATCAATATCCAATGAAAACAAAAGTGAAAAACAAACCAACTCATCTCTGAATATAATGAACTCTATATACATTTGATGCCCCCCTAATCAAAGCTACCTTTACAGAACTTTGAGGAAGTCTAGAGGTTTAACAATATAAGCCTCAATAAATGTCCCAGCAAAAACAATTTACCAAGCTGAAATACAACATTACTTTAACCTCATTAACAAAAATGATGTTCTACCTTGAGCAGGGTGGCGTGACCACTTTCAGCTCAATATACTATAAAGATTACATCAAGCACTAGAGAAACAGAATGGAGGCATTGGTAGATTACAACTTAACAAGAAAAACTGGTAGTAGCAAAATCATTTACAAGTTAGTGCTGTGACTGACAAATTCTCTCTTTCTGCATCAGTGACTAGCAAGTAGTGAATGTGTACAGGGACAGTTAAAAACACACGACAATAGAGCCTCATGAGAATTAAGGAAAGGCAAATTCAAACCAGTGTATTTGGTGTCAGTGTTTTTGACAAGTTTATGATCTGACAAAATTAGAGTAGAAAGCACATTTCAACCTGTCCTGGCTTTGGTTTTCTACATGCTCCACATATCACTAATTTTTTTAGATACAAAGTTACTAAATTTTTTAGATAAAATAACAAACATATAGCTGTAGATAGTAATATGATTGTTATTATACATATTTTTTGTTTGACAGATAATCAAATTCATTACAAAGAATAATAAAGGGTTTTTGGACGTCCAGGGGATAAAACAAAAGAAATAATTCACTTTCTTCCACATGACATTTGAAGGAACAAATATAACACTAAAAAATGAAGTATTTGCAAAGCAAAAAGAGTATTGTTCCCAGTTAGGAGAAATTCTGGAATAGAAAATAGGAATTACTGCAGATAATTTAATTTCATCTTCTTTTTTAACTGAATGTCCTTTAAACAGGAACTAGAGATATATGAAATTGACTAAATGGAAATGCTTTAGGGGGGAAAAAAGACTCCTCCTTGTTGCCATGCAGAACATAACTGGTAGATTTCATGTGCACGGTAATCCAAAATCCCATAATATTAAACATCAATCTTACTTGGGCTGTAAGTGATTTGATTACATCCTTTGCTACTCTACATTTTTCAGCTTCATCCTCTGCAAATGCTAATGCTTCTTTTAGCTGTTTGGTTGTTCTATCCAGCTCAATTTCTTGAAGTTGTGCTTTGCGAGTGAGATTTTCCACCTACAAATAAATATTGGTCAGAAATAATGGACAAATATAAAACTGAGCCAGTTCTATATGCTTCTTAGGTCATGGAAAGAGGAATTTAAGTTGTAAGCTAGAGATATCAACTACAACTTTTATCGCTAAGTAAAAGCTTAAAATCAGTTCTTTATGCAAACGATCAAAGTAACTGATCATTTCAATATGTATGAATTATTTAATTTTGTCATATATATATATATATATATATATTTGATAGGTAATAGAAGTTTTATTGATTTCATGCAATCATTTTCTGTTTCTGTTTGATTTGTTTGTATTTGTTTCTAGTACAATTTGTTTATCATCGTGAACATGTACTTTTTTTAATGAAAATATCTATTACCTATCCAAAAAAAAAAAACAAGTATGACGTGTTCACGATGATGAACACATTGTACTTGAAACAATTAGAAAAATATCAATAAGAAATGCTAACAGATTGTTTTTTTTTTTTTTTTGGATAAGTAAGAAAGATGTATATTCAAGAAGCTACCTCATGAAAACAACATAAGGCAGAACAAAGGATACAGGGAAGGAAACAAACATGAAAAAACAACAGAACAAACATCAACCAACAAAGAACTAAGAACAAAGAAGAGAACTAAGGAACAAAGGGAGAGAATCACTAGAGGTGAGTCTCCAAGCCCTAGACCAATAAAAAAGAGAGCCACTAAAGAAAGCGAGCAAATGGTCATCGGATTTATCCATGTCCTCAAAAGTTCGCCAGTTTCGCTCCCTCCAAATACACCACATTAGGCACAGTGGGGCTAAATTCCAAATGCTAGAAAAGTGTTTTCCCAACCAATTCCACCAACCAAAAAGCGTATCTGCAACCGATCTTGGCAAAACCTAAGAAATCCCAAAAGATCTGAAAACCAAGCTCCACAGCTGATGAGCTTTGTCACAATGGAGTAGCAAATGATTCACCGTCTCCCCGCTACAGCGACAAATAATGCACCAGTCACCAAATCAAAGCCTCTACCCCGCAGATTGTCCCCTGTAAGAATCTTCTCCCAAACTGCATTCCAAACAAAGAAAGAGACGCGTGGAGAAGCCTTAACCTTCCAAATACCTTTCCAGGGAAAGATAATAGGCAAGGGACTACGAAACTTATTGTAGAAAGAGCGGATATCAAAATCCCCCTTTTTCGACAACTTCCACCTCATACGGTCTCCGTGTTCAGATTTAGGTAAATTAGAACCCAAGGTTCGAAAGAAATCCTCCACCTCACCTTACTCCCAATCATTTGGATCCCTGAGTAATCGAACATTCCAGCTTCTCCGAGCCTCAGTCCCTAACCTTTCGAGAGAAGAGGCCACAAATGCCTCTCTATTATAAGCTATCCCATACACAACCGGGAAGGAAAGATGGAGTGGTAACTCCCCACACCACTGATCTGTCCAAAATTTCACTCTATCTCCCAAGCTTACCTCAAACTGAATGAATCTACTAAACACCTCCCAGCCTTTTCGGATACTTCTCCATAAACCACACCCATGGACACCCCTACCCAACTTGGAAGACCAACCCCCCCACTCTTCCCCAAACTTCAAAGCTACAACCCTCCTCCAAAGACGAGTCTCCTCAACCCCAAACCGCCATAACCATTTTCCTAATAAAACTTGATTAAAAGTAGTTATTTTCCTTATTCCCAAACCACCATTCACCTTAGGAGCACACAACTTATTCCACCCCACCAAATGAGCCTTCGAATCCCCCCACAAGAAGTCTCTTTGCATCTTCTCAATCTTATTAGCCACATGCGAGGGGATGGTAAAGAGAGATAAATAATAAGTAGGTAGGCTAGCTAGTGTACTCTTAAGCAACGTAAATCTTCCACCTTTTGACAAATACAACTTCTTCCACCCAGCCAACTTCCGCTTAATTTTCTCCAAGATAAGATTCCAAATAGAGGGGGACTTATGGGAAGCCCCCAACGGCATACCAAGGTAGGTCATAGGCAATGTCCCAATCCTACAACCCAGAATCTCAGCCAAAGCATGCAAATTATTAACCTCCCCAATTGGAACCATCTCGCTCTTCAAGACATTAACCTTCAAACCTGTCACAGCCTGAAAACAAAAGGAGAAGCATTCGAACATGAAGAATTTTCTCCACTTCCGCATCACAAAACCGAATAGTATCATCCACAAACAAAAGATGCGAGACACATGCCCCTTCCCCCCGTCTACCATTAGCCTTAAAACCCCTGATCAAGCTAGCACCTTCGACTCTTTTCAACATCCTGCTTAAAACCTCTATAATAACCAAAAACAGCATAGGAGATAACGGGTCCCCTTGTCTCAGACCCCTCGTGCTCCTAAAAAAATCACCTGGAGCCCCATTAATCAACATAGAGAATTGGACAGTAGAAATACAAGTGCGAATCCAACCACACCACTTTTCCCCAAAGCCCATTCTCTTCAATAGATCTAGAAGAGCCTCCCAATTCACATGATCATAAGCTTTCTCAATGTCTAGCTTACAAATAACCCCCGGAGTCTTACTCTTCACTCGACTATCAACACACTCATTGGCAATAAGGACGGAATCAAGAATTTGTCTACCTCCCACAAAACTATTCTGAGACTCAAAGATTAGTTGATCTAAAACCAACTTCAAACGATTTGCCAAAACCTTAGACAATATCTTGTACAAGCTCCTCACCAAGCTAATAGGCCTGAAACCTCGAATATTAGAAACATCATTCTTCTTAGGAATTAAGGCTATGAAAGTAGCGTTCAAAGATTTCTCAAACTTACTGTGAAGATAAAACTCCTCAAAAACAGCTAAAATATCTCTTTCCACCACTCTCCAACAATGGTGAAAAAAGGCCATTGAGAAACCATCTGGACCTGGAGCTTTATCTCCAACCAACTCCTTGACAGCTAGAAGAATCTCCTCCTCCTCAAACCTCCTTTCAAGCCAGCCCTCTCCGACCCGTCTATCTGATCAAACTCCAAACCTTCCGCAAAAGGCCTCCACTCCTCTGCCTCCTGATACAAATTTTTATAAAATTGTACCACCTAAGCCGCCACCTCGGACTCCTCCTCATAAATCACCCCATCCACCTCCAAAAAGCTTAGATGGTTAAACCTTCTACGGGAGTTAGCCACCCTATGGAAGAATTTGGTATTATTGTCTCCTTCCTTAATCCATAACATTCTTAATTTCTGTCTCCAAGAGATTTCTTCCAACGAGAGAAAATTCTCTACTTCAGATCTCACCACAACTCTCTCACATGTCTCTGCATCAGAGAGGCCAAGCTCCCCTTCCTTGGCATCTAGCAATTTCAAAGTCTCCAGTAATTGAGACTTTTTGCGTCCGACATGACCAAACTCCGAACAATTCCACTGAATGATATCTTCTTTCAAGGCCTTCAATTTTTTGGCAAACACAAAACTAGGAGTTCCTGAGAAAGAGTGTCGATTCCACCAAGAATGAACTCTTATCCAAGAACCCGTCCGTCTTTAACCACATATTCTCAAACCTAAACGGACTTTTCCCCCTCGCCATTCCCCATACCTCCACTAGGATTGGGAAATGATCAGAAATAGGGCGAGGTAAAATCCGCTGGATCACATCTGGATAGTGCTCCTCCCAATCGTGAGACACCAAAACTCTATCTATCCTAGACATCGAAGGTTGATCTGAGCCACTAGACCAGGTATAGCTCCCTCCCTCCAAAGGCAGATCAATCAAATTAAGGTCCTCAATAAACTCCGAAAAAAGTTCCATAGCTGGAGTGAGACGGGAATTACCCGACCGTTCACTTGAAAAACGAACAATATTAAAATCCCCGATGCAACACCATGGGATGTTCCAATATTGCTGAATACCAACCAACTCGTCCCACATTAGCCCCCTCGCATTGTTGTCAATTGGGCCATAAACCCCAGAACACGCCCAGCTGAAGCCATCCCCCACCCCTTTCCACCAAACAGACACAAAAAAGGAACCCACCATAAACTCCGACCTCTCTAAGACCCTCCTATCCCACATCATCAAAACCCCGCCAGCCGTTTGGACAGCATCTAAAGCCACCCAATCCACATAAGGACAACTCCACAAGGTGCCAACCATTTGTTTATCCAAGCCAGTAAGCTTAGTCTCTTGGAAACATATTACATCACACTTCCACTCACGCAATAAATTTTTCACTATCGAACGTTTCCAATAGTCATTCAAACCCCTAACATTCCAAGAAAGAATTTTAAAATTCATAAAGACGAGAAACCCAACTGAAATATTAGCTTAGCAGCCAACACTCTACCTACCATCATAATTAACCGAAGAATGCAAATTCCTCAGCTCTCTCAACCCTTTATCCTTGTTATTAATGGCAGCTTTTCTAGGAACTATAACTTTCCTGTTCAACACTTTGGCATCCTCCGTCTCCTTCTCAATCCTTTGTAGCAAAGCAATACATAACTTCTCATGTTGACTTAGAGGCAGCCCCACCAGTTTACTAAAACCAGGAAGTTTGTTCTTTACCCAACTAGAGATATCCGACGTATTTACACACTCCAATGCCTCATTACCATAGTTCAACTCTGCTGACACAGGCAACCCAAAGGGAGTGATAGACATCAGAGGGATTGCTAGGCTATCCTCTCCACCCAAACCCATATCCGAATGGCTCAATTCTCCCACCACCAAAGCACTCGCCCCAGGGACATCGCACATTGCCTTCGTGGGTATCTCCGCTAAACTGGACAGATCCTGTTCCAAGGCATCTTTCAGCCTAAGGTTGGCACAGCTGTCCCAGCCCCTTTTGACCCCATCGTTGACACCCATAACCACAAGTCCCTCGATAAGCTCCAAAAGAAACCAGAAAGGAAAAGCTCAACCGATGACCGCGAAATCACCGTATCAAACTTACCCGGTGACACCGTGAGCTTATCGGAGCTAGTTCCAGCGGGGAAGGTGCCGTCGGCAACCGTCGGAGGCCCAACGCAACGGTCCGGCACCTCTGGCTCAAGGTTGAAGGACTGGGGAAGAGCCTTGGAGCACACTACTGACGTCGAAGCCTGGGCTGAGTTTCCATCACCATTCAGAGAACTCTCGCCCACTTCCAATACACTTGGGCCCGGGAAAGTTGAATTAAAAGGACTCTTATGCGTGTCGGTCAGCAATGGGCTTGAGCCCAGGCCCAAAACATGCATATCTTCAGCCTTTTTGTTTCCTCGTGCAACCCATTTAAGGGCCTTTGGTGCTTCCTTATTGCAGACCCTATCCACTACCTGTGATACCCCTCTAAACATCGTATCTCCCCCTTTCTTTCTATCCCAAAAAACTTGTCTGCTCCGTATCACATCAACCTCCACAATAAGACCTCTTCCTGACCAGCAAGATCTTCTGGCATCACTCTTCTTCCCTTTTTATAATCTTTTGAATTCAAACTGAAGTTTGGGCAGCGTATCCTAGTGTCTACCAGATTTTGCTCACCTACCTCTACCTCCTCATTAATGCTCTACTCCCTCCTGTCCCCTCCCACCACCTCCACCTTATCAGACTTGCCCACCGGAAAATCCCCCACTTTGGCACCTTTAAGTCTTAGATTCACCCCCTTCTCCTTCTCTCCTAACTGTGTCATCTTCCCCTTGGCTGTGAAACCTAGCTGCTTTAGTTGCTTTCTATCCTCTATTCTTCCATGAGAGCCTTGCACAACTTCTGCAAAAGTTCTAGAGTTTTGAGCCTCCAAGTTATACCTACGCACCTGAGGAATAAATTTTGGAAGACCATATCCACCCACCGCATAATGGGATGGGTTCAGCAACTTTCTTAGTTCAAGACCAAAAGCCCTCCAACCAAATTTCTCTTTGCCTTCAGGGATAATAATCGATCTCCTAGACCCACCAGCTTTGAGCTCAGTCAATAGCAAGAGCTGACCAGAAGAGTTGAAGCTCCTTTGGAGAGTAAAGGCAGTGTCACCTTCTCTGAAAATAAAAAACTGTTTGGAACTCTCCCCAACAACAAGTTCTTCAATATTATTCATCAGCCAATGTGCTGCATTCTTGCCCATGAAAACTGATCTCATAAAGAATTAGCCCCTCTCAAAAATCCGTAGCAAGAAATAACGTCCCCCTTCCTCTAAAACTAATTGAAAGAATTTGGACTCAATAAAGAAACTGCGAACTCCCCCCATGACTCTTCCACCAGACTTGTTATTGTTTATTTCGCTATAGTTTTGATTATAAATACATTTTCTTCTATAGTTTTGTAGGGTTCTAAAGCTTTCAAGCTTGGCGGCCCTTTGCTCTATGTATAAGTCTACTCTCTTGCTTTTGCTTTGTTCTCTTGGCTGCCTCTCTCTGTTGTGTTGTATTATAAACATGTCAGTGAAACAGATTGTAGAAAATCAGAAATAGAAATACATTGCGTAAAACCCCAAATACAAGACCACTCAAACAAAGTCCCAACTAGCATAGACATCAACTGATCTGAGGGTCTCTCAATATCTTCAAAAGTACGTATGTTACAAGGAAAACTCGTGCTCATGCTCTGGTGTCTGACCCCTCATACAATCACGTATAAAATAATTAGCTTCAATCGCCCATGGCATTTGCAGATTCAGACAATGTTATACGTTTCTCTGTGTCTATGTGTGCATGTGTGTGTGTGTGTGTGAGTTAATGTATATATACATATAGTAAATTTTTTCACTTGGCGTATTGTTCTATTATATGGGAACATATCCTCAAACATATATAATATATCATCATAAATTCACAAAGGCACATGCCAAACACAATACTGCCATCGTGATCAAGTGGTACCACTTTGGCACGAGGAAGGTCTTTAGTTCAACCCATGGGAGAAGGGATAGGTATGGGCCTGGGAATTATACCCACACTCTGTGGCCTACATTTTTACATTTTGAAAAAGATTCACAAAGAACAGTACAGCCAGGTCCTTGTTTATAGATGTATGAGAGTTATATATATATATACATATATATATATATATATATCTGTGTTGAAACATGACTCTTGAAACCAGTCCTCAAGCATAAATGTAAGTCTTTTAGAGACCAAAAATTAAAGGTAAACTTTGCATCTGTGTGTTACACCTAACTTGCCATCATATAAATAGCCCATAAAATTAGATCATGAAATATCCAACCAGACCTACCAATCTCCCTACTTCTACATTTCAAAGCAGCCTCCAGAATGGCTCCTACATGTTTTAACTTTTAACATAAATCCACTTCATTATTTATTTTCAATACTGCTTAAACTGAAATGTTCTGGAATATTTCTATTTCTAAAGTTGTTTTATAAATGATTCTATGATTTCTTTAATCATAAACAGACAGGTGACGAGATACCCATTGGGTCTGCCAGAACTGCTAGGAACATACTGAATAATTGGTACATCCATCTGCAAAATTAAATCCATAATAAGCAAGAATGAGGAAAAAACGACGACTTCCATTCTGGAAAATAATGTTCAGCTGTAAGATACGAACTATTTTTTTTGGAGATGTCCATTTTACTGATAATATAGTGGTCCACTTTTTTCTTTCACCATTTCAGAATTCATTAAGATAACAGAACCAACCCATGGAGAGAGTGTGTGTGTGTGAGAGAGAGAGAGCATTTTTCAACCACATCAAACTTATATGCAGTCGATCAAGAAATATGTACAGTTTCAGCATACAGCCTACCTACTCAATTGTCCCCCATAAGATATTAGGAATACAAAGAATCCAAAAAATCTATAAGATTGGAAGGCCTACATCCATCTAATACCATCCATTAAAATAATGACGTTCCTTCTATTTCATGAAGCTTAAATAAGCTAAAGATGGCTGAATGTCTTAGCTATTCCAGAAGTCATCCCAAAACCCGAACCAGATTGATCAATTAGTTTCCATATCTATACAAACTCAGACCTGAATATGGTTGGTCAGGTTTGACGGTAAACAAATTTGGATGGCACATTTGGGACCCAAACCCACCCTTACCAATTGGTGTACCTGAGAGGCTGTATATTACTCATGTCATACTTACACAAGACAACCATTGCAATACAGAAGTAGACTTTATTGATTCTCTTTCTTTTCAACCTTTTTTGCTCAATCTCTTCTTGTCCAATTGTAATTCTTTACTTGGGCAATATTTTAGGAGAATTTTGTGTATACAAAATATAGACATGAAGTGTCTCCCTTAACTTAAAAGTTTATAACTTATGACAAGTGGGGTTCAACATATGGGATTTTAACTTTTTTTAAAAGGGAGGTAGAGTTGAGACAAGGTTTGAACTTAGGACCACAAGCTTTGATACCCTGATAAACTGCCACTAGTCCCAAAAAAAATAAACTGATAGAAAGGGTGAATTTAATTATTTAATCATTTTCTAACAACTTTTCAATATATTATTGCAATATAGTATCTTGAATACAATGGGCTTGCAGTTGCTGTTAGTGTTGCAGGAAGGTCACAAGTCATCTCCTTCACTCTCATGGACCAGTTAAAGCAATCTAGTCATTTTTCTACAGTTAATTTGCAATGCCTTTGTGAAGCTCTAGCCACTAAAATAGAAATAAATGGACAAATTGCATCTGTGACATGAATCACAATCATAGTTGCATAACATAATTCAAATTGAAAACACAGGTGTCTAAGGTCACAATTCTCTACTTTCAAGTTTCAATTCCAAGGAGGAGATAGATCTTGTTGGAACCTAGAGGCAGTGCTTTATCTAATTTAATACCTGCAGTACATAACCGTTCTTTACAGCATGAAATTTTCCATTGGTAAAAATAAAAAGATATGATAAGTAAAGCAACAAATTAGCACAAGTGAGCAATTGAAAGGTAGGGAGAACTATGTACCTGTGCTCTTAATTTAATAACCTCCTGGCTAAGGCTATCATTTGTCCTTATAGTATCATCCACAACAATCTTTGGTGAGGTAAGTCCTCCTAGAGTAGGGGTTGGTGTCGTTGAACGAGGGGGGCTGGGCCGCCTTGATATTGGGGATGTTGCTCGAGAAACAATTCTTGATCCAGGAACAGAGGCTGAGAAAAACTTCTTAGATGACCCAAATACAGGATTAAAAGATTTAGAAATATTAAGTGGTCCCCACTGGGAACTTCCATTTGGAACAGGTGAGACACGACTGCTGTTAAATTCTAGTTTCTTGTTTTTTTTAGAAGATCGGCTTTCCACTTGCTTCAAGGATTCCATCGAAGAAAATCTTGCAAGTTGCACACGAGATCTGGTATCCAACTTCTCATCTTTTTCAGTAAACTCGAGTGAACCTTGATTGATACTTCCTCTTCTGCTCACAGAAGAATGAGATGAGCCATCACCTTCAATCGTTTTCCTCAGTTTGTTAAAACAACTATCACAAACACGATAAGGTTTGTTCGGATTTGGTGCCATAGAAGCCTTAAGAGACTTCTTGCTACTGCAAGAATGACAAAAAACAAGTCCACAATTGTAACAATTGTGACGTTTTCTTTTGAAATTAAATGGAAGGCGGCAGCCAGAACACATAGACTGGTCAACACCTGAGACCCACTTATGAAGGCAGATAGCAGCGGTAAAATTAGTACCACAGGCAATACTTTTGACTTGCTTATCTCTTAGAGCTTCTACTAATGTAGGGGAATTCCTATCATCTGCATCCCCATGACCTAAACGACCATTTGCTCCCTTGCCCCAAGTATAGACTTCTGTTCTTGAAGTTAAAACTGCAACATGATAAGCACCACAAGCTATCTCCTCTACAAAACTCTTGGAAAGCTTTCCTTCAACACGAGTAGGGAATTTTCCATCAGATTGGGGGTTCCCCAACTGGCCATAAACATGACTGCCCATTGTATAGACATGACCTGAGTTTGTAAGGGCAACAGTAAGACTATGTCCACAGGCAACTTGACAAAAGTTGGGATCAACAAGGGCAGCAACACAGGTAGGCACAAGTTTTGCTTCCTTGTCACCATGCCCAAGTCGACCTTTATCCCCATCCCCCCAAGTAAACAGCTTCCCTGAAGAGCAGTTGCTGGAACTAGGATTCCCAACCATGACTTCTACAACAGCAGCTGTATGCCAAACACCACAAGCAGCTCGGACAGTGCGGAGCCCCTTAAGTGATTCTACTTCCCTTGGTATTGAAACACTTCTCCGATCTCCATGGCCCAGAACACCAAATGTGCCATCACCAAAAGTAAACAATTGTCCAGCAGAGGTCACAACAGCCGTGTGCCAGGGTCCACAAGAGACTGATGAGATATGTATGCCCTCCAAGGGCCCAGTTACTCTTTTTGGGATCCAGTGACTTACTTCATTTCCATGCCCAAGAAGGCCAAAATTGTACGTGCCATCACCCCACGTGTACAAATCACCAGAAAATGTTACAGCACATGTATGGTTCTCACCACAAGCTACAAGCTCAATGTTATTACTACTTAAGGCATCAATTAGCTTTGGCTCTACAACATCAGAATCTACTCCATGCCCAAGCCTACCTCCAGATTCCTCCCCCCAGGAGAAAATCTCTCCTTGCTTGGTTACTAAGGCAGCATGTCGTCCACCACAGGCAATGTTCTGGACATCAAGTACTACTGCAGATTCTAAGGCTTTAGGCAACAAAGAATCCATTTTGACACCAAAACAACTCCCAACTCTTTGAATTCCACCTCCAAGAACACCATCCCCTGTGCCTTCCCCCCAAAGAAAAACATCCCCCAAGGCATCAGCATCATCATGACCAGAACCTTGGCTTGATGAGCTAACCGCACTTGAGAGACTAACTCTAAAAGCATCCATTGCCATTGCCTTCATGTGGCCATGTACACTATCTGAGCCTCCAGATGACAAAGAATGTACTGAAACACTAGCAGATTCTGAAGGGAAGAAACCTTTGGGAGGAACAGTATACAATATCACATCAGACAATGCCTTATCCAGACCATTCTTGGGGGGGCTTTCATACGGACTATGAAGACGAAGGTTATCTCCACTATCCTGAATTGAGCATAAGAAGATTTTTTTTTTTTTTAAATCTGCATTTTCAACTCAAATCGGAAGCACGTATTAATCAATATAACTTTACCTTCTGCAGGCTGTCATTACTACCAAATGGAGAATTCAGAGGAGAACTTCTTCGTGTGTATGTTCTAGGACTATTTGCTTCGGAAGGAATCCCATCACTCCTTGATTCTGTTCTCCATTTCCGGTGATGACTACGTGAAATTAAGGCTTTCAAACCACTAAACCATGATTCAGCTTCATCTTTATCCTTGCAAATCTGGTCCAGGAGAATCAGATCACCAGATTAGAAACCACTTCAACAAACACAATCTTAAACCTCATAGACATGGATAAAGGAGAGAAGATGTATTAAAAGGACCATGGAATCAATAAAATGGAACTAAAAATAATAGAAATGGATGGGAATGACTACTATAAAGGAAAGTCTTACCAGATCTAGTGATCTTTCATTATATATGAGAGAAAATGACTGATATTCCTTCTCAGGCCGTGGATACCTTTGAAAGATTGGCTGGAAAATATTAGGACAGGTTCAATCAGTACACAACACAAAAACGTATGACATAGCATGAAGCTATCACAGATGGTTAAGGGCAAGACATGGAGTTGGAAAATAGACAAGAATACAACTGGAACACATGTAGACACACACAAACATAATCAATGACATAAGCTCATAAGAAATTATCAGTACCACTTCAGTCAATAAAATTTAGGACATATTCAATCTGTACACAACACAAAAACATATGACATAGCATGAGGCCATCACAGATGGTTAAAGGCAAGAAATGGAGTTGGAAAAAGACAAGAATACAACTTGAACACATATGCAGACACACAAAAACATAATCAATGACACGCTCATAAGAAATTATCAGTAACACTTCAGTCAATTAAATTTAACCAAGAAAAGGAAAGGGGGTTGGGGTGAAAAAGATGACCAATATACTCATGAATATATACAAATTTAGGATCTGAACCCAGCAAAACATCTTCATTAAAGTATATCCTCGGACGAAAGAGAACCCCATCAGTAACCATAAGCTGACACATTCAAAATAAGCGGCAATGTGTCTACAGATTCAAGATCCATGACAAAGAAACCTCTCAATGAACAATTGAAAGTTAGTGAATGATAAACAGTTTGAGGTCAAAATAGAATGGATGCTAATTTAGGATGAACTTATATTATAAGTAGATTAATATGGAAATTATGAATATGAATTGGATGTAATGTATTCCACATTCTAGTCAAACATGACTGGACTATATGACAATAATTTTTCAATATAAAATATAAGATATTTGGTCAAAAAATTGTCAATATAAGTTTGTCAAAATCCCATAAGAAACAATCAAGAAAAAGGAATTTGAATCATCCGATAAAAACGTCTCTCTTTCGTCAAAAGATCACAGTAAAGACATTACATTCTCCTATCATTATGGCTGCATAGGCATATAAAGAAAGTTTTCTTCACAGCAAAGACACTTACAGTGCGTTGTCCAGAAATAATTTTAGAGACATGGCTTAGTTTAAGATGCTTCTCCTCTTTCCCTGAGAACCATATCAAAACAGACTCATCCTGAAAGCAAGAAGAAAAATCAATCATATTATGCTTTTATTAGCAAATATCTCATTCTGCAATAAATTGCACTGAAACAGAAAGAACTACTATTTTAAAAATAAAACAAATCAATAACCAGCTTACAAGCTGTCTGCATTATACATGTGTGAGTGTGTGCGCGTGTGTGCGTTTATATATATTTAACTTGTTTAAAGATGAAAGAATCCAATGGATTGGTTGGAAGGGAAATGATATACAGTATAATTCAGTGGCATTTGACTGGATCTGAAAGGAAAACTATTTGGTGAAATTGTCAAAATATCCTGACTAAGGTACATGTTAATGTTATTCAATCTTCATTTTCTTGAAGTCGGTATTAAAGCCAAACTAGTTTCTATTTATTATACTTATTATGATGCAATATATATAAACTAAGTACATTCAATCTGTCTGGCACATATGGCTAGTAACCTACTTATTGTACTTCTGTAAATAGGATTTGGTTAAACAGCAAAGCAAATCAGTTATCCTTCTTTTTTAACAGAAGCAACTATAATTGCAGAAACCATCTCTAAATGTATGTGTTAGTGACTGGAGTATCATGAACAAAATGAGTACTTTGCCGCTAATAAAATGATTGATATGCAGCAAGTTAGCATGAATATAATGTTTCCATTAACAGTGTCATACATAGAGAAGTACACCATATGTGGAGCTCTCCGATTCTGAAAGATAAGTACATGGTAACTTAATCAATACCTTAAAAAGTAAACTACCTGCGCAACCCCTCCCCCCAGTAGAATTAGACACACACATGCACATAATTTATCGAAAACTATTTGAATAATCATCAGTCAACTGAAGAAAAACATAGAAGCTGAAAATTTTGTGCATATCACTCATCTGACTAAAACATATGAGAGGTACTTATGACAAGATTTAATGACTTCTGCCCACAAGATAATATGAATAAATGATCCTAAATTAATAAATAAAGAATCATACACTAAAGTTGAATTCCAATGAACTAATACTTTGCAATGCTCAGATTATAATAAGCATAACAAAACCTGGGGGGAGGGAGTTGTAAAGCACTAGCATACTTCCCAATTTTTTATATATTTTTTTAAATTTTTGGATAGGTAGCATACTTCCCAAATATTACAAACACATGTCTGGCAAAACAGGGCCAAGCTTACATTGGAAAGACGGAATGGGCAAAACTTGGGCTTCCCCCTTCTTCCATACTTAAGCAAGTATGCCCCTTTCTTTAAAGCAGTAATGGCCTGTAATTGAGATCAGCCAAGAATGTAAATTAAGCATATTCAGCACTTGCAAGCAGTTTGATATCAAATTAAAAGAGAATTAAGTGAAGACAAAAGGTTGGCAACATATTCAACTGGCTGAGAAGAAGATAAAGAATTTCTATTGAATTTAATGAAAAACTGACACGCGTTCTCTTCAGAGTTTTTTTTTTTTTTTTTTTTTGATGATCCTTTCTTCAGAGTTTATATAACACTAAAGTTACAGCCTCAATGCCTAGTGACAACAGCAGACAGGATCCTGACATGAAACCTGGCAGTAAGACCCCTTCAAAGAGAGCCTATCAAGCTCAGTTCCTTTCTTGATCAATGAGGTAGCACCAGCACGCTGCTTACACAAGTACCTTATGTTTTACATACATTTGTCAAAGGAAGGTTACCCCAACATGCTTTGCAAGAAAACATCCAATAATTTTGTCAGTACCAACTCCTAGACTAAGGGCAGCCAGTTTTCTATCTCTTTGTGGATGCTAGCTTAATTATTAAAGTCACTCTTTGCCTAACCCAAGAAGCCGGGACCAAATCTCAAATCTACTACAGAACGCAGATTTAACTGACGGGAGACGACTACCTCCCAATATGTATCCCAGAGTCCCTAGTGAGCTTCAAACAGGACCCCCCCCCCCCCCCCCCCCTTTTTTTTTTAAAGTTTCCTCATTTCTAATAACATCCTAACACCACTTAGTTAGCCAATGGTGAAAGAGCACATTGTCTAAAACTATTCAAGGTAGAAAGTCAGGCAACCCAAAAAATAAATATAAAAATAGTCATCTTCCAGCTCAGTCCAACAACTTGAAAATTCATTGGTAACAACCATTTTCAGTCAGTTCAAACAACATAATCAGCTAATCTAAAAACCCAAATCCCTACAAAAATCCGACAACTACCAACCCAATTCTACACATCATTTCACCATCACTATTAAAACCCCACCAAAAATATATATATTAATATATTATGCTCAAATATCACAGAAAGCAACCCAAATAGCATCATTACAAACAACAAACCAATAAATTAACGCACTCATCATTTTCTCCATGCCAATTATAAGCACAGTAATCTCGTTCTTGAATGTAAATCATTGCACAACAATGAATAGAACCAAAATTACTTAATTAATAAATAAAAATAAAACCTGCTCGACGTCTCTTTCGACTGGTCCAGTTCTGCTAAGATCCGAAGCCATCCTATCAGTCCGTGACATTCACGCAAGCACTGTAAAACCTAAACTCCACCACCACTACTATCACAACCACAACAACAACAACAACCAGTACAACTCTTTGACTCAGCCATTCTCAAAATCACAAGCTTCCATTCACCAATTCATAGAACTCGCCCTCGAAATTCATACACACACTCACTCAACCCTAAATCATCGGGCGAGCCTCCGAATCGAGCATTCTACTTAGCTCCTCCAATTCGGTGCGGTTACGGCTTCACAGTAACCGTACCATTAACCGGTGCTCCTCCTGAATTCAAGTACAGCTCGTGAAAGTGGAAGTGGAAAATAGTAGAAGAAGCAGAGTCAGTTTATCGGTTTTCTTTGGATATGGAAAGAGATTCGATCGAAGAAAGAAGAGCAAAGAACAAAAAAGCAAGCTCCACTGAGCGACAGAGAGAGAGAGGTCTATCAGAGTCTATGAGAGGTGGAGGTGGGAGCTGTGTGTGTGAGTGCGTGCGTGCGTGTTTGTCTGAGAGAGAAAATCTGGGCGAGAAAGTGCGGGAAAGAGTGGGAAAATCTAGGAAACTATGATCTGATTGATTCTCTCTCTAAGTTGCAGAAGAGAGAGAAAGAAAAGCAACTATAAAAATTTATGTGAGAGAGAGAGAGAGAGTTATAAAAGTAGAAAAAATATAAATTGCTGTTAATATTAGTCTGAGAAGACAAGTCGTAGTAAAAAGAATTAAGTGGAGGTGTGTGTGGGAGATAATGCCCATTGACTTTATCTTAATTTTCCATATTGACACTCCTTTTTTCTCGGGAAAGTTCTTTTTAGATTCTTTGTTTATGGTGAAAATAAATCAAGTAAAGAATCTTTGAAAATACTAATACAAATTTTCTTGTTTCTTCTTTCAACTAGTTACCTCTTTGACTCCACATGTCAGAGTCGAGAGAAAAAGAGTTCGAGTAACAGAGTTAACAACAAATAGGAACTATCTAACAAATAGGAACTATCTTAAAAAAAATATTTGGGTAAAATATTATTTTCGTCTCTAAATTATCACAAAAGTTTGTTTTTCGTCCCTAAACTTTCAAAAGTTTTATTTTCGTCCCTAAACTTTTCCAAACGTATTGATTTTCATCTTTCCGTCTGTTTGGCCTGACGGAATGCTAACGTGACCTGACAGAGTACTGATATGGCATTTGACTTGGTCAGTACTTCGTCAGGCCACGTCAGCATTCCGTTAGGCCACATCAGCACTCAATTAACGAAAACAGACGGAGGGACAAAAATCAATACGTTTGGAAAAGTTTAGAAACGAAAATAGAACTTTTGAAAGTTTAAGGACGAAAAACGAACTTTTGTGATAGTTTAAGGACGAAAATGATATTTTACCTGTGGGTACCATAGGAGTGCTTCACACGTCCTAGGCCTGCTAGGCGTGCTTGGCATTCACCTCAGCATGCTTGGCAACCACCTAGGCCGTCCTCGGATGGCCTTGCATTCACCTTTGCATGCTTTGCATTCACCTCGGCATGCTTGGCATTCACCTCGGACGGTGTCCTAGGAGTCCCACATCGAAGGAAAATCCCCCACTTGCTACCTTATAAGCTTTGAAGCGAAGGGAGTAGTGTACCCCTAGTTTAGTTACCATATAGAAATAATTTATCATTTATAATTTTTCAGTCAAAGAGAAAAGAATTTGAAACCTAAAATTTCAGTTGAAAATATTAAAAAATGTCAATTGAGACTTTAATATATCCAACAATTGGGTCTTCCATATAGAAGGTGGAGAAGAATATTATTATATAGGTCATTTTCTCCGTTTCTCCTTAATATAATTATTCTTAATTATAAAAAAAAAAAAAAAAAGTACCCATAACCTATTTAAAACTTTATAGAACTAAATACAACCTTTGGTAAGTTGTCAATTAAGGTACTTGAAAAAAATATAATATAATTACAAATTAATATTTTAAAAAAATTGGGTATAGCCGTATAACTACAGAAACACAACTAAGGCAGAGTCAAAAGTAAAATAGTCACAGTCCAAGCTTTTAAGGGACCAAAAAGAGAAAGAGGGTAGTAGAATGGTTTCTTTTCGTTATTTTCTTTATCTCATTTTATGCCTTTTTAATATGCTTTGCAATTTTTTTATTTTGATGGTGATAAACATAATTATATCATTTTGTTTTTAAATTAAAGAAAAAATGAATTTTAATTCCAATGAAAAGGTATCCTTACGAGATTATTAGATATTTAAGAACTTCTTAGGCAATTCCAACAAAATGCTTTTACAATCCTAGTATCATTATCCAATTTTATTTAAATAAATATTAATTAGAAGTTTGGAACTTTTTTTTTATTGGAAGTTTGGAACTATTTTAGTGTTTATTGTTTTTAAAAAAATGGTAAAATTATCACAAAAGGCCTAGATATTTTAGCCTTCTTTATAGTTAGACAGATTTATCTAAGATTAGATATGTTACTTAAGAGTGAAGAGTTAAGACTAGAGAGAGAGCCTTATTATACTCCTAAGTCCTATCTCTTTATTTTTACAGTGAGAATTTAGAATGAGGTAAAAGATAAGAGCATTCGCCTTAACTCGGGCAAATTTTTTTGTCTATTTTAATATAAAAACCTATTTTTTTCTATTTTTCTTACTCACTTTTCAAAACATCTAACATCATATTATCTGTTTTAAACTACATTTAATTAAAATATCAATTTTTTTTAGTTTTTTAAATTATTTATACTTCTTCAAACACGACAACTACCATCCACACTTTTTATTCATCCTCGAAATACATAAAGAAAAAATAAAAAACTAAATGCAAAATGAATAGTGTCAATCTAAATTTATAGAGCTACTATAGTAACAATGTATTTTAACAAAACTTTACATAGACTGATGTAGTGAATTTTGGGTTTGATCGGCTAAAATATACTATTTTTTCTATCATACAAGTATTGAAGCCAGTGCTCCAAGCCTGGTGAGAAGTTTAGCCCAAGCTTCTCTCTTATCTTCCTCTGTCTTTTGTTTTACTTCTCGGTTATGTAATTCAGTAGCAGACGCCTCGGCCAAACTTGCTAAAGTTGGACTTGACTTAAAAGTTTGGTTAGAGGAGTGTCCTGAAGACATTGCCCCTCTGGTTTTGATGATGTCCCTTAAAGTTTCTTTTCATTGTTTCAATAAAAGCCCAGCCCGTTTTTGGGGTCTGGTTTCTCAAAAAAAAAAAAAAGAAGCCTGGTGAGAAGTTTAAGATTAAGAATTTCTAATCTTTTTTTCCTCTTTGTCTGCAAAGTGTGTGAAACCATGCAAGGAGTTAACTGTCATGTAGTTCACAAAGTCGATATTAAAGATTATCTTGTAATTTTTTTGGCTCTTTTGGCTGTGGATTTTGCCCAGACTGTCCCTCTTCTGTTGTTGTGAGAGAGTCCAGTAGGGTGTTGTAGTTTGTTTCTTCTTCTTTAATAAAGTGTTCGGTTCATCAAAAAAATATGCGCGTTAAGTCTACTGTTGCCTAAGCATAGGTTAATCATTTGTCAACGTTGAGGGAAAATACGAAGTATATTTTATAAATTGGTCCAACCAAGTCTGGAAACAGACTCAACAGTTACATTGCAAGGCACTCAAAAAAAAAAAAAAAAAACAGTTACATTTCAAAGTAAGAATAGTCTATACTCTACAGCTTTTATAAAATTCAAGATTTTGGGTACGTAATAGTTAACATTCATGCCAGTTCAAACAAATTTTTTTTGCCCATTTTTGTGAAAGAACTTACTTTTTTATTTTTTTTATTTTACATGCTCACTTTTCAAAACATTTCACACTAGATTATCTATTTTACACTATATTTCATTAAAATATTAATTTTTCTTGATTTTTTAAATTGTTTTTCTTTCTTCACACACAACAACCATCATCCACTCTCTTCTTTCACCCTCAAAATATGTAAAAAAAGAACAAACAACTAAATGCAAAATAAATAGTGTTAGTGTAAATTTACATGGTTACTATAGCAAACTTGTAAATTTACATGGTTACTATAGCAAATTTGTAAATTTACATAGTTATACACGAACTGTTGTGGATCATTTTTAGGCAAAATTGTGTAAATTTTACATATCTTTCTATTATACATAGACTGATATAAATGCTCTTAGGAAAAATGATACATCGTAACTTTCCGCCACTGCTCAATCAAAGATACTTCTTTCTAATGTATACAAGGTTTGCAAAGGCAAATTGGTCACACATTCCCATTTCAAAAGTACTCAAGTACAAGATTCTAGTATAAATAGTAAAAATGAATGAAGCAACTAAAAATTTGGTAATTGGCCTTGCACAAAAGAAAATTGGTGATGAGAAAGGTAAAAACCATGTGCAAAATGGTTGGAGTTCACATAGGTCCATGATGCCCTTAGCAAGGGCACTTGTCTTTCCACCCTTGTTGATTGAAACCAACACCATGCTGGCGCACTTTATAGAAAAGTAGCTTAGCCACAAGTCAGAAATCAGAGGTCCTTTTTTTCTTCTCTAAGTGGTCCTCATAAACTTTTATCATCTCATATAATGGGATGCTGTACTTATCAACTCAAGCATGACAACCCCTACCACGTAAGAATGGCCAGCCCAAGCAGCCCCAAGCCTAAACCAATGCCTGTCATAGGATCTCATATTGAAAATACCCTTCATCCACTCATGCAAACTCAACCAAACTCTCCTGTCAGATCATGTGTCAATGTTTTAGCAATGCCATAGGAGAAGACATCCCTCGTTCTTTTCATGTTATCAAACTAGCATTTCAACTTTATTGATTGTTCAGTTAGTGGCTAAGTTTGGCCCTTAAAGAAAGGAACCTTTCTTTGGGAGCAATTAGGTGTGGTTTTTTTGGCCACAAGGAGAACTAAAATGAGGCCAAGGAAAGCATTTGATTAGCAATGAAAAACCATTTGTCTGTTTGTGTTTCTATATATATAAAATAAGTGGGAAAGGGACAAACCCAAGTGTGAGGATTATGATTTAGGAGTTAGAATTATCTAGGAAAGCGGTCTAGTGGTAAGAAGCTCTTATGACTTATTTCACTGGCTAGTTTGGGAGTTGTGGATTTGAGTTGCGGCAAGTTCCATTAGTGGTTAGATGGTCTCATGCCATAACACAATGTAGAAATTTAAGTAGTGCAAGTGCAATTACTACACTTACAAGGCCCTTTTTTTATACTCCAAAAAACAAAAAGTGGGAGATTAGGTGACGTCATTCAAGTAAGTTAGATATATTAATAGGTCCGGTTAATGAGTGCTTTTAAGGCATTTGTTAATGGACCATTTAAGGAAATTTTTTTACCACTTTTATGAAAAATATAAAAATTAAAGCTGTCAAAAAAATCAATTACTTTTTATTTTTTCATAAAAAGTTTTTAAAAATATTTTCAAAACTAATGACTTAAGGCATTCGTTAACTTCTCTTGTATTTAATATTATGTTTATACTAATATAAGTGGTCACATATGTAGGAATCAATAGAAAGGGTAAATCGGTTATAAAAAATAAAAAATAAAAAATAAAAAAAATGAAAAATAAAAAAAGAAAAGAAGGAAAATGTAAATTCCTTATGATACGACAGTTCCGACTTCGTTATTGATAAGAGTGATTATATCTCCATTTCTATTTGTGTGCACTGATCTATGAGGGAGTGCAATGGCAATTGTGTTAAGGCCTGAAATCAGGTATAAACAAGGCAAGTTGACTTAGAGGTGAAATTAGTGTACTTCCTAGGTTCCATATTTGAAGTGTATGGTGTGTAAACTTCCTAGTAAATATGAGGTAGGAAAGCATGTGAAGAAGGGGAGAGGAAATTATTGTGTACTCCTGAAGTACTATAAATGTATATTCCTTTCTCTCACTTGAATAGTTGACCCCACTAATTAAATTTATAGTAAAGCACGCAAAAGATATTTAATAATTTTTAATATATTGACCTGACAGACAGCTAACCAAATAAAGCAAGTAATTAGCTTTAATTTTATGCAAAGAATGCAGCTCTGCGTTTGAAAATGAATGGTGTTTATTTCACACCCACTAATGCACATAAAGTATTGGGAATTGTCAGGTTATGAGTTTAGTACAAAATTGTGTGTGCATACTTTGTGTGCAGTAATGTATGCACTAATTATTACCCTTTAAAAATTACATATACTTATAAGAATCATTGGTCTTTTAATTTTTATTCTTTAAAAGAAGCATTATGTTTACAATATTTTTATAATAAATCATATGTGGTAAATTATTATTGGTTTTAAATTGAACCCATAATAAAAATTACTTTTTTATTCACAAGTAACAGTCAATAACAATATGCCACTTAAAATTTGGTGTGAAAATATTGTCAACATAACATTTTACTTTTTTTTTTATAAACAATAGAATTATTCTTGCTCCTTATACTATAAACCCTGACAAACTCTCAGTGCTCTTGTGAAGATTACTAGTTTAGCTCTATAATCACATGCTAGTAATTTAGCACTTAAATATCTCTTTTCTTTTTATATGTTATCTCAAAAAATAATTCCAATTTGGTAAGCTTAGTTTGATTTAATTAATTAAAAACTCATGTTTAAGTGGACCCCACCACATTAGGAGTTTTTAAGAACTCTTAAGTAGATTTTATAATTTCAATAGAATTCCTTAATAAATAATATCTAAATAAATGGGGTCATTATAAATTGCGCCTTAATGAATCCAAATCTTTTTGTTAATTCCACTTGGATTATGAATAGATAAGGCTCGACTAACCCCTTCTACTTCTCCCCAAAAATACTGTTTGGTATGTGAATAATTACTAGCTTGATTGTTCTCTTAAATTATAGTTTTTGGATTATTGGTGTGATATATTATATATATACCACTTAACTCAAAAGTTTAAAATATTATACCCAAAGTCTATTGGTATGTATTAGTTTTACTCATGAATTGTATTGTACATAAATGTGTATTGTATAAATCAAATCGTATTATATGAATTATATGTGTGGGGCCTATTGTCTAAGTGGGCTTGTAGCCCAATGGCCCAGTCCGAGGACACTCACATGTCCGAGGATGGTTAAAGAAAGCTATTTTGAGAGTAATATAAGACAAAGAAGGGTAAGTCGTGTATAGCGGCCCAAATCGCATCCGAGGAAGAGATCCACCTCTGATACCAAGGTCCGAGGTGGATGTAACTATTTTTAGTATTCAAGGTACTTCATCAAGTTACGTACGAACTAAAAGGTGAATACGGAACAAAGGGTGAACCGGAAAAGGTGGCAAATATCTTCTAAAGCTGCTACCTCCACATTAAATGCTTCCCAGCTAACTCTATGGCCGCATTAATGTGGAGGTGATACCTGAACAGTAACCAAGCAACCTTATGGCCACCAAGCAAAGGTTCCAGGAAGTGCTGGATGGGACAGAAGGAAGCTCCCAAATCAAAACCTACACGTGTACGGCGAGAATGAAGAAAGAATGCAGTATATAACAAGAAAGAATATGACATTAAGGGGGAGGAATTTTTGGGGAAAAAGAAGAAACAATAGAGTATCCAGGAAGATATCCCCTGAAAACCCAGCCGAGAAGAAAAGATATCGTTAAAACTAGTTTGAGGCTTCCTTTGCTGTGGAACGAGAATGTCTTTGTTCTACCAATTGGGCTTAGCTCTTACACCCGCTCTCTAGAAATTTTATTGTTTAGGCTTAAACCTTCCCCTCTTTTGGGGTCCAATCCAAATTGAGTCCTTACGATTGACACCGTCTGTGGGAAGAGCTTGATCCATTTGTAGAGAAAGACAAGTGCAAAGTTTGTGATGGAAGAGGGAGCACCACAGCACCCAGTGGCGGGCCCACTGCAAGTGAATGTTAATCCACATCAGGCAAAGTCCAGGGGCTCTCAGCACGGTAATCCGTTGGTAATCCATGAACAAAGAGGCGATCGTGAAGGAAGGGCGCGAACGACCCACCTTGATAGAAGTCATTCTCGTGGGAAAAGCCATGTCTCCCACGTAAAGAACGACAGAAGCATGCAGCAAGAGATTAACAGATTAAAAAGGGAATTACGGCACGAGCGATGAAAGCGAGTGGCTCACAACTCCGAGGACTCCTCTGAGGAATCAAATGCCACCAATTACAAACGGAGGTCAAGAACTCCGCCCAGTAAGTCTTTTTCATATGGAAAGGAGCACCACCGCGAACGAAAACATGAGAGTCCACCTCGTCAGGGCTTAGGGAATGACGCTCTGAACAAAGCATTGAGCCAAGTCTCTAAATCACCCTTCACGCGACGCATTGAGAACGCAAATCTTCCTCGGCGGTTCCATCAACCAATGTTTACCATTTATAACGGTCAAACAGATCCAGTGGAACATGTTAGCCATTTCAATCAGAGGATGGCCATTCATACTAAGGACGAGGCCTTGATGTGCAAGGTTTTTCCCTCAAGCCTAAGGCCAGTAGCAATGAGGTGGTTCAACGGTTTGAAAGTGAATACCATTGACTCCTTTGAGAAGCTCACCCAAGCTTTTGGTGCTCGCTTTATTACCTGTAGGAGGGTTGTCCAGCCCTTGAGATCGTTATTATCCATTTCTATGTGAGAGGGGGAACCCTAAAAGCCTACTCTGATAGATATTGGGAAATGTTCAACGAGGTAGATGGAGCCAATGATGATGTGGCCATTAATACCTTCAAGGAGGGACTTCCAACTGAGCATGATCTAAGGAATTCCCTGACTGGTAAACCTGTTATTAGCATGCAACAGCTTATGGACAGAATTGACAAGTATAGAAGGATAGAAGAAGATCAGATACGGGGTAGAGGAAAGTCCAAGGTGATCCCTCAGGAGAGGAGGGATTTCAGGTCGGATCGGTATAATAACAACCGACCTCGGAGAGACTTTGCAGGGCAGTCAGGATCTACTAGCTCCCATGCGGTTAATGTTGTGTTCCGAGAACCAGTACAGCGGGTTCTGAAAAAGATAAAAAACGAGCCTTTCTTCAGACTGCCCAATAGAATGGCAGGGGATCCTACGAAACGTAATCAAAACCTGTACTATCAATACCATCAAGACCATGGACACATCACTGAAGATTGCAAAAACCTGTGGGACCACTTGGAATAGCTGGTCCGAGAAGGAAAGTTGACCCACCTTCTGCACCATTCTAGTGGCCGAGAAAGTCAAACAGGGTCGACCTTTCGAGGAGATGCCTCTTCAGGAGCCCCCTTGGGCACAATAAATGTCATATTTGCTGCCCCAGGAAGAACAGGATCTTGTCCCTCCAGAATAATGTCTGTGTCTCATTAGTTGGATGGGGGCTCAAGTTCAATGCCGAAGAAAGCAAAACTGAGCACCTCACTGGTTTTGGGCTTTTCAGATAAGGACAAGAGAGGAACCATACAACCGCATGATGATACTTTGGTGGTTACGCTTAGGATTGGTGGGTATGATGTAAGAAGGGTGATGATAGATGAGGGGAGCGCAGCCGAGATGATGTATCTTGACCTATACAGGGGGTTGAATTTGACACCCCAAGACCTAACGGCTTATAGTTCCCCGTTGGTGAGTTTTGAAGGTAGATCGGTCATTCCGATGGGTATGATTAGATTACTAGTGCAGACAGGTTCAGATGTGGTGGAGGTGGATTTTATTGTGGTAAACGTTTTTTCTCCATATACGGCGATCTTGGGTAGGCCCTGGTTGCATACCCTAGGGGCTATTTCCTCCACCCTTCATCAGAAGGTGAAATATCCATCAGGAGGCCAAGTGTTAGAAATATTAGGAAATCAAGCCATGACAAGGCAGTGCATGATAGCTGCTGTTCAACATCGGCCAGAGATAGGTACATTGGCTACGGCCGAGGGTGACTTGTAGCAATCAAAGAATCTAGGAAACCCCTTTAGCACAACTGCCGAGGAAGCCGAGTGTGAGGAGTTGGAGAAGGTGAATGTTGGTGATGATCCAGATAAGTACTTTTAGGTTGGAGCGCTATTACCTTCGCTGGAGAAGGAGCAATTGGTTGAGGTTCTAAGAAGAAACGTCGATATGTTTGCATGGAATGCCTATGAAGCCCTAGGGGTTGATCCAGATTTCATCTGTCATCATTTGAATGTCAATCACTTCGCTATTCCGAAGATTAGCCATCTCGGCGTCCGTCCAGAGTACATGCCGAGGCTATCAAAGACGAGGTGACCAAGCTCAAGCAGGCAGGGGCTATCAAAGAAGTGTTTTACCCTCAGTGGTTGGCAAACACAGTTGTAGTGAAGAAGAAAAATGGAAAATGGCGCGTGTGCGTTGATTTCACAGATCTTAATAGAGCCTGTCCAAAGGATCCTTTCCCTATGCCCCGTATAGATCAGCTGGTAGATGTAACGGTAGGTCATCCTTGGATGAGTTTCCTAGATACCTTTCAAGGCTATCACCAGATCCCACTGGCACTGGGTGATCAAGAGAAGACCGCTTTTCTCACTCCCAATACAAATTATCACTATAAGGTAATGCCCTTTGGCTTGAAGAACATGGGGTCAACTTACTAGCGGATGATAACGAAGATGTTTGAGCCACAGTTGGGCAACAACATAGAGGTTTATATTGATGATATGGTAGTAAAGAGTAAGGTAGTGGCCGAGCATGTGACGGACTTCACCAGCACGTTTGAGGTTCTGAGGAAGCATAAGTTACGATTGAACGCATCCAAGTGCTCCTTTAGGGTATGCTCTGGGAAGTTTTTGGGCTATATGGTGACCCACCGAGGAATTGAAGTGAACCCCAATCAGATTAAATCCATAAATAACTTGCAACCACCTCGGAATCCCAAGGAGGTTCAGAGGCTTACTGGGATGACAACTGCGCTGAACAGATTCATATCCAGGTCGGCGGATAGGTGCAGACCCTTCTTCCTTTTACTCCACAAGTGGAAAGGGTTCGAGTGGACTGAGGAATGCGCCCTGGAATTTCAGCAACTCAAAGAATATCTGTCTCGGCCACCCATCATGTCCAGTCCAAAGGTGGACGAGGTCCTTTTCGCCTACTTGGCGATAGCCACTTATGCTATCAGTTTTGTTATGATACGAGTGGATAATGGCGTGCAGCGGCTAATCTACTACATGAGCAAGTCACTTCATGAGTCTGAAATACGTTATTTACCGTTGGAGAAGGCCATTTTGGCAGTGGTGCATGCTACAAGGAAACTTCCCCATTACTTTCAGGCACACACTGTGGTCGTTCTAACTCAGTATCCACTCAAAGCAGTACTTTTGAGTGCGGACTACACTGGCAGGGTGGCCAAGTGGGGCACAATTCTAAGGGCTTTCGATATTAAGTATATGCCTCGTACTTCTGTGAAGGGTCATGTTTTAGCCGATCTGGTGGCCGAATTTGCTGAAGGCCCTGAAGAAATAGGAGCAAGCCCGCATGGCATGGATGAAAAATCAGTTGGCCTTATCTCCACGCAACGTTCCTCTCCCTGGAAGGTGTATGTGGATGGAGCGGCAAACTAGAGGGGGTCAGGAGTGGGGCTGGTTCTAATATCTCTTGAGATGACCATCATCGAGAAGTCTTTAAGGTTGAGATTCTCAGCCACTAACAACGAGGCAGAGTATGAAGCTTTATTAGTGGGAATGGCGATAGTTAAGAAGCTGGGTGGAAAAACAGTGGAGATGTTATCGGATTCAAGACTGGTTGTGGGCTAGGTTAAAGGGGAGTTGGAAGCTTGAGACACCAGAATTCAAAGTTACTTGAGCCAGGTTAGGCGTTTGCAAACAGATTTTGAGTCTTTTGAATTGTCCTACGTCCCTAGAACTGGAAATGCACATGCGGACTCTTTGGCTACCCTCACTACCTCCTCGGCGCATAACTTACCTTGGATTATCATGGTTGAAGATTTGAACACACCTACTCCAGTAGCGGAGGACTCGCTTCAGGTCAATCAAATCAGCTCGACGCCTAGTTGGATGGATCCTATAATGTTTTTCCTTGAGAAGGATATATTGCCCGAGGACCGATCGGAGGTTGAAAAGATATGAAGAAAAGCTCCTCGGTTCTGGCTGTCCGAGGACAAAAAGTTGTACAAACGCTCTTTCTCTGGGCTATATCTGCTTTGTGTGCACCCTGAAGTATCAGAGGCGCTCCTAGAAGAGCTGTATGAAGGGATTTGTGGGAGTCACACAGGAGGAAGATCTTTATCTCATCGGGCAATTACCCAAGGGTATTGGTGGCCAGGTATGCAAAAGAAAGCGCAAGAATATGTTAAAAAGTGTGATCAATGTCAGAGGTTTGCCCCAAACATCCATCAGCCTGGGGGAGTTCTTAACCCTCTTTCTAGTCCTTGGCCTTTTGCTCAGTGGGGTTTAGATATTGTTGGTCATTTCCCTAAGGCAATAGAAAATATAAAATATCTGCTAGTTGGCATTGACTATTTCACGAAGTGGGTCGAAGCTGAGCCCCTGGCTAATATCAGGGATGTGGATGTCAAAAGATTTGTCTGGAAGAACATCATCACACGATTTGGGGTTCCTCAAGCTCTCATCTCGGATAATGGTCTTCAATTTGATAGCAAGATTTTCAGGAAGTATTGCTCCGACCTGGGAATAAAGAATAGATATTCCACTCCGGCTTATCCACAGGGAAATGGGCAGGCCGAGACTGTCAACAAGGTCATTGTGAGTGGGCTAAAAAAGAGGCTGGATGATGCGAAAGAAAAATGGGTGGAGGAGCTGCCACATGTCCTATGGACATATCGAACAATGCTCCGACAGTCAACAGGGGAAACCCCATTCTCAATGACGTATGGAACTGAGGCTGTGATTCCACTTGAAGTGGGCTTTCCCACACAACGGACTAGAACTTTCACCTCAGATGGCAATGATGAGCTCTTGAGTAAGAATCTAGACCTGATAGATGAACGACGAGAGAACGCGATGGTTCAGTTGGCCTATTACTAACATAAGCTGAAACAGGGTTATGATGCAAACGTAAGGCTGAGGCCGTTAGCTCTAGGGGACTTGGTATTGAGAAAAGTCTTGGGAACTGCCAAAAATCCAGCTTGAGGAAAATTAGGGCCTAACTGGGAAGGACCGTATCGTATCACCTCTGTAGCGGGAATAGGAGCTTATTACTTAGAAGATTTAGATGAAAAAACTGTACTCCATCCTTGGAATGTAAGTAACTTAAAGAGGTATTACTATTAATGTGAACAGTTCTGTTCTATTTCCCTTTTATAGCTTATCCTAAATTTTATTACTTATGTTTCTCAAATTATTGAAGTATTAAATAGAAACTAAGTCATGTAAGGTCCTCGGACCACAACTTGGTGGAAATTAATACACTATCATCTTTATTGAAGTATTAAACAGAAACTAAGTCATGTAAGGTCCTCGGACCACAACTTGGTGGATATTAATACACTGTCATCTTTATTGAAGTATTAAACAGAAACTAAGTCATGTAAGGTCCTCGGACCACAACTTGGTGGAAATTAATACACTGTCATCTTTATTGAAGTATTAAACAGAAACTAAGTCATGTAAGGTTCTTGGCCCACAGTTTGGTGAAAATTAATGCACTGTGTAACCTTAATCAGAGTATTACCCTTAAATTAAGGTATGACAGATTGTTTATACTACTAATTTAGTAAAAATATGTGCTTCTTAAATGAGATCTGTGTGATTATCTTTGTATATCAAGACAAACTCCATGAGCATCACTTAAAGCGTTTTAGGGGGTTCAATACTTCCAAGGACTAATTGTCTGGAAGGCTATCTCCAATATAGACATTTCTTAACGAATATGAAGCAAGTCTTTTTAGAGCTGAAGAGTTCTCAGTTATAGTCTATTCTGGTTCTCAATGGACATACATAAATTTAAGCTTTCCTTTATAGTGTCAGATTTTACTCCTATGTAGCATGAGATAATGTAAAAGTAAAAAATAGTCATACACGAAATTACACAAGTAATAGATAAAACCATAATGTCTCATATAAATTTAGAGAGAAAAATACACATCACAATGGAGAATGTTCTCAAGGAAGAAAAAACTAAATTAAAAGAAAAATTATATAAACTATTTGTTAAGTTTTATTTGAAACTTGTGCTGAGGAACTTTGCTGGCTTCTTGAGGGAGAATTCCTTTTTCCTTCTCCTTTGAAGCTTCCCCAGCAGGTAGAATAGTGGCAGCTAAGTCCTTTTCAAAACTCTGAGAAGCTATTCCATCCTTAATTCCCTCTGCTGCTTTGTCCGAGGAAGTATCCTTGGCCACTTTAAGCACTTCAGGCTGTGTCTGCTTAGTGGTAGAGGGGGGATTCTGATTTTGAGCTGCTTCAACCGATTCAGCAGTAGTAGAGGAGGCCTCCTGTTGTTGGGAAGAAGCACCTGGGGCTCGTATAGCTGGGGGGAAATAGACATTTTCAGGCCTTCTTAGCTCTGAGGATGGCTCAACCCCAGCTCGGTTGAGAGCTTCCTCCCAAGTCTGAGCACAGTATGTTTGACATACTACTAGGACCTCAACTCGGAAGCTTTCCTCGATCTCAGCAACGCTGACGTCATATCCATGCTGTTCGGCCTCATCCCTCTCTTTTTCAGCTTTAACTCTTGCTTTTTCCGCCTCGGCTTTAGCTTTTTCAGCCTGGTCTCTGAGCCTCTGGGCTTCCTCTAGTTGCCTCTGTAAGGATGATATCTGCTCCTTGGAGGCTACCAGCTGAGCATTGGCATCAACCAGGCTTTTTCTTTGGTCCTCAGCTTGCCTTTGGAAGCCGACCAGGGCTGAATCAGCACTCTTTCGAGCGTGTTCTTCGTTGGCCAACTTCTTCTTCAGCTCTGTAACATTCTGCTTGCTGGCAATAAGGGTCTGGACAGCTGTATTTCGTTTCTTCCTCTCCTCATCCAGCTGCTAGTAAAAGACATTGATCATCTCCTCTAGCCTAAAAGTGGCTTGAACAGCCTAAAAAAAAAAAAAAAAAGGGAGTCAGAGATACAATAAAATAAAAGGAATGAATAAAGCAGTAAGGATACCATACCATGCCCATATGCCTTTTCATATTCATGAAGATCTCATTCTTCTTCATGTTTCTAAGCTCGACCATATCCTTGGGAAGAAGGAGGGTTTCTTCCAAGGCCGAGGCCACGTGGCACCCAATGCCACCGTTGAAGTCCCTGATTAAGGCATCCACCCTCAGAGGCTCACCGCCGAGCATAGGAGTAGAGAGCCAGGCCTCGGGCTCCAAAAATTGAATACCTTGCTTGGCCACAACTTTTTGAGACCTGTGAGTGACCTTTTGCTGCTTCGGAGCCCGCTGGACTTCGTCCTCCTGAGTTGGGCGAGATCTCCCTATCTCCACCACTTCTTTGCCTTTAGGCTCTCTCCTCCTTTTTGAGTCAGTAAGTTCAACCCCTTGTGACTGGGGTACTTGAGGAGGAGAAGGAGGAGGGAGGGAGGTTTGAGCGGACTTCCCTGGCGCCCCTTTTCCAGGTTTGCCATCAATCACATCCAGCAAGCTCGTTTGGTTCTTTCTTTGAATGCCCATGTTGTCAGAAATCACCTTGGGAGATTGGGGTTGGTTGAAGACCTCGAATTCGTCTGCAGAATCTAATAGTTCTACAACCTCTTCTTCTCGTCCTTCTTCTTCTTCTTCTTCTTCCTCTTCCTCTTTCACTTCATGAAGAACAGAACGTGACGATGAAGCACCTACGAAAACAGCGGCCACAGGCAATGGCTAAGTAAAAGGGGTGTCTTCAGGAATTGGAACACCCTTAGGAACAATAAATCCTTCGAAGGCTACACTGATTCGGTGCAGCGAGGATCCCTAGCCTTTATCACACACTTGGGCGCTTGAAAGACTGTGGAGATTGGTTTGTAGCGAAAGATTATGTGAGCTGCTCTCAGTTGGCCGTCAAATGGGTTCACGTACACCTCAGACCGCAGAATTCTGTCCAAGCTCTCCTTGTTAATTAGTTTGATTTGAGGCTTGGTAGCGCGCTTGTCTGCAAAATCAGTAAAACAGCAAAAAATTCAGTCAGAAATAAAGTTAACTTGAATTAAGGAGTATAAGCTAAGGTGCAGAGGCGTCCAGCCTAAAAACCCCACCTAGTGTTCCCTCTTAGGTCGGACAGGGTAAACCATCATGCCATGCCCCAGAAAAAAAAAAAAATGAGAAAATCATCTTTTAGGCCCTTGTTCGATGTAGGGAGACACTGGATTAACCTTACCTCAGGGTACCTAGACTTAAGATAGTATCCCTGACCTTTCAAATGGTTTAAGTTGTATACCCAATTCACATCGTTATGGGTTAGGCCTAAGTTCATCCTCGCATTAAGGGCCTCTATACTCCCTAACACTCTGAACATATTTGAGGCACATTGTGTGGGAGATAACCTAAAAAACCTAAGATAACTTCTAGTAAGACTACCCATAGGGATAGTCATTCCTCCCTCTATGAACGCGATCATGGGGATGACCACTTCCCCTGTTTTTCTCTCATCAAACCACTCTTCCAGGGAAGCATACCTCATGCCCACCATTGGGGGAATCCTATACCTAGCTCTAAATTTCTCTATTTGCTCCTCGGAATCGACCAAATACTTAAACCTACCCATTTCCTAAAAAGCGCGACGAAAAATTAACGAAAAGGACTGAAGACTAAAGGGGGTTAAGGAAACTTACAAGTGTCGAAAATGAGATCCTTGGACAAACTCTCAGTATTTATGATAGCGTAGAGAGGAAAGAAAGAGGGGCGGTTTCAATGAATACACGCTAAAACGGTGTGATTTTTAGTAACTGAAAAGAGAGTTGATTTGAAAAGCTCTTTATAGGGGCACAGAAATCGTAAGCGGGAAAAATCCCGCCCATAAATACTGAAAATCCTGGACCGTTAGATTCACGTTGTGCCAGAGCATGGGGGACAAAGAAGCCGCCATCATTTAATAATGACGCGCCCCTGACGCCAGAACGTCAAGAGCGTGTTTGGGCAGGTATAAAGGCGTTCTAGAGTCTAGAAAGGCCCAATGAGAGAGATGAGGGCAAGATATCAAAATCTCCCTTTTTTCGAGGTAACAAAAAGCGAGATTTTGAGGGGCTATTGTGGGGCCTATTGTCCTAGTGGGCTTGTGGCCCAACGACCCAGTCTAAGGACACTCACATGTCTGAGGATAGTTAAAGAAAGCTATTTTGAGAGTAATATAAGACAAAGAAGGGTAAGTCATGTATAGCGGCCCAAATCGCATCTGAGAAAGAGATCCACCTCTGATACCAAGGTCCGAGGTGGATGTAACTATTTTTAGTATTTAAGGTACTTCATCAAGTTATGTACGAACTAAAAGGTGAATACGGAACAAAGGGTGAACCGGAAAAGGTGGCAAATATCTTCTAAAGCTGCTACCTCCACATTAAATACTTCCCAGCTAACTCTATGGCCGCATTAATGTGGAGGTGATACCTGAACAGTAACCAAGCAGCCTTATGGCCACCAAGCAAAGGTTCCAGGAAGTGCTGGATGGGATAGAAGGAAGCTCCCAAATCAAAACCTACACGTGTACGGCGAGAATGAAGAAAGAATGCAGTATATAACAGGAAAGAATATGACATTAAGGGGGAGGAATTTTTGGGGAAAAAGAATAAACAATAGAGTATCTAGGAAGATATTCCCTGAAAACCCAGCCGAGAAGAAAAGATATCGTTAAAACTAGTTTGAGGCTTCATTTGCTGCGGAACGAGAATGTCTTTTTTCTACTAATTGGGCTTAGCTCTTATGCCCGCTCTCTAGAAATTTTATTGTTTGGGCTTAAACCTTCCCCTCTTTTGGGGTCCAATCCAAATTGAGTCCTTACAATATGTATTAGACGATATATATTGTGAGTTTAAATTAGGTTTTTACTACAACTTGTACTTTGATTTGAACTTAACAAGTTGTTGGATTTGTTTTCTCACAAAATTATTGGGCTATTCGATTAAGCCTAATTAAAGAAAAAAACATGTTCATTAGTCTCTCTTTCTCTCTCTTTCTCTACACAAGAAAAAAAAACATGTTCAATAGGAAGTTGACATGTGCCCATGTCATGCCAAAAAGAAATGCAAAGAAAAAGTAATTGAAATAAAAGAGTAAGAAGAGATAGTAAATGTAGGAGACAATGAAAACAAAAATGGACAAGAAGTAGGTGTCAATGATTAGATGATTTTGTAAGATAATGGTAACATTATCTTGGATTGTGGAGATAAGGTTGATTAAGTAAGATGATGAATAGATGGAAAAATAAATTTTATTTTGGCTTATGTATAATGTATTATCACTTAGTTTTCCCAATTTGGAAGTGGATATAAATATATTTTCATTTTTATTTAACTAGCCTTAATAGATATTAATTTTACACAAGTGAAAATAAAATTAGTCATTAATTGAATATGTAGGGTCCAAATTTCGTAGCCCAAACCCAAAAGGTCAGGATTATGAGCTCAATGAATCCGGAACAATGAATTTGTAAAGAGTGGGTGAAAGAGTTGGACTGGTTATGAATTTAGCAACAGTTAACTATGATATATTAGGATGAACTAATGTAAAACACGCTTGAAAGCTAAATAAACTTGAATCCGAAAAGGTTTGTTATTGATTGAAAGGTCAATACAGTTCTTAGAGCTACCGTCAGATTTTCTCCCTCCTTTTCTTTAGAGGCCTATTCCATTTATATATCCCCATTTTTTGATCATCTTCATCGTACACTTGTTCTTCATCTAAGCATTCACTTGAGTACATGTCACATCAGATATCATCTTTAGTTTCCCATGAGTGGAGGTAGCTGAAGTTGCACTATTCAGAAAACTTCTCCACATAAATGCAGTCAAGAAAGTTGCTACAGTGCATTAAATGCGGTGGTAACAGCTTTTCCTTTTAGATATTTCTCCGTTTTTATCATCTCCAGGCATGCCCAAAGCTTGTTCTTATCATTGAAGTTATTAGAAAGACCATTCGAACCTTCCATGTATTTGCTTGATCAAGTCTCTTTGTGTCCGAGGAGAATAACCTCTTCGGATCACGGGGCTCTCCTCGGACTATACTCCTTGTTCACATCCAGGTGTTTCTTCTACGTGGACTCCTTCCCAATCACTTTCTTCTCTTCGGACACACAGTAACATTCGAATAGGGCCTAGGCCCAACACGCGATGTTGGGCTTTTACCCCCACAGAATATGTTTAATTTTTAATAAATATATATTTTATATAATTTATATTTATAAATGTTTTTATAGAGATTTTATAAAATATTTGTGTATCTTACTATACACTATCCAAAAAATTTAATTTTTTTTTTACAGTATGGTTCATGTTTTGATAAATATGTAATTATCTATATTTTAGTATTTCCAACAAAAATATTCAAAGTTTAAATTTTTCCACTGTCAACTACAAATGTAAAAAAATAATAAGAAAATAAAATAACAATAAAAATCAATTTATTTGGGTAATTAACTCTCATTGGGTAGTATTTACTTATAAATTCAAATTATTGACTCTTGTAAAAGTTTCCTTTCTCGCACTAGTCCTTTTCGTTTGATGTTATAAAACACATTTGCTTCTTCTTTTTCTGAATATGCTATGCTACTCAAAGTCAAAACTCTCGCGAATAATAGAGGACATTACTTTATCTTGGGCGATGAATATAACATTTTGTGAATCTTCAACCATACATTGATCTTTCTTTTTTTAATCAACTTTGACGTGTGGGTCTTACCCTTTTGGGCTATGAAACTTTCCATCATGCAAGGCGTTTGGTGTTTAATTATTTTAAAATTTCTGAAATAAATGGACTCATCATTGGTAAGCTTTACAAATTTAAGTCAAGTTTAAGCTTATGTTCAAAAAATTAAAACAAAAAAAGGTGTTAGAAATATTATAAATTTTATTACATATGTCTTATAAATTGCTGTGTCAAATTTTAAAGACAAATAAAAAAAATTATTTATTTATTGCTGAATATATTTATAAATTTTATAGAAAAATTTTTATTTTATACCAATTACATTAATTATAGTAAAATTGGTATTACCTTTAGTATTTTTCCAAAAGTAATTCTATTAGAGTTTAAACTTGAATAATTGCAAGTTAATGTTGTGTAATGTAAATCCCTCGATGAATGTAAACTAAACTTTGACCAAATTATTTGGAGCCAATGGATGTCTTTGTTCATAATTTTGTTATCTATATTAGTCATAAATGTCTTTAATGCATTAATTAATTATATTGAGACTTGTAAGGATTAGAATTGTGGCCCAAGCCCACTTAGAACAATGTGACCCAACACAACAAGCCCAAAACAATAGATTTGTAAGAGAGTGGGTTCTATGAGCCAACTACAATGCCAAGCAAATTCAGACCTGAGAATAACTAGGCTAGCATTATTAATATAAGTGTAAGAGACACAAATTTAGTATAAAATCTTCCTCGGGCAAGTTCAGATATGCATCCCCCATTTTGGCTCACGCATATGTGGATCTTTAATCATCCTAGGACAAGCCCCAAGACCTAAAAATGTGCTCGAATCACTTACTCCCACAAGATTGATTGTCACTTCATTCCATTATCGTCTTCGTGATTTTCTTCAGTTTTTGGTTTATCTCTTCAAATGATCAACTTGCATATCTTTTCACCACATGCTATGGACGCTTTCACAATCTGCTCTACAAATCCAAATTAACTTCATATATGCTAGCTTGAGTTTAAGAGATGTGTTGGAACTTAGAACTAGCTAGCTACTGGCCCAAAACCTGATAAGGCCTAAAACAATTATGTTGCCTTTAACCCGGCCCAGTTGTATTAAGGTTTCCTAACCTACCTTCAATTCACTATTATGAGTTAGTCTAAAGTTAGTCTAAAGTCATATGACTCAGTTTTCATCACTCAAACTGGAAATTGCGTGAGACCCACTAAGAACTGAGTGTTGGGCTTGATTTCCTTTCCCTGTTTTCATCACTCAAACTCAGTTTGGGTTGAGTGAGAGTGATGATAAACTGGAAACACCAAATTGGTGTTTTCAGTTTCTGAGTTACATAACTCAGTGGCAAAATTGTAATATTCTTGACCTCGTGGAGCCCACAACCTTCTGGTATTTCTCTGTCTGTTGCATTTTTCTCTGTCCATTGCAAAGACCATTTAAACTGAAGTGGGTATTGGTGAGTGTGTTGAAGTGGGTTTTTCTCCAAGTACTCATCTTCAATCTTTCTTTCTTTTTATAATTTCTGTTTTACTGATCTGCACCTGGGTCTTTCATTTCTGCTGCCGAAAGCCATGCTTCGTTAAACACTCTTACAACTTCTTGGTGTACCACTGCATTGCCCTCTGATGTCAGATGCAACCCATCACTGTAAAGAGGGGACAAGAATTAGAACATATTCTCCATTGTTACTAAAAAACTATTCAACAGTTTTCTCAAAAGGGTTTCTATTTTTAAATTGTAGTACATCATCCCTATCTAATTTGGATGTCCCTAAATATAACACATCCACACAAATGGCACATGAATCAGAGGTTTACCAAACCTGCACCCCCTTTTTTATTTTTCTTTCTTCTTATGAACCCAATCAGATTATTGTCCCCATCTCTAAAATAGTCATAAATCAATAGGAATACTTATTCCCAAGGAAAATCTGGTAGGACCCATTTTTTCCATTGGAGGTGAAATTCTAGAAGTAGAAAGTCAAATGAATATCATTTCTGCCAAACAGATCAGGAACTTGTTGAAGGATTCAATCATAACAAACCTTAGGAATTTCCTCTGCCACCCCTCTGTTTCCTGCATTTTTGACCAAAGATCAACAAAGCGAAGACCCATTTCCTTAGCCAGTTCAACGCACTGCTCTGCATATAGTCTTGTCACTTCATTTGTCCTTTCTGGTAGTTCCACTGCTTTCTCTCCATATATAGATCTGCATAATCCATTTACAAGCTTACCTCCAACACAATGAAGTGATAAACAAACAATAATTTCAAAAATAAAATTATATTAAGCATTCAAACATTCTCTGAGGCAGAACACGGTGAACCCACCAACCCAGCGCCGATCCACAACAAACCACCGTAACCCAACCCCAAAAACCCAATCTCAAACCCGATCTCCACCGTGAAACCCAGCCAACACCCAAATACAGATTGAAGATGGGAGAGACAGAGAAAGCCGAGAAAAAAGCAGAGAAAAGTGAAAAAATTTGATAGAAAAGAGGGAGAGTCAGAGAAATGAAAGGTGAGAGGAAGCCGTGGAAGATTTTTTTTTGGTTAATAAGCCGCGGGTAGTAACAGTGTTGTATTGGGTAGGTTCAATGGTAGGGTTCACGGGTTTGGAGAAAAGTGACAGAGATACGTAACTGAGAATTCAACTTAAACATGCGTTTTGTAATTTTTGAGTAAAACTGAGTTTTAGAATTGAGTTATGAGTTTTAGGTTTGAGTTATGGGAATTGAGAATTGAGTCGGCTCTAAATCAAACAGGGTTTTATTCTCCTTCTCCTGCACCTCCTATAAATACTAGCCTTGTACCGTTATTTCACATATACATTAATTTAATTTTGTTCTTTTTTTTTTTCTTTTAAAAAGTGAAATTAAAAAACTTCATACCTTTTGAAAAAAGAACTACATTAACACCACGTGAAAGATTGTTAATTTAATTTCTCTTTCGGACTTTTTAAAATAATTTTTTAATTAAGCCTGTGTGAAGTTTAATGAATTTTTTATATACAATATTAATCGAATACATTAATATACAACTTTTAATTATTTATATAACTAAAATGAATGGACATTTTTATTTTTTGTGTAACCCTTAATTATCATTTTTTGCAATAATCTATAATAGATCATAACATAAAATTACTGTAATTTGACTAGAAAACTCTTAAAAACACCCAAAATTATCAAATATCCAAATATCTTAAAATAACGAAAATAACATAAAAATTGAAAAATGAACAAACATTAAAAATTAAATCCAATATCTTGTCTTACATCAACATATATAAAAAATCAATGGATTTAACTTGGTATTGCCATGAGAATAGATCATTCAGAATTAAAGAAAATTGACATATATAATATATAATAACTAATTAGAGTTACAATTACACTCTTCTATAGTACTAAATCTTAAATCATAAGATAAAAATAGATGTTGGTTATTTGCTAGACATAAATAATTGGGAGGTGAAAGAAAGAAAATAAATTTGAACTAAGGATGCATGGACACGAACGTGGGTATGAATCGAGTACAGATCCAACATAGTGACACAAGCAATTTTTAAAATATTACAACATGAAACGGCAAGTGCGACATCGATATTATTGGGTATACACATGTGAGTGAAGTCTTACATTAAATAATGATGAGAAGAATTAGTGGTTAATATAACATAATTGAGCACATACCCATTGGGCTTAAGCCTTTTGGATTAAAGTGTGTTTCTTTATGTTATATTAATTACTTAAGAAAACTTCCCAAGATGTTTATCTTCCCAACAAGTGATATCAAAGCCTATGGTGGTGTGGGACAAAGGACGTAAGGTTTACGAGTTTCCTTTCATAGTTGGAGTAAGAACGAGGTGTGTGTACTTGAAGCCCTTTCGCAAATGGAGCAAGTCGGGTCCCTTTCACAGTTGGAGCGGGAACAGTATATTGTACCAAGCAAGCCCATAAAGCCCATACAAACGATCTTGGAAAATGTCCAACAAAGGAGTATTATTGCCAATGGTGCTAGACAACAATAAGGTGCGAGGCAAAGGGAAAGACACATGGAGGCCTATGGATGATGTACTAGTGAAGGGAAATGCCCATTAGGCAAAGCAGAGTGAGTAGGACTTATTTATGGCTCATTGAGAAGTCTTGAAACCCACAAAAAAGCAGAAACTCATACGTGAGGGAGAGATTGTTGGGTATACACGTGTGAGTGGAGTTCCGCATTGAATAATGATGAGAAGAATTAGTGGTTAATATAACATAATTGAACACATACTCCCATTGGACTTAGGTCTTTTGAGTTAAAGCGTGTCACCCTATTCTAAATGAAGTGTCCGTGCATATTTGGGCACTAAAAAGCCAATTCCACATTCAAGACTTCCACATTCTTTGAACCCTTGAACACCTTAAGAGAAGTTGATGCCTTCAGTTCTGATTCCTTTTCTTCATCAACCCCATCGTAATTATAACTGTGATCATTAATCTCACTCGTACGACCATCATCCATGTTATAATACCAAGGATCGATCTTCATCAGCAGTATCATACTTGCACTCTTCTTCCTTAATCTTAATGCTTTCAAATAGTGAGTGTAGGTCACAATTAGCCTTCCCTATGAACGAGTCTTTACACATAGCATAGAAGAGTATCAGAGATTGAAAAAACAAACTTCTCGTCCCATATGGGGTTTGAGCCTCTAGTGGAATTAACCTTGGTTTGGATCTTCGCTTCTGGACAGATGTATGCATCCACATTAGTCTTTGTGATCTTTTTAGCCTTCAGATAAGCAGATTGAAGATTAACCTCCAAAACTCTAAATTTTCCACTCACAGAAGGAGATGGTTGCACCATCCTGTCACAACCTTGAAAAATAAATTTCACAAATTCAAGTTTTTTGTAATGACAGAATTTAAGGAATCGTATATGTAGGTCTAAGTTTTGTTTTGTTTTTATAGAGCTGTGTTGTTGGTTTTATGCTTCTCCGAAAAGGAGAAGGATTGGGTAACCTATTTTTACCTTAATTATCATTTTATGCAATAATCAATTATAGTTTTTGTAAGAAAATTTGTAACAGTTTTAAATGATTGAAAGTGGTTTCTAATGGTACATAAATCGAATGGGTTAGAAATAGTTCTAGATTGATTTAAATAATTTAAATTGGTTAGAAGTATATTAAACATTCACAGTGTTTCATAGAAATATAATAAATTCTAATTGAGTCTTTTTATGTTTTTTAAATTTAAACTCGTTTCTCAACAAAAAAAAAAAAAAAGTTTAAACTCATGAATTTATAGGTAAAGATACTTGACACAATACTAGAGATACACTGGACACAAAATTGAAGCTCATTTAAAATTTAAAAAAGCTTGATATTGAATTAGAGTGCAACTAGGATATTTGGTGCAAAATTGGAATGCAATTAGAATATATTTTGAAATCTTGATTTATTTTTTTAATAATTCAATAGTTACAATAACAAGAAAGAATGGATTTGAACTATGTTTTCTTAATGAAGGAAAGCAGACTATGTCACTAGTCTATAAACTCTCGGCATTTGAATTCTTCATTGAGTTTCTAATTTAGAATATAATATAAAACAGATTGATGATCATTATAAATATTTGAATTTAAAATCTTTTTTTTATGAAGCACATAATTATTAGGAGGAAAAGCACACAAAAAAAAAGAAGAAAAAAAAGAGAGGTAACAAAAAGCAACCCATTGGGCCTGACCAAGATACAAAAGCAACCCATTGGGTAAGAAGATGAGGACATGCAAAATAATTGGCTTTGACAGCCATGCGCCCATGCCTTACCTGAGCTTGGATAGTTTGCCTTGAGGCCCTGGATTCGGCTTAGGCAATTACAATGGCCCATTCAGGCATTAGATTTTATTTTTATTTTTAGAGAAGAATGCAGGCATTATTTATTTATTTATTTTTTTGAGAAAATTTCAACCTATGGCGTCCGCTCCTGATGATTGTTCTTTATCACTAGACCAAGACACCAATCGGTTTTTAGTGTAGGCAGGGATTATTATTATTATTATTATTATTATTTGAATAAAACATGAGGTCTCTAGTGTGGTCTCATAGACCACACGCCATGCAATCATGGATGGTTGCGCACGAGATATGCCCAACGTCTAGTCCATATTTTTCACCTGGCAGATTGTTGCGCATGAGGTATGCCCAATGCCTTGTCCATATTTAATGCTTTTTCAATCCCTGTGATAGCACTTCGCATAAGCCTAGCCTGTGCATTTTTTAATTTTTCTGTTCTAATCAGCCTTGCCTTAACTCTGTTTTATATGGCCTAGGTATAAACATTTAATAATTAAAGATACTGATGACAATCTCGTTTTCTTTGTAATTTGTTGGTGGGAATGCTGTCAAATTTATTTTTGTTAGTTCTGGGGAGGAGTTGGTGTCAGGTTGATGTGTTTATATATTGGAGTTTTTATTTGAATTTTTTGGCGTACACTACTACATGGATACAACTTAAATTCTTTAACGTAGATTCTAGATTTCAACTGTCGTAGTTTATTGTGGTCAAATAAACTACCTAGATTTGAATATTGCATTAAAAAAAAAAAAAACATTAGTGTTTTGTCCTAATCGTAAAGAATAATCATAAAATACACTTAGTAAGCTTTAGATCCTATTATCTATATTTATATTTAAAGTTGAAACTAATAGAAATTCCAGTTAGATTCTAAATCAGATTCCAATTGTTATCTAATTTTGTATTACATGTCCTATCTAAGTTTTTTTATTTAATTTTTGTTCTAGGTGAATCAATACTGTGCAAAAGACGAAAAACCTAATATAAACAAACCATTAAAAGTCTAATTAAAAAAAAAGGTAAACTCATTTGTATATCCAAAATAATCTAAAATGAAGAGAGAGAGAAAAACTCATATATATATATATATATATATATGACTTAAACAAAGTATAATTTGAACACACATATATATATATATATATATATATATTTATATATATGAGAGTTATACACTAGTATTTAAAAATATAAAACCTTTAAATTCTTCGGCTTAGGAATCACTAGAAATGGGCGGTTTAAGAAAGCATGATTGGTTAAAGATAAAAGACAACATATGGTTGGTTCTCTTTCAAAAGAAATTAGTTGGCAATCTCATCCTATAGGCTCAATAATTGAGAGATTTCTTTCGATTGATGTGACTGTATTGTCCAAACCACAAAAATCAATCCCTTGAAAAAAGGAAAATAAAAAATGTATGAAGAGTAATACATGGAACCAATCGTAAATCCAATTTGGCTAAAACGGCCCAAACCCAATCCATTTCGTTGGGACTTGGAACCCATGTTCCTGGTATTATTTTATTTTATTTTATATTTTAAAATTTATGGATAATTCAACAATAATGCAATCCAATTTTCTAAATAAACATAATTTGTCAAGAATAAAAATCAAATAGCCAAATGAAGCACATCAAAAACTAATAAGAATCCAAAAACATAAAACCCAACAAACACGTTTTACAAACCAAAAAAAAAGAAAAAACACGTTTTCTCAGTTTAAGAAAGAAACACGTTTTCTTACTAATAGCCCCAAAGCCACCAATCTTTATCATTACAAGCAGTGTTGTTAGGCATAATCTTTGTATTAGTGAGTCTCAATACAATTTCCCTCGTGGCCCTAACACTGTGCAAACTCGAGTAATGCTAGGGAGTAGGGACACTACTTTTGGCATAATTTTGTGCCACAACTCGCTACATGACGAGTTGTGATTGGTAAGAGTATGTCAGTGGGTTATATGGCTGACACACCCTTACCAATTACAACTCGCCATATACGAGTTGTGGCACAAAATTGTGCCAAAAGTGACGTCCCTAGCATTACTCATTCAAATTCATGAAAAGTACACAAATTCTAATAATACTTTCTACATTCATTGCCCCATATATTAGTAGGCCCCAAACGCATGCGTTTGGATAAAAATAAAAAATGAAAATTATTTCACTATTCAGCTTATTTTTACTACTATTCATGGACACCATTGCACTTTTTGGCACTATTCATGGCACAACTGTACTATTTCAACTAATTTTTACATTTATTTACAGTACTTTTAGCAATAATTTTTTCAGTTTCAGCAAAATAAGCGGTATCCAAACACACCCTTAGTGTCTGCTTGGCATAAATTTGCCAACTTATTTTACTATTTAGCTTATTTTTGCTACTATTTATGAGTCTCACTACACTTTTTGATACTAATCATGAGTCACACTGTACTATTTCAGCTAACTTTTACCTTTATCTATGGTTCTTTCAGAAAAAAGTTTTCAATTTCAACAAAATAAGCGGATCTCAAACACACCCTTAGTATCTTGTCCTATATATATCGCCGACTTTATAAGAGTTCACAAATCATACATAGAAAGCCTTTCTTGTACAAACGTTGTTTTGTTTCAAAGGTCGGTGAAAATTTTGTTTCTTCTCCTTCCCCTATCTTAATTCCTTATCCTAGTCTAACTCTGAAATATTGTACTTCTTATAAATCCCACAAACCGCAACCCAAAATCACTCTATATCTCTTCTTTCATTTGCTAGTATTAATTGCCAAGAATTGTGATTTGTGACACTTCACAAGTTTCATCATGGAGGTTGATGAGTTTCAAATCACCATGGTTGATGAATTTCAAATAGCTATGTTGAGGGCTGAGCTGCTGGACACGACGAGGAACTGGGCACAACACTCAACGTTTGATGGCTCGTATGATCCCAGGACGTTTTCAGGGAAATTGGATCCTTTGGAATTGCAAAGCATAAGGTTGGAAAGCTTGACAGCCAAGTTAGCCTCGTTTCGTGCACACGAAACCAAGCGCGATTTCAACACGGTGATGCAGGAGGTTCAGCTTGAAGTGTTGAGATGGCTAGGGAGGATCTTGGCCAAGAGTATGGACCCGGTGTTTAAGGGGTCGAAGGATGTGGTGATTGAGGAAGATGGGGCGGTTTGTGGAGTCTGCCAAGAAGACATGAACGTAGGAGTTGAAAGAAGAATGCTCAAGTGCATGCACAAGTTTCATTCCGATTGTATTGTGAATTGGCTTAGGAGTAAAGCTACATGTCCCTTGTGCAGGTACCAAGTTCAATTCAAAGAGTTTGAGCCCAAAATATGAGGAAGAAAAAGATGTGAGAATGGATGGGTTCTACATTTTTTGTTTTCCTTTTTTCTTTTTGTAATCTACAGTATATAAGTTCATGTATTATGTTTGATCAATCAGCTAGGTGGAATGGAAAATAGTTTGTGTTTTTTTGTTATTGACTACTACTATTATTAAATTTGCTTTTATGTGTGTTTATATATTCCTCACAGCTGGAGCCACGCATCCCATCTCCTAATAATGACTAAGAAAGTGCATGAATAATGACTATACATGCACCGGAGTTGATTTGTTTCCTATAACAGAAGAAACGAAAAATAACAAGAAAAATAATTTGACAACAACCATTGAAATATAAAAATTCAGTAATACTTGTAATGATGGTATCACGCATCCTCTGGTGGAATTTGCGAACCACTCTATTCTAGCGAACACATTCTCTTCTATGCTTTCATGTCCCCTCTCTCCATTCTAAATAGGATCCGATTAAGTGGGTTCTAGTTAACTCAATTGGTAAAGTTTCTGATAGTTGAATAAGAAATCTAAGGTTCAGTCTCCCGCCTACACTAAAAACTGATTGGTGTCTTAGTCTGATGACAAAGAGCTATCATCAGGAGGTAGACACCATAGATTGAAACTCTCGAAAAAAAACTATTTTAGAAATTAATATTAATCATCTATTTTAGAAATTGTTAGAGATATATATTAGACATATTAGCCCAATGTAATAGGCCCAAGCTCATTCCTGCTTGTACTAGTAGTCTAGGGTTTAGTCACCTATATATACTCATGTTAGAGTTCATTGTAACACAGGTTATTGTACTACACTCTTATACATAATAAAGATGTAGCCCTTAAGGGATTTCTCCGTGGATGTAGGCCGTCAAGGCTGAACTACGTAACCCTCGTGTTCTCGGTGTTCCTATTCTATGCTTCCTCTTCCGCATCCACTCTAGCATACACAACATGGTATCAGAGCCAAACTTCGTTATTGCCATTAAGCAAACATCTCTAGCAAACTAAGAAGATTCTCATGTGCACATCACGTTGCTAATAATACTATTTAACATGGTATTAGAGTCAAACTTCGTTCTTGGCATCAAACAAATCATCTCTAACAAGCAGAGAAGAATATCATGTGCACACCATCATCAGAAGTCACACATGCTTCTCTGCTAGATCTAGACTCTGCGGCATCTCGCAGCCACCGTGGCTCAATGCTGTGTCCAAGATCCACAAACTCAAGCAAACCCGTGACATCAATCTCAGATTTGTGCAAATCCATGCTTCGCCTGATGAAACCAACACCACAGACGTGCTCCACACCCTCCTGTGACCAAAACCCAGAAATCCGGTCATCCGAAGCCTTCCCACGCGCCTCCACGCGCCGTAGATGTCTTCGGAAAATATCCCACGCACCACCATAGATTCCTGATTTCCTGATTGTCTTCTGGGCACACGCGCCACCCTGTCGGCCTCTTCGTCCGCCGATCTATGAAACCTGTGATTTTGACCGCCATCAGACCATACACGAGCCCTCACGCCCCTCAGGATTTTTGGTATCTAATCCACGCGCCAGTAGACTTCCCACGTGCCATCCACGCGCCGAAGAACTCACTTGACGTCACCCTGACGTCATCTGATGTCGTCATCTTGCCACGCCACGTCAGCCCTAATCCAGGTCAGCACCACGTCATCAGGATGAGTCAACGGCTCTGCAGCCCGATCCGTGACCCGACCCGAAAAACTTAGAACCGACCCGGTCCATGTAGCCGTTGACTTTGATCCTGATCTGTTGATTTTGACTTTTTGCGTTGACCGTTGATCAAAAGTCAAAAATTTCAGACAGGGCCTATCTTGCTCAGTTTTTCGCGTAGATTCCAATTTTGAACTCCGTTTCTTCATTTGAAACTCCAAAATTGGTCAATTGGCATATTATTCATTGTGGTTTCTTCGAAGGCATTATTCAAGGCATCTCCAAGTGATCTTCTCATGCTTATTCAACCTCAAACCTTCATTGAGCTTCCGCCTTGAGTTTGAGGTTGGGTGTTAGAGATATATATTAGACATATTAGCCCAATATAATAGGCCCAAGCCCATTCCTGCTTGTACTAGTAGTCTAGGGTTTAGTCGCCTATATATACTCATGTTAGGGTTCATTGTAACACAGGTTATTGTACTACACTCTTATACATAATAAAGATGTAGCCCTTAAGGGATTCCTCCGTGGATGTAGGCCGTTAAGGCTGAACTACGTAACCCTCGTGTTCTCGGTGTTCCTATTCTATGCTTCCTCTTCCGCATCCATTCTAGCATACACAACATGGTATAACACATCACGTTGCTAATAATATATTTAACAGAAATTTATTTATGAGAAATTAAAAAAGCTATCACAATATTCTCAAAAAAAAAAAAAAAAGTTAATCACTTTTTCATTTTTCCATAAAAGGTAACCTAAAATAGTTTACTAATGTATGCTCTTATGACACACACTCAACAAAACCTTTCTAAATACAACCTTTAGGCTCAAAATTTAATCACATCCACTATCTTATAAGACAAAAACCTACTATCTTACAAGACAAAAACCTAGTTGGAAACTTTGACTTAGAACAAAAATAATAGGGATAATTACACTTTACCCACCTGTGGTTTGCCTCTAATTCTATGTGCCTATCCGTGGTTTCAATTTTGACACTTTGCCCACCTGAGGTTCTCACCGTGAGTGTGCCGTAACCCACCTCTGTTAAAAAAGAAGGGTAAATAAGTCTTTTTACACCCATTTTATATCTCTCTCCTCCCAAAACAAGAAAAACAAAAGAAACAAAAGAAAAAAAGATTAAAATATGGTATTAGTTCCTCACCATTCACAAACATGAAGAACACACACAAACACGAAGAACATGCATCCAGAAAAATAATACAAATCAAATCAAGTAATTCCATCAAACATAAATCTATCAAAATACAACCCCAAAATATAGCACAACATTTGATCCTAGGAACTTAAGAACAAATGAATTCAAACCCAGGAACTTAAGAACAAATGAATTCAAATCAAGCATGTATACAATCCCAGGAACTTAAGAACAAATAAAATAAGAACAAATGGATTCAAACCCAGACATATATTTGAAACCCCAATTTCAAATCCAGACTTCTCAAACCCAAAAAAATTAGATGGTAGAAAACGTGACCCGCGGTCAACCAAAGAGAAGAAATGAATCGAGTTGAGTTAGTTGTCCACAGTGGCAGATTGGTTTTAGTTGAAACTGGGAGCAACGGCGATGAAGAGAGATGCAGGAAAACTTGTCGGAGATCACGAGATCTCCACCTGGTCGAAGATCAAGAGATCTCCACCAATCTGGGCAGTGATTTGGATGGAGATGGGTTTTCACAGTCGGATCGAGTCAAGTTTGATTTTGGAGGAGACCCACCACTTGTCCTGCCGTTGTTGAGTTTGGACACCCACCATCGACAGCCAATGTCGTCGGATTAGGCGTAGGCGTAGGTTGAGTCGGATCAGCCAATATCCTCTCTATCCTCTCCCCCAGCTTCGTCTTTCACCAGAGGCCATTGGACTCATCTGCGACATAGGCGAGGACGACGACGACGTCATCGCCCTGGCGGAGATGGAAGACTGTGAGATCGTCGGGGATCTTGATGAGGACCTCTTCGATGGCCTTCAGCGGAGCCGTGGGTGAAGTTTGGTGATAGAGTATGGGTTCCAGGAAGAGGTTACCGGCGAGATCAATTGGGCTATTTGGAATTTTGAACAACAGTATAACGTAAAAAGATCACACATAAAAAAAGAAAAAAGAAAAAAGAAAACTGGGCCTCATTTGGTGTGAGAGTGTTTATTGTTATGTCTTTAGTCTTTTAGTCTTTATTTTAGATTAGCTTGATTTTTTAGTCTTTAGTGTTTATTACTTAGTCTTTAGTCTTTATTGTTTTGTGATCTTTATTATTTTGGGGATGTTCTTCATGTTCTTCATGTTTAAAATTTGAATGAGAGTGTTTTGATCCGTTTTGGGGTTTGTTTTTTACTTATTTTGTGTTAGAGTAACGGAAAGTGGAGAGGTGGGTTACGGCACACTCACGGTGAGAATCACAGGTGGCTAAAGTGTCAAAATTGAAACCACAGGTAGGCACATAGAATTAGAGGCAAACCACAGGTTGGTAAAGTGTAATTATCCCAAAATAATAATGATTTTTTTTTTTTTTAACTTACACTGCAACAAATATGGAATATGGTGATCAAGGGCGGAGCTAGGCCCCCTGGCCCGCCAAAAAAAAAAAAAAAATTAGGCAGTTAAGAGATAACCTAATTTTTCCTTGTGATGGTTTCATTTTCTTGTTTTCTTCAGTCCTAAACATATAGAGTACATGAAGAGAACTTGATTTAAACTCCAAGAATGAAACCAACACTCTTGTGACTACTGGTATTAAATTCTTTGAAAACTGAGCTATATTCTCCTAGTGTTGCACATGTCTTCTTTTGTTTTTTCTTTAGTACAACGTGTACGTCTTAGTCTCTTAGGGTATTTATATCGGTTAGCAGGTAGGCTCTGATATACTATTTTATAGTATACTCTATTTTTTAAGAAGTAATAGTGTTATTCTATTCTTTTATTTTAAATTATGTAGGTCTTATTACATTAAAATATCACTAGAATATATGTGTATTGCTTTTTTATATCAAGTAATATACATATACATATCCTAATGAATGTTCATAGTGTATAAAAATTTTGCCTCCCCTAAAATCAAGTCCTAGCTCCGTCACTGATGGTGATAAAACTTTTTGTCACGAAATGTCTTATTTTATCACCTAAAACATATGGTGACGAAACATCATTCACCACGTAATCTCAGTCACCGAATGTCATCGTGACGAAAATTTTTGTCACTAATATATCTATTTTTTTTAATAAAAAAATCATAGGTGACGAAATTTTTTCGTCACCTAATATTTTCCCCATTAAACATTATATTCAAAGACGAAATAAATTTATCACCGATTATTTTTTAATTTTTAATTTTATTATTTGACCATATTAGACGACAAAATATTTCGTTGCTAATTGTTTTTTTTTTTTTTTTTTTTTTTAATTTTCCAGTTTCAATAGACTTAGATGACGAATTATTTTGTCACCAATTTCTGTTTATATTCAAAGTTCAACCTACGATGAAACATTTCATCACAAATTGCTTCTTTTTTTTTTTTTTTTTGGTAATTCAACATTTTGGTGACCAAAATGGTTGTCACCATTTTTTTAGTTGTTAGTTCAACCTATTGGTGACAAAAATTTTTGTCATTAATCTTTTATTATTATTATTATTAATGTTCTTTATATTAACTTGTCATTACATTACATTAACCTATTCATTTCTAACCACATTCATAAACAAATCATCCATATATACAATTTAAAAAGTAAATAAAAAACCATTATACTATTAAAACCATTGAAGTAAGTTGTTCACAAAGCAATTATAACAATATATAGATGAAAGATGCCTTTCATACATTACAAAAATAAAATTGAGTTCAAGTAGCACCACAATATATATATATATATATATATATATATATATATATTAAAAAAAAAATAAGAAACGTCTTTTCGCCGCCAATCTCATGTCTGCACATTTTAAAAGAAAAATACATCAATACCGTCAAGCAAAATCATTAATTATGCTAGTAATATAAAAAAAAAAAACATTTTTAGCAATGATTTAAAAGTATTTTGTCACCATTGCATTTAGGTCACCACAACTCATAAAAGTTAAGTTGTATAAAGCAAATATATGTTTTCAAGTATTATATAATGCACACTTACTTCTAACTCTCTAATTGTGAGTCCTATTGCTATGCCTAAGTTTTAACATGTTATATTGGAAGTGAGGGTAGGTGCTTGTGTTGCTCACTTTGCATGGTCTATTATTATGAATTGTCTCAATAAATTCACAAGTTTCATATATATTTGATAGGTGTCACAGAAAGTTTCATTAATAAATGTTACATATCATAATAATGAAAGTTTCATTAAAAAAAATCATCTCCCCTCTTCCCGTGCATGTGTGTTAAAAATACTTAGTATTCTCAGGAAAAAAAAAAAAAAAAAACCATTGATACCTTAAAAGATTTTAATTATGATCCAACAATTTGGTGCACTAAAGGAATCCAAAAACACTAAAGTCTAGGAAACATTAGACTCTAGCACTATTATGCTAATCAGATTGAGAAAATTGCAACATAAACAGGAAATGTGAAACTTATGTTCTTCCCATGTCTCTCTATCTGCTTCACAACCCTTTTCACAAAATATTCATCCTAGAAGAACACATGTTGGACTAAATTCAATAATTACAGATCTTGAAAGATCAATAAAACTTATTAAAATAATTTTGTCTATTTGTACAAACTCAAAAGTGACCACACTTGTTATAACCAAAGCAAGGTAATAAATGTCTTTTCAAGTTGCTTGGACATTTGAGGGACTTTATGGTGAAGAAACGGGTTTGGAAAATCTAAGCCATTGGAGTTGAAGCCCAAGAGAGAGTGAGAGAGGACGATGAGAGAGACAGAGAGAAAGAGCTTACCAATCTGAAAGTGAGAGGCGTGAGGTTGAGGTGAGACAGAGTGATGGGGTATTTTTTTTTTTTTTTAAGTAATAAAGAAAAAAATTTCAATACCCTAGCACCCAAAATTTAGCAGTGCGCACATTTATATTTTACAAATAGGTGACAAAACATTTTTTTGTCACTAAAGTTACCAAAATCTTATATATTGGGCAACAAAATTAGAATTTCGTCATCTCTAATTTTTTGAGATGAAATATTTCATCACCATAGACACCCGTAATGGCGCCTAATTTTTCATGACCTATATTGACAAAAAAAATATTGCATCAATAATTTGAATATCTTTAAAGACAAAATATTGATTTCATCACCATTTTTAAAATTTTTATAATATTTGGTGACAACTTTTGTTTTCCTCACTGAATGTTATTATTTAGAGATGAAATTATTTTTCCTTACTAGATTTTGTCACTATAGTCCATATTTGTTGTAGTAAAATTGAATAAGAATAACAAAAATAATTGTGAATACTTCAGAGTTCGTAATTTTAACTCATCAACTGTTTTCCTACATCTTCATAATTAATTTTAAATTTATTTCTCATGTTGTAGAAGGCTTTGTCCTCAACCATGACCTATACTTTGACATAGCCATGCGCCCATGCCTTACCTGGGCTTGGGTAGTTTGCCTGGAGGCTCTGGATTTTGTTTACAATGGGCAAGAATTATTTAATTTATTTTTTCCCCCCTAAAGATTTCTTTGTTATTTGTTGCAGGGGAGGAGGTCAAATTTATTTTTGTTAGTTCTGTAGTTCTAGGGAGGAGTTGGTGTTTTAGTTCTTTTTTTAGAGATAGTTTTAATCTATTACGTCCGCTAGGGGTGGCAAAATTGGACACGACCTGCGAACCTGACACGACACAATAAGAAATTAGCAGGTTATGGGTTAGTGTCATATTCAGGTTGACACGCCGGACCCGTTTGATAAATGGGTTGGGTTAGAATTCAACTTATAGAACCCGTTTGACTTGTCTGACCCGTTTAATTAAATGAAATTTTACTAATATATCATTTAAACCCTAAGTATATAAACTTATTAGTTGTTGTAGTTTATTTTCTTTGACATATTGTGATTGATTATTTATGATATTGAGATATGTTTTAGTTTTGAATGATTATTTGTGATGCAGTTACTCATTAGTTCTGAATTGTATATTTAAAATATTTATTTGCTTGTTTTTTCATAAATGTTTTTCTTCATTTTGATAAAATCAAATAAACAGGTCGACACAACTAACCCCATTTAATAAATGTGTCATATTAGGGTTGAAGAATCTTGACTTGTTTAATAAACATGTTGGGTTAGTGTTAACCCATATAGTCGGATATGAATAAGTTGACACAATACGAACCTAACACACGAACATGAATTGCCAACCCTAACGCCTGCTCTTGATGATTACTCTTTATCACTAAAACAAGACATCAATTGAAATTTTTTTTTTTTTAATATAAGCAAGATCTCTTATTCGACTACAATAAACTTAATTTACTAGTTGAGCTAACTGAAACCCACTAGTGTTTAGTCTTACCGGTAAAAAATAATAATAAAATAATAACACAGTAAACTTTAGGTCCTACCATATTTATAAAAATATAAACTTTAATCCTTCGGCTTAGGAATCATTACAAACAGACAGATTAAGAAGGGAAGATTGGCCCGGGCTAGAAAGACCAACATATGATTTGTTCTCTTTCAAAAGAAATTACTCAGTAATCTCATACTATAGTATAGGGTCAATAATTGAGAGATTTCTTTTGATTAATGTGACTGTAGAGTAAGAAGTCCTGAGTTATAGTCCACTTTGTCCAAACCACACAAATCAGTCCCTTCAAAAAAGAAAAGAAAAGAAAAAGTGTGTACATGGAAGTATGGAACCAATTGCAAATCCAATTTGAAGGAATAAACCCAATCCAATTTGTTGGGACCCTTATTCTTTGTTATTTATTTAATTTATGGATAATTAAGCAGTAAATGCAATCCAAATTTCTATACAATTTCCCTCATGGGTCGTGGCCCTAGCCCCTAGCACTGATCAAACTATATTTTTTTTTTTTTTTTTGAGAAAGAACTGATCAAACTATATGAAAAAGTACATTGATAAAATCTCCTTCTTAGTACTTTCTCTTTCTGGTATGTACACGATATACATATATATATATAGTACTAGGCCCCACTAGAAGAACACCCCACGTGTCCAGGGTCCTTTTTGGCATGTTAATCTAAAGTTTCTAAACGCGTAAATAATCCAGAGTGGTCTTTCTTGACTTTGTACAAACGTCGTTCCTGGGTTGGGCTACTTTTTGTTTCAAAGGTCGGTGAAAGTTTTCTTTCTTCTCCTTCTCCTTCTCCTATTCGGAAACCACAGAAATTTAAGTCCTTACTTCTTATCCTACTCTAACTCTGAAATATTGTACTTGTTATAAATCCCACAAACCGCAAACCAAAATCACTCTACATCTCTTCTTTCTTTTGCTAGTATTTCCTAGACTTGTATCATTCTTGTGATTTGTGACAAAGGCTCACGACTTTCACCATGGAGGTTGATGAATTTCAAATAGCTATGTTGAGGGCTGAACTGCTGGACACGACGAGGAACTGGGCACAACACTCAACTTTTGATGGTTCATATGATCCTAGGACGTTTTCAGGGAAGTTGGATCCTTTGGAATTGCAGAGCATAAGGTTGGAAACCTTGACGGCCAAGTTGGCCTCGTTTCGTGCACGCGAAACCAAGCGCGATTTCAACACGGTGATGGAGGAGGTTCAGCTTGAAGTGTTGAGATGGCTAGGGAGGATCTTGGCCAAGAGTATGGACCCGGTGTTTAAAGGGTCTAAGGATGTGGTGATTGAGGAAGATGGGGCGGTTTGTGGAGTTTGCCAAGAAGACATGAACGTAGGGTTTGAAGGAAGAATGCTCAAGTGCATGCACAAGTTTCATTCCGATTGTATTGTGAATTGGCTTAGGAGTAAAGCTACATGTCCCTTGTGCAGGTACCAAGTTCAATTCAAAGAGTTTGAGCCAAAAATATGAGGAAGAAAAAGATGCGAGAATGAATGGGTTCTACATTTTTTTTTTCCTTTTTTGTAATATACAGTTCATGTATTATATTTGATCAATCAGCTAGTGGAATAGAAAATAGTTTGTGTTCTTTTGTTTTTGAGTCTGACTACTGGTATTATTTATAAATTTGCTTTTCATAATAGATTTTTGGTTTAATTTTGTGCTCCTAGTCCATATATCTCTCCCAGCATGTGGAGTTACGCACCCCATCTCCTTGTAATGACTAAGAAAGTGCATGAATATGCACCGGAGTTGATTTGTTTCCTATAACAGAAGAAAGGAAAAATAACAAGAAAAATAATTTAACAACAACGATTGAGATACATAAATTCAGAGTACTTGTAATGATGGTTTCAACTTTCACGCATATTTGACCAAAAAAAAGAGAAAAACTTTCACGCATATTCTTCTCGTGGAATTGACGAATTTCCCTATATTCTAGCCACCACACGGTCCACACCTTCGACTATCTTACAAGACAAAAACCTACTCGGAAACTTTGACTTGCATTAAATCGAACAAATTGTATCCTTTGATAGGAACCTGGAAAGAAAGTACATAATTTCAACTTTATTTCTCATGTTGTAGAAAGTTTTGTCCTTAACCACACTTTATTCATTTGTTCAAAGAAAATAATTGTGAATTTGGATATCTTTCACAAAGATTACTAAGTATGATAGTGATATTCTACGAGGAAATTTCCCATTAGGAATGAAAGACAAAAAAAGATCCCAAAATAGTTTAACCATCATATTGGTCAACACATTACAACATTGAATCTCCTCTCATCCTTTTTGTTCTCTAGTAGACCATATCAAACAAAATAAAGCGAAGAGAATTTTTGATGATCAAAAGAAAGTAAAGCAAAAGGGACATTATTGACATTTGAAGTCAAATAAGCATTCCTTTAGCGGGGTTTAATATACATAGTTACAAATCAAGATTCAAAGCTAAAAGCCACCACTCTCCAATTAATTAAGGAAATCTAAGAAAATCTAAGTTCTGATTTTAACAATGTAAAATGGCAATTATAGATATCCATAATAATTCAAGATCGACTGCCACAAAATAATTAGTAAGGGTAAAGAGAAAAATGATAGTATAATGAACATAATGATCAGGAAGGCTAATTCGCATGATAACTAAAAATATATATTTATAATATATTTATTGAACCGTTATCTTCTTATTACTATGCTTAATTTGTATAATTAAGCTATTATTTGTGTGAGTTCTAGTTAGCTCAACTGGTAAAGTCTCTGATGGTTGTATAAGAGATCTAATTTGATATGCGTGTTAAAAACATAAAAAAAAAATATATATATATACAATACAACAATTAAATTTTCAAAATATGTAATCATGTTAATTTTTTAGAGAAAGTTATAACAACTTAAAAAATTGTCAAACTTCAACGTGAGTTCTTTATTATTAGGATAAAGATGGTGTAGGATGTATGTTTATCCAAAAAAACAAAACAAAAAATGTAGGCTAAAAAACACAAAGTTAATGTTTTATTAAAACACTCATTTTTGTAACTGTTTTTATTTTTAGTTTTCAAAACTTATTTTCAAGAACAAATATTTAAAAAAAAACAATTTTGTGATTTTGAAAACAAAATAAAATTGTTTGGTAAACTTAGAGAAAAAAAAAAAAAAAAAAAAAAAAAAAAAACAACAACAACAACAACAACTTTCCAAGAACAGAATAAAAAAAACTTGTCTGGATTGTTAGCCAAAAAACAGTTTTCGAGACCCAAAAAGAAAAAAAATTCAAGACTCTTATTATTGTAAGATTATTATGGTAGGTGCCCACTTTGCAAAACTATCAACGGACAAATTAAACTAGTGAGTGATGACGCAATCGATAAAGACAACCACTCCATAATACATTATTGAATAAAGGCTTTGATTACAATATTATTATGGTAGAATTTTAAGCCAAAATTCTTTAATGATATCACTAGTAGAGAGGCAGGAACACTTCTTTTTTAATGAGATTGAACAAATTCTTTAATGATACAAACTAGGCAAAACATAATTCAGTTAAAGCAACCACTTTAATGACTAAAATTTGAAAAATTGGAGAAAGTATGGATACCAAACATATTGTTTGAGCCTAGCAAACCACAGACATACCGCCATGACCAATTGAGCTTAGACTGAAAAAAATGTTTAATTTAAACTCATCCACACACAAAGACAATGAGAGAGCTCAATGGGTGCTTGTGAAGAAGAAGATGAAAAAGACGAAGCAGAACAAGAACTCACCTCTCTTTGCTACAGGAGGACGAAAGTAGCCCTCTTTTTAGGCATTGTTGTAGTAATTTACTAATTTCATTTTAAAGCTTTTGCTTTTATTTGTTATTTTTGTTCCTACCAGGATTCAAGCTTGGACTTAATTTAAGTGCACAGTAAAATACACAAATTTTCTCCTTGTTTTTGAACGATTCCTTCAAAACTAAAAATTTAAAATACCTACCACCATACACCCTTGGTGCAATAGTCACTCTATAAGTATAAATGCTTGTAGGGTGTAGGGAGTAAAGGCCAGGGTTCAAGTTTTCAGGAAAAAGCTTCACATACATATACATTTAGATTAGGATAGAATAGAATTCTATCTTGTAAAAAAAAAAAAAAAAAAATACCCTTCTGTTTGTTTCTAGTTTCTTTTTGTAAATTGAGATTTGGAAACCGTTTTTGCTTTCTATTTGTTTTCAGTTACCAAACAAATTTTGACTTTTGAGGCCTAGAAAATAGAAAATAGTTTTTGAAACTAGAAAACTGGGAGAAATAATAGTTACCAAACATATTGTTTTCTTTATCAAAAAATTGTTGATAAGAACAAACAAGGTGTTACTTTTATCCATAAATTTTCTGTAATTTGGTGCAGCTACTTAACTGTTGGCGCAATTATAGCTTCTAGCTCAACTTTTATTATATAGTATATAATATGATATTGATTAATATATTAAAGCAAGCCAAATCCAGGGGCAGAAAGCACCACCATCATACAACAACGAAAAAGCAGTGATGTCTTTGTGAGCTTTGATTTCGATAGTCCTTGAACAGTTGGTGGATCCAAGCAGAAGAATTTTACAAACAAACTTTTATCTGCAACATTTTCTCTGTGAAGCAGTCAAATTAATAAAAAAATAAAAAGGAGTTCTTTCTACACTTATAAACAGGTGACCTGCAACTGCTAAAACAATTGGTAGCCACTATTGACTGAAAAGTTTGCTGCTGATGATTATAATGCTAAACGATGATCCCTTGTTACTACCAAAAAAGTGATTCTCCATTGAACTGTACATGGCCATAGCTTTGAGGATCCTAAAGCTTTCTACCATCAATCAACTACTGGCACCTAATTCCTGGGAAGAGCTGTTTTCTGCAGTTTCATCCTCACTGAAGCTAGAAGGCATCTCCATGACAGATCTAGACGATATATAATGCAGTCAAAATAATAATTAGCTGTGTAGAGCCCCAAAGAAAGAAAAGAAAAAAAGAAGTAAATGTGACACCAAAAATGGTGATGATAAGTTAACATATATACAGGAACAAGATTTTTTTTTTTGGTTTTGGGGTAGGGGGGAAGGGGGGGGGGGGGGGGGGGGGTTGTGGCGAGATAGGTATACAGCATAGAAAGGTGATACAGTGAGCTCTTCGTCCTCCGAAAGGACAACAGAAAAATTCAACCAAAACAAATAGAAAGAAAAGCAATTGAAGAAAAAATGCGAAAAATTTATGATTGGGAGGTCAGTTTCCTAGAATTTCCATAGCTGTTCATTTCTAAATTCTCAGTCATTTTGTCATAGAAAAACTCCCATCAAATGGCAAGTCATAATCCTAATCATAGTTACACCTTCCCCTTAAGACGCCAAGCCACCAACAACATACATTTTCATCATTCCACTGTCACTGAAACAAATAAGCATGATATGCACAATAATACCAGGAGACGCCTCTAAAAATGTAAGAAAATGTCAGAGCTAGTGAGGAATGAGTAGAGTGTTTATCAGATGTTACGTTTGTCATATTGGATTTTTATACTCCTATTGCCTAGTGTCGGAATTTATTAATTAAAGGACTAGAGTTTGGACATTTAGAGCTTCACTAAAATCAGATTAATTATTATACTTTTTTGAGATACTTCAACAGTAGATTTAGATTCCACAATCAACCTCTCCCATTGAGGGATAGAAACAACATGGCCCCCACACTTCCTAAAATTTCAAGTTCTACTGTTATATTTCAGTTAAATTTTCCAGAATGCAGTACCCCAACCACCCCACACCCCCCCCCCCCCCCCCCCCCCCCCCGCCCCACTCCTTTTTTTAAATAAGTGTACTTATTCACTTTATGCCCCCCTTAAGTTTGGTTACTTTTCATTCTAATTATCACTTTGTCCACCCAATCTTGAATTCTGGTCCACTCCTGCACATGCCACTTGGGCTTTGGCTCAGAAAGAAAGGGATTGGTTTGGAATAGGTCTTGTTCAAGTCATATCAAGGAAAATGAAAGGGGCACTGATGCACAAGCAAACACATAAACAGGTGAAGACGCATGCATGCTCATGAAATGGAAGAGATAACAATCACAAGAAGATTTAATACCGACCCTTTGCTCAGAAATTTCCTTGTTTGCATTTCAGCAAATGGTGCTTTTGTCACATAGTCTTGCTGCAGAAGATCATGTCTGACTCGTTTTGGAACCTTCAATATAAAATGGAGCATCAACAGAAATGCAAAAATTGCACATACACATGCATGCATATACTTATGTATATATATTTTTCCATAATGTGTGTTAATATATAAGTATCACAATGTCATATAAAAATTGGCCAAAGCTCAAACTCACTTTAATTTCATTTGTTGAATGCATCTTTAATTTAACTTGGTTGCCATGTTCTTTTAGACCCTTCCATTTTCGATTAACTTTCTCCTCCTGCACATATGCACATAAATACCAGAATCTCAAGCAAAGCACTTTCAATTAACATGACAGTTGTTTAATAATATAGCAAATCATAGAAAGGTCTAAACCAAAAACTCAACCTTTTTCATCCTTGTAGATTTCCCTCTCTCTTCTGTGTCAAGTGACTCAAAGCGGTTATGTATCAAATTTGGAGGCTTAAATTTGAAGTATTCACTCCTTTGGATGACATTGGGGCTGACATTAGCATAATCATGCATCTCACTTTCAATTTTCCCATCATAGTGACCACGATGGTTAGTGACAGAATCAATCCTCATCCCTTCAACACCATGCTTAGAGCTCATTCTTTGATTCCTCTTGCTATTATAAACAGAGGTTTCTCCAGCAGAATCTTCATAGAGATCCAAGGAAGAGTTCTGCTTAGGGAAAGGTTTGACATGGTTGAGAACAGTTGACTTCTGTTTTAACTGAGATATCTTATCCTGGTAATGAGACCCATGCATCCCGCTACTGTTTGCCTCTTCCATATATAAATCCTGTGAACTCAACTTGGAATTATACGGCTCATATCCCTGAAAAGGCATGGTAAAGGGAAAATTACAAAAGTCACCAAAAGTATTACTCCATAAAAGAAGCCACTTATACAAACGGCACCAAGAATGCAATTCCTACTAGAATTGATGCAAAGGCTTTATGGATAAGTTTATCGGGCTTCTAGGAATACTATAGAAATATTATTTGCTGTAGTAAAGCAAAAGTGCAGGAGTGAACTCTGTTGTTCAGAGCTTTCAGAAATCCACAGTTGAAATAAATATAGATTGCACTGTCACTAGTAATTGCAGGTCAGTTCAAAACCAAAGAATTGAAAAAGACTTGCTCAGCCCAGATTTTATTTATTTTTTATTTTTAACCACCAGGTGGATTCTCTTAAAAGTTGGGGTTCAACTTGGGGAAATATATGTGTTAAGAATATGAAGGTGATGCTGTTGGAAGTACACATGCTGCTGATGCAGGAGCGGTCTGCAGAGGCAGTAGTGGAAGTCCAATGGGTAGTAGTAATATGGTAGCAATTGCACTTTTCCCTTTCAGTATTTCTTTAAAGGGTAGGAGAGAGAGGGGTTTAAGAGTTACTTGACAGTAAAAAATGGTGGTTGACAAAAAAATGATGGTGATACTGCCACAAAAGTAATGGCAGAAGTGGAAGTAAGGGCAGTGACCACAGCAGCAGTGACAGTGTCACAAAAGATGGAGGTTGTGAATGTGCTAAAGCAGCAAATGAGCCTTAAATTAGTAAATGAATTTCTCCCATTAGATTATTAATTTGGATCTCTAGAAAGCAAGAGTTCAATAGTTCAGAATCCAATCCAAATAACCACAATTTTTACTCAATTGTGGCATCCATATCCAGTACTGAAAGTATCACTTGAATTCTAGGGGAAACATTACAGCTACACTATGTAACTGCTAACAAGCACTAAAACTTTAAGAACTTAATTTGTGCCAGCCAAGTACATTGAATCATGACATATGACGAACTTTTTCCTTCTCAAAAAGATGGGTTTTGCAGTATTTCATAAACCAAATCAAATTAGCAATTTTAGGTTGGCTCCTTATATACGTGGATCTGACTGGAAACCCCAAATGCATAAAAACTGTCAAGTGCAGCAGCAGAGTTGAGTTTGATGCAAGTCATAATATAAGTTTGTGTATATATATAAAAAAATCTCAGATATTCATAATACAGTAAAATGCAGAATGGTTTGTAAATATATATTTTGTACAAAGAAGAGTTGCAATAAAGGCACCCTACCCTGAATAACTATGGTCTATCTTCTCCCCCTAATCCTTAACATAACATCACAAAATCATCCAGCACTTACCAAAGATAACAAAATTGCAAAATTTTATACATCAAGATATATCACATGGACTTTCAGTCTTGACATCAATTGATCTGGTTCAGCCCTCATCATGACAATTATATATAGTTAGATTAACATATTTATAAGTTTTTCCCGTCTTTTTTCAACCTCCATCACAGTCATCCTACATATGTAGTAAAATAAAGCTTCTCTTACCAAATTGTCAGTGCTTGATAAAAAAGGATCAGAAACTCCACTTACATTGCTGAGACTGGGTTGCCTTTCTGCTCCAGAGATGTCTGGAGAATTGGGAATAGAAAGATCCTCATCATAGTATGGTTCTGCAAAAGCACATATATATGAAACATAAGAATCCAACCTGCTACAGAAAGAAGTTTTGCCAAGAAATTAAGAAAAAGAGTTGTCTGCTCTATAAAACAAAGGAACCACATACTAAGTAACGCATGGAGATATATACATGTACTGATGTACATGTCTATCACTGATAAAAATAATTCTCAAATAATACTGAGTGAAAAATATTTCCACTTATGATAGCATAAACTGCTACAGTTTTAGATTGCAATAATAATTTGATAATTTAATTAATAATACTCTTAATTATCAAAAACATCTCCCAACTACCTCTTAAACTCTCTCTCTCTCTCCCCCCTTTAAACAACTGCCCATTTCAAACTCCTTTCCAGTGTCCATCTCTAAAATCAAAATACTATCATATTTTGTTGTGATGATACCAGTTTAAGAAAATAACTCAGATACTTAGAAAGCACATTTAGAGCTTCTACACATGTAGCTTTTTCTTCAGTCTCCCTCCCCCAGCCAACTTTTCAAACTTACCATCCATGTGCAAGACATTCATTCTATTATTCAACTGGTTACAAATGCTTGAAATGATTTTATTTAAAAAATAATAATAAATTCTTTCAGAGTTTATATTATAAAACTAAAAGTTTAAAGTGCAAACTTGGTAGATCAAGCTCTAGATATCCAAATATATGCTATTTCATCAAATGACTGCCGGCATTAGGTATACAGCAAACTGTAAACAAGAACCTGCTATGTAGGAAAACTCACAAAACTAGCATAAAAAAGAAACACTGATTTAATCAAATTTTTCCAAAACCCATGTTTGAACTTGTTTTCCAATTGATCTTATTCAAACCCTGCAGTACCTACATCAGCTAAGACCAAAGCCAATGCACCCTCTATATATTGATTTCAAATGTACACAATTGCACTATAAATCTTTTTCATAAATCATCTATGTCCTGTTCCTAAAAGCAAAACTTCATTTGTTGGACTTGGCTTGAGCTAGTTATGCTTCCCCAATTATCATTTGCCTATGGAAAAAAATTGTGCAATGCAATTCTTTCTTGTAAATAAGAAATACTGATAATCTTTCTCAAACACAAACACACAAAAGGAAAATAATGAAAAAAAAAAAAAAAAAGAGAGAGAAATAACCATAAAATTAAGCAAAAAGATCTAACCAACCACAATCGGAGATTCCTCTCTTGCAGGACAAATTGCATAAAACTTCATTAAGAGTAGTTAATCTGACACAGAAATATATGTTATAACTTACCACGGACTGGTTTCTGAATTGGAGACTCAAATGCACCAGGAGGAAGTGGCTGAAATTCCACCCCAAGTGGTGGACCATCCTCTCGATAATGCCCCCCCAATTGCCTCTTAACAGCAGTAATAGCAGCATTTTCAATTTCACCCTTCACTTTCAAGTATCCTGATGGCTTATATCCCATAATTTTTGCACTTTTGGCATTTATGGGTGCATTGACCCCATTATGGGTTAGATATCTAGAATTTTCTACATCATATGGATCTTCAGTCTGTGAAAACAACTTGTCTTGAGAAGATGAGCTACTCTCTGAAGACGTATCATCTGTGCCACTAACAGTTTCTGTATAATGACTCTTATGCTTATAGGTGAGGTCTGAAACTTGAAAATCATTCCCATAGAGCCTCCGACTTTCAACTTCCCTTGGATCAATATTCCTATAATCCCCATGTTTAGTGCTGCCACATGAATCCTGTCCAAGTCCACTGCCACGATCCTGAATAACAACACTAGAACGATCTTGTCGTCCACTAGCACAAGCTTCATCTCTCAACAATTTTTTGTCTTTTAACCTTCTGTGGCAAAACCATCCAGATATTTGCTTTTCTGTTAATCCTAACTGCTCTGCAAGTTGGGATTTCATTTCTTCGGTAGGGTATTTGTGCTCTAAGAGAAGTTAAACAAATTTCTCCTTCAGAAAAAATAATGCCTGGGCACTTAGCAATTATCCTAAGAGAAGATATGACGAGATAAGTGATCATACCATTATAAAATCTCTCCAATGCCATAACTTGGGCAGGTGTCTTGAGCCTTCTTTTCTTATCCTTCTCTGAAGAAACTTTGTTCTCTTCTGAGTGTACTTCACTTGATTCTAGCAAAAATAGAAAATAATTAAAAAATAAGACATGGTTAATGATAATAATGACCTTGATGTCTATCAGTATATATTTGTTGGCCCTATCAGCCACTAAGTTTAATTTATTTACCAATATATATAACACTCATGGTAGAGCATTTGATGAGTTGAGGTCATCCCAAAAACTAAGTGCTTTCCACGTAAATGAAGAGATAGATAATAGATGTCATAAATTCTCTTAGTTTCTGAGCCAGAAAGAAAATCACTCATATGTCTATTTGGTCTTCACCCCTCCTTTTATCTGTCTTCTCACGGGACATAAGCCCTCTAGCTGAATGTACATCAGATAAATGGAGGGCAGCAATAGGAAAAAAGAAGAAGTCTTAGTAGAGCTTCTCCCTTTGCTCACAAGTAAAATATTACAAATTGGGCGATCAACTATGAAACAAAAAAGATTTCATCAAATCTTCAGATATTAGTAAAATTGCATCTCACTTTCCTTATCATTGTGATTGCATAAATTTATTTTCTCTTCATGTTAATTTTGTCTGTTGAAAAGTAAGGCAGCTTGATAAAGTACATGCAAAATCATGTCTACTGTTACATGCAATGAAGTCACGATCAGATGCATCAAGAATACTATTTCTACAAGTGATTTTACTGCTCTTGGGCACAAGCATAAACTACTTAACCCCTCATGGAAAATGCCCCCGGATTAGCCTGCAACTGATTCTGGCGGGTAGGGTCAATTGCCCGTAGGTTTCACTGGCTAGAGACAAATCCAAAGGACTCTTCTTTAGAAAGGTTTCCAATTTTATCAAAAACAAAAAGTGTTTTTCAACCGGGAATAATTCATCTAGTCAATTGTTTTATAAACCATGATATTTTGAAGCTTATCCTTGCATAATTACGTTCACTTCCACAAATTTATGTTATACCAGCCACAATTAGCTCTCCTCCACAACTCAACTAGGTACCAGATTCCCCATTTTTGTACAAGGCTTCACAATTTTATTTACTCATTTATTTCTTTTTTAAATTCTGTTAAACATGTACCCAATGGATTTTGAACCCACAACTGCAACATCCACCCATTCTTGTAGGAGAAGAAAGTATTATTTGAGCCAGAGTTCATTGGCATAAGGCTTCCTAAATCTAATCAGATCTTCAATGAAACCATACCACCCAATCCAAAATTTGGAGGCTTGTAATTAAACCATTGTGGAACAATTTAACACATCACATTCAAACGCTTGACAATACCACAGCATTCACAAATAACAAAATTTCCATTCAACAATGCAATTGAGCAAAAATCATCATTCATCAAACTCATATTTAAATAATATTATCATTGCCATTGTGAAGAGAATAAAAGAAAAGTAATAATACCCAGTTTGGCTACCAAGAAAATGTAGGAATCAAAAGACATCAAAAGTTTTGAATATTGAAATTCTGCATCAGTCCCAATTTCAGGACCCAAGAGGACAAAACGAAAAGCAGACAACAATAGAAGTAAAAAAAAAATCCCAAGTTAATATTTTCCCTCAGTTTTCTCAGCTACCAAACAGTCCCTCCCCAAAAATCCATATCCCGGACATTACCTCAACCGTTACAACAATTTGTCTCTCCATGCAAGGAATTCAATTACACATTCTAACGCAGAAAGCCCAGAAGCCAGCTGACACAAATCAATCAGAAAACGAAAACCCAATACGCCAATATGAATTTAAGATTGAGAAATCAAACAAAAAAAAATTACCTTCCATGGTGTGTGAAATTCTGGTGGTTCCTTCTCTCTCACTCTCTCTTTCTCTCGAGTCAAGAAGTTTCGTAGATTCTGTTGGCTCAAAAAGCAAACCCCATTTGACCAAGAAGCTTGAAGCCAAAGATTAATGCATCAGATATGTTTGTAATGAGAGAAATTTTCAGATACAATGTGAAAAGGGAGGTGAATTTTTTTGACTCCCTGCTTCCATTTGGTATATGCTTGTTCTAATTTTACAGATGTTTTTGTTTGTTTTTGTTTTTGTTTTTAATTTTAATTTGACATAGTAAACAACTACTTTTTTATCACCAATTTTGGCAATTTGGCTCTTTTCAGCATGTTTTTCTTTTCTTTTTTTTAATTTTTTTTTTATGGGTCATTGTTTATTTTTTACTATATATGTAAATCACTTCTTTTATTTTTATAATTTTAGGTCTATATGTGTCTAATTGAGATTTTATTTTCAATAGTGTATTTGCATAACATGAAACAAAAAGTTAAAAAGCTAGTTTATTGTTTAATTTTTATATTTGTGAATTATTTTAAAAACAAAATAGGTATATTTATGCTTCTGTCTGAGATGGTTTATTTTCGATAGCTTATTTATACTATTATTTAAGGGACTTTTCCTTTTTGGATTTCTTATTTTTTAGTTCAAAAATACCCCTATACCCCTATGTTTAAGTAGAGATAAAACTAAAGGACAATCCGATAAAAATGCAACTATAACTTCCACTAAAACATTGCCTAAAAATAAGAGAAATTATACAGTACTCATAGTAGGCCACGTCATTTATCCACCATTTCAGTAAAAAACTCCCACCTATTTAAAATTATTGAGTCAGTATTCAGTTTTTATTTAAAACTCCACAATTTTAAACAAGTAGGAGTCTTTTACTAGAATAGTGGACCACATTACTTATCTAGCATGAGGACCTTATAATTTCTTAAAAAATAAGACTACTCTCCTGTTAATTTTTAAATTAATTTATTCACTTATAAATTAGATATATAAAATAAAAAAACACAATTTTTTTTCCACAAAATAAGACCACTAAAAAAAAAATCTCATTGCATGCACTTTGCGCGTGTGATGAACCTAGTTTATATAACATGGGACAAGCATCTAAAAGTTAGTTTATTTCTATAAAGCTAAATCATTTGAAATAAAACTGAGAAAAAAAATAGTGTGAAATCTGCAAAACAACTTATAATTAAATGCTAAACACGCACACATTTAAACATTCCAACACACTTTTTAGTTAATACCGTTAAAGGAGTTGACGTATGGAATTCAAGTGATAATATAGAGCCCGTTTGGGAGGAAAGAAAGAAATGAAATAGGAATGAATTAAAAGAATAATTTTAAAATATTCCTTCACTTTCCTTATTTGGGAGTTTAATTAGATAATGAAATAGATGAGAGTGAACACTTATTTCTTTCTATTTTAGAATTTAAATTTTCTTAACACTGCGCACCCTTGGTGCGATAATCACTCCACAAGTATAAGTGCTTATGTAGTGTAAGGGGTAAGGGTCAAGGTTCAAGTTTTCAAGAGGGAGCTTCATGATAATAACTTAATTTTGCATATTTATATCATTATTAAAAATCATTGTCATACTTATTTTGAGTTAATTCATGCATTTTATAATTGGTTTTGGAATAATGCTAAATAATCAATTTTGTACTTAATTGAATTTTAATGCGTGAATTTGTCTTTTTTAGGAGAATAAAATTAAATGAGAAAATTGTGCAACGAAGGGTGCTAATGGATTTTATTTTTACAAGGGCCATAATAAAGTCAAAGTAGGCTAACTTAATGAAATTTAAGTCTAATTGGAGTAAGGGATCAGAGGAAATTTGCACCAAATCCTAGTCCAATTTGGATTAGGGTTAGTATTTTGGGCATAACTTTTGGCTCAGATGTCCAATCGAGATGATTCAAGTTGAGTTAGAAATTTAACTTAAAGGGCTATAACTTTGTAGTTTACCAAAAGTCTGAATTATGACGTTAAATGGGCCAAAAACGTCGGTTAAGTGAAGCCTAAAAACCTGAATTTTCTCCAAATGAGAATTCAACTTGTAATAGGATTCTTTGACTTATTTAAAGGCTTTTTAGGGCAAAATTCAGGAGGGAGCTGCTGTAGAACGTAATTTAGGTTTTCTTAAAGTTTTTTTTTTTACAATTTTTAAAATTTTATTTGTATTATGGCTTAGTAGAAGCCTTGCTAAGGTAAGGGGTGAAACTCAACCATTTATTAGTATGTTCTTAACAATTATTTTATGGTTTTAATGTCTATATTTTTATGTTTTTGATTGATTTACTTATCTAGAAAATTGTTTAGTTTTGTATAATTTTTTGATTTATCATAGACTCCAGGCATGTTAAATGCTTAATATTCCTTGCGAACTAATTCACTAGTTTTGTTTTGCCTAAAACCAATCAATTTCATGAAACTACCCTAGAAAATTAATTCTTAAGTTCTTATTGTTAAATCATCTAACTAAGATCATCATTCGTATGAATTTTAGTTGAGTTATAAAATAAATATTGTTAAGACTACTAATAGATGTTTTGTGTGTGGACCCCTAAACCTTAGCGCCTTAAAATATTGTTATTTCCTCTCATTCAAAATTACCTTCACCAAACTATCAAAATTTATTTTCAATATAATTTTATTGTTTTAGTTTTGTTTTGTTGTGGTATGCTAATCAATTCTCTTTTTCCTGTGGATTCGATCTCGGATTTACTGAGTTATTGCTCCATGATAATCCTGCACTTGGGAGCATTATTTAAGTCGCAACACTTCACACACACACACACACACACACACACACACACTTACTTAGATTATGTTAGAGTAGATTTCTATCTTGTATAAAAAAATAAAAATAAATAAAACTAAAAAAAAAAGAATTATAATTTTCTTCAAAATTGAGAGAAATTTGAGGGAATGAAATTACATTTAATGAATTTTTTACTAAAACTTCCAAAACACCCCTATATATTTAGCCTTATATTTTTAACTAGATAGAATAGTAATATTGTCATAAAATGATTTCATTTTTTGCCCTCTATGTTACTCATCAACAAAGTTACTTACTTCCATTCCTTTATTTTATTTTATTTTTCATTTTTTTCCTTTACATAAATACATTTTATTCATTTTCATTTATTTATGATTTACTAATTCCATTCCATTCTATTCCCTTATGAACTCCCAAACAGAGGTATAAAGGCCTCACCATCTACCTCTCTAAAAAGAACATTATTAAACAAAATGTTTCTAAAATCTAAAAAAGTTTAAATGAAACATTTAATAGAAAATTAAGGTAAAAATAAAATTCTAAAGTTTAAAAAATGAATTATCTTAAGTTTTTCTTTGGAGATTTTTGATTTTGTACCTAACAAAAATGATAAATTAATCCAATTTTAAAAATTATATAAATTAATAATTTAAAGTTAAAACAAAACCCTAAGTTTAATACCATTACAAATTAAATTATATAATTTTACTAGTGACAAAGCTCACCTCTATGCGAATTTGGAGGAAAATTCCTCCAACCCACTATGGGGTGAATCAAACAACTATCTATGCATAATTTTAATCATATGATCTATTTAATGAGTCATGTAAATTGTTCAAGTAATTTGATGAGTTTGTGTAATTTACTACACATAAATGAGTTTATGAATTACCACATAATGGGTTGGAAGAAATTTCTCCAAGTCAATTTAGAAGAAAACTTTGTATATAGTTTATCTCCATATTAATTTGAAGAAAATTACTATCCATGTGTACTTTTAATCATATTACCCATTTACTGTTCATTTGGTATAGCTTATTTAATGCTTTAAAAAAATTATAGAGTTTCCTCCAAAATGATTTAGAGACAAATTTCTTTAACCCACAATGTTGCGATTCATAACACCATTCAAATCATAACATGTTTAGTGAGTTATGTGACTTGTATTAAATAGTGTAATAAGACATTTGATTTAATACACATGAATAATTTTATGCACGTAAAATAATAGGTTGAAGGAGATTTCTTTAAATCGATTTGAAAAAAAAAAAATTCCCTTTTTAAAATTAGGTTGATTGAAAAGATTGTATATATATAAAAAAATAAAGTTTACAAATTTTGTATTTTGAAATACTGCGGCTTGTCCGCGTTACCAAATGGGCACAAATGAGTATAAAAAAAAAGGTTAAATTTGAAACTTCGTGGTAATAGTCTTTTTTTTTTTTTTTTTTTTTTTTTTTTTTTTTTTTTTGAGAATGAAGATTGCTACTTGTATTGAAAATCAGCCGAGATTAGCAAATAGTACATCATAGAGGTGCGGTGGAACATCCTCCAACCACACCGACAAACCTCTAACATGTCTAGTTAGGTTGTGGGCTACTTTGTTACCAGTTCTACGAACATGAGAGAAAGCAATACATTTACTGGTAACTAATAAGGATTTGCAAGACTCCAGAAGATGGCCAAAAGAAGATAGGGCGGCTTCTTTACTTCGAAGAGAATTTATTATTGTGGTAATAGTCTTTGAAAATGATATCAATTTAAAAACATGGACTTTTGGGTTTGATTGAGGGTTTAAGCTAACACCAATACCATTTAAAAAGATTAGATTTTGATTTGAAACTAACAAAATTATAAAGATTAATTTGTAATAGTTTAAACTTAAGGGCGGGCCCAAAAAAGAGGAGGATGAAAAAGAGAGATGGTTTCATTGTTTTTTATTTTTGGTTTACATGTTGATTTATTTCATAAAAAATGAAGAGAGAGAGAGAGACAGAGAACTTGACCTTAGCTTTCAACAAAACAAAAAAAGTACAAGAGGTAAGAAATGGGTAAATTTTATTTATTTTTATTTTATTTTCACACGATACTTCATGGGTTTGGCGATACTGAAATATAGTTCATTTGTCATGCTAAGTAATGCTTTTTTTCTTTTTCTTCATTTTTAAGTCTGAGAGGTTTTTCTTTTTCTTTTTTTTGAGAAGAAAGTCGAAGAGTTCAGTGGGAGAAATACTACATCTATAATGTTTTGTTATGTTCTCATTTGAGCCCACTACTAAATAATATTTTCACAAAAAATATTTTCACTAACATTACTTTTTTACTTATAGTTGACAATTTATCACCTAAAATATGTTGTGAAAATATTGTGAATGTATCTGTGGGGCTCAAGAATTAGGTAACCCTGACCCACTTTGTACCAAGCTTAAGGCCCATGAAGAGGAGGAAGAAAATTTCCGAGGACGACGTGAGAAGGTTCAAATTACCCAGGACGTCCGCTGAGGACAATCATGTCCTCGGCCAACCCCAACCAGATGAGGGAGAGTCAACGTCCCATCACAGGCAGCCTCCCAGAGCACTCCATGAGAAAGAACGAGCATAATGTGCCGATCACGGGAGGACGGTGGAAGAGCAAATTCAAGACAAATTGTCATCTCCATATTAAATGCCCGCCGCTGGCGTTCTGGCCGCATTAATGAGGAAATGACCCCTGAACACTGCAGTCTTGGTAACCGCAACTCACAGAAAGATAGAGAAACGGCTGATGAGACAAGCACTCAAGTAGTGACCTACCTGGTCAACAAATGTAGGGTCAAGATCAACTGAAAAGAGATATATAATGTAAGAAGTCCTCCAGAAAGAAGGAGGAGAGAAAAAAGCATAAAATACTGCAACACTCGCATGACCCCTACAACCAAGCATTGAGGAAGCAATGAGAACTTCCAACCCCTAAGAAGAGGGCCGAGGAACCATATCTTACGCTTTAACTTACGTTCATGTCGTTCAACCCATTCATTACTGTGTTTAGTTGTCGTGATCCTTATTAGGGCTTAGTTCTTAAACCCATACTCTACAAATTCATTGTTCCAGGCTATCTAGGCTTGAGTCCACCCCATCTCAGGGGCACTTTCCTTGCCAATGTGGGACTAGGGTGTCAAGCCTTACACTACAAGGTCAGCGGGTGAAAATCCTGAACCCCCACGTCGCATGGGAAAAGCTCAACCCCTACAAGAATCACTCAATATTCCCTAGGACAAAGCTCCTCGAATTGTACCGAGAATCACTTTCCTTTAATAAACTCAGTTCATCTCTGTTTGAGTGTTATGAACACCATATTAATTGTTGTCTGGGCGCTAAAGCCTAACTCTTTGATCTACTCTCTACAAATTTATTGTATTGGGCTAGTTGGGCCTGAGTCCATTCAGCTAATAAAAGAGGTGCTCAAACCCAGCCCCTACAATTGGCACCATCTGTGGGAAGAGCTTGTGCGTTAGCAAGTGCAACGGTTAAACATGGTAGGATCAAGCTCCCATCAGCGGAGAAGGCCATTTTAGCGGCTATAACTACTACCACACATGCGAAGTAGAGCAAGTCCTAAAAACTGCTACCTCATGTTGTGGTAGTGCACTCGGGGCTGAGCCTTTTAAGGCACCTGGGTTATGTGTTTAAATGCGAACCTTAGTCACGCTTGAAGTCCTTGGACCAGGTGCTAAGGGGAGGTTAACACTCTAAAACTACTACCATACATGCGAAGTAGAAAAAGTCTCAAAAACTGCTACCTCATACTGTGGTAGTGCACTCGAGGCTGAGCCTTTTAAGGCATCTGGGCTATGTGTTTAAATGCGAACCTTAGTCATGCCTGAAGTCCTTGGACCAGGTGCTAAGGGGAAGTTAACACTCAAAAACTACTACCACACATGCGAAGTAGAGCAAGTCCCTTAAAACTACTACCATACATGCGAAGTAGAAAAAGTCTCAAAAACTGCTACCTCATGCTGTGGTAGTGCACTCGAGGCTGAGCCTTTTAAGGCATCTGGGCTATGTGTTTAAATGCGAACCTTAGTCATGCCTGAAGTCCTCGGACCAGGTGCTAAGGGGAAGTTAACACTCAAAAACTACTATCACACATGCGAAGTAGAGCAAGTCCCAAAAACTGCTACCTCATGTTGTGGTAGTACATTCGGGGCTGAGCCTTTTAAGGCATCTGAGCTATGTGTTTAAATGGGAACCTTAGTCACGCCTGAAGTCCTCGGACCAGGTGCTAAGGGAAAGTTAACACTCTATAACTTCTACCACACATGTGAAATAGAGCAAGTCCCAAAAACTGCTACCTCATGCTGTGGTAGTGCACTCGGGGCTGAGCCTTTTAAGGCACCTGGGCTATGTGTTTAAATGCGAACCTTAGTCACGCTTGAAGTCCTCGGACCAGGTGCTAAGGGGAAGTTAACACTCAAAAACTACTACCACACATGCGAAGTAGAGCAAGTCCCAAAAACTGCTACCTCATGCTGTGGTAGTGCACTCGGGGCTGAGCCTTTTAAGGCACCTGGGCTATGTGTTTAAATACGAACCTCAATCACGCCTGAAGTCCTCGGACCAGGTGTTAAGGGAAAGTTAACACTCTATAACTACTACCACACATGCGAAGTAGAGTAAGTCCCAAAAACTGCTACCTCATGCTATGGTAGTGCACTCGAGGCTGAGCCTTTTAAGGCACATGGGTTATGTGTTTAAATGCGAACCTTAGTCACGCTTGAAGTCCTCTGACCAGGTGCTAAAGGGAAGTTAACACTTTATAACTACTACCACACATGCGAAGTAGAGCAAGTCCAAAAAACTGCTACCTCATGCTATGGTAGTGCAATCGGGGCTGAGCCTTTTAAGGCACCCGGGTTATGTGTTTAAATGTGAACATTAGTCATGCCTGAAGTTCTCAGACCAGGTGCTAAAGGGAGGTTAACACTCCATAACTACTACCACACATGCGAAGTAGAGCAAGTCTCAAAAACTGCTACCTCATGCTGTGGTAGTGCACTTGGGGCTGAGCCTTCTAAGGCACTCGAGGCTGAGCCTTCTAAGGCACTCGGGAAAAGTCCTAGATAGAACCAAGGTATTGCATAGTCCTTGCACTCAAACCTGTGGGGAAACTAGGCACTTCAGATAAAAGCTAAATCCTAGACAGAACCAAAGTATTGCATAGTCCTTGAACTCAAACCTATGGGAAAACTAGGCACCTCAGATAAAAGCTAAGTCCTAGACAGAACTAAGGTATTGCACGGTTCTCGGACTCAAACCTATGGGAAAACTAGGCACCTTAGAAAAAACTAAGTCCTAGACAGAACCAAGGTATTGCATGGTCCTCGGACTCAAACCTGTGGAGAAACTAGGCACTTCAGATAAAAGCTAAGTCCTAGACAGAACCAAGGTATTGCATGGTCCTCGGACTCAAACCTGTGAGGAAACTAGGCACTTTAGATAAAAGCTAAGTCCTAGATAGAACTAAGGTATTGCATGGTTCTCGGACTCAAACCTGTGGGGAAACTAGGCACTTCAGATAAAAGCTAAATCCTAGACAGAACCAAAGTATTGCATGGTCCTTGGACTCAAACCTATGGGAAAACTAGGCACCTCAGATAAAAGCTAAGTCCTAGACAGAGCCAAGGTATTGCATGGTTCTCGGACTCAAACCTATGGGAAAACTAGGCACCTTAGAAAAAACTAAGTCTTAGACAGAACCAAGGTATTGCATGGTCCTCGGACTCAAACCTGTGGAGAAACTAGGCACTTCAGATAAAAGCTAAGTCCTAGACAGAACCAAGGTATTGCATGGTCCTCGGACTCAAACCTGTGAGGAAACTAGGCACTTCAGATAAAAGCTAAGTCCTAGACAGAACCAAGGTATTGCATGGTCCTCGGACTCAAACCTGTGGGAAAACTAGGCACCTCAGAAAAAACTAAGTCCTAGACAGAACCAAGGTATTGCATGGTCATCGGACTCAAATCTATGACAAAACTAGGCACCTCAGAAAAAATTAAGTCCTAGACAAAACTAAGGTATTGCATGATCGTCGGACTCAAACCTATGGGAAAACTAGGCACCTCAGAAAAAGCTAACTCAAATCTATGACAAAACTAGGCACCTCAGAAAAAATTAAGTCCTAGACAAAACTAAGGTATTGCATGATCGTCGGACTCAAACCTATGGGAAAACTAGGCACCTCAAAAAAAGCTAAGTCCTAGACAGAACCAAGGTATTGCATGGTCCTCGGACTCAAACTTGTGGTGAAACTAGGCACTTCAGATAAACGCTAAGTCTTAAACAGAACTAAGGTATTGCATGGTCCTCGGACTCAAACCTATGGGAAAACTAGGCACCTTAGAAAAAGCTAAAGCCTAGATGGAACCAAGATAGTACATGGTCCTCGGACTCAAACCTGTGAGAAAGCGATCCTCGAATCAGACACTCATTTAAATCTAGCGTGCTTGGCTAGTCGCACAGTCCGTAGAGCAGAGCACCCAATTATTTTTCTGGTAATTCTTATATTGTTAACTTAGTTAAAGATAGCGACTGAGAGCTATAGTCAGCTTTATTGAAATTAGGGTGACAATTCTCCGTTACTACTAATGGCATCAACTATAAAGTCCTATTGGAGGCAAAAGATAACATACATAGTAAATAATTATTGCAGAGAAAATAAAAAGATTCGTAAAGTAAGAAGAACAGCATTTCTTATTATTTATTATTAAACAAAAAGAAGATACATCATACATTAGATGACTTGTCTCTTAAAGCTAAACTACAATAGAGGAGGGCGAGGATGACTTGTCTCTTAAAGCTAAACTACAATAGAGGAAGCCCAAGATGGCTTGCCTCTTAAAGCTAACCACGGTGGAAGAGGCTGAGGCAAACTTGCTTTAAGGCTAACTCTAAAAAGAGAAAGCTTATGGGAATGGTGGATGCGCCACCTCATCTCAGCAACATTTAAGCCCATAGAGACGGCATCGACCATGAGAAAGAAGAAGAAACGGAAGTGCCTGGCCGCCCCATCCTAGGATGTTCCCTTGATTCTCTCCCAGTTTCATGATAACGGGACATTAGGAGAGGACAACGCATGAGCGTCAAACGTTCAGCAATCTCGCAGACTTCCATCGAGGCCCCACCATCAACGCGAGGCCCAAACTTAGGCACGCCGGAAATATGATGTGGCCTATGCTTACTTCGACTCTCGGCCGAAGGAGGAAGGCTTTCTTTCTTGTTCGGTTGAAGGGAAGGAACATCTTTATCCTTTGCTTTTTGGCCCCTGCCCTTATCCAGGGTCATCTCCTTCCCTACGCCCTGATCACAACCTTGGCAAAATTCTTGGAAATGCCTAAGGTGCTAAAAGCTTGAAGTTTCTGCTGAGCATGAGGATATGTAAATGAGTAAGAGCAATTCCCCTAGAGGGCCTTATATAGAAGGCAGAGTCTAGTAGATATTGATCCGCACGAGATTCGTGGGGTCAGATACGGCGCAGTAAATCCTACCCAATTTCCAAAGAAATTTCCAGCTGCTGGATTCGCACCATTTCACGAGGGAACTAATGAGGGCGCGCTTCGTGCACTGAAACGTCAAAAACATGCCTTGGGCAAGTGAAAAGGCCCTAGCACCGATGGAGAACAAGACTTGATAAGTCATGACAAAAGATCGAGGACATCAAAATCCTCCTCTCCGCCTGAAGAGCCTGACAGTAGGACTTTGAGGGGCTATTGTGGGGCCTAAGAATTAGGTAACCCTATCCCACTTCGTACCAAGCCCAAGTCCCATGCCGAGGAGGAAGAAAACTTCCGAGGACGTCGTGAGAAGGTCTGAATCACCCAAGACGTCCTCCGAGGACAATCATGTCCTTGGCCAACCCCAACCAGAGGAGGGAGAGTCAACGTCCTATCACAGGCAGCCTCCCAGAGCACCCCATGAGAAAGAACGAGCATAATGTGCCGATCACGGGAGGACGGTGGAAGAGCAAATCCAAGACAAACTGTCATCTCCACATTAAATGCCCGCTGCTGGCATTCTGGCCACATTAATGAGGAAATGACCCCTGAACACTGCAGTTTTGGTAGCCATAACTCACAGAAGGATAGAGAAACGGCTGATGAGATAAGCACTCAAGTAGTGACCTACCTAGTCAACAAATGTAGGGTCAGGATCAACTGAAAAGAGATATATAATGTAAGAAGTCCTCTAGAAAGAAGGAAGAGAGAAAAAAGCAGAAAATACTACAGCATTCGCATGACCCCTACAACCAAGCATTGAGGAAGTAATGAGAACTTCCAACCCCTAAGAAGAGGGCCGAGGAACCATATCTTACGCTTTAGCTTACGTTTATGTCGTTTAATCCATTCATTACCGTGTTTAGTTGTCGCAATCCTTATTAGGGCCTAGTTCTTGAACATATACTTTACAAATTCATTGTACCAGGCTATTTGGGCTTGAGTCCACCCCATCGTAGGGGCGCTTTCCTTGCCGATGTGGGACTAGGGTGTCAAGCCTTACACTACAAGGTTAGCCCTTGGTGGGGTGAAAATCTTGAACCCCCGCATTGCATGGGAAAAGCCCAGCCCCTATAAGAATCACTCAATATTCCCTAGAACAAAACTCCTCGGATTGTACCGAGAATCACTTTTCTTTGATAAACTCAGTTCATCTTTGTTTAAATGTCATGAACACCATATTAACTGTTGTCTAGGCGCTAAAGCCTAGCTCTTTGACCCACTCTCTACAAATTTATTGTATTGGGCTAGTTGGGCCTGAGCCCATTCAGCTAATAAAAAAGGTGCTCAAACCCCGCCCCTACAGTATCATTTCTCTACTAGTTGACCTAACCAACACCCACAATATATACTAACCTCATCACACGCGCTCTGCACGTGCGATGAAACTCTTTTTTTATTTTTAGTTTAATATAATTTTTCAATTTCAATTTATCTATTGTTAGTAAAGTTACATAGGAAATGATTTTATAAAACTAAAATTTAGGATTTGAAATGAAGTAAACTACTAAGGTTAGTGTGTGCTAGTTTTTAGGAAAACAATGTATAAAAGGTACGTGACATATGTTTAGATAGAAAGTGTGCTAAATTTTAGAAAAAAAGTTTCTTTGGTAATTTTTTTTTAATTTTGTTGAATTCCTATTTTTATTTTTTAAAAATAAGGATTATCTAATTAGATTAAGGGTATTTTTGATATTTTTTAAAGTTATAACTAACTTTCTGAATCCTCTTAATATATAGAGATTAGATTATTGGAGTAACTCATTATGAAAAATAACTCATTATAGAAAGGATCTAGAATTAAAACCTATGTTTAACACCCTCACCTATTTCTCTCTTTCATCAAGTCAATTACTTAACAAACAAAAATAATCACTTAGTATCAAATACTCAAAATAAGTTCATTCATTGTTAAGAGTCTCGTAGTTTAATTAGTTAGTTTTCAGTATCATACGATAAGATACGTATTGTATCATGTACAAAAATTTCTGTATCATAATGGCATATTGCAAATATTTATGAATTGCATGATACAATAGTGCATATCATATGAATCGTAAAATCGTATCGTACGATACATAGACATATGCTTTAAAATGAGTTTTTCTTTTTTGGGTTAAAATTTTTGCTTTTATTTGAATCCAACAAGTTGTTAGAACTACTTTTAACACAAAAATATTAGGTTACTTAATCTAGCCTAAAATAACATGTCCATAAGTTTTTATTTTTTATTTTTTTATCTCTCCCTTTTTCATACAAAATTTGGATTACACACTAATACTTCACTTTCATATTTGCAAATTTCATTTTTCAAATATATATGTGTGTGTGTGCGCGCGCGCGCGTGTGTGCATGCGTATGTATATTTTAGGAACGTGTTCCCTGATTCTATGATTTAAGACACTAAGTAAAACACGTGGTACAATTAATTTGTGTTATGGGATGATACTGATTTGCAATGGGAAATTTGGACAAGAACACGTAAAAATATGAGAATCTTTTTATTAATTGTGGTATGATGTGTTACATGGATCTCTTTTGAATGTTTCTCTCTCTCTCTCTCTCTCTCTCTCTCTCTCTCTCTCTCTCTATATATATATATATATATATATTCTGTGTCATTCCTCATTTCTTTCTTCCTTTTCTTTTATATGAGCCATCTTTTTTTTCGTTTTTCATCATAAACAGAGACTTCTGGGGTTTTCTTACTATTCAGGCTTGTTCTTTTGCATTAAATGTGGTGATGCCAGGTAGGTGACGTTCATTAATGTGGAGGTTGTTGTGTAATCATCAAGAAATTTCAGAAAGTTACCTTGGTGAAGTTCGGGTAAGGCCTTCCTGTGAGATACCTACAAAACATTCTGTTTTGCTATTTTGGTATATTTGCTGCACCATATCTTCACCCACACTATATATACCCACACTATATATACCCACATATTGGAAGAAATGCTTTTAGAGAGAAAACCCTAGACATAACCCTTGAGAGTTAGAGATTGTCATACCCATTGAGAGTTAGAGATTGTCATACCCACAATCCTCTACACAATCTTTTGTGGTTTTCCTCAACTCCTACCTCTCCATATCTAAATCCTTAAGAGGTTGAAAGCCCAAATACTTACCACACACATTCTGAGTGTAAAGTGAGGGTTTGGTGTTACTGGAAAGCATTGGAAGAAGCCAATAGTTTGGCGGATGCAATCGGGCTGAATTGCGTGATCGGGAGAGCTAGAGAAGACAAGGTTTCATAAAGTCAGTTAGTAGCAGGAGCTTGGAGGGCTCAAGTACATGGGGTAGACTATGCTTGGAGGGCGGCGAAGAGGTTTTTCGCCGAGTTCTTTGGTTTTCTCTTTGATAACACATCTCGGTATTATCTTGTGTTTGCATCTTTCTTCCCTACTCTTTTGGCTTTTGTTTTATTGTTGATATTTGATGAATATGGCTTAGAGTAGTTTTATTGTTTGTTCGCTCGCTCGCATTTACTCTATTCCTCACTTAGTTTAAGTTAGAGTAAAATCAATCGAGCCGTAATTTTTAATTTGAGGGTCTAAACAGCTCTTGTGTTTTCGCACATATTCGAGCTTTCATGATTCATGACAATTGAAGGACTATTCCAACATCAATGGTGGATCCTGCCTTATTTTAGAAAGAGAGATATATATATATATATATATATATATATATATTCAACATAAAATACTTAAACTATATTCAATTATTAAAATCTCTTAGTACAATTGAAACACAAATAGGTGCACAAAACGCACAAAAAAAAAAAAATCCCATATTAATTTAAATTAGCAAACAACTTAATTCAATCCTAAAGCATACCATCAATCTCAATTGATAGAAAAAGTACAAACAGTAAAAAATAAAAGGTTTCTAAATGTAGAAGAAACCCTTAGAGGGAAACAGCCTTAAAGCTTGATCGGGGCACCTTCTTGTATATAGCCCATACAATATCAACGTAGAGCGGTAACTGTTGTATGGCAAAGAAGACTATTGGTAGGCATGTCGCTGCATATACTGGAAACGCCTTGTCTTTCAGTTTATTCTTAAGCATAAAGTAATGTCCAGCACAAAAAGAAATCAACATTGAAGTAATGGATATGAGGAGAGAAGTTAAGCCAAGCAGAAGTTTCTTTGGCAAGTCTCTATGAAAATCTTTTAGTTCATATCGAGAAGTGAGGATGGCAAGAAACGAGAACAAGGCAGTGATGGAGAAGCACAAGGCAATGAGTGAGGAGGTGGCAAAGACGGTGAGCATCGAGTGGCTTTCAAGGTTTGGTTTCCCGTTTTCTTCATTGATGTTGCCTGGAATAGTGGTCGACGAGGCAAAGGCAACGGTGGCAATGAGTGCAGCTACAACTGAGCAGGATTCAGAGGTTTTGTTTAGCCACTCGCCTCCCTGTTTAACTAAGTCTTCATGTGACTCGGTAAAGATTTCTTCTGGAGTCTTGCCCTCCTTGTTAACTTGATAACAGAAGTGTTGCGGCATCTTATCTTTTACAAACTGCATTATTAATAGTTTATATATATATATATATATATATATTAACCAATGCAATGCGTAAGAAAATTTTATAAAATATATTCTTTTCTCTTAATTTGAATTTTTTTCATAAATATATAATTTAATAATTATGGTAATTCTTAATAACCATTATTATAAATGTGTTTATATATTAAACTATCAATTCTATCATTTAAATAAAATAAAATAATATATAGCAAGAATCTAATAGAGTTAGAGAGTGTAAATTAATATAGAAAGTTTAATAAGAAATCCTTATTAAATTAAAATTCAATTAAAAAATATACATATTAGATTAATAGTATGGAAAAATGTGGGCTTTCGAAAGTTTATGTGACAACATAAAAATAAATTAAAAAATCAAAAGCTTTAGAGAGGGAGAGAGAGTTTATCGATTAACATTAAACGGTGAAAAATAAAATTTTATATACATACTTTCAAAAAAAAATTATAAAAAATATAGAAGATGAGGGAATTTTTAAAAGCTGCCCCGCCCCTCCCTCCGCTCTATAATTACATTGTGTGATAAAAATAAAAAATAAAAATCAAGAACAAAGCTGGTTTTGAGTTCATACCTCGTACCACTTGATTTCCCACTGCATTTGCAATGCGGCTCCTGGAATCAGCCAAGGCCTTTGCTTTCCTATCTGGGCTGCCAGATGCAATGCATTATTTTCATCCGTATCCACTTCATGAATTAGTTTACGTTTCACAAACTCTTGCCCAAGCAATAGTTGCAATACATGTGTTTGCCTGTTCTTCGCGGCCAAAAGCACAATATTTTGACCTACACTCTTGTTATCAATGGCCATTGGAAACTTGTTGAGTATGTACTCAACCATTTCTGTGATACCATTTCTTGCTGCAAGCAATATGGTTGTCTCTGTCTTTTCGTTGCTCTTGTCATTGTTGGCCATTGGAAGCTTTTGAAGTATTTGCTCGACCATGTTCGTGATACCATTTCTTGCAGCAACCAACATGGGTGCCTCTATTTTTTTCATTTCAGGCGTTTCCTCTTTTCCTGGCAGTAAAATAAGTAAAGTTGTGTCTGCCTTTGCCATTTTAGCAGGAGTTTCCCCTTTTCCTGCTAATAATACAGAGTACACCTTCAAGTGTTACTTTGCCATATAGATATGCGTATAACAAAAGGGTTAATTACAATTAAAATTTCTCAAAATCGTTTGTATAACTCAAATCGATTAAGTACTTATATAGTTTATGTACCTTCACAATCCAAGTCCACATATAAATCCACAAAACTACAATATGGGAGAATAGCGAATCACCTGTTCCATTCATTTTCTCTTTTAAAGCAGTTTCTTTTTTTAATATCTCTTCAAAAGCAGTTTCATTTCTCTTGTTTCCATGTTGAGTTGTATTGTCCGGAAATGGTGGTGGCGAATCTGGTGATCCCTCCCCGTCCAAAAATTCTTGCTGGTTCTTTGTTTGGTGAGGGTTCGTCCCACTTGTGAAGCCGAACTTAGCTTCTTTGCTTGTACTTTCCATCAGAATTTTCATGATTTGAACAGAATATACATGCTTCCGTTTTCTACTCCTTATACCCTCTTATTGTTGTAATTATTAAATATAATATAAATTACAAAAAGGTAAATATATTAGTAATTAATGTACGTATAATTACTTTAAAGCCAACAAATTGACATTATGATAAATGTGATATATATAGAGTGAGAGTAGGAGTGTTAAAAGTAAGGTAAAAGTCTAATATAGTGGCATACCATAGCCAAGGCCCAGAATAACCCGGATGAATATTGTGTACAAAAGATGGAAAATCCTAAAACAGTCCGCGTAATGTCTCCGAAGAAATTGATGAAGCGATTCTGTACCAAACAAAAATACTTAATTCATTATAATGTACGAATAACAAGGGTAATGGCAGATGTAAGGTTTAGCTTTAGAAGCAATTGAAGGCCAGTAAATTTTATAGATGTACCTGATTAACTGCCCATATTAAATCCAAAACCCAAAACCCAATTGATGTGGGATCCTTTTTAACAATTTCAACTCAAATGCACTTTTAATTCTATGCATTTCTCACCTTTTTGTTCTGATTGTTCAGTAACATTCGATGGACTCTCTACATCTGCATTCCCGTCTTTGCATCTTTCAATCACTAGAAAAGGAAAGCAATTCGGTTACAAACCTTAAGGGAAGAAAAGGGGAAAAAAATATCAACATTAATATTGTCGGGGATTTGTGGGCTCTGCTGTATATATGGAAGTGTTAATCATTCCGTTTAATGCATTTTTGAAGTAAAGCTAGAAAATCAAAAGCGGTAATTATTAAATTTATATTAAAAAAAACCCCACATGATTAATTAGAAACATCAATATTTGTTGTGATATATATTCACGAGTATAAGTGGTGAGATGGTTAGAGGGCAAGTGTTCTTTAGTGGTCCCACCAAGTAGAATGAGGAAGACTCCAATAATTGAGTAAGAGTTCTATAAGTTGTGAGTCAAGGTGATTGTGCATTATTAGTGATTCACGTAACTATGTAAGACTCTCATGTTTGCCCTAAGTATGGTTGAGTAAATGACACACTTTGGTGCTAGACTGCTAGTGTTGCATGACACTTGGATTGTTAAGAAAAATGCTTCCATTCAAGGGGGAGACCAAAAGTGATTTGGAAGAAGGCTCACGCATGAAATGAGAGATTTGTTGTGATATGTGCATATGAGTAGTGCACTTGGTTAAATAGTAAAGTCTCATATTAGATATTAATGAAAAGAATAGATGGTTAATATAATATAGTTATACTCATGCTAATTAGATTTAAGCTTTTTGGGTTAAATTGTGTCTCTATATTATATTAACAATTCAAAGAATCTCTCCAATGTGTTATCTCCTCCAACGATATCAATGAAAAACCATATAAACCTAGAGTCCTCAATGATCCTAGAAAAACTCATTCTTCTTGAGGTGACCTGATGTCATGTTCTGTCACCGGTTTTGCAATAACTTTAAGAAACATTACTATTAGTTGAAGAAAAGAAATAATATCTATTTCCATACCAAATTGAGCCATATTCCGCAGCACTTGATAGAAGCGGATGCATGTTTGGTAGTTCTTTGGGAAATTGTCATCTTCGGTTTTAGAAGATTTATCTATTTTCTCATCAATGACAGAATCAATCAATTCTTTACGAGTAGCTTCGTGCATCAGGTCTTCAACATATATGCCTTTCCCACAATAACAAAGGATATAACAAGAGGTGATGTTGGACAATGGACAACAACAAAGGAAAAACAAACGTGTAATGTAGGTACAACTCTGATCTCCAGTATTAAAGAGAGTTTGTGATTTGCAGCTAAGCAATTGAGTAATACTTACAATGATAAATGATGCTCTTCCACCATCCAAAGTGGGAACCACTTTTGAAGACCGAAGGCTTACTTGCTAGGAGATGCAGAGGGGTGATTCCTAGCTCATTCACAGCATAAGCAATACTGGGTTCCACTCTCAGAATCTCAAATGCCAAATCTGTCAACCATAATAATTGGTAATTCATGGAAAATTTTAATATAATGTGATTTTTCTCCTCTTCTCTTCTTTTATATATATATATATATATATATTGATAATTATTATAGTTATTAATAAACAAATTATTTTTTATTGTGTTTAAAATATAGAATTATATATTTTAACATTAACTTACAATCCCCTACATATATAGAAATGCATTTAAAAATAAAGATAATTAGATGCATATTAGCATTCCCACCTAAAGTTGAATCTATCTTATGGTTATTTTTTGTATTTTTGTTGACTCTAAAAAATAAGTCTTGTAAGGATATTAGTTGTTTTAGTTTTTAGTGTTATGTTGGTGTGCCTAGTGTGATGCTGAGACTTTACCAAATAGGCGAGTTGTGGGAAATGATGCAGTAATTGAAAAATTATCTTATGAAACAATTTCATAAGACTCTATTCTCACAACAATACATGTGGATATCACATATTGAGGTCTCATGAGACCATCTCATGACATACTTTCTTATGGTAAATGGTGAATACAAATCAACCACGTAACATACTATAATAAGTGAAATATAGAGTGAAACATAAAAAAGTAGAATAGAGGATTACTATAATTTGTTAATAAAATATTTATTGTAGGAAAACTTATAGTACTCATAGCCATTTCTATTTTACTTTGTATCATATAATTTCATCAATTCCTTCTACGTACCTATTTAACATTGAGCATTAATTTCATGATTTATTTAATAGCTAAGTGATGAAGTGAAAAAGTTAGCAAAAATACTCACCGAAATACTCCCACTTGATGGCACAGTGAAGAGCAGTCTCCCCGTCATTTCTTCTGTAGACGGGGTTGGTTGACTTGAGGTCCTTATCGTATAATTCCAAGAATTGCCAATGCAGGTAAAGAAAGATTGATTTGTAACCATGAAAAGCGGCTAAGAAGATAGGGCTCTCACCGACATTGTTACGGGCACTCCCTGAAAACCCGTCATAATATGCAATGAGGATGCATATGTTCAATCTCCCAGTTGATGCTGCTACATGCAAAGGGGTATTCCCATCATTGTTTGTTAACCATAGACAGGACTCCAACGATAACTTGATAATTATCTGTACAAGTTGTTGAACCACTTCTTCTGGCGCAATGAAGACAGCTACGTGCAATACCGTGTCTCCTGACGTGTTGATCCTGGTGGTAATGGCTGAGAGTGTGTGTTCCTCGTACATCTCAACAATCTCTTTCCATCCACCTGTCATGGTATACTTGTACAAATTCAGGGCGAGCTCATTTTCATGATTCAGGAGGCTATCCCTATCTTCTTCCATCTTTATTTTTTCTGATTCTTCCAACTTCGTGCTTACTATACTAGGAACAATGACGAAAATAAATACTATTAGATATAAGAATAGAGGGTACGTTGTCTACCTCGCAATGCTGGAAATGTGTCAGTTTTTAAGCTATATATTTAACAATAAGGGAGGAGAGAATGAGAGAGAATCCTAATCCATAGTAATTAAAGGAGGAATAGTTTTTATTTTATTTTATTTTATTTTATTTTAATTTTTTATGTTGAGAATCAGGCACTTTAAATTTCCAAAGTAAAGGAGGACTATTTACTTTAGGTGATTAACCAGAGAGAGAGAGAGAGAGAGAATTTGGCCTTCTTTTTCTTTTTTTTTTTTTCTTTTTTTCAACAAGAAGACACATATAACAATCCAAAATTAATAGGAACACATAGAAAGGCCAAGAACAAAATAAACGAAACAGAGAAACAATTACAAAAGTTTAAAAGTGAAAAGCTCAGGAGTATCTTGTATGCATGTTGGAGACGTTGTCGCACTTGCATTGAGATTGTCACTTCTATATACAAAGCAATAATAAGTATCCCAAAAGCTTTACCATAGAACTACTTTTTAAGTCGCAAATGCTCCACGTTTTGCATGACAATTTTAAATGGGTGTTTATTTTTGGGTGTCTTATAGTAAAAGTAACAATATTAAAATAATTCATGATATAGATCAGATTACTTTTCCTTCAAGATGGTTCTCAGCATAGGACCAGTAAGTAACATGTAATTCACTACGCGTCTGATAATGAATCTGTACTCAAATATTTACATTAAATGTTTAGATACGTACGTGCTTTTCAAGTGATGTACGATCAAGATTCCCCCACGTACACTTGAATTAGGAAAATGAAACCATGCCTTGTTGCACATTGAACTTTTCTTTATCTAAACTAGGGGAGAGGGGAAGTTTCTTTAAAGAAAGAAAAACGAAAGTAATGTGCTATATCGTAACCGACATTAGCAAAGTAGAACTGTCTTTCCCTATATCCTAAACTCGCAGCAGTCATTTTCTTTTTGGTTACTATTAAGTACTTCTACAACACCCCCCCCCCCCCCCCCCCCCCCCCCCCCAAAAAAAAAAAAAACCCCGAAAACTTCACTTTTGTAGAAGTTAGTTCTTAGAAAAATAAAAATCCTATATTCCAATTTCAGATTCGTGATTTGACGCAAAAAAAAAAAAAAATGAAAAAGGAAAATTATTGTAAAATAAAGGAAGTAGCAGGAATGACAAAATATATATAATAAATAAATAAAAAAGAGAGGGAACAATATTATATATGAGCTTCTTCTTGAAGTGATTATCCGCCACCATGTAAAAAATAATAATAATAATTATTATATTTCATGCGGAGAATTAGAGATATGAACACTATATATTTATTTTTAAATTTTCTTTTCATTTTAGGAGAAACGATAATTGCAAATTTTGTGGTCAAAAGTGTCGGAGATCTTTCATGTTAAACATTTTCAGGTGTTTGGTACAACATGTAAAATTTTTCAAGCATAAGAGCATTCCCATCAAGATGAATAAAATTTTTAGCATATACCATCTCAAAACCTAAAATTTTAGCATATAACAACTCATTTTACAACACACTCAACATCAAACATTCTATATTTTTTACCATTTCATTTAAATATATATTTTTTATTATTTCTTTATTCTTCAATTATATATCTCTCTCTCTCTCTTCCTCTTTGTCACTCTCAACCTCAACGCAGCAAACCCATACCCACCCCATCCACCACCACCGGAAAAAAACACCAACCACCCATACCCAACTAAAATCTATCCAACAAATTCACACTCTTCCATATCAACCCAGCAAACCCATATCCATCCCAACCACCACCACTGAAAAAAAAAAAAAAAAAAAAAAAAAAAAAAAAGAAAGGCCCAGCCACTACCTTCCTCTTCCAAATCACAAATCAACCACCATCATAATCACAAAACCCAGATTGGTGAGAAGAAAGAAGAAAGACAGAGAGGCAAACCCATCATGCCGGCGAGCAAAACACAAACCCACCGCGGCAAACCTCCACAAAAGCAAATCCATCACGCCGATCCATTGCACCACGACCCACTACGACCTAGACCCACAACCCAGAGACCCACGCTGATCACAATCCGAAATCACAAACCCACACCCAGACCCACGCCGATCACAATTCGAAATCACAAATTTACAACGCACAAAATCAAACCACCCCGCCGTTAAGCTCTACCTCCATATCGATGGCAACACTCCAAAGGCGTTTGGGCTTTGAAGTTCCTGATTGATGAACCTTGGAGGGAAGGAGCTCAAACTGTGAACCCAAGAGAAACAGAGAAGCTACGGGAAAGAGGAAGAGGGAAGTGAGAGTGGAGAGAGAAGGAAGAAGGGAAAAATAAAAAAACAAACGCAAAGTAATTGTTGGAATAAAAAAATAATTTTTGGTTTAGGATTTGAGCTACAGTGAGGTTGTATTAATACAATCTCACTATAGCAGTATCTCAAAATTTTTGAGATTTGAGAGGTTCGATGGAGATGGTTTTTTGGGGTTTAGATGCTAAAAAATAGCATTTATAGCATATGAGAGCTTTGATAAGAATGCTCTAATCTACCAAAATTGGTGGCTCAATCGTTGGTTGCCTACACTGACTGCCAGACTAGCAACCTAGCCAATATGTGTTTTTTGCAGAATATTTTACTAAGTTTTTAAATGTAAAATGTTTAACAATATTTTTAGTAAGAATTAATGGTCAAACGAAAACATTTTCAAGTTTAACCAAATTTTACAATAAAACAAACATGGTAAAATGCTGAAAATATTTTTTGTAAAACGTTTAATAGCGAAAATAAACTGGTTATTGAACTAAACCATCCTAAATGGGTTGTGTTGGATAAATTTTATTGTGCTAATGATGAGAAGAAAATGAAGTTAATAAGGTAGATTGAAAGGTTTGGATATAAAAAGATGAAATAGGTTGTGGGGGAGAAGATGGAAATGAGATATTTGTTTGTTCTTAATTTTTACAAAACCTTAACTTTTAGATAAGTTTTATTTTTTATTTTTCAGAGGAGAGAGATATAAAAGGGGAGTAAAAATAATTATTAATTTACTCATATTTTTAACAGAGATGGGTTACGGAACCTTTAACAAAGGTGATCTCAAGTAAGTAAAGTGTCAAGTTTTGAACCACAGGTAAACAAAGTTAAAATGGGCCTAACCATGGTTGGATTTATTGTAATTACTCTTAATAAAATTTCTTTGAGAGTTTTTCTACCTTCTAGTTGATTGTACTGTCCCCTTATAGATTTAAAGATCAAGTCTAGTCATGACGGGATTAATTTAACATATTCACACTTTTCATTCTATAACTATGGATATTAAAAATTGTTAATTTGTTACTGATACATTTTGTAGTAAATAACTGGATATGTAAGTGTGCTTTTCATGTTATCGTTATGTATGATAATACATTTTGATCAAGGCTCCTCACTATACAATTTGAAATAACATGCATCCCATATTACATATGAATTATCCTATCAAAATGAAAGATCTTACCCTACCGTGAACCTAATCTTATTGTCTCAATATAATAGTTATTTTCCTTTGGTCAGTGAAGTTTTCTTCTTCTTTTTTTTTTTTTTTTTGGTTACAGTAATAACTTCACTTTTATAAAGTATGATAACTTAAGCATCTGTTTTAGCTCTTTGTTCTTTTTACTCCTCAAGTAAAGTACTTCAAAGGAAGTAATGTATTAGGATTGTCATGAATCATCTTGTTAGAATGAAATATAAAATTGTCCTCCAAGATTGTGTTCATAAGACTCGGATCTTAACTTGCTGCGTGTTCCACGTTATGTTTCGAATTAAATTCTCATAAAAGTTTTGCACCATAAAATTACATATGCTCCACGTAATGCATGGTAAGGAATCCTTCAACCACGATTAATGTAGGAACATGGGATCAATTTTGTCTCAAATTCTTGCAAAAAACAACTAGATAATATTACATGCATTCCATAGTATATATGAAGATAATGAATCCTTGTCCAAATGTTAGACATTAAACCCGCTTTCTTTTGACAAACTCAAGAAGAGGTAGAAGTTATTAGGAAAAAGAAAGACAGTTGTACATATGATATACCCACGTGAGCAACGTGAAAGATCTTATTCTCCCCTTAATCTATAAACTCAAAGAAGTTATTTTCTTTTGGTCAGTTTTGTTTGTTTCATTCCTAAAACTTCACTTTATATGGAATAAGTCGGTAACTTGTATATAGGTTCTAGCTCTTTATTCTTCTTGCTCTTCTAGACTCTAGTAAAGAATATCAAAGGAAACAATTCGAATGTTATGAAGCTCCTGGTGTCTGACTTATAGGACTTGAATTTTAAGTTACTAATGTGTGTTCCATGCTTTCGTTTCAAAATTCTCTTAAAGTTTTTACACCATAAAGCTTTAGATTACATGCATAATGTATGATAAGCAATCCTTGCAACCATGGACTTATTAGGAAACAGAACTTGACACTCCATCGTTAAAACAATTCAAAAATTGGAGTCTTAGGGTCAATTATTTTGGAAAAAAGAAGAATAATAATGGGATCTTGAGTTTTCTATGAAATAATTTATTCTTCTTCATATATGATATAGATTAGCTCACAACTGCTGATGTGGCAAGTTGTTATTTATAATTTAAAAAGCGATATTAATGGTTGGCCAAGATGATAATTAGTAATATGTTGTCAACTCAACTGTTGTAAAAATTATCGTGTCTGTAGCATTATTTATCAAGATTACAAACTCAAATACTATGTTAAATTACCAATGGTCCCAAAAATTTAAGATGATAAAAAATAATATATATATATATATATATATATATATATAATCACTTAACCATCACTTCAACAATTTTCAATATTTCTAATCACACCCCTATGTGATATTTAATTGTTTTAATCAACTACTTCCATTAAACAATTAAAAATTATAATTTTCTTATATAAATAATGATTCTTACAAATTCAAGATCAAAATATGGGTCCGTTTGGATACAATTTATTTTGCTGAAAATTGAAAACTAAAAAATGAAAACATTGTAGCAAAATAATTTTTAAATGTATGAATAGTATCGTAGGAGCCATTTTTAATATTTTTTTTCTGAATAAAGTGGTTGTGGGTCCTGTGAATAGTGTATGAACAATGCACTTTGTCTCTAAAAGTTGAAACGCGTGCAAAAAAAAAAAAGGAAAAAAAGAAGAAGAAGATGAAAACGCAAAATGCCAGACGCAGGATAATTCCTATCCAAATGCTCACTATATCCACAATAGACATAATCTATTTCTTGTAGCTCTAATTAACTTTGAAAAAATCTTTAGCCATTGAAAAATCAGAGCAAGCAACCAAAATTGGCCTAAAAGGAAGCAAAATAGAAGTACTCAGGGGTGTTTGCTGCAATTTATGCTAAATAGAATGGTATTAATGCAATTAACAACAGAAATCCAAAGAGAGGCTAGGAAAAGGGATGCAAATATAAAGGGCACAAATAGTGCGATCCTCTTGGGACTTTCGGCGAACTTGAAGTACTGCCAATTGGCAAGGATCGGTGGTTGTGGTAGTGGTTATGGTGGTGGTGGTGGAAGTGTAATTCGAGAGCTTCTAACGGGGGCATTTTGGGGATTGAAAGACAGTGGGAGCATCGCCTTCTTTGTAGACCATCATGCACGTCAATGATTTTCCATTAGAGCGCGTTGGCAAAAGAATCGCCAATAGGAGGAGTATGTGAAATTTGAATGATTCATTCATTTGCTACCATTTGGGAAACTGAAATTTCACCATTAGGTACTACTATTTATATGAGAAAATTGATTTTTTTTTTTAGAGTAAATAGGTCGGTGGTGAGCTGCAACGGAAACTATTATTATTTTCTTCTAAACTCTTGTTAGTTTAGTTCGTTCATTATTTAATTAGTTTTTTTTTTCCTGTTTTTGTTTACATAGTAGATTTGGGAAGTACTTATAAGCTAGCTTATTATTATTATTATTATTTTACTATTTTTGAGTATCACTTTAGTCATTTACTCATGAAAGCTTATATAGGGGCCCAAAAGGACATGATTTAAGTGGAGAAACAATCTCTCTCTCTCTCTCTCTCTCTCTCATAATAAATAATTATACAAATTAATTGTTCTTATAGAAATTAGTAAACACTAAATATTCTATAGATCCAATAAATAAATAAATATAGTTAAAAAATCACAAAGGTGAAATATACTCTCTTCATTTCAAGTGACTTGAAATGACGAGGAACCTATTTCAGTATTTCTATTGTTGATTACTATCAGGTTTTTTTTTTTTTTTTTTTTTTTTTTTAAGATAAAACTAAAACTATATTGTCAAAATATTAAGTGATTTATTAGTTGTTAAGATAATTTTTGTAAGTACGATTCAATTACATAAGTTTTAAGAAAATTTGTTAGGTTCTAAGACTTTAGGATCTAAATGTATTAGAATTTCAATGTGTAATATTGGCAAACTATGATTAAAAATTAGAGTTTAGATTTAGGCTGCTCAAAGTGTGTTTATTTGTAAAGTTGGAATTGAGGGTATTGCAGGATTTATTGGTGTAAATTTGCAAGGCTCGATCGATCAAAAATTAGATTCGATCGATCGAAGCTCGTGCAGATTGTTTTTTTAGCAGAATTTCCAACTCAGCCCAAGCCCATATGACATGTAGGGTTTTATGTTTTGCTTCAAGTATGAAAGGAAAAACCCTATCCACATTTTAGAGGTTGTTGTTATGTTATGCTGTGTGTGTAAATCTTCTATAAGATCTAGATGTGTTTACCTTCATACACACTAATGGTTATCAAGATCAAGATTGATGTCGAGAACTTGGTGATATCTTCAGTTGCTATTTCAAGAGCTTAAAGGAAACATAAGTGGGAGTACTTATAATTGTTGTGGATCAAGGAAAGAAGTAGTCCGTGGACTCGGATCTGTTACATGGTCGTGGTAGTAAGTTTTCTACACGAGGTAGCAATAGGATGTTAGTGGTCTAAGTCTTATTGTAAAACTTCAATTCTTTCATAGTAGGTCTATTTTACCTTGAGGATTGTTAGGTTAAAACCTCCTTAGGTTTTTTACTGGTTTGGTTTTCCTGGATTATCATATCATTATGTTATTTACTTTTCCGCATTGTTCACATGATATGATTTGAATGTGTTTAACCTAGATCTTCTTAATGAACTCGTTAATAAACTTGGCTTAATATTAGGTTAAACAACTTGTGTTTTAAAGGGTCTAAAAATGTACAAGTGGTATCAGAGCAGGTTAGCTCTAGTATTTAGATCATTTGATCTAAGAGTTGATCTTTAACCCATGTTGTCATGAAACACGGTAACTCTCTTGTGATCCCACCTCACTTTGATGGGAATAACTATGCCTACTAGAAAGTAAGGATGAAAGCATTCATGAAATCTATTAATGAGAGAGTTTGGAATTCCGTTGAATATGGATGGGAGAAGCCGACTACTCTTGTAAGTGAGTGGCAAACTTCTCAGAAAGAAGTAGCCGCTTTTAATAGCAAAGCTATGAATGCCATTTTTAATGCTGTTTCTATAGAGGAATTTAAGAGGATATCTAATGTTGAGGTTGCTCATACTGCATGGAATATTCTCCAAACTGTGCATAAAGGCATAAAGGTAGTTAAGAGCAATAAGTTGCAGCAATTAACAATTAGATTTGAAGGCATTAGGATGTCTGATGATGAAAATTTTAATGAATTCTATGCTAAGCTTAATGTTATTGTTAATTCTGCTTATAATTTGGGTGAAATCTATTATCAACCTAAGATTGTTAAGAAGATACTTAGATCCTTGATTGAGGACTTTAGACCCAAAGTGACTGCCATTACTGAAAGGAAGGATGTGAACTCCATCCCTGTTGACGAGCTTGTAGGATCTCTCCAGTCCTATGAGCTAGACCTACCTAAGACAAACAAATCCAAATCAATGGCTCTTAAGTCAGTTGATGATGTTGATGGGAATGAATTTGATGATGAACTCTCTTATACAGAGATTGCTCATCTTACCAAGAACTTTAGAAACTTTCTTAAGAACAACAACAGCAAGGCAAGAGGTAAAAACAATACTGAACCTAGAAATTTTAAGAGGAATGAACCCACTAAATTGAATAATACTGATAAACCTAAAGAAAAAATAGGTCAAACCTCTAATAATTCCATGGGTCAATAATGTTTTGGTTGTCAAAAGTATGGTCATGTGAAATCAGAATGTCCCACATTCTTGAAATCAAATGGTAAAGTTATGGCTGTAACCCTTAGTGATAATGAAGTTTCTAATCATGAGTCTAGTAGTGATAAGGATAGAAATTTCATTACTTTCATAACTACTGCTGTAGTTGATGAAAGTGTTGTGATTGATGAGAACCCATCTAATGGGGAATTTTCTGAATGTGCTGATTTGTAAGAAGCTTATAATAAGCTTTGCAAGGTTGCAGCAAAGGATGCTATGAATGTTGACTTAGGTCTGAAGAAAATCAATGTTCTTGAGCTTGATAAGAAAAATTTATTATACGTTTTTAAAACCCTTAAACACAAACAGATTAACCTAGCTATTTAGCCAAGTGATTAACTTAGGTAAATTATTCATATTTAGGTTAACACAGATAAATCATATCATTGAAACAGTGCAGAAAATAAATAACACAACGATACGATAACTCAGGAAAACCAAACCGGTAAAAAACCTAGAAATGATTTAACCTAACTATTCTCAAGGTAAAATAGATCCATTATGAAAGAATTGAAGTTTGTACAATAGAACTTAGACCACTAATATCCTATTGCTATCTCGAGTAGAAGACTTACTACCACGACCACGTGACAACTCCGAGTCCACGGACTACTTCTTTCTTGGATTCATAGCAACCACAAGCACTCTTACTTGTGTTTTTCTTTAAGCTCTTTATACATCAACTGAAGCGATCACCAAACTCTCGATATCAATCTTGAGATTGAAAACCCTAAGTATGTATGAAGGCAAACACCTCTAGATCTCACAAGAGATTCATACACACAGCATAAACAACAACAATAAAATGTGGCTAGGGTTTTTCCTTTTATACTTAAGGCAAAACATAAAATCCTACACGTCATACGAGCATGGGCTGAGTTGAAAATTCTGCAGAAAAACAATCTGCACGAGCTTCGATCGATCAAGTCTAATTTTCGATTGATCGAATTTTGCAAATTTACACAATAAATCCTACAGTACACTCGATTCCAATTTTACACATAAACACACTTTGAGCAGCCTAATTCTAGACTAAACGTTTTGATCATGGTTTGCCAACATTACACATTGAAGTTCTAATACATTTATATCCTAAATTCTTAGAACCTAACAAACTCCCCCTTTGGTAATCTGTGACAAAACACATAATAAAACAAAATGCTCAAAGTTACAAAAACAGCCCATTACAATATAATTGCCCAACAAAAATAATTCAACCTAACTACTATCTATCAGTTGCAAGTGTAGACAGCAGCATGACTGAATCAACCTGTATATTCCTGTAACACTTAACAAACACATAAACGCATGTGTAGAAAATACAAGTAAAACAAAATAAATTCTTGATTTCACATAACATAAAATAAAAGATATATATCATGAATAACCTCATAGATATAAATCAATAATCAATGTAGCACAATGTGAAACAAGAAACAAAAATAAAACCATAATGTCTCCCTCTATCATATACAACTCATAAAAATAGAGACATCAAAATAAATACATCATAAGCCAAAAAATAAGTACAATGTGAAGCACCTAGATACAATCTAAAGCTCCAAAATAACAAAAACTCTCCCCCTATCTCCATCCATATGTACTCCCCCTTTTTGTGACGAATTGCCAAAGGACATTCAAGACTCATCATCAAAAGGAGGTGGCGGAGGTGACCATCTAAAACTCGCCAACTCTGCATGCAAAGCCTGAAGCTCTATAAGAACGTCCACCAAAAGCTGACCATGAGTCGCTTGAACAGTCATGACAGTGTCTAACATACGACGAATGCTAGAATCATCCGAAGTAGAAGGTGGAGGAGCAGCAGCAGCAGTTGGATCAACATACGCATCAATAGCCAGATCACCTGAAGGAGGAGGAGGTGCAACACCTGAAGAAGATTTAACTCTAGGGCGATTAGAGCTAGCTCGCATCTGAGTAGCCCTCTGCCTAAGGAAGATGGCACCTATGGGAGCTATAACATATACGGGCTCAGAAGCAAGAAACTCATCTAAACCTAAATGTAAAAAAATCTAATGAATAAAAACCAGAAAGAAAATAGCATGAGAAGAAGAACCACTCCTGTGAACCTTAATCAAGGAACAAATGAAAAGATAAGGAAAACTCATAAGAGCATCTATGACAAGAGCATACAAAAATGCACTGTTAAGACATATGTAGTTCACTTATTAAGAACATATGTCGTTCTTTTATGTAATTGGCTAATCTTTTGACAAAACGCACTTTACTTGTATTTGGGTAGATCTAGGATATGTTGAAATACTTCATGAAACCATGTTTCAAGATCAAGTATGGAAGCCTTCAAGTCTGTCTAAGAAAACAAGCTGAAAGTGCAAGATTACTAAAGCTTGACAGCTGGCTCGACAGCTCGCATGTGTCGAGGTTTAGAAAACTGATCAAGCCCGTAAGCTCGACACCTACTCGACAGCTTTTATCTGTCGAGGTTTATAAAATCAGAATTTCTGATCTGATTTCTTGGGATCCGTGAATGTGTCTTTGGGCTTTCTTTTCTCCTAACTCTAGACATATAAAAGGATTGTGTTAAAAGCTGTCAAAAAGTTCACAAGTTGCACAAGCATTAAGCAAACTCTGTTCAAGCAAATTGTGACCGAAGACGAAGTTCTTAACATAGTTCATCTCTTCTGAAGAAGTTGTTGTGTATGTGCACCTTTGGGTTTTGTGACCAAGCATCTTCTTGATCTTCATCGTGTAGATGAACTGAAGAACTTTGTAGCCAACAATTCTTTCTAGTTGGTGACTCAAGTCGCGTACTGGGATCCACGCAAATTGGTTAGTCACGTACTTTGGAGCCATGCATCAAAAGGAGAAATTGTCACTACAGAACAAGTCCAATTGAGTATTGGGGTAAGGGTTCAACTGTAGGTTGGTAAGGTACTTGGGATTCCTTTACTTGTAACTGCTTGTTGTGATAATAGTGGAGTTTTGCGAGTGATGACCAAAAAATCATCCGGTGGGGTTTTTGCCGCGAGGATTTCCCCATTCGTAAACAAATCACCGTGTCATTTATTTTCCGCTACATAATTAGTTTATTGGTGATTTGTTTGTGCTGCCACGCGTTTGCATGTTAATTAACTTAGTTAATAAATTTGGCTAAATTAATTGGTTAATTAATCACAATGGGTCAATACGTTTGTGGCCTATCAAGTGGTATCAGAGCAGGCACACTCTGATTAGGTTAATCTTTGCTGTGTTTGATCCATTGACCCCTGTTTGTCATGGATAGAGGACAGTCGTTAATTATACCTCTTTTATTTGATGGGACTAACTATGCATACTAAAAAGTACGCATGAGAGCTTTCTTGCAGTCTTTAGATGAAAAGGTGTGTCAAGCTGTAGAGATTGGCTGGACTAAGCCAAAGGAAGCGCCGGCTGATTGGGATGATGCCAAGATTAAGGCGACTAACTTCAACAGCAAGACATTGAATGCGTTGTTCAGTGCGGTCACCAATGAGGAGTTTAAGAAGATATCCTCGACTGAAACTATTAAGGAAGCTTGGACCATCCTCCAGAAAACCTATAAGGGAACAAAGGTTGTCAAAGATTCAAAGTTTCAGAGGCTTATTACAAGCTTTGAAGAAATTAAGATGGAGGAGGATAAGTCGTTTGATGAGTTCTATGCCAAGTTGAAGGACATAGTGAACTCTGCTTTCAATCTTGGAGAAACCATTTCTGAACCCAAGATTGTGAGGAAAGTGCTCAGATCTCTACCCGAGAGATTCCATGCCAAGATTACGGTGATAGAGGAATCAAAGGATATCGATAAGATTCCTTTGACTGAGCTAGTTGGAAACTTGCAGACCTACGAGTTAGGGTTGACTAAAATTGGCAAGTCAGGTAAAGGGAAGAGCATGGCACTAAAGGCCAAGAGCAGTGAGACAGATGAGTCTTCAGATGATGAGGATTCCAAGATGAAGTCCTACATCACCGGCAGTTCAAGAAATTTATGAAGAATGCCAATGGAAAGGGCTTTGACAAGAACCGATGGCAATCCAGTTCTTCTTAGTTTAAGAGCCAAGACAAAGGGAAGAAGGATGCTAAGGAAAGTGGTCAGTACACTATTCCTATAGGACCTAAGTGCTTTGGGTGTAATGGCTTCAGTCATATGAAACAGGAGTGTCCCACATATCTCAAGAGCATTGGGAAGAGCAAGGCACTTGCTGCTACCTTAAGTGACACTGAGCCTGAAAATGATTCCGATAGTAAGGATGACGGAATTTTAAATGCCTTCATTGCCACAGTAAATCCTACTAAAGGGATTGTTGATGAAGTGGAAGAAGAAGAAGAATTGGTGGATTCTAAGTGTGATAAGATGGATAATCAAGACGATATCCATTCAGCCTATGAGAAACTATACAAGTTGTCTGAGAAACACGAGAAACTCTATAGGCTAACCACCAAGAAACTCAGTGATGTGAAACTTGACCTTGAAGAGTTGTCCACAAAGTTTGATGAGGCAAATTAGACTATTGGAGCGCTGAAGTTCGAGAACAATTTTTTGGCTGAGAAAATCAAGAAGCTTGAAGCGGAGCTATTTAAAGTTAGAGCTTAATTGGAGAGGACTTCAAGTGCAAAGCTTGATGAGATGCTCAGCATTTAGAAATCTACTTCAGATTGAACGGGTTTAGGGTATGGTCTTTCTTCCTTTAATATTGCTTCCTCTAGTAATTACGGCTATCCATGGGTCGGGCGGGTAGGGTTTGTGCCCAACCCGCAACTGACCCGCTAGAGATCAAGTAGGGAGTTGCTGGACCCGCAACCGACCCGTATTAGGGTCGGGTTTTACGGGTCGGTTTCCCGTCGGGTGAGCGGCGGTGTCTGGTGAGGTCGAAACTCGCCGGTGAGGACAAAAAAAGCAAAAAATTGGTGAAATCTCTCCCGATTCGTCCAAGATCTGATGCGATCTAGCTGGATTTGGAAGAGATTTCGCCAAATCCGGTGCTTTTTCCCCCAAATCGTGCCGAGAATAGACAAATTTGGTGTTTTAGTCGCCGAAATTTGCCAAATCGTGCTGGAAAACTCGTCAGTTGGATTTGAAATCGCAGCTCATCGTTCTCTCTTCGGGCGGGTCGAGTTGAACAGGTTTTGAAGTTAGGGAACTGAAACTGAACCGCCGGCGTCGAGTTTTGGAGCTCAGGACTCGCGTCCGACCACCGGAGTTGTCGAATCAGGTTGTAACGGGTCAGGTTCGGGCGGGTTGGGTAGGTTGGCGGGTGAGATGGACAGCCTTACTAGTAATACTGTTTTTGTTCCTCTTGCTAATAATGCTAAAATTGAAAACAATAATGTTAAAACTAAATTAGTAAGTGAGAACTTAGACAAAGGGAAATCTATCTTAGGAGCACCCCCTAAGCAAGATAAGAAAGATGTTAAAAACCCTAGGGCTAAAAAGGCTAACTCTCAAAAGCCTAAACAGAAGAAGCAGCATCTCTGTCATCATTGTGGTATTGCCAGTCATACTCGATCAAATTGCTATAAGTGGTTAGCCACTCAATGGAGCAACGACATGATAGCATCTGGAAGCCAAAATCAATTTCAATCATCTCTTGCTCCTCTTGGAGATCTTCTAAAAACCCTTATGTTCCTTTCAAACTTGAACAGTTTTAATTCCTTCCCCTCACCACCGGTTCAAGGGTTTAATCAAAGGAAAGGTTCTTCTAAGGTGTGGAAGGAAAAGAGTTCCAAGTGATTCTATCACTTTCTTCTATCTCTTCTTGTTGTTGCATTACTTGTGTGTTTTTGCTTTCGTGTTTTGAGTCAGTCTAGTTTTATGCTTTGCTTTGATAACATGTTTTTGTTTGTTTATTTTTAGCTTTTATTTATTTTGTTTTTGATTTAAAAATAATAATAATAATTGAAAAATCAGAAAATACAAAAACAGTGTGTGTTTTGTGTACATTGGTACTTGTGTACCTTGGATGGCCATTGAAACAAAATTTTCTAAACTTTGTATCCCTTGTAGCTTAGATGAGCATCTTTATGCATAACTAAGCAAGTAAGCTTTGTGGCTCTTGTTTGTGAGGAGTAAGATTAAGTGATCTCTTGTACTTAACACTCGTATCACTCTTTTTGATGGGTAGGACTAGAAAATCCTAACAGAAAAGCATAAATAACCATCTCACCACTGTTACCCGCCAATCATTAGTGATACCTGTATGCTTCGGCATAGCAAAAGCGCAATGTCAATGAAATTTGTGTGCTTCGACATAGCAAAATTGGAATGTCAAATATCAATGGGTATTTTTTTTCTCTCTCTTATATACCCATACATGATGTACTAAATAAAAAGAAAATATGCAAAGAAAATAAAAAGCAAAAAGATAAAAAAAAATGCTTTAAAAATGGTTGCAAGCATGTATTCTAGGAGATGTGAGAGTTATAGGATGTACCTCGAAGGTGATAGTCCCCATCAAACAGTTATGATTGTGTGTGAGTTAAAGTGATTTTCTTATATCTCAAATCGTCATAACATATATACACTTATGCAATCTTGCGATGTTTTTCACACACAGCACACAATATTCTTTGCTACTTTTAATACATATGCAGGTACAATGTGATTTGGCCATCACTAGGTTTACATGCGCTTATGTATGCTCACTAAACTGTCTTGACTTGTTTTTGAAATATAAAATTGGTTAGACTTGTTTAGTATGTGCGTGTGTTTTGGGGTCCATGTATTTAAAATTCCTGTTGAGAGATGATCTTGAGAGCTTAATATGTTGATTGGATCTTTGGTTGAGTTGCATGTTGGATTGCATTCAGGTCTGTGTTTTTCTTTTCTCGAAAAACTGTTTTTAAAAGCAAGCTCATCACCTCCTCGATACCTTGCTATCTGTCGAGCTTCTCAAGCTTTTTCTTATTGCAATCTCGACAGCTACTCGATACCTGGTGGATCAATCGAGAATTCTTCTGTCTTCTCGATAGCTTCTAGATACATGGCCGATTGATCGAGCTTCTGTTCTTGGTTTTGGTGTTTATTCCTCGATACCTCTTCGACATCTGTATCTGTCGACGACCATTTTTCTCGACACCTCCTCGATAGATGTCTCGACACCTCACGATACTTGAATCTTTCGAGCTTTACTAAGGTTCTATTTAAGCTCCTCGTGCGATCCGGTTCTCATTTTTCTCGATCTCTCTCGATCTATCCACACCTGTTCACCTCCCAAACTCTCTTTTCTCACTCTAAACCTTCAACCCACGTGATTTTCGACCTTTCTTTGCTTCAAATCACTTGGTATGATCTCTTATCTCTTCATTCTTTATGCATTTCATGATTTTGAAACCTAGGTTTTGGGGTTTTTGAAAAATTTTGGGGTTTTTCAAAATTGATGAGTTATTTTTGAAATTTTGGGATGGGTTTTCACTTAAATGAGTTTAAATTCTCATGCATTGCGTCACATATGCATTATAACTGAATTATCATGCATTTAGATGTGTGCAAATTGATTGTGTGCTGGTAGGATTGGATGCATGTCACATGTTCATGCATTCCCCATGCATACGTACTCTCTTTTCAATATACTTGTTATATTTGAATTGCTTTGGGACTTTTCTGATTTCTCTCTCTCTCCCCCCTCTCATTCTGTTTACGTTAGTCGTGTCTATGGCACCTAAGCGTAAATCTGCTCTGTCTCGGAACCCTCTTTGTTCCGGGGCATCATCTTCTGATCATACTCCTTCTAACATTCAGTTCCGTGATGAGGATGCTCATAAAGCTTTCTCGGAGAACTTTTCTTAACGAGGTGTTCATTCGGAACGCCAAGTCATTTTGGCGGACTTCGCCGACACTGACCTTCTCACTGTCATTCACAGTCGGGTATGGGAGTCACTATGTGACGTCCCGATAACATGTCCTCTCGTGCTTATTCAGGAGTTTTACTCCAACATGTACGGGATTGATCGTTCAGTACCACTTTTCTTCACTCGCATTTGGGGTATGTGCATTCCTGTCACACCGCAGCTTGTTGCGGATATGCTTTAGGTTCTTAGGATAGAGTTTCCTGACTATTCTTCTTGTGAGCGTCTACGAACTGTGTCCAAAGATGAGCTAATTTTTGCTTTTTGTGAGCGCCCTTCTGAGTCGGGTGAGTGTCAGTTTACATCATGTCGGCCTTTTGCTAAAAGTCCTAAATTCTTAAACATGGTGATAACCTTTGTACTCCATCCTCTCTCTCATTACAACTCTATCATAGAGCCTTGTGCTCGATTTTTGTTATCCTTCCTTGAGCATCTTACTATAGATTTTCCCTCTCATTTCATTTTGTCTATTATAGATGTTCATTTAGATGCGGCGACCCGTGATAAGCTCATCTTTCCTTCTGCTATCACGAGGATTCTATGCCATTTTTCTATTCCTTTTCCTACGTCCGACCATTTCACTTTCATGTGTGCCATAGATGCTGCTACCATAAAACGCAGTGAGGCGCAGATTAGGTCGTAACAGCTGGATTCCACTCCTCCCTCTCGTTCGACTCCATCTCGGTCTACTTCATCTACATCCGCTCCCTCTTCTTCTACGAGCGATGTGTCACTTGGAGACATCATGGCGCAGCTGCAACGCATGGATGCTCGCCTTGATACACTCTCCACTGAGTTGTATCAGGTGAATGTTCGTGTTGGCCGTATTGCTAGGCGGCAGGCGACCATAGGTGGTTATGCTTCAGAGGCTTCTCTTCCACCACCTTCTCTAGTGGCTTTTGATTCTGATGCTGAGGCTGAGGATGATGATGATGATGGCGATGGCGATGACGATGATACTTCTGATGATGATGATGGAGATGCTAGCTCTACTGATGAGATGTCTACTTGACACTCTTACCCTTTTTCACTCGTGACAAAAAGGGAGAGTAGTTTTGGATATGAGAATAGTCATACTTAGGGGGAGAGTTAGTATAGGACTTTTGTTAGGGGGAGTGTTGTTGACGATATGAGGGATGTAGTGAGGATATGATGTATCTTTTCTTTTCTTTCTTCTTTAGATACATTGTTATTGTACATTGGGTCTTATGACCATTTATTGACATACATTGTACTTAGTTCTTTCTATATGTGGATGTATATTCTTTTACCTACCTCTTGCATATGTTATTTATTTTCTCTCTTTATACACATGTTTCTTATATTTGTATGCAATCTATTATTTTTATTTCACACTAAGATGCCTTGATGAGTTTTGTTTAAAGTGTTTCAGAAATATAGGTTGTCAAAGTCTACTTGCCATAAACTCTTTTCTTGCAAAGTTTTTTAAGAGTTTGTGTTATGATAAATTTTATTGTATGTAACAAGTGAGTATGAGTTGAGTGATTTATGATTTCTCTTATATGTTCATTTATTAGTTGTAGTTTTGTCATGGATTGTCAAAGGGGGAGATTGTTAGGACATATGTAGTTCACTTGTTAAGAACATATGTCGTTCTTTTATGTAGTTGGCTAATCCTTTGACAAAACGCACTTTACTTGTATTTGGATAGATCTAGGATGTGTTGAAATATTTTATGAAACCATGTTTCAAGATCAAGTATGGAAGCCTTCAAGTCTGTCTAAGAAAACAAGCTAAAAGTACAAGCTAAAAGTGCAAGATTACTAAAGCTCAACAGTTAGCTCGATAGCTAGCATTTGTCGAGGTTTAGAAAGCTGATCAAGCCCATAAGCTCGACACCTGCTCGACAGCTTCTATTTATCGAAGTTTATAAAATCAGAATTTCTGATATTCATTATTGAAATGGGCTAGTTAATGTTGGATTTGTTTCCTCCGCTTGGGTCAATACTTAAAATATGCCCAAACTTTATCCCATTATAACAAGGCTTAATATTCATCTCACTATATATATATATATATATATATATATATATTTGTAAATTTCTTTTCTATACTATGAATAAGGAATTAATTGACAATATAATTAATTTTTTTTGTAGGAACCAAGTTTAAGCACATTTCTTTAGATGAAGTGGACTCAAACCCAGCTAGTCCGATACAATGAATTTGTAGAGTATGGATTCAAGAACTAGACCCTAACAAAGATTGCAACAATTAAACATGGTAGTGAATGGGTTAAACGACAAAAATGTAGGCTGAAGTATGAAATATTACTCCTCGGCCTTCCTCTTAGAGGCTGGGAATTCTTATTGCTTCTTCAGTGCTAGGTTACAAAGATGATACAAATGCTATCACATTTTCTGCCTCTCTTCTCTCGTCCCCCTTTCTGGAGGACTTCTTATAGTATATATCCTCCCTTTGGTTCATCTTAGCCCTCCAATATTTATTGGTCATGTAGGTCACCACTTGAGTGCTTATCCCATCAGTCACCTTCTCATTCTTTCTGTAGGTTGTAGCAACTATGACAACACTGTTCAGGGGTTACTTCTCCATTAATACGGCCAGAACGTTAGTTGTGAGCATTTAATGTGAAGGTGACAGTTCCTCCTGGAATCGCTCCTCCACCATGCTTCCATGACTAACCCGTTGTACTTGTCTTTTCTTTGGGGCCGCTCTGAACAGCTACCTCTGATGGTGTCTTGCTCTTCCTTTCTATGATCTCGGCTGTCCGAGGACAGGATTGTCCTCGGCAGTGCTTCTTGGAAATTGGAGCTACCTTGATTCGTCCTTGAACATTTCTTCCTCCTCGGCATGGGCCTTGGGTTTGGTATGCAGTGGATCGGGGTTGCCTAAATCCTTGGCCCCACAATAGCCTATCAAAATCCTGCTGTCAGGCTCTTTGGGCGGAGAGGAGGATTTTGATGTCCTCGGGCCTTTGCCATGGCTTATCAAGTCTTGTCCTCCATCAGTGTCAGAGTCTTTTCATCTGCCCAAGGCACGCCCCTGACGTTTCAGTATGTGGAGCGCGCCTGCATTAAATTCGGGCGGCCAGGTGCTCCCCACGTTCAACGGTGTGATGATAATCTAACGGTGGCAATCTTTCTGACTTTATGAATGGAAAAATTCACACGGTTATTTTTAATTGGAGGTATAAATACCCATTGGAACCGGTTCGTCTCTTTATTTTCACATTCAAGAGTTCTTGAGCACATACCCAGAATTCGGTCAAATTTTCAACCAAATTCACGACTCCCTCCAGCACAAAAAGCCTGTCCGATGAGCTTTTTCTCATTTCTATAAGTTTTCTTCTCTTTCTCTAAATTGTGCTTCCTCTCTTCTAAGCTTCTTTCTCCGAGTCTCTTAGTTGTCTCTAGGAATGGGTAGGTTCAAGAAATTGGTGGAGTCTAAAGGGGTGATGGAGAAGTTCATCACCGATTATAGGATACCTAGTAACGTAGGCCTAAGGTACTGTGAGGAGGGAGAGTGGAGTTTTAGGAGGCAAGAGGGCGAGGTGGTGATTCCCATAATCGCCTTTTTAGAGGGTGGTATGTGAATCCCCAAGGGTCAGGTGACGAGGAGTTACCTTAGGCATTTCCGGCTAGCCCCCACCCAATGTGGTGTCAATATGTTTAGGATTCTGGGCTGTGTAGATGCCTTAAACGAGAAGATGGGGCTGAGGTTGACCCATCATGACGTGAATTAATGCTACAACCTCCAGCACCTAAAGGGCAAGTCTTACTACAAGAAGACGAGAGATGATAGAGTGCGACTTATCCAGTGCCTCCCTACGTCCAGCAAGGGCCTGGATAAGGACTTCCTCATCGTGTCTGGAGAGTGGCACTACGGCCTCCATTGTCTGACAGAGGAAGTGACACCAGGTGGGGTGCCTTAGAATGGGATAGGGTCTAATCTTTTGTGCTATTAAGGTTTGCGATGCTTGATTGCTGACATAAATGTGCCTTCTTTTTTTTTGCAATCCCGCACGCTTTTCAACGGCACCTCCATTTAGTCAACAAGGCAGATTTGGAGACTGTGTTGACCGTAGAGATTTTTGTAAACGAGGCCGACAACCAAGTTAGGGCCGCTCATAAGATCTTGGGTTACTACCCCATTCAGAAATCATTCTCGGCGCCGAAGTACGTGATCAGGGCAAATGATCCTCGGCTTCGGAAAATTACCGTAACCTCGGACGGTTTCTCAATTCTGGAAGGATCTCCCACTCCAGAGGGCACTCCATTGGCGAGCTCTTCTACTTCCCACCAGGCTGCGGAGGTTAGGAGAGAAGATAGAGAAACAGAAGGAGGAGTTGCTGGCTTGGGTCCGTCCATGGACGAATTCGATGTGTTCGAAGAAGTCCAACTGTCCGAGGATCCTTCTGGTGACTTGGGTGACCAGAACTTGACCGAAGCAGACTTTCTGTCAGCAAGAGATTCTCCTCGGGCCGAGATGGGTTATAAGAGAAAATCCCAAACCAACTTATTTGACTTGATTGAGGGCCAGCCGGGGAAGTCTCAGCCCAAGCTTCCTCCTCCTACGCCCAAGTCTCAGCCTGCCCAGACCAAGTCAACTTCTGCCCAACCTAGGCTTCCACTCCTTCCTTCTCAGCCGAGCTTACCTCCTAGGTCTAAGCCTACTGATCCTAAGCAGAAGAAGGATAAAAGCAAAAGGCCTATGGGAGGCAAGAAGTCTCGTTCGTCCCAAGAGGAGGACGACGCTCGGCGACATTCAAAACAACTAAAGATAGGGCCCCAAGGCCAGGATAAGCAAGTCACCGTCCAGTCTGAGGCTCAGGCCTGGCTTCTCGCCGCAATGCTTCATGAAGAGCCTTTGAGGGATGATGCCTCTCTTAGGGACTTTCGAGGTGGTGAAGGCACGTATGTGGCTGACGCATTGGAAAGGTCCCTGCTACTCCCTACGGATATGGCTGAATTGGGGGGCCTGAGGAGTAAGGAGGTCTTCCTCGACCTTAAGAGGTACTTGGACATGGTAAGACTTCTAACCTTTGACTCTGTAGTTCTCATTCCTGGGTTTCAAACTTACGATGTGTTGGTTTCAATTGGGAGGCTGTATAGGCCACCTTTAGGTTGGAGGAGGAGGCCAACAACTAGAGCAGGGCCCTGGATGTTGAGCGTGACAAGCGCCTGGATGCCGCTCGGACCCTGAAGGTCTCCGAGGCCGACCTCATGAAGGCCAAGGAGGCTCTTAAGGAGATGACTACATTAAGTCTGAGGACCATGTAAGACCTTGAAGTAGTGCGCGTCTTGAAGTAGTTAGTTTCCCCACAAGTTTGAGTCCGAGGATCATGCAAGACCTTGGTTCTGTTTAACACTCGTATTTTTCTTGAAGTAGTTAATTTCCCCACAGGTTTGAGTCCGAGGACAATGCAAGACTTTGGTTCTGTCTAACACTGTATTTTTCTTGAAGTAGTTAGTTTCCCCACAAGTTTGAGTCTGAGGACCATGCAAGACCTTGGTTCTGTCTAACACTTGTATTTTTCTTGAAGTAGTTAGTTTCTCCATAGGTTTGAGTCCGAGGATCATGCAAGACCTTGGTTCTGTTGAACACTTGTATTTTTCTTGAAGTAATTAGTTTCCCCACAGATTTGAGTCCGAGGACCATGCAAAACCTTGGTTCTGTCTAACACTTAGATGGTTGTCAGAGCATGGAACATACAATCATAATAGACTTAGAGTCTAGATTAAAAGAAATGCTTTTATTAATAATAATATATTCACAAGTTATTTACATTCCATGGACGAGGTACAAGTTTTTCATCTAAGTCTTCTAAGTAGTATGCTCCCACCACTGCCACTAAGGTGATTCGGTATGGTACCTCCCAATTGGGCCCTAGCTTTCCCTAGGACGGATTCTTGGCGGCACCCACAACCTTCCTCAACACTAGGTCCCCTAGTGCCAATGGTCTTAGCTTCACATTGGCATCATATCCTTGTTTGAGCTTCTGGTGGTAGTAAGCCAGCTAGATCATTGCTGTTTCCCTTTGTTCATCGATTAGATCTAGGCTCTTCTCTAGTAGCTCATCATTACTGTTCAGGGTGAAGGAGCTCGTCTTCAGCATTGGGAAGTTTGCTTCCAGAAGGATAACAGCCTCAGCCCCATAGGTCATGGCAAAAGGTGTTTCCCCTATTGACTGTCGTGGCGTAGTCCAATAAGTCCATAGGACGTGTGGCAGCTCTTCTACCCATCTTTCTTTGGCGTCATCCAGCCTCTTCTTAAGCCCATTGATTATGACTTTATTGACAACCTCGGCCTGCCCATTTTCCTGAGGATAAGCTGGAGTTGAGTACCGGTTCTTAATCCCCAGTTCGCAACAGTATTTTCTGAAGGCTTTGCTGTCAAATTGAAGCCCATTATCTGAAATGAGGGTATGTGGGACCCTGAATTGGGTGACAATGTTCCTCCAAATGAACTTCTTAGCATCCACATCTCTAATGTTGGCCAGTGGTTCAGCTTTGACCCATTTGGTGAAATAATCTGTGCCAACCAAAAGATATCTTTTATTTCCTGGTGCCTTGAGGAAAGGACTTACAATGTCCAGACCCTATTGGGCAAACGGCCATGGGCTGGACAAAGGGTTAAGGACCCCTCCTGGCTGATGGATATTTAAAGTAAACCTTTGACATTGGTCACACCTCTTAACATACTCCTGGGTTTCCTTCTGCATTCCCGGCCACCAATATCTTTGGGTGAGGGCTCGGTGCGACAGGGATCTTCCTCCGATATGGCTCCTACAGATCCCCTCGTGCAACTCCTCAAGCAATAGTTCTAAAGCCTTAGGGTGGATACACAGTAGGTATGGTCCAGAGTAGAAGCGCCTATACAGTTTGTGGCCTTCGAACAGCCAGAACCGAGGAGCGATCATCCGTATTTTATCAGCCTCTAACTTCTCCTCAGGCGTAGTACCATCTTTGAGGAACCTCACTATAGGGTCCATCCAGCTGGGGCTCACTCTAGCTTGGTCGACGTGAGCCATGCATTTTGTCACCTCATTCGCTTTCTCCAGATGCTCAACAAGGATAATCCAAGGCAAATCTCCTGCCAAGGAAGTAGCAAGTGTGGCCAACGAATTTGCATGGATGTTCCCACTTCTAGGGACATGTGACAAGCTGAAAAGATCGAAGTCAGATTGCAGGCGTTTGACTTGGCTTAAATACTCTTGCATTCTCACATCTCTGGCTTCTAGCTTTTCATTTACTTGGCCCACCACCAGTCTCGAATTCGAGAACATATCCACTGATTTTCCTCCCATTTTTTGTACCATAACCATCCCTTGTAACAAGACCTCATACTCGGCTTCGTTATTTATGGATGAGAACCCAAGTCTTAGGGACTTCTCTACAACAGACTTCTTAGGGGATACTAGGACTAGCCCCACTCCAGACCCCCTTTGGTTCGCGAGGCCATCAACGTACACTTTCCAACATGGGGGCCCTGGAACAGAGATTGCTCCAACGGACCTTCCATCCACGTCTCCCTTCTCTGTTATTGTTTCCATTAACGGCTCCGCAAATTCGGCCACCAAGTCAGCCAGGACCTGGCCCTTTAGAAAGGTCCGAGGCATGTATTTGATGTCAAAAGCTCCCAGAATGATGTTCCACTTGGCGATCATTCCAGTGTAATCAGCAGTCCGAAGCACAGATCTTAAGTGTAGTTAAGTTAGGACAACTACCGTGTGAGCCTGGAAATAATGGGGAAGCTTTCGTGTAGCATGGATCACAACTAGTATGGCTTTCTTTAAGGGCAAGTATTTGATCTCAACTTCATCCAGTAACTTGCTCACATAATAGACTGGTTTTTGAATACCATTGTCGTCCCGTATTAGTACCAAGCTAACCGCGTGAGGGGCTACAGCAATGTATGCATATAGGACTTCGTCAGCCTCAGGGTTAGACATGGTAAATGGCCGGGATAGGTATTCTTTGAGCTGCCGGAAGGCCACGGCACAGTCCTCGGACCACTCAAATCCCTTCCACTTGTTGATCAGGAGGTAGAAAGGCCTGCATCTACCAGCCGACCTGGAAATGAACCTATTCAGGGCCGCAATCATTCCGTGAGCTTTTGGACCTCCTTAGGGTTTTGTGGAGGCCTTAAGTTGTTGATAGCTTTGATCTGGTCAAGATCAACTTCAATTCCTCTGTGAGTGATGATGTAGCCCAAAAACTTGCCTGATCCGACACCGAATGAGCATTTGGAAACATTTAGGTGCAGCTTGTGCCTCCTCAAGACATCAAAGATACAGCCGAGGTCTCTTAAATGCTCAGATGCCACCTTACTCTTCACTACCATGTCATCAACGTAAATTTCAATGCTCTTACCCAACAGCGGTTCAAACATTCTCGTCATCATCCTTTGATAGGTAGACCCTACGTTCTTCAGGCCAAAGGGCATCACCTTATAGTGGTAGTTCCCAATAGGCGTCACGAAAGCTGTCTTCTCCTGATCCTCCAAGGCTAGTGGTATTTGATGATAGCCCTGAAAGGCATCCAAGAAACTCATCCGAGGATGTCCCACAGTTGCGTCCACTAGCTGGTCTATCCGCGACATAGGGAACGGGTCCTTTGGGCATGCCTTGTTTAGGTTTGTGAAGTCTACATAAACCCTCCATTTTTCGCTTTTCTTCTTGACCACCATGGTTTTGGCCAACCATTTAGGGTAAAAAACTTCCTTGATAGCCCCCGCACGCTTAAGTTTCTTTACCTCTTCCCGAATCGCATCAGCGTGCTCTTTTGATGGGCGCCGAGGTGGTTGCTTCTTGGGGATGATGGATGGGTTGACATTGAGATGGTAACAAATAAAGGCGGGATCAATCCCTGGAGCATCGTAGGCGTCCCATGCAAATACGTCAATGTTTGTTTTGAGGAATTCGATAAACTCCTCCTTCTCCTGAGGAGGCAGCTGAGCCCCGACCTGGAAGAATTTCTCTGGATCATCTCCAACGACCACCTTCTCAAGATCTTCGCATTTTGCTTCCTCGGCAACTACGTCAGGGGGCGCCACCAGGTTCTTTGATTACTATAAGCCCCCTTCAGTAGTGGCCGAGGATTCTGCATCGAGCCGATGCGATATGGCCGCCACCATGCAATGCCTTGATGTGGATTGGCAACCACAAACTTCAAGAACCTGATCCCTCGACGGGAACTTCACCTTCTGTTGCAAGGAGGAGGCCATAGCCCCCAAGGTGTGGAGCCAGGGTCTGCTGACGATGGCTGTGTACAGGGAGTAGGTGTCCACCACTATAAAATTCACCTTCACTACCTCTGGGCCAATCTGTATGGGCAGCCTAATCATTCCCTTAGGGGTGACTAGTTTCCTATCGAAGCTCATCAGCAGGGAGCTATAGGGTGCCAAATCTTCTGGTTTTAGCCCCAGTCCCTTGTAGAGGTCGGGTACATGATCTCGACCCCACTGCCATCGTCCACCATCACCCTTTTCACATCGTAGTCCCCGATTCTATGAGTGATCACCAGTGCATCGTCATGGGGCTGGGTAGTCCCAATCTTGTCTTCTTCTGAAAAGCTCAGGGTCGGGTGAGAATTCCTTCTGACCTTTTTCGGCTCTGGTTGGGACTCCTCAACAGGCATCTGGGCCACAGACAATACCCGTGAAGGGCGCGTGCCTGTTCTCCCCGACGTAGCCAAGATCACATTGATCGTTCATGCGGGTGGCTTTAGTGCAGCATCTCTTCGGGGCTCCTAATGAGTCTGGCCTTGATAACCAATGGAATGATGCAGGAGGTGCTTCAGCTTTCCCTCTCGGACTAACTGTTCCAGGTGGTTCCAGAGGTGCCTACAGTGCTCCGTGGCATGCCTATGGTCCTCGTGGTATTGGCAATAAAGGTTCTGATTGCGCTTCATGAGATCCCCCGCCATCTTATTTGGTCATTTAAAGTATGGCTCATTCCTGATCTTCTCCAGCACCCTGTGCACTGGTTCTCGGAATACAGCGTTGACGGTCTGGGCGGTGGTCGCCTCGGATTGCCCTGCAAAATCTCTTCTTGGGCGGTTGCTGTTATACCGGTCCGACTTGAAGTCCTTCCTCTCCTGAGGGACAACCCTCTCTTTTCCATTTCCTTGCAGCTGATCCTCCTTTACCCGCTTGTACTTGTTGATTCGATCCATTAGCTGGCGCACACTGGTGGCAGGCTTGCCCGTCAGAGACTTCCTCAAGCCGTGCCTAGTTGGGAGGCCGTTTTTGAAAGTGCTGATGATGACGTCATCATAATTACCGTCCAGTTCATTGTGCATCTCCCAATACCTGTCTGAATAGGCCTTCAAAGTTTCTCCATCGTGCATAGATAGGGACAGCAACGCACTCAAGGGCCGAGGAGGTTTGCTGTTCGTAATAAAGCGGGAACCAAAAGCTTAGGTCAGCTATATGTACGAGTCTATGGAGCTCGCTTTCAGGCCATTGAACCATCTCATTGCCACTAGTCCCAGGTTAGAGGGGAAGACCTTGCACATCAATGCCTCGTTTTTATAGTGGACGACCATCCTTTGGTTGTATTGACTCACATACTCCACAGGGTTCGTCCTGTCATTATAAATGGTGAAGGTTGGCTGTTGGAATCGCCGAGGAAGCATAGCCTCTTCTACATGGCGTGTGAAAGGCAATTTGGAGAGTTGATCCAGTGCCCTGCTCATAGCGTCGCCCCCCAAGCCCCTAAGAGATGAGCTTTTGCGTTTGCGCCTCTAGTAGTGCTCTTCTTCATGAGAGAAGGTCTCACTTGACAGAGTCCTTGATCTTCGCCTATAGTCATCATCGCCTTCCTCGTCGGAGGGCACGTTAGGACTGGGACGGGACTGCCTTCGTTGTGTATGGTGCAGCCTTCTCCTCAGATTGTCTATCTCTCGCTGCATGGCCACCTTATCGTCCTGTCTCTGAGACACGTGACTCTTAACCTCTCTTGATTGCTTGGCCTGGCCATTGTTTTGCCTCTGGGGTGCGTGGCTGCCCGTGCGAGTGTGGCTTCCGCTAGTTTGTGAGGTGTGCACGCTCCCCTCTCGAAACTTTCTGTTCTCGGTCTCACCCAGGGTTGAGAAAGTTACCCTGTTACTGTGATCTGACCGGTTCGGGCTGATGGGAGCCTGCTTGATGAGGGCCTGATCCTGCCATGTTTGATCGTTGCCCTTACTAAAGCACAAGTTCTTCCCACAAACAGCGCCAATTATAGGGACCGAGTTTGAGCACCTTTCTTTAGATGAAGTGGACTCAAGCCCAGCTAGCCCGATACAATGAATTTGTAGAGTATGAGTTCAAGAACTAGGCCCTAACAAGGATTGCAACAATTAAACATGGTAATAAATGGGTTAAACGACAAGAATGTAGGTTGAAGTATGAAATATTACTCCTTGGCCTTCCTCTTTGAGGCTGGAAATTCTTATTACTTCTTCAGTGTTAGGTTACAGAGATAATACAAGTGCTATCACATTTTCTGCCTCTCTTCTCTCGTCCCCCTTTCTAGAGGACTTCTTATAGTATATATCCCCCCTTTAGTTCACCTTGACCCTCCATTTGTTGGTCATGCAGGTCACCACTTGAGTGCTTGTCCCATCAGTCACCTTTCCATTCTTTCTGTGGGTTGCAGCAACTATAGCAGCACTGTTCAAGGGTTACTTCTCCATTAATGCGGCCAGAATGTTAATTGTGGGCATTTAATGGAGAGGTGACAGTTCTTCCTAGAATTGCTCCTCCACCATACTTCCATGACTAACCCGTTGTACTTGTCTTTTCTTTGGGGCCATTCTGAACGGCTACCTCTAATGGTGCCTTACTCCTCCTTTCCATGATCTCGGCTGTCCGAGGACAGGATTGTCCTCGGTAGTACTTCTTGAAAATTGGAGCTACCTTGATTTGTCTTCGGACATTTCTTCCTCCTCGGCATGGGCCTTAAGTTTGGTATGCAGTGGGCCGGGGTTGCTAACACCTTGGCCCTACATTTTTTTTTTTTTTTTTTTGTCATTATTGTTATAAGTCTAAAAGGCTAGAATGCCAAGAAGAAATGTTAACATAAAAGAACAAGAAAAGATATTAAATGTTGATGATGATAAAATTTCAATAAAGAAATAAATTTGCAAAATGATGAACTTGATGATAACACTGATTTAGATGGAGTTGATTAGGCGAGATGATGAGTATTATGAAAATAAATTATTATTTTGGATTATTTGTCATATATTATTATTTTTTAGTTTAGTCAATTTAATTATGTATATTATAAACACGTTTTAATTTGATCTATTTAATTAGCTTGTTAAATATTATTATATAAGTGATATTAAATTAGTCAATAGTTGAATAAATTCCAAATTTATAATGAATATACCATTTATATATGTGTATATATGTATATATATATATATATATATTTTAAAATTTTATTAAGTGTTTTTGTATCTTATGATATAAGATACGACACACAATACAGAAAAATAAAAAATCGATTCACGATATGATTCAAGTTTTGATAACTATGTAATACCTTTTGTGAATGACATTCAAGATTCAGTTCTCCTGTTGTAATTATCAATTTTTATTTTTATTTCTTTAATTTTTTAAAAGAAGAGAGAGAGAGAGAGACGAGGGAAAAAATGCAGACGTCAAATAAAACTATGTAATACCTTAATTAAAGACATGTTACGATTTTTACGTCTCCAAATCTCCACAATTTACGGGTCAAATCTCAAATACAACGTTTGCAAAGCACAAAGGGAGGAATTAGTGTTCTTTTAAAAAAATAATTCTATATATATATATATATATATATATAAAATGAATTAGTGGATTTTGCACGTTGCACCAACTGATCAAGAATTGGTTAGAATATTAGGAAAATCAAGATTAAAATGGGACGGAATTCATATTTAAATAGAAATCAATGGATTTTTTTTTTTTTTTTTTTTTTTTTTTTTTTGAGAAACCAATGGAAGGTAAATTACAGAAATTTACAGTGGTTGTTATAAATTGCATATCGCTTAAGAAGCACTACCATGAGATTAGAATGCATTATTATTCTCTAATTAATTAAGAAATTGGGATTTGGGTTAAGATTTTATCTTTAAACCATTAAGAAAATGTGTGAGTAATAGTATATGTGTGTTTGATGAAAAGATTGCCACGAGAGAGGTAGACTTTTTTCCTTTTTTTTGAGAAGAAGGTAGACAAAGTTGTAAATATCATATTCCATAAATTTTTTTTTTTTTTTTTTTTTTTTTTTGAAAACGGTGTGAACTTTCATTTATTTAAATGCGAAATATCATAATACAACGCTTCCAGCACAGGTGGAGGATTGTCCTCTATCCAATACACGTTTCCTTTACGTATTTTGCGTATATAGCTAGCCCATGTGCCACGGAATTAGCAACTCTCTCACGTAACTGAAGGGCACCTTTCGAAGACCCTGTGTAAGCCATTTGATATCTTGGGTGATATACTGATATGTACACCTCACATAATATTCCATAATTAGATGATATATTCTAACATATCTAAAATGAGTTGTACTGTCCAATCAAATTTTTGTGGAACTTACTTGCTGGCTAAAACACAATGAGACAAAAGAAGCTCAAGCAACCTTATGGTTCCAATCAAATTGATCTTATTCATAAAAAGTAAAAACAAAAGGAAAATATTATTGTGCACTCATTTATGTACAATATATGTACATATTATAAGTCCTTAATTTTATACGTTGTGCATATTTTTAAGCATTTCCCATATTCAACGCATAAAATATATGTACCGATGATGTACACTAACAACTAACAAGTGTATAATATTGTATAGTATGCAATGCCTCTATTGATGTGAAGAGTAAAAGTTAAAAAAAGGTAATAAAAAAAAGTTAAAAAGTTATTCTTAGGAAAATGTAAAAGTTACAAATTATTTTATAAACTACTAATATACTGTGGTTATTGGTAAGTAAAAAGTAATGTTATTATGGGTCCAGATAAAAATCAATAAAAAAAAATTTGTCATATAAACAGTTTGTAAAAATGTTGTAAAATAGTTTGTGACTGTAATATTACTCTTATTATTAATTTATTATTGTTGTTTATGCAAAGATACTAACAATGGAATTTTTTTAATATTCAATTTTAGCCTTTAAAAGACAATTACATGATGCAATATCCTTAAGAATGCATCACTCATGACTCATCCTCTAATATGTCATCTTAGCAAAAATATGTCCAATCAAGATTAAAACTTGAAATAGTAATTTTACAGATATAATAATTTTCATTACAGATAAGTTTTTATTTGCTATAATTTGAACTTATCATTAATATTACTTTTTTACTTATTAATAATAACCTGCCAACAAAGTATTTGAAAATTTCAATGTAGAATTTGATATAGAATAGTTGTGACTTGTGAGTATAGAGTTATGAAATATACATGAAAAGTAAATACTTTTGTACTTTTGAACAGCTCAAGATCCATGTAGGCCGCTCGTGTTTGTACTTTGTATCATGTAAATCTCTCTCTCTCTCTGGAGATTCATATTTCTCATAGTTTTACTTGTCCTACCAATTGTTTATTTTGCAAAGCTTGTTTTTCCAAACCATTGAGAACCCAATAAACAATTCTTTGTGGGATGTCATTTTTTTTTTTTTTTTTTTTTGAGAAGAATACCTCGAACTAGTAGGATGACTTATAATTGGCTGCTTACACGTAAAACTTCATGTTCATTGAAGCTCTTTACCCATATTTGAAACCTAATAGTTACACTTACCCAAGTTTTCTTGAGGCCTGTGGTGGATTGGTTAGAGTTGGCTGTGGTAAAATGATTCATACCCATTTGATAAAAAAACTGGTTTTGCAATTCACGTTATTGTGTGGCCAGTGCTTAAGTGAGCATCTACATGCAAAATGCTGAGTATGCTGTATGCCATACAGATGTTTGATACATTGATGAAATTCCTGATAGGGATGTGGTGTGTTGAAATACTGAGATTTCCTGAGCTCTGCTCTTGTGGACACGTATGGAAATGTGGTTGTTTTATCGTTTAGACATAGATTAGAGGTTTTTGAGAACCTCAGGAAAAACTGTGGTTGCATGGAACTCCATGATTGCAGGATAGGTTTTTAAAAGGTATTAATAGATCATGCATGGAAATCTTTAAAAGGAGTAACAACTAGTAAGACCATAGATGGAAGCTAAACCTCAACCCAAATTTTAACCAATTTCAGCAGAAGAAAGCAGTCATGCATTGGTTCTGCATCAATGCAACAAAATTCTTATTCTTAGTCTTAGGTATTAGCAATGACACGATGGAAAGAAACCACCAGAAATTTCAGGCTTTTAATTGATTTCTGCCATTCTACTAAGAGATGATCAAAATTGTTCACTTGTAAAGAGCATAAACCTTGACTGTTATATCAACACATAGTGAGTTGCTTTTACAGCCATAGCCCTTTAGCTCCCTCTAATTTAATCCATGGCACCCTGCAATTTTCTTTTTCAAAGTTTCTCATATTTGGAAAAGAGATATTGACTCAGATGTCCGAGACATACATCAACAATTTAACCAATAACCACATATGAAGTGGAACCGGTCTTGCCCAGTGAAATATTACATTGATCTGTGAGAAGACAAACAGATCAATCAATATGCTACCATTGTTTAGAGAGACAACATAGAGCCCCAACATGAGAGAGAGAGAGAGAGGTCAATCAATTTACTGAAAGGAGCTCTGCAGTGAAAGAAAAGGCCGCCCCTAGAAAATTCAACTGATTATACCATGGTGTGCAACCATTGTCAGACAAACAACTTACAACTCCACAAAAGAATTTTGCCATAGAAGAAACAAGTAATCATGATTATGCACTCTTTTCAACTGTCCCAGGGCATGTGACATCTAAGTTCAAAGAAGAACTTAGTAAACAGACAATTAGTTTACCAAGAAGTGTTTAATAAGACTTCCCACAATGTATCAGACTTCCAGCACCCAAGAAAAGGCCAAAAATAGCAGCACTGCCAAGTGTAGTTTGTCCAATGTACCTGATCTTCATTAGTCCTGGCACCTACAGCCCCCAACAATAATTACATAAATAAAGACTATACAACTATATAAATATGCTAAAATTGATAGCCAACTGAATTCAATACTTATGATATAAACATGAGCTACAGATCTAAGCTGAAGAGAAGGTGATTCTACAGTTTTGCAACCAAAATTGTGTATATATAATTGATAAAAGATTAGTCATTCTTCTAATGCTTATCTCATCCAAAGTGATGGCTACACAAATCAAAATTCCTCACATTAAGGATCTTAAATATAGTCAACAGGTTGCCTGGGTTAAATGTACACCAGCACCACATAAGAAATCATATGACAAGTATTTAGAATAAGTAAGCCAATGCCACATAAGGTAGACTTATCAGGTGAGGGAGATGTATTTCTGTTACTGATGATACAGCACAGCTCCTAGAGAACAATCTCATACTAGCACAATGGGAGGGATTATCATTATTGAAACAATTATAAACAACTAACACCTCCATTATTGGGTCTCCGGGCAGCAAGAAATTGCTCTAGGGTGAGGACCAAGATAAGAGAGGGACTCCGGATCAAATAGATTCAACAATAGTAGATAAGGGGACAAAGAAAGAGGCAAGGCAATAGGTGCCTCTATCTATATGGAGGAATTTCTTGCTCATGCTTCTTGATCTAGGAAGTGACCCCTGTCTAAGCATAAGTGGGGGATTTGACCACTGGATCTAACCCCACATGAGAGGGTGGAATGCCATTAAGCCGTAGAGGTGATTGGCTCAGAAGGAACCCCTTAGTCCCTTACTGCTACTACATATGATAGCGTATAATTGAAATGTTTGAAGTAGAAGGGATGATTCCAACAAACCCAGACAAAATATTAATGACAATCTGCTATTCCAGTTCACTCCACTTACACGCAAGACTGGTTAGGTCAAAACAGGAACCCAAAACTGTCCTGGTTCTTAAAAATTTGATAGTAATAGCCCTCATAGCAATAAAGATAGATAGATAAAGAGGGGTGGGGGAAGACGCAGGAATTTTTACAGAAGATACATTGTTCACAATTATGATTTGATGATATTAAATAACCTAGCCTCACAATTAATTAATGTATGGGAAAGAAGTGAAAATGGTCATCAACATGGATTCTAGAATTACACTATCCAAAAAGAAGTTTTGATGGCTTTGCTGCAGCCAGTTTTACTAGTCACGGCAATGCATGTGCCGGACTTCATGCTCATATATCTCATATATAATTTTTGATTCTTTTGAAGAGTTCATGGCTTCATGTTCCTGTAAAGCCATGATACATGCAGCCCAAGTGCCCAACAGAGATCTAATTGTACTATGGTTTCTAGTTCCACATTTCCACTCTTACTTCTAATACAAAAGAAATTTCTCCATGCATCATACCATACTACCACGATATCAGTAATTACATCTTGTATTTGAGATGGATTAACGAATGGATTTAACGAAACTTATAAGAAGATATGCAGCGAAAATCTGCTGATTGGTGTTTAATCATTATCTGCCTTTCAAACACATAATGAACCAGCTAAAAGGGTACTTCCTCTTCTACCATAATGGAGGGCAAGGTTGTAAGTTCAAAACCCAGTGAGTATAACTTACAAGTATACAATTAAAACAAAATTGGCTCAGACCAGGTTGGGTTAGGTCAGGGTTCAATTCAAAATGCCAACTAGTCAACATTAAAGAAAAAAGGGAAAAAAAATCTGTGAATTTTAAATTCTTAGACTTTATCACTGTTCAAAATATCCACCTCTTGAACTTCCCGCAAGGTACCCTTTCGCTTACAGCCCAAAATGGATCACTATAAAAGTTCAAAAAATAATATTTCCCCCCAAATATAGGGTCTAAGTAGAGGGCTTTGTGTGTGATCAGCCCATATATAAAATTGAAAAAGGCCAATAAGTTTTGGTTGAAATGGATCTCTCTCCCCTCATAAGAATAAGTGGAGGAGGGTATAATTGTAGGCTCAAAACCCACTGGGTGCATGTATAACTTACCAATAAGATAAAATATACACCTGACCACAGCAGGCATATGCCCAATGCACTGTGCTCAGCCACACAAATACACCATCCAAGTCGTTTATTCAGCCCCTCAATCATTTAACCATTCCATGAGGAAGTTGAAAACACTCGGCTTAGATTATCTTTCTGATGTCTAATATGGTTTTATAAAGAAACATAACTTTCATAAGGAGCAGAACTGAAAAATCCGACTTTGGAATTACAGCTCTAGGAGAGCTACTAAGAACTTGAATCTACATTTCATGATATGGTAATGGACTATGGAATATTCTTAGTATCTTAAGATGACTAGTCACTGTCCATATGGTCATATTATATATACATCACCAATTCATACAACGTATTATGTACAGATGTTGCTATGTAAGCTGTTCAGCGTGTAAAAACTAAAAAGCTACTCACATTAACATGATAACCTTCACCTAGAATTTTAGAAAGATCATACCAAAAGTGGAAAGAAAACAAAGCATGAAATTTTATTTTGACAGAGAGCAATAGTGATGAAGAAGAGTAATCATATGTGAAGGCTACACAATCTCACGGCTACAAGTTGGAGATCAGATCAGACAAGTACCTTAAACCTAATAGCCTCATATGTCCCATACACCGCACCTGTTTACAACATAAAATTCCCATTAAAAAAAATCATATAAGAACAAAAGCTCAAACTGCAAGAATTCAAAGAATGAGCTTACACACACAGACACACACACAAAGTGCATAAAGAATTGAAACTATTGCCCACAAGAGAATTTCATTGGAAGCAGAATATAGTTCCAAAAGCACATATTCCCAGAACATTATCAAGAAAATCCCAACAAAAATAGCTTGACAAAACATATTTCGAATAAAGATAGTGATAGTCCATTATATTTACCATCAAGACACCAGCTTTAAAATGCAGCAAATGACTTCAAGGCTAATTTTTCTTCTTTCTTATCTTTTTCCCACAATACAATTTGTGGCCAAGCTGTAAGCCTTACTAAGTCATGTCCATTCCATTAACAACATTAATATAATAACAATACATAATGAGCCCATTCAATTAAAACTTGAAAAAAATAGCAAAGTGGGTACTTTTTAAACAAAGTTTTGGACTAATAACAATCCCCAAAATTTTAGTACATGCAAATTCCAGCAATTAGTGGTTAAAAAAACACAAACCCATGAACAAGCAACACAAAACTAGAAAAAAAAAGGGTAATCAGAGAAAGAAGCTACAATATCCAAAACAATATTAGAGGAAAAAACAATCATGAAATAGGGTTTTACAGAATCGGCTATATTGGGATTTTAGGAGGAGAGAAATTACCAACGGCGCCGCCAACAGCGCCGCCGACAGCAACGCCGGCGGTGACACGAGCCAAGCAGCTATCTCTTGCCATTGACAGAGCTTAATGAAAACTTTCTCTTTCTTTTGTATTCTGTGTTGGATTTGGTGTTTATTTTTTATTTTTAGTATTTGGTCGTGTTTTTTGTGATTTTTAAGGTGAAACTGAAATAGGCAGAGTGTAAAAAGTCATGTGTGGGACTTACGTTTACTTGGCTTGGGGTTAAATTAACATTACAGTTTAAACCTTGGCAAAGAAATTTACCAATTGAATACGGTAGTGATTTTATTTTGATTCTCCAAAAATTTTATTTTTGTCATTTTTTCTAGAAAAAGAAAATTTTAATGTTGTCCGATTGATGGGAAATGCTTAAATGTATTTATGGGATTTCATAAAATGAGTCCAATAATCATACTTATGGTTATTTCTAAGTTTTTTTGGGTGGGGGAAATCACTTTTTGTCTTAGATTTTATTTTGGTAATCCAAAATTCAATAGTGTCAATTTAGTTCAATTCTTTTTTTCATTAAAAAAAAGGTTAAATTCTTTTAAAAAATGATTTTAGTATTGTCATTTCTACCATTTGATTGACTAAAAAAAACAAAAAAAAAAAATAGTCTAGTGATATCAATACCTTTGTATTCAATGTATAGGATTTAAAGTTTTGAACCCCACCTCATCCTACCCTATTAGCCTAACCAAAAAAAAAATTGCATCGTTATATATTGCACATAATAAAATTGACCTAAATTGCATCGTTATATATGCTTGCTTAGTAAGTTATTCTTCTTAAAAAAAAAAAAAAAAAAGTCAGATAAACAAATACAACCCTAAGGCCCATGCCCAAGCCAATTCTATTGAAATCCAAGTCGAAGGCCGAGGCCCAAAAAGAGTACATAGAAGATAAAACAAGAAAAAACAAATATTCCGTTGCCGGGAATCGAACCCGGGTCGCCTGGGTGAAAGCCAGGAATCCTAACCGCTGGACTACAACGGATTGATGAGACGTTTTCTACTTCATTAGTTAATAAACCTTTTTAATTATATTTGGATTCTTAAATTCAGCACTTGGAAATTAAGATTTGTCTCATTTGGGGATTGAACCTAGAGATGTCCCAGTTGAGGATTCTTGGAATGGAAGTTTCATCCTATCACAAGAGTTATGGACACCATTTACCCATGTTAATAGTCTTGTTACTTTTTTTTTGAACATGTAGTGAATAAATGTATTTGTATCATGTAAGTAATTCATATGTGTTAATCAAACTTTCATGTTTGTTCTGCAAACCCAATTTATCAAAGGATAGGATGTCAATGATTTGAAGATATTAGGTCTAGATTGGATACACTACAAAAAATGCGGTCTATAGCCGCGTTTAAAAAACGCAACTATAGACCCCAAAAACGCGGCTATAGGATAGAGCCGCGTTTCCTATAGCCGCGTTTGCAAACACGGCCTATGCATGTGCAAGTAGATGCCCTAATCTTAGTAAATTATCCACATTATCATTTATTAGGGTTTATTTTGACTGTATAATTTGAGTCACTAAAGATGTTATGTGGTGGGTTATAGGGAAGAAATGGGCTCCTTTAAACTATATTTAAGTTGATTAAGGATATGTACGACAATTGTAACTACTACAAGAATAAGTAGATGCATCATTAGTGAAGTTCCTTTCACTATAAGTTGCATCAAGGATCAACATTAAGCTCATAATTCTTTGCATTAGTGATGGATGAACTTACTGATTCAACTAATTCAATTTAAGATGAAGTCTCTTGGTAGATGTGGAGTTAATATTAGGTTAGAAATTTGGAGAGATGTTTTAGAATATAAATGATTTTGGCTAAGTAGGACTAAAACTGAGTAGATGAAATATAAGTTTAGTACATGCAAAAATAAAGATGAAGGAGATATAGAACTTAACTGTTAAGAGATACCAAAACACAAGAGCTTTTTATTTCATGAATCCATAATACATAAAAATAGAAAGATTTTAAGAGAATATGAATCATAGGATAAGAGAAGAGTGGATAAAATGAAAAAGCATATCATGAGTACTATGTGATCATAGAATATTTGTTAAGTTACATGAACTTTTTTATAAGATTGCTATAATAGGATATTGATCATATAACTTTTTTATAAGTTAAGTTTAATTGAATTTTAATAAAATGAAATTGTAAAATTTCATGTATTTGTGTTTTTTTTTTTTTTTTTTTTTGTGATTTTAGCACAACAAACAAATATTTGTACTAAATCAAATTGCATTGCCTCAAAAAGGGCAGAAGTCCCACTCTGAGTATTATCTACCCCAAACAAGCACAAATGTTTGAGATGATGCAAAATCAATAATTAATATGGATCTTCATGACGGATCCCTCATCCTTTGGTATTTACATATTTACCTTTATCCAATTCAACAAAATCACTGGCAGTATATAATGGATAGGCAGCCTGTAATTCAGAAGAAACCATTAGGTTTCACTTAACAAGCACAATGGCAAGAGTACCAACTTAAACTAGGCAACAGAAACAGAGTAACATACATATACACAGAGCAAAGAGAGCATTAAAATACAATAACTTCTAGAGATTCATGTCCCATATATAAGAGGATATACATAATTTATAGACTTTAAGATTTTTTTAATTCACCATTTTTCAATTTATAGACTTGAATTCGGGCTTTACCACATCATGTCCAATGTGCCACACGAAATATTGATGCAATGATATATGTTGTTGCAATAAACAATTTACTACTTCGAATATCTTGTAGCAATAGACTATTACTTTATGAATCTTGTAGCAATAGACTATTACTTTATGAATCTTATTGCAATAGATTACAAATAATTGGTACAAATAATTTGGATCAAATAATTGGCACAAATAATTTGGATCAAATTGTTGCAACCATATCTTTATTGTAATAGATAATTACATCACATCTGTTATAGCAATAGATTGTAAAATAATAAATATCAGATCATTGCAATGATATTTTCGTTGCAGTTTGTCATTGTAATAGATTGTAAAATAATTCATTGCAATAAGCTATCAGTTTGAAATTTTCATTGCAATAGATTGAAAAAATAATTGGTATCAATTTATTGTAATGATTTCTTCATTTTAAGTTATTGCAAATAATTTTTCTAATGTAATAAGGTATTAAAGCATTATATTCAATCCTAAATGTCAAATGACATTTGGAATTATATTCAATCCCAAATGTCATTAAAATAAAAATGTCCACAATTTTACTATTAAGCAGTGAGCCATCCAGGAGATTGAAAAATGAACATGTGGACTAACTGATTAGTAAAAAGCACACCACCCTTTAGAGGAAGACCTATTTCATTTATTTAAATAAACACACACAATTACATTAAAGAAGATAAAGAGAAACATGGCATAAACACATAACAGAAAATAAACACAATAGAAATTGGTAGAAACTAGCTAGGGATCACTGCTCAGTGCTTAGTGTTGTCCATTCTTGATATGGTCTTAGAGTGCAACCTTGGTTGGGTATGGGCGATTACACCTCGGTTTGGGGCACTTGAATTCGTGCTTTACCGCATCATGTCCAATGTGCCACACGAAACCTTGATACAATGATATATATATATATATATATATATATGTTGTTGCAATAAACAATTTACTGTTTTGAATATCTTGTAGTAATAGACTATTACTTTTTGAATCTTATTGCAATAGATTGCAAATAATTGGTACAAATAATTTGGATCAAATTATTGCAACAATATCTTTATTGTAATAGATAATTACATCATACCTGTTATAGCAATAGATTGTAAAATAATTAATATCAGATCATTGCAATGATATTTTCGTTGTAGTTTGTCATTGTAATAGATTGTAAAATAATTCATTGCAATAAACTATTAGTTTGAAATTTTCATTGCAATAAATTGAAAAAAATAATTGGTATCATTTATTGAAATGATTTCTTCATTTTAAGTTATTGCAACAAATTTTCCTAATGTAATAAGGTATTAAAGCATCTATTGCAACAAAAAATTATAAGTTATTGCAACTAATTATTTTTAATTCAATAATTTAAGAGTTTTAAGTTGCTATTGCTATTGCAAAAAATGAAAGTTTCTTAAAACAAAATAATTTGATCCCAACATGCTTTTGGTGTTGTTGCACTTCACGTCAATCTTCAAATGTCTTTTCAAATATCTATTACTTACATTAACTTCAATTTATTATCCAATAATTATTAACCACATAAGCATTTTTTAATTAAAAAAAAGTTGACATAACCTATCAAAGGCCAAGGAATGAAGGAACTGAAGCTATTGCACCAAAACAGCTTAAAGACTCACTCAGTGCAGCTAGTGCAGACCTTGAAGACTCAACTAATGAAGAACAAACAGCTCAGTCCTCAAGGAATCAAGCTTCGAGCTCCAGAGACAGAGGAATTAAGACTGCACTTAAGTCTACTTAAACGGCAGTGTAGTTTAGTCCTTGTATAGTGAACGACTTGTAGTTTTGTTATTAGAGTTAGTTAGCTTTAGTCATGCATGTGTTTTAGTTTGTTGTTTACTGTTTGCACGTGTGTGAGTTTGTTAAGTTAGTTACAAAGCATTTGCTTATCTTTGCTTAGCTTGTATATATAGGGATTTTACTCAATTAATGAATCTGAGAGAATCAGTTTTTCACCAAATTAGTTTTTCATATAATCCATGAACCTGACATGACTAATTCATTTATAAACAGGTCATAGGTTGAGGCTAAATGGGTTTGGGTCATATTCAGGTCAACACAGCTAACCCGCTTAATAAATGGGTCGTGTTCATGTTCAACAAGTGAACCCATCTTACCTATTTGACCAGTTTAGTTTATAAATGTATTAATTTTTGTTATTATTATTTTATTATTATTGCTTAATTTTTTTTATAATGATATTTTTATTACTATATTTATAGTTGTAATTGTATTTTAATTTTAGATATATGAAAATTAGTAGTAGGGTATTCAAGTTAGGTATGACCTATTAATCAAACAAGTTATTAAACTGGCCATTTGTATTGACTTTTACATAACTTGTTAATTAAATGGGTTAAACGTGTCATATTGGGTTGACTTGTTTCGTAAACAAGCCTGGTTAGGATTAAAAATTCTTGACACGTTTACTGAACAGGTTGGGTTCAAGTCAACCTATATAGCCAAATACTCATGACTCGACACGACATGAACCCGACCCACAAACACAAATTGCCACCCCTACCAACACAATAACCAATAGACTATGATCCCTTGATGCGCTATTCTTGGATTCAATATTCTATTTATTTTGAGTTTAGATTATAGTTTTTCAATTTATTATATTACCCCCTCTCAAATTCTCAATATATTATTATTTGATAATTTTATTAGAGGTCTAACAACTATTCTTTTTACATGTGAATATACAATTTATTAATTTATGTTGAAAATAATTCTATTTTATATATATATATATTTTTTATTTGAAAGATTATTAAACACAAATGTTTTACACTTGTTTATACTTTATTATTTTCTATTAACCTTATAAAAATTGTGAAAATTCATTTGAATGTTTAATTTTTTTTTAGACATATTTTTAGTAAAATTTTGTTAATGTTTTCCATTTTAATACTTTTATTTGTATTTTATTATTATAAAATTAATTATGACAACATCACGGTTCTACCTTAAAAATCTTGAATCTCTCTCTTTTTTCGGTTCGTTAAACGGTCTGAGTCTAAAAACCAATGTGATACCACTCACATCATTTTTTTTTTTATTTAAGGAAAATGATAAAGTCAACAACTATTTTACAAATTGTTCATATGGTTGGTAGTTATTGGTAAGTAAAAGATAGTGTTATTGGTAGATCCATATGAAAACCAATAAGAAATTTCCAGGGTGACAATTTGTAAAAATGTTAAAAGAAAATGCTAAAGTTATAAACCATTTTACAATATTTTTACAAATTGCTAATGTAGTACGTGGTTGTTGGTAGGTAAAAAGATTGTGTTACTGGTGGAACCAAACGAGAACTAGTAAAAAAATTTTAGAGTGACAATTTGTGAAAATATTATAAAATAATCCGTGCATTTAGCATTACTCCATTTTTAATTACCAATAACTACTTACTACATAAGCAATTTTTTTAATTCAAAAAAGTTTATAAAATAGATCAATTTAGCATGATGAGGTCATTCATGCCCTACCAACTTGGCATGAAAGCAATGTGATTAATAAGGTAGTAACTTTGATCATAACTAGTAAGTTGCTCATGCAATGCATGAATAATGTTGTAATATTTTATGTAAGATAGTTTTGGAGAATTTTGTACATATATTATAGCATAATTGTTATAGAATTTTGTTAGTAATGAGTTCATCATAAGAAGAAAATATTATAAATTGCATACACATATCCGTTATAATTATTCAGTTCAATAGTGAGAAATAAAAAAACAATTTGAAGAAATATTATAGAATAAAAATTAATATAAAATGTGTCTTTCTCTTTTTCCTTAATTCTAAAACAAGATACTCATCTCAAACACCCACAATTAATCACTTCCTTTATAAAACCCACAAATCTACAACATTTGACTTTAACATCAAAATCGTAATTATAGTTGTCATCAGTCAATATAAAATGCAAGCCCATTTCCTTGGTTGTAGCCAACTCATACTGGTTAGGATTAGATCGGGTTAGGATTAAATGAGACAACAATGTTAGAGCTAGGTGTCGTCAAAAGATTGAAAGTAAATAAAATCATTTTTGATCTATTGTATTTGACATGGGATGGTATGAAGGGTTATTGGTAGGTATATATAAAAAAGTAGAAGAGTAAGAGGTGAAAATGGTAAATTGAAATGTAAAGAATTTTGCATGTATGCGTGAGGAAGAAAAAGTCTTGAAATATTGAGTCAAATGATACAAAGAATATTTACTTTTTAATTAGAAAAGTCTTGAAAAATTGAACCAAATAAAACAAAATTTTAATATTTATTTTGATCTTATCTTTGATGTGATATTTGAGAATATTTCAATTCTCTTTGTCAAGAATGCACTACTTAACAGATCCTCATATTTTTCCATATGAAATCTCTGCTTATATATATATATATATATATATATATATTGATAGGTCTTGATATTGGACATTCTTAGATAAAACAATAAAATGGATAAAATGAATTATACAATAACAACAATAAAATGAATTATTCAATAAACTATGTAAAATTTAATTACCATATAAGATAAAGTAGATAAAAATAGGAACATAGATAAATATATGAACATAGGGCACAACCATCCATATGCAAAGGCCTTTTTGTTTTCAATTTTATACTTTTTTTCTAGGTGTTTTGAGAAATTTCTCTCAAGAACTTTCTAGTGTTTTTAAGCCTTCGAAACTAGTCTGGCAATATTTTAGGTTTTTTTTTTACCCTATCCACAACTCATAATCAGATACAACCCATCCCAACCCACGGAGGTAGGACACATGGCTCTAACACAAAATCAACCAAATCCACCAAATTGACCAGATACCCCAAATCTGGCATCTAAGGATGAAAAATCAGAAAGAGAGAGAGAGAGAGAGAGGAATAAATTCACTGAAATGACGGGAAAATATCTATATATTACTAAAAACTGAAGCGTAGCATTTAATGTTGTTACGCTCACGTTAAGCCACGTCAGCAGCCATGTCATTATTAATTTTTTTTTCCAATTTTTTATACAATTTTTTAACATTTAAAGTGAATTAAAAACTCTATTATATTTCAATCAAAATATCATATTTAATTTATCTTATCATTAACTATTCTTATTTATTATTAAATTTTCAATTCCATTTTAACTTTTTATATCCCCACTACTCTCTACCTTAACTTTCTTCAACCTTTCTCATTCCATTTTAACTTTTCATATCCCCCACTACTCTCAATATTACTATTATTCTATCTTTTTATCTTCCTTTATTTTTTACTCTTCTTATTCTATCCTCATACTATAAAATTGTCATTCCCTCTCTTATTCTATGCATAATTTCTATTTTTTCACACACCAAAAGTCTCTCTCTCTCTCTCTCTCTCTCTCTCTCTCTCTCTCTCTCTCTATATATATATATATACATTTTTTTTCTTTAGTTTTTGGTATCTATATTTTTTATTTTAGTGTAATAGGTTGACCATCAAAGCATACTGATGCAATATTGAAAGCTCCACCAAATGCATTGCATAAATTAGTTTTAGACTACTAGAAGTCAATTAGTTTTCTAAAACTGGAATTGATTGGTAATCCAGCTCGATACGATTTAGTTTTGTGTTTTATGTTGTTATTTTTTTTTATTCTCATTGGTTTTTAAATTTTATATTATTGCATTATAAAGATAGTATATAAAAATATAATATTATTTTATTACATAGCATAACTAAAATAATATGGAGTTTATTTCTATACATTTCATTTTTACTATTTTTCTTCTCATCTTATATTATTCAATATTTAAATTTAGCAACATCCTCCATATCATAATTATTTATATTTTGTCTCTTTAAAAAAAAAAATTAAACATATAATATTTTTTTAAAATTCAATAAATAAAAATTGTTCTTATAAATTCTTCCCATGAAATGTTACAATGCATCAATAGAAAAATGAAATACAAAACAAATATCAATTTAGAAACACTCCATTAAAAAAAATAGAATAAAAATTTTCCTTATAAAGTATTCCCATAAAACGTTACAATGCATCAATAGAAAAAGAGAATACAAGACACATGTTATTTTAGAAACACTAAATTTATAATAATAATAATAATAATAATAATAATAATAATAATAAACCAAACATATCATAAAATAAACTAATAGTTATGGATAAACTAACTTCATGGCAGCAAAATGGAATAAAATAAAAATAAAAATAAACGTTACAATATGCATATTTAGTACATTAGAATTATCACCAAATTTGGGAAACAATAGGATGTTAACAAAGAAAGGGAGAAAGAGATTAGTAAAAGATATCAAACGCCAATTAAATAAATTAATTAGTAACCGTTAATTGGAAAACAAAGAGGTTGATGGCTAAAGGAGTAAAAATTAATTAAAGATGAACTTACAAATGTTTTTAAAAACTTTACAATGGAAATAAATAAATCATTAAATTCAATTAATTAAATCATATAATCAACAATTAATTACAATCATACAAAATTTAAACTTGAAACTAATCAAACTCTAATCTAGAAAATCATATTTATTATCAAAACTAAAAGGAAGACGTTCTTCAGTAATAATAGAAACATATAAGAAATAAAGATGAAAATTTTCAAAATCATTTTTTTTGACATTTCATTTAACATTATTTATAAATAATAAAATATAAAAAAAATCCTTGAATGCTTTTATTCTTCACACACCACGACTTTTAAAATCTAATGAAACGTTCTAAGAATTTAACTCTCATTTAATGCCTCTATTATGAAAATCACTAGCCAGTAAAATATGATAATAGTAAGATTGTTATAAACAAGATCCTGAAAAAACTAATTAGCCCCTGTTATTATGGAATAAATGTCTTTTTTTTTATGCATCTAAGAAAATGAAACATATAGAGTTTACTTATTAAGGTACATGCAAAGATTCATGTTAAAAAATATGTAAATATTTTTTTGAAAAAAAAATATATGTAAGGTTTTTATTAACTTAAAAGACAATGAAAAACCAATTTTTAATTACTACAACCATCGCTACTCTATAAATCACACACAACACTATATTCAATACCCTAAGCTACAAAGTTAGGCTATTTTGGATACACACTACCATATTTAACTTATAAATTACAACCTAAATCAATCATACAAGTACACAATCAAAGCATGAACATGTAACATGAATTACCTTCTGAATTATTGCTTGAAATTTTCACAATTATTGACAGAGAATTGCCAAATTTAATTTTTAGAAAACATCAAGACAAGGTGAATTTTAATTTTTTTAACTTCCATAGAAAAAAATATTACCCACATTATTTCAATCCTTATGGAAAAGAAGGTGTAGGGACTCAAATTGAATTGGACCCAAACAATAAAATTTGTAGAGCAAGGGTAGAAGGGCTAAGCACCAACAAAGCGAACTATGGTCGATATGAGATTCATAGGAATAATAATAAGGAAATTTGACTAAGTGTCTGGGAGGATAGTAACAATGGTTTTTGCTAAGTGTTTGTGAAGAAAGTTCGTCCTCGGCTCAATCCGAGGATCTCTTTCCTTTAGAACTGAAAACTACATGGGTTGTCCTCGGACTCCCTGAAAACCAATTTTACGTTTCTATTCCAGGGTCCTCCTCCCTCTCTTACGTTGGGGGTTCTATCTATTATATAGTCTTATTTAGTTGATCTCTGCCGTCCACTTGTTGGTCATCTGAACTTATGTCTGAGGACTCGTCCTATTAGTCACTTCTGCAGGCTTTCTGTTAGTTGGAGTAATCAAGGCTGCACTGTTCACTGGTCAATTCACCATTAATGCGGCCAGAGTGTTGGTGGCATGCATTTAATGAGCGAGTGACAGCTTCCATCCTTCGACGTCACCTATCTGAGGACGTGGGCATCCTCGGCGAGGTCCCTTGACGACCTGGGCTTCGTACGCTTATCCTCGGATTCTGCCTCTCCTCCGCATGGACCTTAGGCCCGATGTGGAGTAGGCCGGGGTTGCTAACTATTTGGGGCCCCACAGAAGGTTTACATGTAGCATGGAAAACATGTTTAATTGACTTAGAGATGTAAAAATTAGTCAATTGACTATGGTAGAATTAAGGTTTCAAATTTTAAATAAAATAATTCTACAATAATAAAAAATTATCTTGTGATAAATATGATTATGAAGTGCGTTACTTTTCATTAAATTAGTTCAAATTACAAAATAATAATAATAATAATGAGACCACCTTAAAAAATAATCATACACAACGCGCGAATCCGCAACCAGTTATTATAATAAGTAATAATTTTTTGAACAAGAAATGAAAAGAGAAAACACCCAAAACTGTTTTGCACAATGAAAAGGAGAACACATTAAAAAAAAAAAAAAAAAAAAAATCCACTTTCAAGGGGAATGTGATGATTTTGAGATGACAGCACAATAATAATGTATTATTCAATAAACTACATAAAATTTAATTACCATATAACATAAGTGGATAAAAATAGAGAACCATAATGGCAGCACTCAGTTAAACGCAAATAATCATCCAATACGACTGCTTTAAAACAGAGGCAACGTTCCCAAGTTTATCTACCGAAGTCTTGGCATAGTTCCCTTATCTACTTCACTCTCCTACTGTTGTACTACTTGTAAGCCTGAAACACATTTGTACTTATGTGCCATTGTCTCTTCGAACAATATAGTGGACAGTTCTTATGAAGAATTGAAAGAATCCTTAGCATCAAAATGTGAACTTTGAATTACATTTTATGAACACATAGAAAAGAAAGAAATGACATTCAATAATTCAGATATCAACTTCTTGTTTCAGAACAAATTCAACCACCTCAGATTACCATGCAAAAGGGGTGGATGGTGGAGAATCCCAATGTAAAGGAGAACAAGGAGGGGAGGTCCAATCAGTTGAAGATTCTAACCAATCAGCCATGGGCAACTCCACCGGCTCTGGGTAGCAGCAGGGGCTATAAAGATCAGCCTGAAGCAAATATAGGCAATAATTTAAGAAAAAAATAAGGTAAGGAGAAGCAACATTGCAAAGCAACAAATACAATAATGAAAACTCATGAAACCAAGCTATATTAGTGCCAAATGTCAATATTGTTAGGAGAATGATTGTCAATTCAATGAAAAAGGATAACAACATTTTTTAATGCATTTTTTTACTCAAATCCATATAATGATATAAACAATCTCAATCGTAGAATAACATTCTCAAAATCATTTGCCTTTTGTTAAGTGACCCTATCCTTACATTTTACATTATATCAAAGTAGAGATATAGGATTAGGAAAGTGAAAAAGAAGCATCTTGATGTTCAGAAGCACATACAGAATCTGCACAGGAGGGAGAAAAAATAACTTAAATAGTCATGCATGTACTTTGCCACTACCCACAACTTGAGAGTAATACAAGAGAGAGTTATCAGATTAAAATAAAAGGAAAGGGGGGGGGGGGGGGGGGGGGGGGGTGGAGAGAGATCATTTGAATCTTAAACGATCCCAGACTTTTCAAGACAATTTTTTTTTTTTTTAATTTCTTTTGGCTTATTCTGTATCTAAACCCTTATCTGCATTAAGTTATTAACCCATTAATTTCAGTCTGCAATTCTTGTCTCTTAATCGATGATGACCTCCTTTAAAGTGGGTGATTGCAAAAAAAAAAAAAAAAAAAAAAAATCTTTTTTAAGACCTAGTGAAAAAATAAGCCAAAATGTATTTCCAACCCAAATATATGATAAAAATTTCTCAAAATCAAGGAAACAAGACCTTTCTAGATTTCATTCTCACACCTACATGCACAAATGGAAATTTTGGGGGTTACTTAATAATGAGCATTTAGATATTTTAGACAGCAAACTTTTTACAGAAGTGAAAGTATCAGCGCTTTCCTTGCTCCAGGATCTCCCTCCCCTTTTTCTTTGATACATTGGGGATTTTATTACAACAGAACTAAGTTATGCATAAAAATTAACACAAGGTAGTATAAAAAATATATCAAATATTACAAGCAAACAAAGATAATAATATATATATATATATATATTTTTTGGACAATAACATGGGAATATTTTCCAGTTAAGTATTGATTTTAGGCAACAAGATGCTTGAATACATCTGCACCAATTTCATCTTCCATACTCTTTTGGATTCATGAAGTTTGGCCCCAAATCTTTATCACAGAAAATTGCAAACAAACTTAAGAACTTGGATTACGCATATTCCCAAGTTTAACAACGTTCCCTTCCTAGGGTCGTCAGTCAAGCAATATACAACAACAAACAGAGAACTGTGATTGAACACAAACCAAAAATTTGCAAAGTACCCGTTCCAATATCTTAATAGAGTGGTCATATATTTTGTTCCCAGTAGGTCCCAAGTATCAAAATACCATTCACTATAAGATCTAGATAACGATTTCCACCGCGAAACAAAATTGACAATCAAATCAAAAAACATAAAGACATTGAATAGTAAAACAACACATAAATAAGACAATGTTAACGAATATAATCGAGTAGAGAAGCATATATAGTTAGTTACCGTGTCCTGGAAGAACCAAGTCCAGGTAAAATGAATTCATTCTACTTTGTTGTTGTGACTAAATGCATTTTTTGTGATCGTGTAAAAACATTTCCTGGGCTACATTAAGAAGTTCCTCTTTTTTTTGGTACATTCTTTTTCGTTTCGATATGAATGTTTGATGATTTGTTTTGTTATGTCATTAAGAGCCTTACGATTCCCTTTCTTTGTAGCTGTTTTTTTCAGACCGTTCGCTTTTCCATCAATATTATCCTCTACAAAACAAAACAAACCCATTCGATTTTTAAGGAAAACAATAATTATAAATCAAATACTATGTAGAATTTTTTTTTTTTTTTTTTTTAAAGTATTACTTTTCTGGTGAACATCGAAATTTTCATTTGGGATGATGAATTGCCTCTGTGCAAGAAACCTCACAGAGAGCATATCAAGAATGGACAACACTGAACAGTGATGTTTATGCTATTAGCCCTGTTTAAAACACATAAACACAATAGAAACTGGTTGGAGCATCATTGCTCAGTGTTGTCCATTTTTGATATGGTCTTTGAGGTCAGCCTTGGTTTGGAATGGGTAGTGACACTTCGGTACACAATTTTCTTCCTTACCGCCGAGGGCATTGCAAGTTTTGAGACTTGAGAGAGGAAGAAACTTGCAATGGCCTCAGGCTGTAAGGAAGAATATTTTTGTATGTGTGTGAGTGAATCCGTGTGGACTTTTGGAGATAGGGTAACAATTTATTTATAGGGGTTGGGGACTTGGGTTGGGGTGAAAGGAAGGTCCAGACAACTCATGGTCAAAGAATTGTTTAGCCAGGGGCTCGGGTTCATGACTCAGTGCTAACTGAGTTGGTTTTGTTAGAGATAGGCATTACAAACTTGCACTTGAGTTTGAGTTTGTTAGGGTTGGCACGCGGGAAGTTAGGTGTGTTATGAACTTGTGAATTTTTGTGTGAATGATTTTTGCGTGAGTGGTCCCTTTAAATATTTTCTAAATCAAATGAAATTTTCCTAAAACAAAATAATTTGAAATGAAATCTCAAACATGCATATGGTGTTGTTGCCCTTCACGTATAATTTGCAATATTCAAATGTCTTTTATGGAGTTTGCGCGGTTGAGTAGGAAATTACTGTCTTTTCCTCTTGATGTACATTTTTCTTCAGGTTTCTACCACTAACATTACTTTCTTTCTTTCTCAAAAAAAAAAAAAAAAAAAAAAAAAAAACATTTCTTTCTTTTTAATTACCAATAATTACTACTCATATAAGCAATTTTTATGAAAAGTTTGTAAAATGTATGTGACTTTAGTATTTTCCATATCTTATTCCTACCCTTCATTTCCTATTTGTCATCAAGTAAAATATTACTTGGGCATGATGATGTCATTCATGCCCTACCAACTTGGCATGAAAGTAGTGTGATTAATAAACTGATATTATTTTTGTAATGCGTATAATAAAATAGTAAGCGATCAAAATAGGTCATGATATTGGAAAGATTCTTAGACATGGGCAGCCTAATAAGTTTTAAAGATTTTCTCTTTACAAAAATGAGGTCAGATATAGATTGTAAGGACACAATTTGGGTCCTTAACCCAAATGATAAATGAACTTAGGTCCAAAAAGCCCAATACAATAAATTTGTAGATAGTGGGTTAGAGAACTAGGTTTTAGTAAGTTGAATAACAAATAAGTGGATTCAGATGATAAGAAAAGGAAGGTAGACTGATTCAAACTACAGAAAATCGTCATCGGCACAGTCCGAGAAGATCAGTTCTTATATATTAATTCTCAAGTTTGATTACAAGTTCAGTTCTTGATTGCTACAGTGTTTCTCTCTCTATTTTTTGATCCTCTTTTCCTCAGGAGTCTCATACATTATATATCTTCCTTTGAATGATCTGGGCCCTCCATTTGTCGATCATCCAAGCCACTACTTGAGTGCTTGTCCCATCGGACACTTTTACAGGCCCTTTGTGAGTTGGAGCGACCAAGGCAACACTGTTCAGGGGTCTTCTTTTCATAAATGCGGTCAGAGAGTTAGTTGTAGAGCATTCAATGCGGTGGTAGCAGTTTTTATTTAGATATTTCTTGGCTCCCATTTGTCCTGTACATTCGCAGTGCATATCCTTATCAATAGAACTTCCTAGAACGTCATTTTGGATGATAGAACACACTTTCTGACCCCTTCTTTGTTTAGTTGAGGAGATATTCCTCCTCGGCCTGCCCCTCCCACCCTTCACAGTTATAGCTTGCTCTTGAAGTTCAAAATCTTACTTCTTCCTCACTATTGACCTATTCTCGGACCATTGTGCCTCCTCGGACAAGGCACAAGGCCCAATATATATTTGGGCCTGCGTTCCCACATAGATTATTTCATTTCATCTAAAGCCATTTTGGAAGTGAATTTCTTGATGTAATGTTTGACGTGTGAAAGGGTGAAGTTATATACTTAATGTCAATAAGTCATGGTACATTCTTACATGTCAATTCTGAATTTGGCCAATAGTAATTTGCATTATTCTGAATTATACTAAGAAAAAAAAAGAATTTTATATGACCCTTTGTTTATACTAAGTGTGATATCAACCCTCTATTTTTTGGGTCAAAATACAGAGTTACATAGCGGTAAGTTCCATTTGAGTGGTACCTTTAAAAATTGTAATGATTGTTAATATTCTATAAATAAAAATGAAATTTTCCTAAAACAAATCATTTGAAATGAAATCCCAACATGCATATGGTGTTGAACTTCACGTCTAAGCAGGTACTATTGCAATGTCTTCCTTTCTTATCCCATGGACTATGCGTGGCTGTGATACTACTAACATTACCTTTTCTTTTTTCTTTTTTTAAGGAAATAATAAAGTCACCAACTATTTTACAATTTTTTTTATAGACTATTGACATGGTATGTGGTTATTGGTAAGTAAAAGATAGTGTTACTAGTGGACCTATCTGAAAATTAATAAGAATTTTTCAAGGTGACAGTTTGTAAAAATGTTGAAAGGAAATGCTAAAGTCATAAACTTACAATATTTTTACGAAGTGCTGATGTAATACTGGTAGGTGGGTTATTAGTAAGTAAAAGGATTGTGTTATTGGTGGACTCAGATGAGAACCAGTAATATTTTTTCAAAGTGACAATTTGTAAAATTATTGTAAAATAATTTGTACATGTAGCATTACTCCCTTTTTAATTACCAATAACTACCCAGCAATTTTTAATTAAAAAAAAAGTTTATAAAATGGTTCACAACAGCATGATCATGCCCTACCCACTTGGCTTGAAAGCAATGTGATTAATAAGGTAGTAACTTTGATCAGAATAGGTATTGATATTGGACATTCATAGACATGGTCAGCCTAATCCAGCAGTGGAATTCTTGTTCATTAAGACCCAAACTAGGCAGCAAGATTGCTATCAGCATATCACAAATTAAAGCATCTGCACCTAGAAAGCTTAACCATGAGAACCAAAAAGGCAAGCAATCAGACCTAAGTAATAAGTTTTAATGGATTTCTCCTTACAAAATGAGGTCGAATAACGATTATTTGGTTTCATCTATGGGCATTTTGGAACTGAATTTCTTGATGTAAAGTTTGATGTGTGAAAGGGTGAAGCTATACTTAATGTCAATAAGTCATGGTACATTCTTACGTGACAATTATGAATTTGGCCATTAATTGCATTATTCTGAATTATACCAATAAATATATATATATATATATATATATATATATATATATAAATAAGCAGATGCACTTTCTTATGAAATTAGCGTTCTTCCTAGCTAGTTGCATTGAAGATAAATTATAGCAATAAGATTTTGTAGTTAGTTTAGTTAGTGTTGATTGGGGTGTGCAATCAATTTTTTATTTTTTATATTTATAAAGTTTCAAATTATAGGCTATGGCTGCATTTATATTAAAAAAAAATTAAATAAATAAAAAAAGTTTGGTCGGTTGCACCATTTGGGTTGTATTCTTTTTTAACAAGAAAAAAGATTGATTTAATTTCATCAATTAACCGATACAAAATTTCTCAAAAAATAAAACTTAATTGTTACAAATACTTCGGACAAAATGGGCTTTTACCCTTTTCAAGCAAATTAATTAGTTTTATGCTCCCCTTCCTAAACTAATTAGGGAAATACCCTTATTTTAAAACTCGATTTTTAATAAATCGAGTTAGGCTCTATAGTGGCGTTTTTAAGGAGCCTATAATAACGTTTTAAGAACCTATAGTGACGTTTTTTAACTCAACTTCAATGAAATCGAGTTATAAGCAATAAAATCGACCTATAGTGGCTTTTTTTACTTATAACTCGATTTCATTGAAGTTGAGTTAAAAAACATCACTATAGGTCCTTAAAATGTCACTGTAGGCTTCTTAAAACGCCACTATAAGACTTCAGATTTTTTTTTTTTTAAACTCGATTTATCAAAAATCGAGTTTTAACAGATGGGCATTTCTCTAATTAATTTGGGAAGGGGGGCATAAAGCTATTTAATTTTTCCAAAAAGGGCAAAGGGCAGAGGGCAATTTTGTCCCAAATACTTCTATCATTACACGTCAGTGAACTAATAAGTTGCAGACACACCTTTGGGTTGTATTGGTTATTTAATGATGATGCATTCTTTAACTCTCCAAGCTTAATAATGAATGTATTCTCTTTCTTTTTTTTGTTAACAATCAATGCTCCATAGCTCCCCTATAATGAGGTCTCCAAACAGTGCTAGTGGAGAGATTTTGATTTCACTGTCATAAACTCATAATATATTATTGGGTAAACTATATAAATAGTCCCAATCCTTTATACTATATATCAAATTGGTCTTCAAACTTTTTATTGTGTCAATTTAGTCCTTAATCTTTCAATATCGTGTCATTTTGGTCCCTGCCGTTATTCTTTGAATGGAAAAGTTTGACGTGTCAAACGAAATAATAAAAAATTAATTTTTTTGCCACATCAATTGCCAATGATACAACCACATCATATTAAAATTAAATAAATAAATTATTCTTCTCATGTGAGATTGGGCTTGGGGAAAAAAATAAAATTCCTCTCTCTCAATCTCACGCTCATTTGTCCCTAATCCCTAACTCTCTCGTCTAAAACAGAAGTTATAGACAGCAACAGCAAGGTTTAGTGACAAGGATTAACAACTAGGTTTTCTCATCGGTGGCAAAAGGTTAGGCTCTCTCTCTCTCTCTCTCTCTCTCTCTCTGTGTTTTGTTGTTGTCCAAAATGTCAAAGATGGACATAAGCTAGTATCTGCAACAAATCATTTTGGAAACAGGAAACTTCAAGTAAAAGTATTGAATCACATGAAAATTTATTAGAATCAAGAAAATGTAAAGATGTTTGCAGTGAAATAAAATCATTTTACTTTCATGGAGAAAAGAAGGCTCGTTGCATATAAGTAGAAGTTTACAATGGACCATGTCTGCCAAGTCATTTTTAGCCAATTCAACTAGTTATTGCGATATAACTAGTGACATCCTAATTTTGAAATTTTATGAAGCACATCGTATTAACAGTAAGCAGTGTTGCAGATACTAGCTTATGTCCATCTCTGATATTTTGGACAGTAACAAAACACAGAAAAATAGAAAAGGTTAAGAGAGAGAGAGTCGAACCTTTTGCCAATGAACCTCATGTCACCGTTTGCAACTTTTTGTTTTAACTAAGAGAGTTAGGACGGGACTGGGACATAGATGTGCATGAGATAGAGAGGAATTTTAATTATTTTTTTTCCCCAAGCCCAGTCTCACGTGAGAACAACAATTTAGTTTTTTTTTTTTTAATTTTAATTTGGCGTGACTATACGCTTGGCAATTTATGTGGCAAGTAAATTAATTTTTTATTATTCCGTTTGACACATCAAATTTTTCCATCTAATGGATAATGGTAAGGACCAAAATGACACGATATTAAAAGGTGAAAGATCAAATTGACACAACTGAAAAGTTGAGAACCAAATTAAAATATGATGTAGAGGATAAGGATCATTTATGTAGTTTACCCTATATTATATCATCACTATGAGAGAGAGAGAGAGAGAGAGAGAGAGAGAGCAACTGCTAAGCTAGTCCCAACTTTCTAGTGAAATGTGATAACATTAAGATAACACAAATGAATTATTCAATAAACTACATAAAAATAGGAACATAGACAAATATATGAACATAGGGCACAATCTTCCATATGAAAAGGCCTTTTTGTTTTCAATTTATACTTTCAAAACTTGTTTTCTAGGTGTTATGAGAAATTTCTCTCAAGAACAGCTTTTTAGTGTTTTTTTAGCCTTCACAACCTGTTTGGCAATATTTTAGGTTTTGTTTTCCACCCCATCCACAATCGGATACAACCCATCCCAACCCACGGCAGGACACATGGCTATAACACAAAATCAACCAAATACCCCAAGTCGGGCATCTAAGGATAAAAAAACCAAGAGAGAGAGAGAGAGAGAGAGAGGAATAACTGTACTGAAATGAGGGGAAAATATTATTATAATAGGCAGTAATTTTTTGAACAAGAAATGAAATTGAGAACACATTTCTAAAAAAAATTCAACTTTCTAGTGAAATCACTGAAATGTGATCATTTTAAGATAACAGAAGTATAATTATGTATTATTCAATAAACCACATGAAATTCAATTACCATATAATATAAGTGGATAAATGCAAACAATGATCCAATACGACTGCTTTAGAACAGAGGCAATGTGTTCATCTACCAAAGTCTCCACATAGTTCCCTTCTCTACTTCACTCTCCTGCTGTTGTACTACTTGTAAGTCTGAAACACATTTGTACTTATGTGCCATTGTCTCTTCAAACAATATAGTGTACAGATCACATGAAGAATTGAAAGAATCATTAGCATCAAATGTGAACTTTGAATTACATTTTATGAAACAAAAGAAAAGAAAGAAATGACATTCAATGATTCAAATATCAGCTTCTTGTTTCAGAACAAATTCAACCACCTCAGATTCCCATGCAAAAGGGGTGGATGGTGGGGCATCCCAATGTAAAGGAGTACAAGGAGGGGAGGTCCAATCTAACAAATCAGCCATGGGCAACTCCACTGGCTCTGGGTAGCAGCGAGGGCTATAAAGATCAGCCTAAAGCAAAAATAGGCAATAATTTAAGAAAAAAATAAGGTAAGGAGAAGCAATGTTGCAAAGCAACAAATACAATAATGAAAACTCATGAAACCGAGCTACTTTAAAGCCAAATGCCAATATTGTTAGGAGAATGATTGTCAATTCAATGAAAAAAGGATAACAAAATTATTTACTGCATTTTTAGTTTTTCACTCGAGTGGATAAAACAATCTCAATAGTAGAATAACATTCTCAAAATCATTAGGTTTTTGTTAAGTGACCCTGTCCTTACATTTTACATTATATCAAAGTAGAGATATAGGATTAGGAAAGTGAAAAAAGAAGTACCTTTGCTTGTTTGGACTCTTGATTTTCAGCAGTACATACAGAATCTACACAGGAGGGAGAAGAAAATAACTTAAACAGTCATGCACCCACAACTTGACAGTAATACAAGAGAGAGAGTTATCAGATTAAAAGGGAAAAAGGGGGGGGGGGGGGGGGGGGGGGGGGGGAAGAGAGAGAGAGAGAGAGCATTTAAATCTAAAACCAAAACAGACTTTTCAAGACAATTTTTTTTTTTTTTTTTTTTAATTTCTTTTGGCTTATTCTGTGTCTAAACCCTTATCTGCATTAAGCCATTAACCTATTAATTTCAGTCTGCAATTCCTGTCGCTTAATCGTGGATGACCGCCTTTAAACATGGATGATTGTAATAAAAATCCTTTAAGACCCAGTGAAAAGATAAGTAAGCCAAAAAGTATTTCAAACCCAAATATAAGATAAAAATTTCTCAAAATCAGGGAAAGAAAACCATTTCTAGATTTTATTCTGGAATACACACAGAAAGCAAACTTTTTATTGCTCAAGGATATTTTAAGAAGCAAACTTTTTATTTTTTGATAGGTAGAAAGCAAACTTTTTATTGAAGTGAAAGTATCAGCGCTTCCATTGCTCAAGGATCTTTCCCCTCCCCCTTTTTCTTTGATACATAAGGGATTTCATTACAAAAGAACTAACTTATGCATAAAAATTAATACAAGGTAGCCTAAAAAATAGATCAAATATTACAAGCAAATGAAATCTAATAAAAAAAAACAAATATATTTTGGACAATAACATGAGAATATTTTCCAGTGAATTACTGATTTTAGGAAATAAGATGCTTGCGTCTGCACTGATTTCATCTTCCACACTCTTTTGGATTCATGAATTATGGCCCAAATCTTCATCACAGAAAATTGCAAACAAACTTAAGAACTTGGATTATGCATATTCCCAGAGAAATGCGATTATACAACAACAAACAGATAAATGTGATCGAACACAAACCAAATTTGCTAAGTACCCATTTCAATATCTTAATATAGTGGTAATATATATTTTGTTCCCAGTAGGTCCCAAGTATCAAGATGCCATTCGCTACAAAATCTAGATACTGATTTCAACCGCGAAACAGAATTGACAATCAAATCAAAGAACATAAGACATTGAATAGTAAAACAACAACACATGAATAAGACAATGTTAACGAACACAATCCAAGTAAAGAAGCAAAGTGTAGTTAGTTACCGTGTCCTGGAAGAACCAAATCCAGGTAAAATGAATTCATTCCACTTTGTTGTTGTAACTCAATGCATTTTTTGTGGTCATGTAAAAACATTTCCTGGGCCACATCAAAAAGTTCCTCTTTTTTTGGCACATTCTTTTTCGTGGTCGAAGTGTCTTCGGTACGAATGTTTGATGATTTGTTTGTTATGTCATTAAGAGCCTTACGATCCCCTTTCTTTGTCACTGTTTTTTTCAGACCATTCACTTTACCATCAACATTAGCCTCTACAAAACAAAACAAAACAAAACAAACCCATTCGATTTTTTTAAGGAAAACAACAATTATAAAATAAAATGCTATGTGGAAATAAAAAAAATAAAAAAAAAACAATATGGGTATTACTTTTTTTGGGGTGAACATCGAAATTTTCATTTGGGATGATGAGTTGTCTCTCTGCGAAACGAGTTGCCATAACAATCTTTGGTACTGAGCAGAAATCTAGGTTTATATGAACAAATAATTAAGAAAATTTGAAATAAAAAACTGAAATACAAATTAAATTAGAAGGAGAATGAGATGGAAAATCTTACCTTGGTGCTTGGAAGTGGAGTAAGGCGCTAGGGTTAAAAGTTCAAAATTTTGGGGGAAAATCAAAAAATGGCGGAGATTGTGAGGGTATGTTTGGGAATTAGAATAGTGGGTTTGGTGTTCGGGGCTACGGTTTCACTTGTACCTGTTTAAGATATCGTAATTTCCTATACAAGAAAAGGTGTTTGGGGAAAATAAAAAAATGGCGGATATTGTGAGGTTTTTGTTTGGGAATTAGATTAGTGAGTTTGGTGTTCGGGGCTACGCTTTCACTTTTGCTGATTATTCTTTTGTTTTGTTTTTTATGTTTATGTTTATGTTTTTGTTTTTGTTTTGTTTTTTTTTTTTTTTTTACGTGATAGAAATTCTACTCTAAGTTAATCTAAGTGTATATATGTGTGAAACTCTCTTCTAGAGACTTGAATCCCGGCTCTTGTCTCCCACACTCCATAAGCACTTGTAAAGTAACAATCGCCACATAGAGGTGTCAATTCGGGTTAGCGTGTCGGATTCATGTCGTGTTGAAATAAGGGTATTCGACTAAATGGGTCAACCTTAACCCGACCCATTTAATAATCGTGTCATGATCCTTTAACTCTAACCCGACTTGTTAATAAGGCGGGTTGACCTGACCTAACCCATTTGACACGCTTAATAAAAGAGTCGTGTTGGGTTAACACAAATGTAACACAACTGATTTCAACATATATTATATTAAATATAACATCCATTTAGAAAAAAAAAAAAAAAAATTTCCAAAAGCAGTGCATACACTTCAAGTCTTCAACTCACATTCAAAATAATATAGTTCAACAAAAATATAAGATGGCCAACAAGCATAACATCAAGTAGTCTTATTATCATTCAAAGAACCTAAAACAAGTGGGCCAAATCATGCAACCATAAAACGGTTCATATGATATCAAAAGGGAGTATTACAACATTACACGTAGTTGTAATCTTTAAAAACAATACCCATCAGATCTAGTTTAAAACTATCTCAATAAACCCACTTGCAAGATATGCAGATAGTGTCCAATACTAATACAAACACAAAAAAAAAACACACAGCACAAAACAAAAGCTACATTCGTAGCCTTAATCAACAATTAATATATCTCATATATTTATAACAACACATGGGTTCAAAGTTTATAGAACAAAAACATTATGCAGAAAAAATTATTGCAGAATTTTGAAACACCAAGAAAACGGTTTTCTTTAATTCTAAAACTCACTAAACACATTAGAGAGAGAGAGAGAGAGAGAGAGAGAGAGAGAGAGAGAGAGAGAGAGCAATAATTGATTTGAGACTTTGAGTTTGAGAATTGGGCATGAGACTATAAGATAGAAGAGTGAGTACTGAGTAGTACGGCTGAAATAAAAAAAATTAGATATTGTGAGGGTCCCTTTTCAGACAATGTCTAGGCCCAAGTAGAAGCAAGGACACTGGACCTTTTAGTTGTTATTTTAAGGGATTGGGCTTGGTTCACCGCAGCTAAATGGGCTGATTACGAACCATGTGGTGCACAGAGCAAGAATCCTACAATGCATACATACCAACAAGCAAGAAATATATGTATGGAACAACAAGAAAATAGTAAAGGAACAATGTGTAAACAAAAGACAAAGAATAATTGTTAAGGATCCTTAAAACAACGTGAGATATTTCATTACTTTTCTTAATTGTGAATTACAACGTGCTCACTAAGATGTGTTACAAGGTCCAAATAAGTTCAAAAATTATAGACTTAGATGGCTCTCTAGGTCTCTAAGATTTGCAAAATTTGAATCCCTTTGAATCCAAGTATGTTCTATAGTGGCTGTTTTTAGGATACCGGACGATATTTCTCTCTCTTTTACTACTTTCTTTGAGTTTTTTGACAAAGTTTTCTCAATGATTCTATTTTGATTCACTATTGCTAAATGCCCCTTCACTGTTGGATGCTTTCCCTTTTATAGTGTCATCCTAGGATTCCGAGGTACCGCTGATTCCCCTCCTTTGCTCCGTTGGGTACTAGAGCAAATGTTGTGCCAGCAACTTTTATGGCTGGCCCCTTCCTTGTTTCTCATAATTTTCTTCTTTTGGTGCTTTCTCCCTAAAAAGCCTCTTGCTGACTTTCTGTTCTGGGGCATCCCTAGAAGGCTGACCTCTAATCTCTCTTCCTTCAAGGTTTTCTCACCTTTTCAGACTCAACTTTTTGGCTACCTTTCCTTTTGTCATTTTTCTAGAGTGAATCGATTCCATCCCTGCCGGGATGAAAGTTCTCCCAGCTGCTTCCGTTCATGGTTCTTCTTTCTGGATTCCCCGAGGTACCAGCTCTTTGTTCATGAATTATTAGTCTTCAAGCTTTCTGATTCTTTTCTGCATCATTGGGTGGCTAATAAGGACGTATCTATCCTTTGTTTCCTGTGTTTCTTGGCACTTCTTTTGAGCTATCTTAATCTCATCCTATCTTTGTTGTACTTCTTGAGGATCCCGAGCTCCTAGGAACCCCTGGGTATCCCAGCCCAATTCTTATCACTAGATTTCTTAGTAATTTTTTGATCTTGGCGGGCTTAGCTTTTTTCCTTTTTCCCTTCCTTTCATAGGCCCTAAAGCCTACCATTCGTGGGTCTTGGGCTTTAAATCTTTTTTTTTTTTCTTGTTGTGAGTTCAAGCCTTTTTATTTTTTCTATGGAGTTCAACTTACTGTGCCATTTTGGGCTTTGGTGCAGCATTGTAACTTTTTAGACCTCAACAGATATTTATAAGAAGGTGTAGAGATTTAGGGTTTGTAAGGTTTAGAGATTTAGGGTTTGTAAAGTTTCAATTTTCAATTATATCTCTTCTAAGTTTTTGTAATTACTCACTTTTCTTTTTTAATTTAAAATATATGTTGGATGTAAAAGGTATTTAACAAATTTAAAATAAAATGAATATTTATTTGTTATACAAGTTAAACGGGTTGTATTAAGTGAGTTATTTCGGGTTGACACAAATAAATTAGCGTGTCAAGCGTGTCTATTGCAAGTTACGCGGGTTGACCCGATTATAACACGTTTCTTATCTTGTCACTTTTGGGTCGATCCGTTTTTGACCCAAACCCATTAAGGCCCAACCCTAACCTGCAAAAACCTGTGTTGGGCTCGTGTCGTGTTTGCGGGTTGGGTCGAACATTGACACCTCTATCATCGCACCAAGGATGCATAGTGATCTAATTATTCTTTTGTTAAAAGTTATTTATTGATGCTTTTTTTGAAGAAAAAAAAAAAAAAAAAGATGGTAAGAGCCTTGCAAGTAGATTGGTACCACTTGATATTTTTAATAAAGATGTCCATGTTCAAATTCTCCTTCCCATTATAAAAAAGAAAAAAGAAAAAAAAAAGGTAATTATCCTTTCATCTCTGGAGGTTTAGAGAAATGATACTCCATCCCAAATTTGAAAAGAAAAAACACTTTCCCCCTTAGCATTCAATTGACGAAACTTTATTAAATTAATACTAAAAATGTTATGTACTAATTTGTCATTTGCTTAAGGGCAAGACAAGTTTCTAAAATTATTTTATTTCATAATTACAATTCATTGTTTTAAATTTTTAATTAAAGTGTATTTTAAAATATAAAGTGTTAATTTTGCTTATTATTTTTTTTTTCTTTTTTCAACTAGTTATGGTGAAATTTGCTTTTGCAAGTGTTTTGGTGCTTGATAAATTTTTCATTTTTTATTCTAAATTTATCAATTATTTTTTTACTAACCATGGTTAAACTTTTGTTAAGAGATTCTTATAAAAATTTAGAATATTTCATACTAATATAAACAAAAGAGGGGAAGGAGGGAGAGTGTTAATATTTTCAAACCTCAAGAGATAGAAGTGTTTTTTTCCTTCAGGTTTAGGGTGGAGTGTCATTCTCCCAAACCTCAAGGGATGTGAGTGTAATTACTCCAAAAAGAAAGCCAGTTGATGGTAAGAGCCTTGTAATTAGGGGTGTTAATCAAAATGCTCAAACAGCATGACCATACTTAAACTTACCAAAATCTCAAAATGAAGTAATTACACCGCATCCATGTATAAATTTATTTATTTTATATTAAACATATATTAATATTATATGAAGTAATACTATTATAAAAATGAGCCATTTCACGCCTAACACTTGTTAGACTACTCTTAATCAACCCAAAATAAAAAGAAAAACATAAACTAGCCTAACATTTTAAAAATTGGACAGAAACAAAGGAAATACCAGTTTTGGGCTGGGCCAATTCAGCCCTACATTTTGAAAAATGTCCCAGCCCAAAACCAATCAAACTGCACCATGATACAACTTACCACACCGCATATGTGATCGCAAAATTGAGGTGCAGTGCAGCGATGGTTTTAGCAAAACTATATCGAACTACACTGTGAACACCTCTATTTGTAACTAGATTAGCATCTCTTGGTATTTTTAACAAATATGTCCAGTGGTCCACAATTCAAATTTCCCCCACCATTTAAGAATACCATCTTTTGTTGAACTTTTCAAATTAATGACTAGTGTATGCTATATGCATTGATAATTCAATAATTGGAGTGTAGATATTTGAACCCTAGATGTTTTCATTGGAAACATCAAGAGGTGTCAACCAATTGATTTACAAATCTTTTAGCTATTGACTAGTACATATAAAAATCAAAGCTTCTAGGTTTCTATTGACTTCTTTGAATATCAACTCATAAGTTTTTGAAAGCCCACATTTTTTCTAGTCATTCTAATATATATATATATATATATATATATATTAATTGAGTTAAAATTCTATAAAGATCTTTATAAAGGTAGGGACGAAGGGTTGCAAGAAAAATTCACAACAATTTCACAATGCTCCCTAATTTGCTTACCACCTTACACATAAGCTCATCACAATTTACAAATTATTTTTTCAATGACCTGTGTGTGAGGTGATGGACGGATTGAGAGGTTTTGTGGAATTGTTATAAATTATTGTTGTGACCCTAGCTATATTGTTCCTATAAACTTTCTTATATTTATTCCAACCATTAAAATATTGTTACATCATATTTAAAGCATTTTCTTTAAATGATATAATATATAGTTCTATGTACAAACACAATACTCCTATTAATAATAATGATCACAATATATATATATATATACATGATAGAAATTCTACTCTACTCTAATCTAAGTGTATATGTGTGTGAAACTCCCTCCTTGAGACTTGAACTCCGACCCTTACATCCCACACCCCACAAGCACTTATACTTGTGGAGTGATCATTGTAACAAGGGTGTGCGATATAATAATGATCACAATATTAAATCCCATATTTTTCCTCAAAAAGAAATCTCATATTTAAAACACAAATAAGATAAAGAGAACATCATATTTTACTTTTCCCTTGATTACCTGATTAATACTATTCTTTTAAAAAAACCCTAATTAATACCAGAATTCTCTCTCTCTCTCTCTCTCTCTAAAATCAAACAATTAAATATTTATTGCTTTTCGATCTAATTTACCTAATTAATAAGTTTTTTTTCTCACCACCGCACACTCTTGGTGTGATGGTCACTCCACAAGTATAAATACTTATGGGGTGTGAAGGGGGAAAGGAGCAGAGTTTAAGTCTCCAGAGAGGGTTTCACACACATATACACTTAGACTAATCTAGAGTAGAATTTTTATCATGACTAATCTAGAGTAGAATTTCTATCTTGTATTTAAAAAAAAAACATTTTACTCTCTCTTAATATATTACTTTCCACACTTTTTTCCTATTGAAAAGCACTCTATTTTTTGTTTAATAATTAAAGGCCAAAATTTTATCTCAAACTTTCAATTTTTTAATTAGTGAACGATAGAAATTTTATTGAGCAAACTATAAGAGGTTGCTATAAATCACATATGATGGGTTGGATTTCTCCTGTCCATATCTATTTAGTAGGAGTACAAAAGGCTTATTGTGCTAATCATTTCCCTCATTGTATGTTGGTCTTTTTTGCTGTGTGCCATTGGATTATCTAAAACTTATTCATGACATTTTGGATTATCTGAAACTTATCCATGGCATTTTGAGCTTCCTCTAATGGGTGTCTAAAAGAGAATACTACAAGTCTTCTCCGGCCCATAGACTTTGGATGCCACTTGCCCTATATGATTATTGATTACATATGGGAGGAATCATTAAAAATAAATTAAGATTTAACTTAACTTTTTTTTTTTGGGATTCTTTCTAAACTAAAACTCTTTAGAAACTCTTATAGATATACTGTAATTAAGTTTGTTAGGAAAAAAAAGCAACTCTAAAATGCTTGATTTGCAAACAGAGCCAACCTAACAAATTTATGGTGTACCATGCAATTATTTCTTTGCCGAAACTCCCACTTTGGTTATGGCAAGGTGCGCTTTAGTGGATGAGTATATGTTTTGCAGGTTCTTAAAAGTGGTGGGGTGCCTTTTAATCAAGCGGAAAGCAATAATTAAGGAGGGAGAATTTTATTTTTTTATTTTTTTTATAGTATTAATTAGGTAATCAGGGGAAAAGTAATGTCATTTAATGATATTTTTTCAATTGTTAAATATTTTAGATATCTATGGTATAAAAAATGTGTAATTTTACAAGAGTTACACCAGGTGTAATTTTAAATAATATTACACTAGTCAATAATTTTTAATTAGATGTGAATTTTGATAAATCCACCGCTGGATTACATTATCTTCGTATATTTTCCGTACTTACAAAATTTAAAAATGATTAAAGATCAATAGTCATGTCATCAATCAATTGTTTAAATTCAAGTTTTTGTAATTTAAAATAATACATAAAATATGAGTTTATATATCAAGTGGTAAATTACATTCGATTGACATGAAAATTGGTATGCATGTTAAGAACATATAGAACATGTAATTCAACGGTTGGATTTTTTAAATATGCATTCAATAACAAGTTATTGAATGTTGTAATATTGCTTAGAGTTACATCAGGTGTAACTTGAACCTATAGAAATTATACTCTAACCTAATCTAAGCGTATATGTGTGTGAAGCTCACTTCTGGAAACTTAGGCTGTTTGGTAGTGTATTTTAAACAATAGTTTTCAGTGTTTAAACAACATTACAAGTATTTTCCCACACTTTTTTCACCCACACGTATTCCCAAAAGATACAAACAACGTTACTAAAACAATATTACCAAATGGGCCCAACCCTGGCCCTTGCCCCCCATACTTCATAAGCACTTATGCTTGTGAAGTTTCATATATAAATACAAACATAATAAATATAATAAATAGTTATTAATAATCATCACATTTAAAATAAATAGTTTCATAATAAATACAAACATAATAAATAGTTATTAATAATTTCTGGTTGATAGTTAAGAAATGAGTTATATTTTATAAAATTTAACTCATTTCTTAACTATCAAGCCATAAATTTAAATACTAAGCAATTATAGCAAATTCATAAAGCAATAGCCATAAAAGGAATATACTTCTATTTTTTTCCCCCGAGTAAGGAAAATACTTTCTTTTTTTTTAAAGAAAGAAACCTGCTTTTAATTTCATAGCAAGATTAAGGAATATACTTCTAAGTCCCAATTTTTACATTTCACACTATACTCCACAACAATTATGGTATTTCAACTGTCAAGTGTACCACTGCACACCCTTGGTGTGGTGGTCACCCTACAAAAATAAGTGCTTGTGGAGTGTGGGAAGTAAAGATTGGGGTTCAAGTCTCTAGGAGGGAGCTTCACACATATATACACTTAGATTAGGCTAGAGTAGAATTTCTATCTTGTATAAAAAAAAAATGTCAAGTGTTTGATTTAGTTTATTTTATTTCTTTTATTTTAAACTTTGGTTTTTTTATAATAAAAAAGTATTAAAAAAATGACAAATTTTAATGGGTGGAGTATAAACTGGAAAAAAAAAAGAATAAAACTTAAAGATTTGGGTGTTTGGTAGGGGTGTTTAAACAACAGTTTTCAGTGTTTAAACACCACAACATTTTTTAATTCACACATATTTTCACAACACTTTAAATAACGATACTAGAAATCTCTAACTAAACAGGTATTCTCATAACAACAATGCTTTCAAATTTCAAATTCAACAGTACATAATACACCCAAAAACAAAAACACAAACATCTTTATTAGCTTATCCAGCCAAAACAGAAACAACAATACTAGAAATTTCTAACTAAACGGGTATTCTCATAATAACAATGCTTTCAAATTTCAAATTCAACAGTATATAATACACCCAAAAACAGAAACACAAACATCTTTAAAGAAGTTTTGTTAGAAGAGTCCAAATAATGAGAACCATCTCCTGTGGTTACATGGCGTCAGTCATGACCATGTTCATTGCCGGGTTACTAGTACTTGCTGTCCATAATGTCAATGGTTTGTTTAGCAAATATAATTTTATACTTTTTTCTAAAAAAGGGTTTTTTTTTTTTTTTTTTTTTTTTGTCTCTTATATTTTGTATAAAATATGAAATTTGAAATTATGATAGTTTTTTGTTTATTTGTTTTTATTTAATATATATTTATTTTCGATTGTGTTTGTGCATGAAATATTAAATATGTATTTCATAATTATGATAGCTATTTAATAACTATTTATTTTTATTGTCTTTTTAATTGGAACTATTAAATATATAATTATGTAATTATTAATATTATTTTAAAGAATTTAATTATTAATAGTTATTTATTATGATCATATATATATATATATATATATATATGAAACTATTTATTTTATTATTTGAAGAAAATATGATATGAGAAAATTCTAATTAGGAATTTAAATATAGAAATAGAATGAAATTTAAACTCAATATGAGTCCACTTCAACTTATTCATTTTATTTTAAATATAATTATCCTGTAATTTTTATTTGCATTAAAATTTTATTTTCTTTTGTGTTTTTGATTTATTCAGGAACTGAATATGAGTCAACTTCAATGGGAATAGGGCCCCGCACCAGCCTCCCAAATCAAAAGCTTCATATTCAAGGTAATTAAATGATGTCATAGAATGGTTTCAAATATACATCGCACGATGTCTAACCCAAATAGGATTATTTGGAATCATTTTTATTCCAAGTAACAGATACATTTAGAGTCACAATTCTATTGTTAAAACTATTTTTAAGTGTCTTGATAAATTATATGAAAAATAGTGAAAACAGAAATAAGAACTAAGTAAGAGATGTTAAAGGCAGGAGATAATTAAAGCCTTGGAAACCTACAATATATCATAGTATTGAGCTATGTTATATAGTGAGAAACAACCTCTCATCTCAAAGATTTTAAATTCATCAAGAAATTGTGAATTTTAATCACCTAAAAATTTTCATTTGCAGGAGGAGATTGTTTAAAAAATTACATCCAGGTCACACAAGGCACCACTAGCAACCTACCTAGTGGAACTCCAATTTATAGTGTGCAAATAACAAATGAGTGCCCCAGGGATTGCAGCATTGCCCAAATCCATCTCAGCTGTGATTCTTTTGCATCTGAGCTACTGATTAACCCTATGATATTCAGGAAACTTGGCATTAATGACTGCCTTGTTAACAATGGAAAACCCCTTGCTAATGGTGCTGCTATCTCCTTCAAATATGCCTCTAATGCCAAATTCCCTCTTGCTGTTTCCTCCCTTACTTGCTCACCTTGATATGAATATATGATCAATATTGAATAAAAATATGACTACTATGAATGAGTAAAATTAAGTACGTTCATAACATTTTCACAATAAATCTTATGTGGAAAGTTGTTATTGGTTCTAATTTAAGCTTAGCACTGAATTTATTTTTTTACCCACCATTAACAAGCAATAACAACTTGTCACTTATAATTTGTTATAAAATAAATGTGAAAATGTTTTATAATTAACATTTTTCGATCACTATGAATTTATGTCATTTTGTATATTGTCATTATAATGTAATAACGCAAGGAGCTTCATATTATGCTTCTTGCAACATTGCAGCATGTCTAGAACTTATATGTTGTATGTTAATCTTTTTACTACTACAATAATGGCACTTACAATTTTCTTATTACGCAAAAGAAGAAGAAAAATTAATCGTTTGACTATTGGGAGAGCCATATAATATCCGAATCACTTACTACTAGGGCTATAATGAACCAAGTTGTTTGACTAGATAAAAAGTTCTTTTTTATTTTATTTTTTATATACAAGTAAAGTTTGAGCTTTAATTTTAGGCTTATTTAATAATGGATCTAGCCTAAACCAAAAAAGAAAAGAAAAAAGATGTTCATGAATAGGCTCATGAATAATAGGTTTCGATAAAAAATAAGCAAAACCTAGGTTTGTTTATAGGCTTGGCAATAAGCTCGATATGAGCTTAAAAAATACACATATATTACTAAGACTTTAATTAATTGGGAGTTTAGACCATCCGTTCAAACCAAATAGACTTGATAATGTATTTGTGTTGGATTTTGAGCTCATGAACTTGATATTGAGCTTGAGTTCAAGCTTTTGGACTTTTTGATGAGTTTGAGTATGAAGATTGTTTGCAGGCTTGGTTTGAGCTCGAGTTGAGCTTGAAAAATTTACTTTCGATGTCAAGTTGAACTTAAATATTTAAAACTCAATAAAGCCATACTCGTTTACTATCCTACTTCCTACACAAAAGAATAAGTAAAATTAACAATTTGACTATATTGGGATAAGCATATAATATCCGTATGGATATGAGAAATCAATATATCATTTTTTTTTGGCCAAAATACTTTGTACTTTTGTAGCTCAACTAGTTGGTACCTCCAAGTGTTTACAAGACATCTAAGATTCAAATTTCCTTTCACCTATATTAACTATTGAATTTAAAAAATATATATATTATATATCAAATTTTTAAAATTAAATTTGTAACTTTTGTTAAGACGTTGAAATCGATTTTCTATTATCTCTCTCATTATCTTTATAAAGAGATTTTAGAGATTCAATTACATCAAATCACACGTTAACAAAATTAATTAAAAAAAATCTTTGGTATGTTGGTAAGATTAAGATACTTAAATGGATCTCCGAAAAGACTCTTTTTCAAGTATAGACAAGAACATGGTTGGCTCAATACAATGTGAGGCTTAAGGCAAAAACTTAAAATGGGTCTTTTCTATATTTAAATATCACTTAAAAAATATTTAGTTTATTAATTATCAATTTATTTAATGTATTATATTATACTTTAAAAAAATTTTAAAATCCATTATTTTTACTTTTTATTATGACTAATTTGCTTGAGTGATGCTAGGAATAAGGCAAATTTTACTATGTAATCCATAGAAACTAATGTGTCACCAATACCAATCATAAAAAATTGATTCAAATGTTCATTTATTATAGAGATTAAATTTTGTAAGGATATGGTGTAAAACTCATTTTCACTGCGTATTCGTCAAAAATACAGAAGGTGTTGATCTAGCTATATATAATGCTCTTAGTATCAACTGACTTTAAAAAAAATAAAATAATGAGAATGTTAATTTGAACATGAATGTCTTTATTAAAAGAGATTAAATTTTATAAGGATGTAGTGTAAAATCCAAGTTTTACCCTTCCAATCCCAACATACCACATAATCATATTACATATTAAAGAATAAACACAACCACACTCAATCAATTTTAATACTCATTTGAAAATCCAACTTTAATTGTGAGTTTATTGAGATATTATTATGTGTGGTAGGATTTGATCTATTGAGTTTTAAGTGAAAAGATGATATGTTCTTCTTTTATTAGATGGTGTAAAACATAAATTTTATACCATATTCTTACCAAATTCGAAATCAATAAATAATCAGCAAAAGTAACATCCAAATGTGCACCAAGTTTTGTCCGTCTCCCCAAACAACTTTTCTGGTAATGTGTTGTTGTGTCTATTCTTTAATATGTAATATGATGATGTAACATGTTGGGATTGGAAGGGTAAAACTTGGGTTTTATACTACATTCTTATAGAATTTAATCTCATTTAAATTTATTGTTTCACGGATAAAGAATGAGTTATCACCACGCACCCTTGGCGCGATAGCCACTCTACAAGTATTAGTGCTTGTAGGGTGTGGAGGTAAGTGACAGAATTCAAGTTTTTAGGAGAGAGCTTCACATACACATACATTTAAATTAGGCTATAGTAAAATATATATATATATATAATTTTAATATCCATATATAAATCTAACAAAATTGGGAGTTTATTAAGATGTTATTAGGTGTAGTATGATGTATTGAATTTTATGTAAATTGCTGATGTGACAATCACTGATTGGATAATGTAAATATAGGTTTAACACTCCATCCTTATCAAATTCGGACACATTAAGCAATTATAGCAAATTTATAAAGCAATAGCCACAAAAGGAATATACTTCTTTTCTATATTCTTATTTTTCAACAATAAATTTATCATTATGCTCCATCCACTAATTATGGTAACTGGTAAGCCATGGTGTTTGATTTGTTTTTGACCTTTTTTTTTTTTTTTTTTTTTTTCAATCTAAACTTCCCTTATTTTATAAGGATGGTAAGTTGAAATTAATACTCCCTCCGTCCCCTTTTTTTTTGTCCTCTATTCCATTTTGAGATGTCCCAAAATATTGTCCTGTTTCTAAAAATAAAAGTCATTAATTTACTAATGTTCCTATTATACCCTTATTAATTTACTTATTCAATTTTTTGATAATTTTTTTTTAAGGGCTGTTTTGGAAATTTATACATTTTTAAAAGGTAGACAAGACAATAAATGATGTTCTCTTAAAAAGTTTGACTTTTCAAACAGGACAAAAAAAATGAGACGGAGAGAGTAGTAGAATATAGAGGGGAGCATAAAAAGTGAGATAAGATGTGCATTCTTGGAAAATTATTGTGTACTCCCGGAGTACCATAAACGCTTACTCCCTCATCTCACTTGAATGGTGGGTCCCACTAATTAAATTCATGGTGGGACCCACCATTCATGTGAGAGGAGGGAGTACGCATTTATGGTACTCCGGGAGTACCTAATAATTTTCCCTTATAAAAGGAATGCTTTCAAATTTCAATCTCGCAGTATATAATGCACCCAAAAACACAATTAAACACAAACATCTTTTTTTCTCAAAAAAAAAAAAAAAAATCTTTAGCTTATACAACACAACAAAGAAATAAAGAGAGAAAAAGCAGAGAGTCGAAAGAATGAGAACCATCTCTTATGGTCACACAGCGTCGGTCATGACCATGTTCATTGTCGGGTTACTGGTACTTGCTGTCCATAATGTCAATGGTTTGTTTAGCTTGACCCTTCTACACACACTAGTTTGCAGCCTCTCCCTCTCTCTCTCTCTCTCTCTCTCTCTCTCTAAAGTTTAATAAAATATTACTTATATTTTTCTCTAAAAAAGGTTTTTTTTTGTCTATTTTATTTTGTATATATAAATATGAAATTTGAAAACTATATATGATAGTTTTAGAGTTTTTGTTTTTTAAAGGAAAATTATAATAGTTATTAAAATATATATTTATTTTTTTTATTGTGTTTGTCTATGAAATACTTATTAAATATGAATTTGATACTTTCTCAAAAAAAAAAAAAAAATTGATAATTATGATAGTTGATCATAATAATAAGTGGTTGTTTCTCACTATGTAAAATATGTTTATATTATATAGTGAGAAACAACCACTTATTTGAAAAAAAAAAAATTATCAAGAAAGGGTGAATTTTAATCACCTAAAATTTTCATTTGCAGGAGGAGGAGATTCAGGAGATTGTTTAAAAGATTACATTCAGGTCATACAAGGCACCACTGGCAACCTACCTAGTGGAACTCCAATTTTTAGTGTGCAAATAATAAATGAGTGCCCCAGGGATTGCAGCATTGCCCAAATCCATCTCAGCTGTGATTCTTTTGCATCTGAGCTACTGATTAACCCTATGATATTCAGGAAACTTGGCAGTAATGACTGCCTTGTTAACAATGGAAAACCCCTTGCTAATGCTGCTGTTAGCTCCTTCGAATATGCCTCTAGTGCCCAATTCCCCCTTGCTGTTTCCTCCCTCACTTGCTTACCTTGATTCAAATATATGATCAATATTGAGTAATTTTTAGAACAAGAATATGACTACCATGAATGAGTAAAGTTGCATCCATAACATTTTATAATAAATCTTATGTGAAAAATTGTTATTTGTTATAATCTAAGCTCACTATTAAAATTACTTTTTTGTCCACCATTAACCGGCAATAACAACTTATTACTTATAATTTGTATTAAAATTGTTGTGAAAATATTGTAAATGTAACATTTTTCACTATAAATTTATATCATTTTATATATTGTTATTATAATGTAATAATGCAAGGAGCTTCATTTTACGCTTCTTCCTACATTGCAGCATGTCTAGAACATATTTGTTGTTTGTTAATCTTTTTACGACTACAATGAATGCCACTTACAATTTTCTTATTAAACAAAAGAAGAAAAAGAAAAATTAATCGTTTGAATATTGGGAGAGCCATATAATATCCGAATTACTACTGCTGGGCTATAATCAACAAAGTTGTTTTACTAGATAAAAAGAAAAGTTTGTTTGTTTATATATAAGTTAAGCTTGAGGTTTAATTTTAAGCTTGTTTAATAACAGGTCGAGCCTAAAATATATATATATATATATATATATATATATATATGTATGTATTGATGAATAGGCTCATGAACAATAGGGTTCGATAAAAAAGAAGAAGCAAAACCTAGGTTTGTTTATGGGCTTAGTAAGAAGCTCTATATGAGTTTGAAAAATACACATATCTTACTAAAAACTTTAATTAATTGGGCGTTTGGACCACCTGCCCAAATTAAATGGACTTGCTAATATACTTGTAATGGGTTTCAAACTCATGAGCTTGATATTGAGCTCGAGTTCAAGCTTTTAGACTTTTTGATGAGTTTGAGTTCGAAAATTGTTTGCTAGCTTGGTTTGAGCTCGAGCTGAGCTTGAATAGTTTACTTTTGAGGTGGAGTCAAACTTGAATATTTAATACTCAACAAAGCCCGACTCTTTTAGAACCCTACTTACTACACAAAATAATAAGTAAAATTAACAATTTGACTATATTGGGATAACCGTATAATATCCATATGGATATGAAAAATCAATATATCAATTTTTTTGCCAAAGTGCTTTGTAGTTAAATTAGTTGGCACCTCTTGGTGTTTACAAGACATAAGGTTCAAATCTCATCTCCCTTATAGTAATTTTCGAATTATAAAAAAAATTATCATATATCATTTTTTTTTTTTATAAAAAAATTGTAACAATACAATGTATAGACAAGGAATAGGTTTGGTTCAATACAATGTGAGGCTTAAAGACAAAAACTTGAAATGAATCTTTTTATATTTAAATATCACTTAAATAATATTAATTTATTAACTATCATTTTATTTAATATATTATACTATAATTTTTTTAAAAATTAAATCCATTGTTTTTACTTTTTATTATGACTAATTCATTTGAGTGATGCTAAGGATATAAAAAATTTTACTACGTAAGCCATACAAACTAACGTGTCATCAATCATTAAAAATTGATTAAAATGTTATTTATTATATTTTTTAACGGGCAATAATCATAGTTTTACCACATTAATTTGTAAATTTGTTATAGTAAAATTTATAGCAACTTTTGCATTTTTCACTCACTTAACAATGATTTGGTTGGATTTCTATTTATTTTTATTTTTATTTTTTGGAAAATGCTAAAGCTTCTATAAACTTTCTACAAAAATAAAACAGTTTGATGTGAAAATTAATATGATTGGTAGCATTTCAACAAGATAATGAACAAGTATTTGATATTATTTTTTGTAATTGGTGATACAACAATTTGTAAGACCTATGTAATAAAATTTGTAATATTTTTAGCATTACTCAATTTTTTTGTCCTTCTTAAAATAAGAGGAAAAAAAAATTTACAACTTACATTTAAAATAAAATAAAATAAAATTTACTTATTGCCCTTCCAATTTGAGTGCCTAGGCCATGACCTATGTGACCTAGGCCTAGGGCCGACTTTGGACAAGAACGAATGGTGGATATGTAATATGTTACCTATTAAAAAAACTGACATTTGTAAGGTTTTTTTTTTCTTCATTTAAAGCTGAATAAGGATAACAAACATTGTTTCTCACAGCATGTATTCTAGAGGACTTAACTCAAATAAAATTAGTGCTCATCCCAAAAGTTCCTAACCCTAAATCTGTGACTCAGTTAAGGCCTATTAGCTTGTGTAACACGTTGTACAAACTACTAACTAAACTTTTAGTCAATAGGCTTAAACCTTTTCTTCCGGCCATGATTCATCCGGCCCAATCGAGGTTTGTCCTAGGTAGAAGAGCTACGGATAATTATATTCTTGCGCAAGAACTTCTTCACTTTATTCACCACTAGTGTGGGAAAACTAATCTCCTGGCAACCAAAATTGGCTTGGAGAAAGCGTATAATAAATTGGAATGGTCCTTCATTAAGTATACCTTGAAGTTTTATCATTTCCCCACTCCTATTAGTGAGTTAATTATGGCTTGTATATCGTCCTCCTCAGTTTCTATTTTATGGAATGGAGAGGTGAGTGCGCCCTTTCAGCCATCCCGCGACATTAGGCAAGGGGATTCATTATCTCCGTATCTTTTCATCCTCTACCTAAACCACTTGTCGTTATCATTAGACCAGGCACTTCATAGTAAACGGCTTTCTCCTATTCGGGTTGGTCGTCGCCCTATTGGGTTTAATCATATCTTGTTTGCGGATGATATTTTCCTATTTGCCAAGGCAAATCTTCAGGAGTGTACAACCCTATTTAATCTATTTTTGAGCTTTTGTGAGGTGTCGGGTTAGATCTGCAGTGCTACTAAATCTAAGCTATTCTTTTCACGGAACACTCCTTTGGACATCGAGCGTAGCATTTCCTCATTCACAAACATGCCTATTGTCCAAGATCTTGGCAAATATTTAGGCATGCCTCTCCTTACTAAAAGGAAATCGACATCGGCTTTCCAACCCTTACTGGATAAAATTCACACTCGTATACGTGTTTGGCAATCTAAGCTTCTCTCACAGGCGGGTAGGCTTACTCTAATTAAATTTGTCCTTTCCCCCCTTACATACTATCAAATGCAAACAACTGTCCTCCCTAGGGGTACCACGAGTAGTATAGACAAGGCCATAAGAGATTTCCTATGGGGTGATACACCAACACAGTGGCATGTACATCTCATCAAATGGGGCACGCTCACTAAACCTAAGACCTATGGTGGACTGGGCATCAGGGATTCAAATACTACCAATGATGCTTTCTTGATAAATTAGGCGTGGCGATTATGGAGAAACCCACAGTCTCTATTAGCTAAGTTCAAGGTTGTCAAAATCGGGATCCTACGTAAGATCGTGGAAGGTAGGTGGGATCGTAGATCGTAGGATCGGATCGTAGATCGTAAAATCTTACATTGTTTGAGAAAAAAACAAAAAATACACATTGATATGTTAAATAATCACATAAATTATACATTCATTGATATAATTACCATACATCATTATATCCATTTGTAAGCATCATTTAAAGAGGCCAAAAACCTCAAAATGTGACACTCTATGGGGATATTTTTTATTTGGGTCTAACCGACACCTCTCTATATTAGAGTGCAAAAGCTTGGTTTATTGGGATTTTATTTTTCATTTAGGTCCAACTGAGCCTTCTATCAAGTTAAAAAAGATTACGAAAAACCAAGGTCGTTAGGGATTGTCAAAATCATACGATCTTATCAATCCTAAACGATCGAAAGATCCTTGAAAGATCTAGATCGTTTTTAGCAAGTGGGATTGTAAAATCATAGGATCGTAGGATCCAGATCAGGATTTTGACAACCATGGCTAAGTTTCTTTCTCAGAAGCATTACCGAACAACTGATTTTCTAGGGACCAATTCGCATACGGGATCTCACTCATGGAAGGCTTTATTGTGGGGAAGGGACCTCTTACAGGGTGGTTTGCAATGGATTACATGTAATGGTCGTAGCATAAATTTTTGGACAAACCATTGGCTTCCACTAGGAGCAATTCATGGCCCCCTTCTCCCTCGTGAATATGGGTATAGGGTGGCTGACATGATCACTAATAATCACCAATGGGATTTCACATCTCTTAGTATAGTTTTGCCGTCATACATAACCCAATTTATTTATGCTCAACCACTGCCTCTTCCTGATACTCCCTCTACTCTTACTGACGACCTTGTCTGGGACCATCACGCGGGCTATTGCTCAATTAAATCTACATACCAGTACCTTGTGTCTAAGTCCAGCGAGGCAACAGGGAGGACGCAGGTGACATGGTCTTGGATTTGGAAATTAAAAATACCACCTAAAATTAAAAATTTTATCTGGAAATGTGCGCACCATCACATCCCTACCAAATCAATTCTTTTCCCGCATGCTGCTGTGAGAGACCAAGTGTGTCCTTGTTGCAACAAGATTGAAATGTCAATTCATGTTCTGCGGGATTGCCACTTTGCCCGTCACATTTGGTCCCCATTTCTTGGGCACTTACTTATTGATGACTTTTTCAGACTAGAACTACATGATTGGTGCAAGATTAATTCCAAACTAACCTCCCCTTTGTGTTATACTCCTTGATATATTATCTTTACCTTTACCATATGGGCAATATGGTTGGAACGAAATTGGTTAATCTTTACAGGGAAATCCATTCCTTATCTTTCTTTGAAACAAAATGCTATATCTCACGCCAAAGAATTCTTCTTTCTCAATACAGTTCTGTCAGGACACTCACCACCGTCTTCCTTCATTTACATTAGACGAAGACCGACCCCTTTTCCTTTTATAACTCTTAATACAGACGATAGCTTTTTATGTAACCCTGGTGAGTCTAGTGCGGGTGGCATGGCTTGCTCAGCAAATGGAGAATGGTTGTGGGGTTTCGCCTTGCACTTGGGAGTCACAAATAATACTGTGGCTGAATTGTGGGGTATTAGAGAGGCTTTGGTTCCAGCATGGACCAATGGCTATTACCGAGTTTGTCTCCAAACAGACTCCCTTCTTACTTACAAATGGTTGAAAACTAATGAGGGCTATCTTATGGAATTTTCTAACTTGGTTTTGGATTGTAGGTGGCTCCTCAACAAGGATTGGGAGGTGTGCGTTGAGCATATATGGAGAGAGGCCAATAGCTGTGCAAACTTACTGGCAGAGAGGGGTGCTTCTCAATCGGAAAGGGAAGTATTGTATGATACATGCCCCACCTTTTTGTTGCAATGTATATATTGGGACTCCATGGGTTTTGTCTCATCTCGGAGTCGTTGCGGTTAATAAAGATCCAATAGTGTTGTGTTTGGTTTAGCTAGTCCTCTCTTCTTGTTGGTGTTGGTTGGTTTGTGTCTTACTAGTTAGTTTGTGTTTTTCTAAGTCTATAATTTCTAGCAAGGTCATTTTTGTTTGGGTTAGGTACATTTCCATCCCTCTAATTTTTTAGTACTTTCTTCTTTTTTTTTTTCTTTTTTTTTTTTTTTTTTTATAAAATTTTTCGAGTTAATTGGAGTATGGAGAGTATCCCGCCCTTCCTAAATGAGATGCCCTTGATTGTTTGAAAAAGTCCAATCTTTCCCCATACCTCAAAACAGCCAAGGGTAAGGACTAAGTGGAAATGCCAAGAGCATTATAACTTAATTGGTACCTTGAGATGTTTTCAATAGAGACATTCAAAATTCAAATCCCTTTAACTATCAATGTATTTTTTTTTTTTTTTTTTAAAGATAGAGTAAAAGTGGAAATACAACTAAATTAAGGATATATTTTTCTAAAAAATTTCCATTTAAGGCTCTGCTTTGCTTTCATTGATTCATTCTTATCCTACTCAATATCACCCCCTACCCCACAATTTGCAACTTTGATGATATTTTTAATTGATTTTTAATTATATATATATATATATATATATATATATATATATATATATATATATATTTGAAACACACACACACACACATATAGGGGAAGGGGGATGAGATAAGAGAATACACTCACACGTCAACACCAAAACTGCATGCGGCAGTTAGTGTCGCGGAGCAAGTGATAAACCCCTTCTCAATATCACACCTTACTGATGTGGGACAACTTAACAACACTGAGTATCTTTTTTTTGAGAAACACACACACACACACACACATATATAGGGGAAGGGAGAATTATATTTATATATTTAAACCAACATATTAGGATTTTTTCCATCATATTTTTTAATAATAAAATAAATAATTTCATATATAAACACAATCATAATAAATGCATATTAACAATTATCATAATTATCAAATTTCATATTTAGACTTTAAACAAAAACTTAAACAAAATTCTAAAAAAAATATTTTGTACATTTAAACTTATTAATTAAAAATCTTTCATGACAATCAAACCACAAAATTTAAAAATATTAAGCACTTATAGCAAATTCCTATAGCAATAGTCATAAAAAAAAAAATATTTCAAAATTTCAAACTCGCACTATATAATGCACCCGAAAATCTAAACACATACATCTTTGTCAACTTCTCCGGCCAAATAAGAGAAAGAAAGAAGTTTTGAGGGAATTCTGTAAGAAAAGTCGAAAGAATGGGAACCATTTCAGTCATGACCATGTTCATTGTTGGGTTACTAGTTACAACTACTTGTTGTCCATAATGTCAATGGTTCGTTTAGCCTAACCCTTACATTTTTTTTTTCTTTTTGTGCATCACATATGTACTATAAACATTATACTATTTTAATTAGTTATTCTGTAATTTCGCTTTGCATTAACATTTTTATTTTATTATGTGTTTTGATTTAGGAATTGGATATGAGCTTCTTCTTTTCTTTCTTTTTTTTTTTTTTTTGTTGGGAAAACAGTAAGAAAGAATATGAGCCTACTTCATTGGAGACATTGCACACTTTAAAGGGAAAAGTTAATGAATATTCTAAGGAGACATTGATTTAGGACATTGTATATCAAATATTTCCCTATAAAATTTGTTGACTTAGGTGTTGAAATCAAATCTTTAACATCTCTCCATTTTATTTTATAGGAGAGATTTTATTTTATTTTTGGTTAAGAGGGTACTGCATTAAAATTAACTTGCCATAAAAGGCGATGTTCTAGCTGAGAGCCTTAGAGTATACAAACCATTAGCATCCGCATTTAAAATATTACATAAGCCATCATTGGACGGTGCATCAAATACAACAAAATTTCCAGGAAAAGAGCAGCCCGCTGTAGCAAGGTTATCGGCGCACCTATTCGCCTTCCTAAACACGTGGGTGACCTTGACATGCTGGAACAGTACCTACAGTTATTGAGAAGTGCAGCACATGAATTATTGATGCTGGAACAAAATTATTTATAGGAGAGATTTTAGAGATTTGAATATGTTAGATCAAAAGATTTGATCATTTCCACAAGTCAACAAATTTAATAAAGAAATAATTCGGCTACTATTTAGTCTACTTTCCTCACCTCTCTTTCCATATCCATTGTTCCAAACATAACATTAATATTTTTAGGATGAATATACCATATTTTTAGGATAAATTTTATTACATTATCAACATTTAAAAATACATTGACTATATAATTGTTTGGTTATTTTATTGATCTCATTTTAAGATGATTGGACAGGATTTTAAGTTGTGAGGGAGTTAAATTTTTTTTTTAATAAATAGTAATACTTATTAAAACACACATAAAAATAATAATACTAGCAATTTAAACTATGTTTATAATATATTATATAATCAAAATTAATTGATGGTTGTAAACTTGTATGGAAATTTTGAATTTTCTAGTTGTGACTTTAGCAAACAAGATTGATCCGGACCACGAGGATCAATATACAAATTTTAGGCCAAGGATAAAAAATAAAATAATCAAAATTATATACCACTCAAGGACATACATGATAGTGCTGCAAGTCTTTTTATTTATTTATTATAATTATAAATATATATATATATATATATATATTATATGGGAGATGGCCTTGATTTATTTATTTTTTATATATAATTATAGCTGCTGCCCAACCACCCACCCACTTCTGTTATTATTGAAAGCGACTCTAAAGTTTGTATGGACGCCATTAGTGCTAGTTCAGAGAATATAACTTGGAGACTTGTTAAATTTGTTGATACTATCAAAGCTTATTTTGTATGATTTTGATGGGATTTCTTTCAGCTGGGTATCTAGAGAAGCTAATCACGCCGCTCATTCTCTAGCTAAAGTGGTCCCTTGATGGTTCTTTTTTTGGCTCTTTTGATAAGGGGTTCAGCCCACCTAGTTTGCTCATACTCTAGCTAAGTGGCCCCTTGATAGTTCTTTTTTTTTTGGCTCTTTTGATAAGGGGTTCAGCCCACCTAGTTTTGCTAATCTCATCTTGGTGCACATTAATCTTCATTGAGGCTTTGCCTTCTCGCAACAAGAATCCATGTTGGACCTCAACACTTCTTCTCTAATTCCCTTCTTCACCACCTTATCTCTCAGCTACCTCTTCATCCCACTGATCTTCATCTTCATCGTCTTCCACTTCCTCTCAAACTCTCATCCCCATTCCAAAACCCCATGTCCACAATCATACCCCATAATTGGAAACCTCCCAGGCTTCCTTCGAAACCGCCATAGATTCCATGACTGGGTCACCGAAATGCTCTCCCAAACCCCATCTTCTACTCTCCGAGTCCGTTCCTTCCTTGACCTCTCCCATGGAATCGCCACCGCAAACCCCACAAACCTCGAACACTTCCTCCACCTAAACTTCCCAAACTACATCAAAGGCTCTCGCTTCTACAGCGTCCTCAATGAACTCCTTGGCGATGGTATTTTCAATGTCGACGGTCATCTCTGGACTCTTCAACGCAAGATTGCAAGCCATGAATTCAACACCAGATCACTCAAACACTTCATTTCTTTCACTGTCAATTCCGAAATCTCGAACTCCCTCATTCCTTACCTTTCTAGCAACGAAGACAAAGTCATTGATCTTCAAGACGCGTTGCAAAGGTTCGGTTTTGACAACATATGCCACGTTGCTTTTGGTGTAAACCCCACGTGTTTAGCCTCCGACAACATGTATCAGAACTCGCCAAGCTCTAACTTTGTTAAAGCTTTCAATTTTGCCGTGGAGATTAGCTCTTTAAGGATGTTGTCACCACTGCCTATAATATGGAAGATCAAGAGGTTTCTCAACATGGGCTCCGAAAAGAGATACAAAGAAGCACTAAAAGTGATCAACCACTACGCAATGGAAATCATTAGGTCCAAAGAAGAACAGCAACAACAACAAGAGGGCAGTGAAGAATCACTTCGAAATCAAGACTTGCTATCGAGATTCATGTACTCCTCGAGCTTGAACACACAGGATTTTAAAGACAAAGAACAAAACAGGAAGTTCTTGAGAGATATAGTCATAAGCTTCATACTTGCTGGGAGTGAATCAACCTCGACGGCCTTGACGTGGTTCTTTTGGTTGATCTCAGGCCATCCTCGATGTGAGAAACGAATATACGAAGAGCTGTTGTCAAACTCATCAATGGTGCAAGGAAAACAGTGTGGTAATATTCTCAGCTATGATGAGTTAAAGAAACTTCATTACCTACACGCAGCCATAACCGAGTCAATGAGGTTGTTCCCACCTGTACCGATGGAGTCAAGATTAGCGGTGGATGATGATGTTTTGCCTGATGGGACCTACGTGGGGAAGGGCTGGTTTTGTGATTACTCAGCTTATGCAATGGGGAGGATGGAGAAGATTTGGGGAGACGATTGTGGGGAGTTTAGGCCTGAGAGATGGTTGAATGATGATGGGGATTTTCAGCCGTCCGATCAATTTAGGTTCCCTGTGTTTCACTGTGGGCCCAGGATTTGCTTGGGGAAAGAGATGGCTTATGTTCAGATGAAGTCTGTGGTGGCAGCTTTGATGTTTGAGTTTGAGATCATGGCTGTTGATGGTGGTGCGAGTCCAGAGAAGATGATGAACCCGCCTTACATGCTATCACTACTACTTAAGATGAGAGGTGGATTGCCTGTGAGGCTGAGGAGGAGACAGCAATGATTGACACATGAAAGGTGGGTAGGAAATCATCTGGTGGGCATCAAATCAAACACCCAAAGTTTCAAACTATAACACTTTTTTTAAGGCAGTGGCCAGTGGGATTGTATTGAATTATTGATAACTGTTTAGCCCATAGAAACCAAAATGTTCAAACACTCCAATGATGCTGTTTTCCAGGTTTGTACTTCCAAGTTTTCTTGATCCAGAATATTATTGCTTCTGGAATAATGCATATATATATATATATATATGTGTGTGTGTACATGTTTGATGGAATAATGCATCTATATTTCTACCTCTTCAGCAGGAGACTTTTAAATCGATGAGAAATTGAAAAATAACAGATAGGTGACCACTCAGATGATAATGGGAAATTAGGAATTTTTGTGTAGCTCAAAAAGATGATAGTGGTTAGCTAATAGGGAGATGTACCCAAAAAAAAAAAAAAAAAAATATCCATAATATTCAGATTCAATCCTCATCATCAATTGCCATGATTGGAATCGGGAAACGAAGCATTGGTGACAAATGGTGGTGTATTGTATAACAAAATTTGAGCCATTGGATTCGTTTTTTTTTTTTTTTTTTTTTGTGGAGGTAAGGCTTGTCGTTGTCGTAGGGTATAGCTGAAATGTTGAGGAAATGAGCTTTAAAAAAAGGGGTTTAAAAAGCTTTAAATGCAAGAAACGACTCCACTGGGGATCGAACCCAGAATCTCTGGTTCCGTAGACCAGCGCCTTATCCATTGGGCCATGGAGTCAAGTTGACGGACTGCCTAATTTTCATTTTACAAGACCATGCAGACAAATCTCATTCATTTATATCATTCGTGTTTGTCATTAATTCATAAGTTTTTTGAGCCTAAAGTGCACCGAGTTGTTTGGACTTGGGCCAATTGGATTATTTTGACAGGCCCAAGAATATTGAATCAGACCAAATATGCTCATGATCTTCTTGTTAAGCACAATATGATCTCTTCCAAGCCAGCTAAGTCTCCCTATGCCCCCAATCTCAGCTTAGTTCCTCATGAAGGTTCTATTCTTGCTAATCCTTATGAGTATAGGAGCATGGTTGGCTCCCTTCACTACTTGACCTTTACTTGGCTTGACTTGAGCTTTGTTGTGCATCAAGTGTGTCAATTCATGTCCACTCCTACTGATGCTCATCTAGTTGCTACTAAGCGTATTTTGAGATACATTACTGACACCCCCAATTTTGGGATTTTCCTTCAACCCGGTCCCCCTTCTTTCTTAGCCTTTTCTGACTCAGATTGGGATAGGGGCCCTTTTGATAGGGGTTCCAATACTGGGTTTCTAGTTTATATTGGTTACAATCCCCATTACATGGAGTGCAAAGAAGCAAGAAATAGCGTGCCATTACATTCAACTATCTCTTGCAACCACTACTGCTGAGCTTTGTTGGCTTCGATAGATTCTCAAGGATCTTGGCATTTTTCTTGCTTTTCCTCCCAAGCTCTAGTGTGACAATGTCTCAGCTCTAGTCATTGCTTTTAACCCTGTTTTCCATGCTCGTACAAAACATATGAAGGTGGATTACCATTTTATTCATGAGAATGAACTTCGGCGAGACCTTCAGGTGAGGTACATTGCCACTGAGATCAGCTGGCTGATATCTTCACTAAGAGTCTCTCTACTTCTCGTTTTCATTTTCTCCGATCCAAAATCAACCAAATCCACACAAAGAAACTAAAGAACAAGGCAAGGATAATGGCTAGTTTTCAACGGTAACATCAAGAGCCAAAACGGTGTCATTTGACTTAATGACAAAAGACATCGTTTTGAGCCTTAATGATCTGAGTTTTAAACTTAATAAAAACAATTCCATTTACTTAAGGACAACAACACCGTTTCTCTGCACCGTCATTGAGTCTGGAGTTTGATCTAGAAATACTCTGTTTTTCTCCTCCACGAGTTCAACCTCCATGATTTCTGTATTAGATATTATTAGTATAGATGACAGCTGTAACACACTAAAAAATATAAGGTTAGAAGTTGTTATAACTTTGTTAGATTTTCTGTTATAGTAGAACCCTCTAGAAGGTTCTAGATTTTGTATAAGCTATGCACTATAAATAGAATCTCTGTGTAATCTATTATTCATTGAGCTTGAAATATGATGATACATAGAAAATCAATAGGTTGAATGCTCCAGGCTTCAATGGGTTTGAGGTTGCTTGGAAGGCCTAAAAAGAAAGAAGGACAAGATCATAGGTGACCATGAACCGGCCAAGAACCCTTTGATGCTTATGTTAGTTTTCTCTCTCGAATTCAAGAATTCCAACTCTATAAGTGGTGAAAACTTACCTTAATTTGATATGGCTAAGTCCTTTTATAGTGAGTTTTGGTGTGGTTACTTGTTTAGTAACTTACCCAATGTGGGTGGAAGTTAAAAAGTTCAGACTTAACTTCTACAACTGCTATTGGAAGTTAAGAACTTAGTGGGAAGTTAAAGCGATGAATAAGGATTTCGCTCCCACTTCAGAATAGTAAAACGTGGTCTGAATTATAAACTTTTGGATAGAGATTTACTCTAAAAATTTCTAAGTGTTGGGCGGTCATCCAGGTGATCTCATGCAAGGTTTTGAAACCCGGACCGTTCATTGAACCGTAAAAGGGAGAGGTTTAAGATTCTTAAGGTCGAACCGAGGTCAAACCGCAATGACGTTATAATTAATTTAATAATTATTTTAAATATATATAAAAATATTAAATTAATAAAAAATATAAAAATTAACTAAAATGGTCTAATTTACCAAGGATTTAACTAACAAGCTCCAAGACGAGTGTTTCACCAAGCAAATCTTTTATATCATCTAGCCCTCGATCTATCTCAAGGTTTGAAAGTAATCCACCAACAATAGGTTTCACAGTAACAATGACTTTCACAGAACTGACCACTTCACAGTAACAATGTGTAATCCATTACACATTGTTTCTTACAAAAATACATAAAACCAATGTTATAAATACCGTTTCAATTTGTCTATTGGAATGGAATGTTTCGGTATTGGTTTGATACTGGCTCATTTCAGTGTACCATTTTGAAACTACTGCAAATATATATATATATATATATATATATATATATAATTTCATATCTTATTACTTACAAAAAAAAATTTATAAAAATTTATATTTTTAATACATATATAAAACTTGTTATCTTAGAACTAATATGATCATTTACTTAAACTATTATTATTTTATTAAAGTATACTAATTAATTCTTTTAATGCAAAAAAAAAAAAAAAAAAAAGGGGTACAAAATGAAAGTAGGAAACTTTCATTATTTTTATATTACTCCATTTTTCTTCACCAACGCACAAAATGAAAGTTGGCTTGCACTCTGCCCAACTAATCATTTTTCAATATTTTAATATTACTCAATTTTTCTTCAGTAGCTGGTTCACTCCTTTTTCTTTTCTTTTTTTTTTTCTCTTCTATTTTTTCATCCACACACGTCAAGTCAAAGTCCTCGATTTCCACTTTTCTCAGACTTAGTTTTAAATTTCCTCTCATCCTTATCATTTTCTCTTGTCTTCCTCTTTCTTCTACTTTTTTCTTTCCTTTGTGTGCGTCTTCTTCAGCAGTTCAACTTACCGGTGTTCATCTCATCTGACTTTTCTTCACTTCTCACTCAAGTTTCTCACCATGGCATTTTTGTTTTGCTTTATTTTTTTTGTAAGGTACGTTTGTTTACTTCATTTCTTTCTTCTTCTATTTTTTTTTGGTTGAGATTTTAGTTTTACCGTCCAAACTCCATGCCGGCCGAATCTTGAATTTCGGCCGGTATTTACCGAGCGTTTCTTGATTGAAAGAGTGAGGCGAGGGTTTCTTGTTTGTGAGAATGATCTAATTCCAAAGTCCAACGCCATATAGGAAAAAAAAAAGGTGGAGAGTCTAAAACGGTGCCGTTTAAGGCTTGAAACAAAGGACCCATGTGAACCGCCTGAATCGGTCACGGTTCACAGAACCGGACGGTCTGACCGCGGTTCGTACGGTTCGCTGCTTTTTTGGCATAGAACGGTTTTTCATGTTTAACAAACCGTAAAGATGGCTGGTTCGAAGTTTTCCTGGTAGGACCGTACGGTCTGGTCCGGGTTTCAAAACCTTGACCCCATGCTGGACGACCTTCTTGCACTTGGATGGACAACCTCCCTCGGAGGCACTCATAGGTTAAATCTCTATAGCAATTCTAAACATTTAATATATTAGGTGGACGACCTTCCTGGTCTTGGACGATACTATGGACGAATTGGAGATAGTCCAATTTTTTGGTTCACCATCAAAATGTAATTCAGTTTTTCTACTTTCAAAAACTCGCTCTCTCTCTCTCTCTGTGTTACATTCCACCATTGTTGTAACACTTCAAGCTCAACTTCTCACAGAGATAGCAATGATTGACACATTAAAGGTACGCAGGAAATAATGTGGTGAGCATCAAATTAAACACCTAAAGTTCCAAACTATAACACTTTTTTGAGGCAGTGGTATTGTATTGAATTATTGATAATTGTTTAGCCCATAGAAGCCAAAATGTTCAAACACTGCAATGATGTTGTTTTCTAGGTTTTGTACTTCCAAGTTTTCTTAATCCAAAATATTATTGCTTCTAGCATAATGCATATATAATTATATATGCACATTGTTTGATGGAATAATGCATCTATTTTTCTACCTCTTCAGCAGGAGACTGTTAAAAACAAGAAAATATCTAGAAGCAAGAAAATATGTAGAGAAATAGAAAGAATTCTAGAGAGAATTCTAGAATGAGAGAATAGCTTCTTTACTACTAAAACTCAGAAAAATGAAAAGGTAGTTTACATAATTACAAGCTCTGGTATTTATACTTCATACCAGAGAAGGAGGAGGAAGGAAAAACTAGTGGGAAAACTGTAACAAATTAATTTAAGTCTTCAAAATGGCAATCAATCTCAGCATTTTCTTCCATTCTTTTTTGCAAAATGCCAATGATGTCAGCTTCTTTTTAATTTTCGCGGTGTCATTTTGGCCTTTCAATAGCTTCTTCAATCTTTTATTCTTCACTTTAGATTGTTTAAATACCTTGTTGCTTTCTTCATTCTTCAACTCCAGTCTTAATCTTCTTCAATTCTTTCTTCTTAACAAGGACTTTTAAATCGATGAGAAATTGGAAAATAACAGATAGGTGATCACTGAGATGATATTGGGAAATTAGGAATTTATGTGCAACTAAAAAATAGTGGTTAGCTAATAGGGAGATGTGCCCTAAAAAAAAAGCCATAATATTTTCCATTTCCAGAATATTCAGATTCAATTCTCATCATCAATTTCCATGATTGGAATTGGAAAACGAATTACATAGCACTGGTGACAAGTGGTGGTGTATTGTATAACAAAATTTGATCCAGGACTGGATTCTTTTTTTTGTAGAGGTAAGGCTTGTCGTAGGGTCCACTTGAAACATTGAGAAAACGAGGTTAACAAAAAGAGTTTGTAAATGCAAGAAACGACTCCATTGGGGATCGAACACAGAATCTTTGGTTCCGAAGACCAGCGCCTTATCCATTGGGCCATGGACTCAAGTTGGCGGCCTGCTTAATTTTTATTTTACAAGATCATGCAGACAAATCTAATTAATTTACATCATCCCTGTTTGTCATTTACTCGTAAGTTTTTTGAGACAAAGCGTAAATTCCACCAACTCCCTTTTTTCCTGAGGTGGTAGCTGAGCTCCAACCTAAAAAAACTTTACGAATCATCACCTACGGTAAATCTCTCAAGATCCTCACATTTAGCCTTCTCGGCTAACCCCTTAGCAGGTAATTCCATAGGCCTTGATTGCTATAAACCTTCCTTAACCATGGCCGAGGACTTAGCTGCTAGCAGATGTAAAATTGCCGACACAAGACACTGCCTGGCCATGGATTGGTTCCCTACCAGCTCCTCAATCTGGTCTCCTGATGGATACTTCACTTTCTGATGCAGAGTTGAAGAAACAGCCCCTAGGACGTGAAGCCAGGGCCGGGCGACTATGGCCGTGTAGGGAGAGGAGGCATCAACCACAATAAAGTCCACCTTAACCACTTCTGAGCCTGCCTACACGGGTAACCTAATCTGCCCCTTTGGGATGTGACCTTTCCATCAAAACTCACTAAAGGTGAATCGTAGGCTGTCAGATCCTCGAGCTTTAAGTTTAGCCCCTTATATAAATCAGGATACATAATCTCTGCACTGCTGCCCTGATCTACCATCACCCTCTTCACATTATATTCTCCTATTCTGAGGGTTACCACCAAAGGATCATCATGTGGCTGCATGGCTCCTGCCTTATCTTCCTCCGAGAAGCTCAACATCGATTGAATTTCTAGTCGAACCCTCTTCGGCCTAGAATTAGTGTCCTCGGCAGGTAGCCGAGCTATAGACATCACTCTAGAGGGCTATGATCCAGTCCTCCTAGGTGCAACAAAGATGACATTGATTGTGCCTATTGGGGGCCTTGAAGAAGCATTCCCCTAAGTCCCTGACCTCGACTAGTCACCTTGTCCGTTGGGGCGACATAAGAGATACTGTAATTTTTCCTCCTTGACCAGTTGCTCTAAATGATTCCACAATGTTCGGCAGTCCTCGGTGGTATGTCCCCACTCTTGGTGGTATTGGCAATGTAAACTTTGGTTGCGCCTCAAAGGATCTCAACTCATCTTGTTTGGCCATTTGAAATACGGCTCGTTCTTGATTTTCTCCAAAACTTGGTGCACCGGATCTCTGAACACAGTGTTTACTACTTAAGGAGCTGCAGACTCAAACTATCCCGCAAAATCTCTTCTGGGTCTATTACTGTTGTAATGGTCCGACCTGAAATCCCTCCTCTCTTGAGGGATAACCTTGCTTTTCCTTTGTCTTGTTGTTGGTCCTCTTCGACCCTCTTATACTTGTCAATCCGATCCATGAGTTGGCGTATGCTAGTAACAGGTTTCCCCGTCAAAGACTTCCTCAAGCCATGATCACAAGGTAGGCTGAGCGTGAAAGTGCTAATGACAACATCATCAAAATCACCATCTATCTCGTTAAACATCTCCCCGTATCTGTCTGAATATGTCTTCAAGGTTTTCCCTTCCCTCATGGATAAAGATAATAAGGAGGCCAAAGGCCGAGGGACTCTGCTACACGTGATAAAGCGAGACCCAAACGCTTGAGTGAGTTCCTTAAAGGAATCAATGGAGCCTGCCCTCAGGCTATCAAACCACCTCATCGCCACTGGCCCCAAGCTGGACGGGAATACCTTACACATCTAAGGCTTGTTCTTGGAGTGTACGACCATCCTTTGATTGAAGTGGCTAACGTGCTCAACAAGATCTGTTCTACCATTGTATATGGTGAATGTGGGCTGTGAAAATCGCCGAGGAAGCCTCCCTCTCTCAATCCAACGCATGAAAGGTGACCTAGAAATTTGGTTGAGTGCTTTACTCATAACATTGTTTCCCAGGCCAACTGAGGACGAATTCCTCTATTTGCGCTCGTGATGATAGTCCTCTTTCTATGAGAAAGACTTACTAGGTGGAGTCTTCGATCTTCGCTGATAGCTACCATGTTCCTTACCATCAGAAGAAAGGTCAGAATTAGATGGAGCTCGCTTTTGCCGTTCGTGGCGCAAGCTCCTCTTCAAATGATCAATTTCCTTCTGCATGTTTCTGGCGTTCTCCTTATGAGAGACATGGCTTTTACCCTGAGTTTGACTGTTACTGGTATGAGTAGTATGTACACTTTCTTCCCGGTCTCTTTGTCGTTTTAGATCACGGAAATGATCTTGACGCTGAGACCTCATAGACTCTGCCTGATGTGGACCTGAACCTACCATCGTTCTGTACTGGATTTGTTATAACACCAGTAATTCCCACAAACGGCGCCAATTGTAAGGACCAGATTTGAATTCCTAACCCACTACGTGGATGGACTTAGGCCTAAACAACCCAAAATAATGAATTTGTAGAGAATGGGTTGGAAAACTGGGCTATAGCTAATCAAACAAACACTAGGAAAAGTTCAGATGATAAGAGAATGAAAAAAAAATGGTTATATAGAAGAAAAATCGTCATCGGCAAAATCCAAGGAGAGCTGTTCTTATATATTATTCTCAAATTTGTTTACAAGTTTGGTTTTGGAAGTCTACAGTGTTTTTCTCTTGAATTTTCGATCCCTCGTCTCATTGTCCTCTCTTCCTTTTATACTGCCCCTCCCTTTCACTCCTATCTTCCACGTGTATGTCAGATGGTTGGTGTTAATACTTGTCCCATCAGCCCCTCTCACCAGTTCTCATGTAGTAGCTATAAGGCTGAAATACACTGTTCAGGTATCATTTCCACATTAATGCGGCCAGGGAGTTAGCTGCAGTGCATTTAATGCAGAGGTAGCAGCTTTCTCCATAGATATTTTAGGACATTTCTCTATTCTGAGCTCTCACCGTACTTATCCATACCAAATGAGTGCTTCTGTGACACTCCTTCAGACGGCAGACCACCTCTGTGTACTTCGGCTTAGGCTGGCCGAGGAGGATATTATCCTCGGCACCACTTTTTGGGTTGTTATGATCAAAATAACTTCTCCCTTTTTCAACATAGGCCTTGTTAACAGCGTTTACCCCTTTTGGACGCCTTTGGTCTTCGGCCTGGGCCTCAGACCCATCATGTACATATAAATAGTGGGCTACGGGGCCCTAGGCCTCTACAATATAGTATACCTAAAATATATTCCAAAATTGAAACACCTTATAAAAAAATTGCAAACCATTTCATCATTGCTTAAATCAGTTTGAAGTGACAATATAGGTGGGGTTTTTTTTTTTTTTTTTCCTAATGTTTTGGAAACAAAACGATATAGGTGGGGTTGGTACGTAGTTTTTTTTATAATGTTTTGGAAACAAAACAATATCGGTGGGGTTGGTATGTAGAACAAAAAAACACATACTTAGAATTTAGAAATATCCTTAGACAGTATTTTAAAAAAAATACAAAAAGAAGAAATATCCTTAGAAGAATTCTGAAAAGCTTCTGTTAACTTGGGCTTAAATTAATTAGGGCCTGTTTGGTAATGTTGCTCTAGTAACGTTGTTTAAATTTTTTGAAAATACATGTGGATGAAAAAGTGTTGTAGAAATACGTATTGTGTTGTTTAACAACAAAAAATGTTATTTAAATACCCCTACCAAACACCCCCTCAAATTTTCAGTTTGTAAAAACTGGAGTGAATCGCGGATATCGTAAAGGACCTATTATAGTTTGGGCTCATCTTTATTTGTAAGCCCAAGTCTAACCATGAAGATAATCGTTCGAACTTGAGCCTCTTTAAACGTGAGCTTGAAGGTAAAAAAAGTTATGTAGCTTTGGTTGAATGTTTCGTACATATTATTAATACCAACATGTCTTCTCTCTACTCCATAAAACCTAGCTCTAATATCATAACCTTTTCCAGATCTCATTCCTTACTATCCAAGCAATGGATTCTAACCTTAAAGATAATCCCTTTGATCAATTACTAGACGCTCTCTTGGTCTCTATTTTCAAAAAAATCTTAGACTTAGGTTGCGTTTGGTTCGATTTAAATCAAATTCCAAGTATAAAATGAATGCAGGGGAAAATGAATTCCCGTAAGGAAATTAAAATCCGGGCGTTTGGTTCTGCAATGGAAAATAGTCCGAAAAACGATTTCCAGTATTTGGTAACATTCTAAAAATGCTATTTTCCTACAAATTTTTCACATTTTCTCAGCCATTTTCTCAGCTTCCAAACAAATTTTATATCAGAAAATCCACCACTACTCACACACCAGCACCTACAGAAAATCCACCACTATCCACATAAAACCCACCACCACACAACACAAAAACCACCAAAACACCACCACCCACACCACCACAACAACAACAAAAAAATCAGCGATCAAACAAAATGAAAATTATACACAAAAGTAAGTAGGAGACTTGGTTTAGGTTAGAGGGAAAAAGTGAGATGAGAGAGAGTGCCGTGAGTGAGAGTGGAAGAGAGGGTGTGGTTCTTAAGTGAAGGCACTAGATCGGTGACATGCAATGTTCGATCCGACCTTGGTTGGTTGGAGGGAAAGAGAGAGAAAGCAGATCGGCAAATGGTGGATGATGAGATTGAGAGGAGACAATCTGACCCAAAGGGCGGCGGCGACGAGATCAAGAGGAGATGATCTAACCCAAAGGAGGATGAGGTGATCTAGAGGGCGGCGACGATCAGACTTGGTTCAATCTCTCGCTCTCTATTTTTCTCGCTTTCTCTCTCTCTTTGGGTGTGTTAGCTCTCTCCCGTCCTTCCGCTTTGGCTTGGCGTGAGTGAGCTGAGAGAGTGATTAGGAATTTTCTGAAGAGAGTGGAAATGGTTTGAACGTAAAATAAGTGTGTAAGATGATTTACGAGTGTGTGGTTGGTATTCTACGGTCAATTGAAATCTATTTTCAATTTGACCATAATTTCCTATGTTGCCAAACACAAGCAACAGTGTAAAACAATTTCAGGAATTCAATTACACCCGAATCAAACGCAGCCTTAGAGCCCAAAACCTTAGTCAGTTGCTTTCTAGTCTCTAAACACTTCGCTTCTTTCAACCCTCAAACCAACCCCAACACTGTTTTGATCAAAATGGAACCCTTTAAGCCTACCAATATTTCTCAATCCAAAGAAAGCCACCTTATCTCTAAGATCATCTCAAATAGACTTCTAGTTTCCATCTCTTCCTCCGGCTCTGGCTGGAACCCAGTAGTGCAAAAGGAGTTCAGAGATTCTGACGTGTTAAAGATGTTTCGAGAGATTAAATGTTTAAAAATCCAGAGTGACTTTGCCGGAGCCAAAAACCTCTTCCCTTCAGGCTTTTTCAAGCGGAAAGCAGTGTTTGGGGCTAATTTTTAGATTTATTACCAAATGTAAAAGAAACTTAATAGAAAATTTCAAAAGCTAGGGGGGCATTGGCCCCTTTGGCAACCCTCTAGCTCCGCCTATGGCTATGTTAAAGATATAATATCTGATAATCAATGCATGCTTAAGAGAGTTGTGGTTTGTGACTCGGAGAATCGGGGATAGATATGTATGGAGAAGAAGATATTGTGGAATGTAGGACTAGGAGTTCACACCTTGATAAGGATACAAATACAACATCCCATTATCGTGGTATGGTGTTGCATGTGCTCCATCTTGGATTTGCACGTGAATGGATGCATAAGAATTAAAGAGGCGACACTTACTTTGTTCGCTCCAGATGATTTCAAAAAGGAGGATTTTCTCAAAGAAACCCTCAAAGTTTATAAAGATGATGAAGACCAGTAGAAGATTTTCAGTGAAGTTCACATGTTTTTTTCAAATTCGCTTGATTTATGATGATGAGGAATGGAGGATCTTTGGCGAAGAAAGAGGCATGTGCATATACATTATTCCTTTGCTATGAACATTTTCATTCTATAGGATAGATTAGAATTGGTGATGCTTTTGGTTATGGTCAATTTGTTTCTTTAATTCATTTATCATTTTTGCAATTTGCATATGTAGTATAAAAAGACAAGCTCTAGAGCTGCTCTGAGCAGAACTATGGGCTAATAAATTGCTTCTCTTCTTGTTATAGTTCATTCCTGCAAGTTTTTTTTTTTTTTTTCATCATTTCGCAGTAGCACCTTGTGTTACCAAAAATGCTTTGACCTAAATATTCAAGCATCTTAAAATTTTAAAAATAAAAATTATTTATTTATACTTGACCAAATCACAACTTGTCACTATTAATTTTTTTCTTGCCTTATACAAAAATCAAAGTTTAAAATGGGGGAAAAAAAAATCAAACACATGACATTATAATTGATAAAGTGGAATACTCATAGTGAGCTAGATGTTTTCTATTTGACAGTGGATGAACACTACAAGCCAATGATCATTACTTGCTTGTGACACCGTGTTGCCAATCCCTGAGACCACCACTTCTATGTGAGATAGAGAGAGGGGTGGGGGGTGGGGGTTGGGAAAGTGGGAGGTGGGTGGGGGGGGGGGGGGGGGAGGAGGGTTTGTGGAAGCCAAGCTAGAACTCATTTGTGACACCGTGTCGCCAATCCCTGAGAACACCACTTTTATGCAAGATAGACAGAAGTGTGGTGGGTGGGGAGGGGAGGAGGGTATGTGGAAACCAAATTGGAAGAAGGAGATTTTGTGCAACCAAGATTTGGAAAATATTTTATCAAAAAATTTTTGGCAAAATAGTTTACACTTGTACGCACATTTTTCACTTGTTTTTAAATTGACCAAAATTTTACAATTAAACAAACAGACACACCCCCATGTTCATGTAGCTAAAACACATGATACATTTGCATTTGGTGTGTGTATCAAAGTATATTCATTTATCTCTAAACTATCTGTATATGTTAATTTTATCCCTAAGATTTCAAGAACAGTCTGCTTTTACCCTTTTTCCTACTTATGGTCAAAGTTTATTGTCAAAATCACATTGAATGTGCATCCTTTGAACTATTTGATCCTAGATTACTAAATATTGAGGTTAAATATAGGTTGAATGACTCATTTTGTATGGCAGTTTCATCAAAATACCTCGATTTTTAATAAAAGACGAATAGAAGAAAGATCAACATTGATTAAATTATTTCTAAACCTTCAAGAACTAAATTGGCGTAATTAATAGTTCAATGACTAAATTTTTTTTATAACCCAATTCAATAACTAAAGTGAACATTAACAACATAGTTCAAGAACCAAATATCGTCTTTTTTTTTTAATATAATTATTTAGAGTTCTAATTGTCAAAGACAATGGATGATATAATTTTCTTGCTATTCTAAATATTTGGTTAGATGCAGAACCGTGTGATAAGATTGTTGATACTAGCAAGGACACCAACAGGCAACTCAAAGGAAGTTTATCAGGCTTGCTTATGAAGAACTTTATCATGGATTGGATCTTATCAAGCAAGTTAATCACGGAAACCAAAAGAACAAAATACCTTAAAAAACATAACTTTCTAAAACATATTCCAAACACATTTGAAAAAAAAAAGACTCCTAAAACGAAACATATTCCTCATTGCTGAAACCAGTTTAAGGCGGCAATATAGTTGGGTTTAGTTTAACTAAGAAACACATTCTTATCATCTTATCATCGTGTATCGTCTTTAAAAAAATCACACGCATGTATATATATTAACACAAACAAGTCTTCTATCCCCTCCATAAAAACCAAGATCTAATATCATAACCTTTTTCTAGATCTCATTCCCAACCATCAAAGCATGGATTCTAACCATGAAGATAATCCCTTCGATAGATTACCAGACGCTCTCTTGTTATTAATCTTTGACAAAATCTTAGACTTCGAGCCCAAAACCCTAGCCAGTTGCTTTCTAGTCTCCAGGCACTTCACTTCTCTCATCTCTCAAACCTACACCAACACCAACACTGTTTTTCTACCAATGGAAGCCCCTGCCACTCCTCAAACCCTCTCGAAGATCATTCAAGAACCGCTTCACCAACATCTTAAGCAAACTTAGTAGAAAGCCCAAGCCAAGGGTTTCTATTTCCTCCTCTTCTTGGGACCAAGTACTACAAAAGGAGATTCGAGCTTCTTCAATCTTCTCAATGTGGAAGGCGTTTTTTGGGGCTGAACTTCGTGACAGCCTCTTTCTCTTTGCAGAATTCTTCCGTAAGATAAACGACCCTTTAGAGAATATAACGTTTTAATAGAAGTGACAGAGTTTACTCGAAAGAAGAATGTAGGTTTCTTTGAGTCTTTTGACTGTTTTTATATTGATGAAGCATTTCAGAGGCATCACTATGTTGAAGATATAACATCCAATAATCGTTGCACTCTTAAGAGAGTTGTGGTTTGTGACTCGAAGAATCGGGGAAAGGTGTGCATGAGAGAAGAAGATATTGAAAAGGGTACGAATATGCACCATAAATACAGAATTGTATTGTTCTGGCACGATGTGGAGGGTGCCCGTTTTGAATTTGCCTGCGCATGGGTACACAATGAACAATGAAGAGGGCATTACTTTGTTGGTTCTGTCCAGCTGGTTTACCGAAGGGCAAAGAGGAGGATGTGCTCAAAGTGATGAAGATATTCAATGAAGGTGTAAGGGAGATTGTCTTTAACAAAGAGAACATTTGTTTCAAATTTTACTATATAACTCTTACAAACACTCATTTATTCTCACATTTATTGTCAAATCAATTTGCTGGAGAACTTGCTCTTTGTAAAAGAGCTAATGAATTGCTTCTCTTCTTGTTCTTACCATACTTCATTCCTGCATGTGCTTTATCATTTTACGGTGCCAACTAGTGTTCCAAAAAAATGCTTTAGTGCTTTGACATGTTCAAGCATCTTAAAATTTAAAGCATGTTATTGATAGATTCAAAAATGTTAATCCTAATTGATCTGATATGGTTATGAAATATTCAGATAAATTAATTTAGAATAGGACGAGTTATGATTAGTTTTATTAAAAATTAGTATTTATCTGTTTTCTAGTTGTAAGTATATAAATTTATACGAATTAGCTATGGTTTTCTAAATTAGAAATTGTTAGTTGGACTTTCAACATCTTATAATAAGTTCTTTGACTCACACCAAAGAAAATATTATAGCAAGGCAGTAGAATTTGAGGATAAGCACTTTCATATGAAAGTTTTTTTTTATATTTTTTTTAACCCCTCCGCATGGAGGTGAATTCAAAGGAATTGGATTACTAGGTAATGGATACCAGTCGCAGCATTGCATATGATCCCCAGCACCATCTAAGTTCACACCAAAAATGGAAGAAAGTATCGGGTCTTTGGGTAGCAGATTCACACGAGAATTTTTTTTTAGAGAAGACACATTCACACAAGCTTGATTGAGAATACTATTATGGACCATTAACCACACATGAAAGTATCATTATAGTCTTTCACTTCAATCAGTCATGCACTCTTGCGTTTTGTGTTTTTTGCCCCTAGGCTTTAGGAGGTTGTAGGATTAAGTACGTGCGGGAGCTTTTACGGTTTTACCACTGATGTGCTATATGCAAAGGGTTGTACATTGAGGCAACATTGGCTAAGGAGTGATCCAACTCTTTTTAATTCACTTCCATTTCATGCACACCAAAAAAAAAGAAAAGAAAAAAAAAGACCTCTTATATAGACAATTTTGAACCCAAATTGTTGGCTTGAATAGTCAAACTTAGTGGCTTGACATTAGCCAACAAACCATTAAATGACTTGCATGCCCATGTCAGGAAGATGCATGATATTCAAGAAGTTTCATGCGTGAAGAAATGCAAGAGCTTGCATTAAATGTTCTTCATGAATTGTCAAAGAAGATGACCAAGAACAACACTTGACATGCAAATCAAATTCATGCTTCTTTTCGTTTGGCCGAAATGGATGACACTTTGGCCATAAATGCTTGCCATTTTCTTTGACGTGACAAGTTTCACGTCGGTGTAACTATTGATATTTCGGTTGAACTTTGGCTATAATAGATGGTGAATTTGAGAGAAGATGCAAGAGTGAGTTCTTGCGGGAGATTAAAAAAAAAAAAAAAAAGGTACTCTACTGTATGAAGCTCGAGTACTATAAAAAAGTACTCGATTTCAGTAATATCAAGTACCACATTATTTTTTTAATTACACAAATTTCAGGTCAACAGTGTTGATTGGCCACAAACTGAATGACCCCTTGTGATTAAACCAATTAATTAATTAGCCAAGTTATTAATTAATCAATTTATCATGCAATTGCGTGGCAGCACAAACAAATCACCAAATAACTAAATATGCAGCGGAAATTAAATGACACAATGATTTGTTCACGAATGGGGAAAACCCTAACGGCAAAAACCCCACCGGGTTATTTTCAAGTCACCACTCCCGAAACTCCACTATTATCAAATCAAGCGGTTACAAATAAAGGAATCTCAAGTACCTTACCAACCTACAGTTGAACCCTTAGCCCAATACCCAATTAGACTTGATCTGTAGTGACAATTTCCACCTTTAATGCACGGCTCCCAAGTACGTGACTAACCAGATGCGCGGATCCCAGTACGCGACTTCAAACACCAACTTAGAATGAGAGGTTGGTTGCAAAACTCTTCAGTTCATCCTACACGATGAAGATCAGGAAGATGCTTGGTCACAAAACCCTTTGGTGCAAATACACAGCAACTTCTTTAGAGAAAATGAACTAGGTCAAGAACTTCGTCTTTGATCACAATTTGCTTGAATAAGAATTGCTCAATGCTTTTGCAACTTGTGTCTATTATGACGGCTCTTAAAACACTCCTTTTATATGTTTAGGGTTAGAAGAAAAGAAGGCCCAAAAACATATTCACGGATCCCAAGAAATCAGAACAGAAAATCTGATTTTTTAATTCTCGACAGATAGCAGGTGTCGAGGAGCTATCGAGCAGGTGTCGAGCTTTAATGATTTTACACTTCAGCTTGTTTTTCTTTGACAGACTTGATGACTTCAATACTTGATCTTGAAACCTTATTTCTTGAAGTATTAAAAACACATAGAACTACCAAATTACAAGTAGAGTGCGTTTTGTCAAAGGATTAGCTAATTTACATAAATAAGTATGACATATGTTCTTAACATGTGAACTACATATGTCCTAACAAGTGTCACACTGGCGACTCACTAGAAACTCGAGTTCACTGAACTCGAGTATTATTTAGAACTCGATTTTATGAAACTCGAGTACTAAAAAAGTGGTTGTTTGCTAAATATTTTCGAAATAGTACTAGTTTGCCACAAATTTTACCAAAACGTGGTATTTGGCTATTTTCACCAATATCAAAGCAAACGTTGAGGATTCTCCATGGCATTTTGAGCTCTGGCTTAAAAAGGGCCTTAACTACAACTTTGGAGTTTCTCTTAATGAAAATGGATACAAAGTCCAAGTTATGAGTTAGCTTTATAGCCCAATTTATAGCTTTAGCTTCCTTTTTTGGGCCTTTGGTCATGCAACACTTTTTTATTTGGCATAAAATATTGGGTCCAAAGTCTCCAAACATATATTAGCCTATTTATTTTTCTTCACAAGTTATTAGGCTTTCGGCTCACCTTACTTTAATATACAGGTTGAGTTATTTTCTTTGCTATATGAGTTGTATTTCAAAGCCCAATTTTATAAGTGAGCTCACCAATAAGGGAGTCCTCTTGGAAGCACACGATCAGCTCCCTCAAAATGCCTAACAACTCATAAGCGCATTCTATCTCAGGCAGCAATGTCTTCCTCATTAAGATGCTGGAAATAAAACAAAATACAAGGATCAACACCATCTTCTTCATTAAGCTGTTGGAGCACATAAGTAACTCTCACAAGGTGCTTGGCTACTCAAAAGCACTTTCCTTGCACAAATACCTCAAATCTTAGAGAGATCAATATCATCTTCCTTTATTTGGCTATTGGAGAAAAGAACAAAAAAACACAGTAACAACACAAAGACTATTGCTAGACTCACAAAAATCCTTGAAGGTCAACTAGATTCTTAAGCGACCTTATGCTTCACGTGAAAGAAGAATCTCAGACTCTTCAGCCTCTCGAAACTAATGCATCAATTGCTTCTTGTAGCTCAGAGTCACAGAGTAACTAAATCCTCTTGTGGTCCAAGCCCACATATTTCACAAGAGGAGATAGTGGTTTGGAAGATTGGGAGACAAGTTTTGGAAAAAAAAAAGGCTGGCATGGACTTCTTGCACCTTGACAATGAGATGGAAGGTCAATTTGGATAATTTGAATAATACAAAATTGATTCCAAAGGTAGTGTAAAAACTTGTGCTCTCTCTCTCTAAATAGAAACTGAACCTTTTATTGATTGGAGAGAATACAAAACTAATACATACAAGCTCTGCTTCTATATATATACAATCTGAGACTAGCTAAGAAAACTGGAAAAATAACTTACTCCTAAAAAGGTGGGAAAATCAGTTGTAACAGAATTCCAACTCATCTCTACACGTGTCAAGCCCTGAATCAGTTTTCTAACTACATAACACACTTGGCATCATTTCTTGAACTGAGTAAATGACTTGATCATAGTAAGGCATTGATTCAATAAGAACCATTAGATCTTCATTTTCCAATTCAGATTCCTTGACAACTGTTTGATCAATGCCACTTCGTACTCTGCTGTAATGCTGTGAGCTGCTCTGATGTTGTGAGCTGACACAATGCACTTCACCCTGATGCAGAGAATCACTTTGCTTTGTAGTTTTAACACTCCCCCTCAAGAGCAAAGCTCTTGCTTCTTGATTGTGCCTTGTGTCATCTGGATATTGAATGTTGTGAGCAAAGATATTAATGACTCCCAGCTTTGCTAACAATCTTGAGAAATTGTAACCCCTAATGCTTTAGTGAAAATGTCTGGCAATTGGTTCCTTGATAACACATAGAAGGTTTTAATGGTTCCATCCAAAACTTTGTTTCTAATTATGTGACAGTCTGCTTCTATATGTTTGGATCTCTCAGGGAAAACAGGATTGGCTGAGATATGTAGGGCTGCCCAGTTGTCACAGTACATCAACACAGGCCTTTCATATGAAACGTGCAAATCTCTCAACAAGTATAGCAACCAAGTTACCTCACATGTGGTTGTTGCCATGGATCTATATTCTGCTTTAGCAGAAGATCTTGACACCACATCGTGCTTCTTAGACCTCCATGAGATTAAAGCATCTACTAGGAACACACAATAACAATTTATCAGGGCAGCCTGCCCAGTCTGCATCGCAAAAGGCTTTCAGCTGCAGGTCTGCTTGAATAGGAAAGAACACTCCCTGTCCTGGTGTACCCTTTATGTATTGCACGATTCTAGTGGCTGCCTTCATGTGTGGCACTCTGGGTTGAGCTAGAAATTGACTAAGCCGATGTACAGCATAGGTTATATCAAGTCTACTTAGGTCAAATACATCAATTTGCCTATTAACCTTCTATACTGATGTAACGTCCCATCAGTAAAAAAAAAAAAAAAAAAAAAAGTCAAGATCAGATTTTTGGGTTCCCATATGCCCCACCTAACCCCACAATCACTCCATCTTATCTCCTCCTTGGCCAACTCACTCTTTGCTTTTCTTTCTTTTCTTTTTTTTTTTTTTTTTTTTTTCATTGCTCCTCTCTACTCTCATCCTCTCCACCGGCACTTCCACACCACCACCACCACCACCATTTCCACCATCATTTTCCGGCAAGATCACCGGAAAATTTTGGGAACTCATAAACACCTTCATATCCTTTTTTTTTGAGATAAAAATTTCTAACCTTTTTGGTGGATTTTACACTTTTGCTTGAGGTTATTTTTATCTAAACTTTAATAATAATACCTATGTGATTTATGAGCATTGGCAGTGATATTTATGTGTTTGTATCTATGGGTTTTGTATTGGTGGAATTATTTGATGAGTGAGTATATGGTTTATGCTAATGATGACTACCTAAGGTTTATGTATGGTGGAAAATTTAGGGGTTTTGAGTTATAACATGTGATGGTTGGTAAATGTAATTTTTCCATTGCCATTGGGTTTATTTGGAGTTAGTTGAAGTTCTAAATTTTTTTTCTTGGAGGATATTTTGATTTTGCTTTCATGGGTCTCTTAATGATGTAGTGTAAATTTTATGGAAGCTAGTCATAATGTTGGAGATGATATTAAATGGGTTAACTTTATAAATTGGAGTTTATGCCTTGTGAATCAATTTGTTGAGAAACTTTGAAAGTGGAATATATTATTATTGATGAGGTTAAATACTAGGCTTGCCTAATTAAGTGCTCATTTGGCAATTCCTAAATTGTAGCTAGATACAATTTTAAGCTCTATGCTTATTGTGATAGGTTTACTTGATATTGTTTAGGTTCTAGCTAATGTCCTTGGAGCTTGGAGAATTAGGATTTTGCGGTTGCGAGGTAAGTAGCTTTTTAATGGGATTTTTGAAAAATAACTATATTGCATAAATGTTTTTTTTGGGTTAAACACGCTTTTGGAAACTATCTATGGAAACTATATTTTCCTAAAAACTATTGTGTCGTAACCTTAATATATATATATATATATATATATATGATTATATATATATGAAAATGCATTATATTTGGTATTGCACTTGGGGAAATGCATGAATTGTAAATATGGAAAAATGAGCATCTTTTATTTAATTTTTGATAAGAAAATCATGGATTTTATGGTATATTAGAAAATTTAAAGATGCTTATCTTGTCTTATTATGTGAAAAATTGATAGAAAATCTCTTGACAAGAATGAAGTTGAAAACCTTACAAACTTTGTAGAAGTTAGATTATTTAAGATTTTTTTGAAACTATCTGGATATAAACTATGTGTTTCAAAGTAATGTAACCTGTGAGTTTTATGTGATTTTAACACCATGCCATGTGTGATTTCCCGGTGATCACCCGATTTGGTTTTCGTAGTTTATGTGACAACGGAATCAAGTCTAGGTCAGTGCCCTTTCACTTTGGATGACGCGCTCTTCCCTGCTGCCCATGGGGGGAAGAGGTTCCTTGATTGTGTGTGGGTGAGGCTGCTGCCAATGGGGCCAAGAGACCATATGCAAGAGAGGTCCTATTTGAGGCGCTCTCTCTGCTGCCTATGGGGGGAGAGAAAAACCTTGAGGGTATGGGTGAGGCTGCTATCCATGGGGCCAAGAGTTTGCATACCAGAGATGACAATATCATGCTAGTCTTGAATTGGTGGATGCTCTAACCGGTCTATATGGTAGTGTGGTATATTTGTGATAATTTACCTTATGTTAATTATTATGGCTTTGAAAATTATATTGTTGGTGCTCACAGATTATAGTATATAGTTTCAATGTATTTACTTTGAGAAACTTTGTGTTTCATTATTAAATCATTCTTGTCATATTATTTTATTGAATATGAAACTTGCATTTCCCCCACCCCCATTAATTATGCTACTTACTGGGCTCTATCTCATTCCATTAATTTTTAAACTTTTTAAAGTATGCAACAATCTTTTGAGACAGCTTTTTGGTGGCTAACAGTAGTTAGACTAACTACTAATGGAGGCTAAACTATTGAAATTGAGATATTAGATGATGTACATCTTAAAATAAGCTTGACTCATTCTTTTGTATATTATAGTGGTTGTGACGTTATTCCCATTGATGGGACAAGCTGATAATATGTAATTATTTATTCAGACCTTTATTCTTTTGTGGCCAATGGTCCTTATAATTATTGCTTAGGGTTTTGACTTACTTTAAGAGTATATTCAATGGAATTATTATAATAATGCTTGATGTTGGTACTTGATATGATTTTAGGGGATTGGATTGCCGAAAAGAAAAAAAAAATCTTCAGGTACTTTGAGACGTCTTTCTCATGCTTTGGACCCTTCGGGGTGTAGGGTGTGACAACTGACCTGCATCTTTAAGTAATTCTCCATCCAATTTTGATAACTTCAATTGTTGCTCCATTGGAGACTTGATAAGTTTGCAACCAAGCATTCTAGCCTCTTTTAAAACCTCAAGAGCATACTTCCTTTGATTGATGCTATTTCCTCTAGGGCTTCTTGCAATCTCTAATCCGAGAAAGTACTTGAGGGAACCTAGATCTTTGATTCCAAATTTCTAATCTAGCAAGAGCTTCAACTTGGCAACACAAGCTGAGTCATTGCTTGTGATAATCATATCATCTACATAAACCAGTAACGTAGTGAAAAAAATGTTGGAAAAATACATGTTTGTATCGCATACAAAACATATGCAACGGATAATTAATAGATCTACTTCATTTGCAATTGATAACATGTACTATGTAAATTTCATAATTTAAGAACAAGAGAGTGTACCTTGGTGCGATGAAATTCAAGACCAATGATTAGAAGTACTTTGGAACACTTTTAATCTTCACTCCAATTCCACTAACGTCCAAGAAGTGTGGTCTCTCAATCAGTTTTCAAATGGTAATAAGAGAGTGGCTTACACTCACATACACACCATTTCATGTGTCATATTAAATTTTGTATGTTTCTCTCATTAAAACTGATTATCTAATTGGGCTAGCCTTTTGGGCAATTCCAATCAGGTTTAAGTATGTAGCTTAGAGTGGGACCAAAAGGAAACCAATAAGACTCTAGCTCCAATAAGCCTTGGATTTTTCTGTCAACTCTAGACAAGTCTAAAGTTACCATTAATTATATTTAATACCACTATATAAATATAATTGCACTCTAAACCTTATCTATAAATTATATCTCAAGACTTTATTATACATGCAACCCCTTCATAAAATATTTGCAGTGATACAAAGTCATGAATGTTGACTTCCATTTTGAAGATTACTACATCTTAATTCTTGAGTACCCGATTTAATCATTTAAGTTATTCATCATATATTTATTAAATCCAATTTCATAAATATATAATTTAGTAACTCTTTACTAAAGTGGTTAGGTCTAACACTTTGAATAACCAAACCCATTAAACTTATCTCAAGGGAATATTTTATATCTCCGTTAAAATATTATGAATTCTATCTTGAGAATATGTGTTCCATCAACACTAAATGTGGCTGCCTAATATACTGAGATTTTGATCGTGACTTTAGATTTTACTCCTGATATATCAAAGCAATCTACACTTCATGATCAGGTCCATTATTCTCTCAGGATTAAAAGTTCATGTAAATAGAAATTGTGAGATTTATTATTCATTTGACAGTCGTTAGAAGAATAATAAATCTCACAGCGGTCCAGTTCAATATGTCATAACTCTTAAAACATATCAACATATCAACTAGAAGTCTCCACTTCCATGATCAAGACAAATCATCTTAGTTGATTTATTATAGTATTCGCAGATGAAATTCCCATTAAACTTATCTCAAGGGAATATTTTATATTTCCGTTAAGAGATTATGAATTCCATCTTGAGAATATATGTTCCATTAACACTAAATGTGGCTGTCCAATATATTGAGGTTTTAATCGTGACTTTAGATTTCACTCCTGATATATCAAAGCAATCTACACTTCATGACCAGGTCCATTATTCTCTCAGAATTAAAAGTTCATGTAAATAGAAGTTGTGAGATTTATTATTCATTTGACAGTCGTTAAGAGAATAATAAATCTCACAACGGTCCAGTTTAATATGTTTTAACTCTTAAAATATATCAACATATCAACTAGAAGTCTCCACTTCCATGATCAAGACAAATCATCTTAGTTGGTATGTTATAGTGTTCGCAGATGAAATTCCCAATTTTATCACCGATTACGAACTAAAATTCTGAATTTACAAAGACCTTGTGATTTACATCTTCTGTAACTAAATCACATAAATCACATAGTATGCATCTCATGGACTATATGATAATGTCCAAATATTCATGTTATCATTATTTTAGATAATAATAAAACAACTTTATTAATCACACCATAATGTTATACATAGTGTCATACATAGCATCATACAATAGGATTTAAGGGCACTAATCCTAACAAGAAGTACCATCAGCATGAATAAAAAAGGAATGATCTGCCTAAGATTGTGTGAAACCAAGTTGCAAAATAGTAGCAAAAAGCTTGGCATTCCACTGCCTAGAAGCTTGTTTGAGACCATACAAAGACTTAACCAATTTACATACCAAAGGATTGGAAGATTGTATGCAAGACTTCCCCTTATTGTGAAAACTAGAAGGCAAGTCTATGTACACCTCCTCCTCAAGATCACCATGGAGGAAGGCATTGTTTATGTCTAGCTGGTGCAAAGGCCACCCTTTGGCTGAGGCAAGAGCTATCAAAACCCCCACTGATATAGTTTTGGCAACAGGAGAGAAGGTCTCCAAGAAATCAAGACCCTCTTGTTGGGTATACCCTTTGGCAACCAACCTTACTTTATATCTTTCTATAGTCCCATCAGGATTTAACTTCACTCTATAGACCCATTTACACCTAATAGGCCTTTCTCCAGGTGGCAGAGGAGTGAGCACCCAAGTATGAGTCTATTCTAAGGCTTGAATTTCCTTATCCATAGCCTCTTTCCAAAAAGGATCTCAAACAGCTTAATGGAAGTGTTAAGATGCTTGATGACTATGACTAAGAGTCATGAGGTAGAAGTGATACTCAGGTTCTAAATGAGAGTAAGTTAAGCACTCTGCAACGTCATATGGTGAGCCTAAGGCATGGGAAGCAGTTGAGGGTGGTGACATGGTAGCTGAATTGCAAGCATAATCTTGTAAGAATGCTGGGGCTTTGTGAGTTTTGGTGGACTTCCTGGTTGGTGGAGGATCTGCATTTGAGATAATGGGAGTAGAAACAGATGTATTAAGTAAATCAGAAGGGTCAAAAGGCAAACTAGAATGGCCTGGACTATCTGAAGGAGTTGAAAGAGAGGAAGAAGGTTGATTTAAGGGATTACAAGCACCAGAAGAATCAGATTAAGTATTTGGGATGCTAACAGGAGTAACAAAAGTATCCATATCAGTACTAGAAGCAAAAGCAACAACTTCAGTAACAAAAGGATCAAAAAAATCTTTAACATCAGTAGCAAAAGGAAAAATATTTTCATGCAAATGAATATCTCTAGAAACAAACACAGTTTTGGTGGATAAGTCCATAACCTTGTAACCTTTAACTCCAAAAGGATAACCTAAGAAAACACATTTAGTTGCACTTGGATCAAATTTGGACCTATTATGAGAAAGGGTAGATGCAAAGCAAAGACAATCAAAAATTCTGAGATGAGCATAAGTTGGAACTTGACCAAAAAGCACCTCAAAAGGAGTCTTGTAACCTAAAATTGAAGAAGGGGTTCTATTGATCAAGTAAATAGCAACTAGTTACCTGAAAATTAATATAGATTAAGAAGTTCACATTAAAGTAACAAAAAAGTGCCCCATGGGCGTTGCAAGCGGCAAAATGAAATTATATTAAGAGAGATAGTCTGGTAGTCTGTCAACTCCCAATACTCAATTTTGCACTTTTGTTTAATAAAAGTCAATCCATAAGAAAAAAAAAATTAGAGAGAGATTGCAGCAAATAATAATAATAATAACAATAATAAAGGTTCACATTAAAGTAACTAAGAAGTGCCCCATGGGTGTTGCAAGCGGCAAAATGAAATCTATATATGTGTGTGTGTGTGTGTGTGTGTGTGTGTGTTAATAGGCAAAGCTAATAGAAAATTCAATTAAATTTCAAATCGAAATTTAATTAGAGTCTAATTTTGCGTGACGTGTTCTATCTAATCCAAATTTTTAAATTTTTGTGCCAAGTGAGTTAATTCAGTGTAAAAATTGAATTTCAATTAGAGTTTAATTTATTTGCTGTTGGGAATATTACACAAAGTAATAACGGAAGAAGAAGATTAAAAGAAAAGACAAAAAAAAAAAAAAAAAAAAGTAAATAACTTGAAAGAACTATATCGTTTTCCTTAGACAATATTTGCCCCCCACACTTTTGTTGCTAAAGGGTTATCGCAAATTTGTCTCCAGGATACAACCAAGATGTTGGGTTCTACAGATAGCAATTCTGGAGAATGACCACAGGATTTCTTGTGTTTCTCTCCAACTTTTGATTTTGTGAAAATTAGTTTTTCAAGAGAACATAAGCCTCTATTTATACCTATAGGATTATGTTTCATGAAAAGGCACATATGGAGAGTTAGTTATTTCATGAAATCTCGTTATGTTTCATGAAAATGCACGTATGGAGAGTTAGTTACTTTTTCATAAAACGGTTAACAAAGATTGAAACCTTGTTATGTTTCATGAAAAGGCACGTGTAGAGAGTTAGTTACTTTTTCATAAAGCGGTTAACAAAGATTGAAACCTCTTCAATCTTTCTTAATAGTCACCAGAAAATTCTAGAAAATTCCAAAAAATTTAGATTTAAAATTTTCACTTAGAAAATTCCAAAACTTGAATTTTCACTTTATGAAACCATATTCTCCAAATTCAACCATCATTATTACAACCTATATACAACAATCCCCCACTAGGTTGTAATAATATATTACTCACTTGATTAATATCCTATCATGCATAATGGAAGGTGTCTTTCAACTTAAACCTCCCTTTAGTGTAATTGCTCAAGAAATCAACAGAGTTAATGGTGGCTTGATGCTTAAACCGAAACTCTTATGTGTTGAAATCGGAAACAACACACACATGAGAACATCCGCAACACATTTAGAAATCCACTGTTGTTAGCACTATTATGGTCTTGTGCTCTTCTCGATTTAGTGAACATGTACAAGAGAAAACCCTTTTACTCTTGCTAGAAGCGGCACCACTCCTATGTTCACAAAGGTGAAGTTCCTTCTTATGTCCCTGTTACACAGACATTTATTCTTTATGAACTTCATTAAGAGTGTAAAACCCATCCTCAATTACATCGTAACAGTCTGCACTAATCCATCCTGAATGAGATACAAAATTAGTGCTCTTACTAACCACGTATCAATAGTTTGTTGTTACCCTTTAAACCTCTTTAGATTAAATCAATTCGAGGTTGGGTTCCCTCTATCATGTATACTATACCCATTGTGGTTTCACAATTATAGTACAAGGAATGGCTTACTATGGTCGTGGCCACGACACTTTATCAAAACCTTAGCCAATTGGTTTCCTTGTCCGTTACCATTGTAATCAATGCTCTCAATTTAATTCTATAGTAGAGTAAGAAATACACCTTATTTTTTTAATGCTTACACATAGCACCCCCACATGTAGTGATTATCTAATTAGACATAGATATTATCACTTACATCAATAATAGAATTAAACTTGAATATTCTATATTATAGATATTCATCACAATTATGTACTTTCTAGTGATCAATCTCAAGTTTTAGAAATTAAAAAGTCTACATACTGTGAAGGCAATGTCTAGTTTAGTTCCATACATGATACGCAACAAGTAATTAATTCACTAGCAAACTCGAGCTATGCATCCGCCTTTCCAGTAATCTTAATATTGGAATCAAAGTATCTTTACCTCTTTAAAGATATTAAAATCTAAGAAGCAAGTTCTCAACACAATGAGATAACACAATTTCCACACAAAAAAAAAAAAAAAAAAAAAAAAAAAAAGAAATTACTAATCTCAACACAATGAGATTACTCAAATCTCAACAAAATGAGATAACATAAATCTCAAAATGAGATTAATATAGTGCACATCTCCACTAATTAATTCACTAGCAAACTCGAGCTATGCATCCGCCTTTCTAGTAATCTTAATATTGGAATCAAAGTATCTTTGCCTCTTTAAAGATATTAAAATCTAAAAAGCAAGTTCTCAACACAATGAGATAACACAATTTCCACACAAAAAAAAAAAAAAAAAAAAAAAAAAAAGAGAAATTACTAATCTCAACACAATGAGATTACTCAAATCTCAACAAAACGAGATAACATAAATCTCAAAATGAGATTAATATAGTGCACATCTCCACTATATATATATATATATATATATATATTTTTTTTTTACTTGATTCTCATTCATAAAAGACTTTCATTTAATTAATTAAGGAAGTACAAACCCACAGGTCTTTCAAGCAAACTTCCTTACCAAAATCACTTTTAAGAAAGTCACCTCACATCTATATGATGCATACTCAAATTATATGTGGAGACACAATCCAATATTACATTATTGATCCTTGAATGTTCAATTAATGAATTCACTTGTACTCTCTTTATTTCACAAAGAGGTACTTTCAAAAAAGGATCACAATATGTGCTTGTTTAAAATCAAGACATCTACCACGCATGGCAGAATTTAATCACGATGAATTTAACATCCCTCGATGTCAATTCTCAATACCTTTATCAAGCACATCTTTAATGCACATCTTTAATGCACATTAGCATTCTTATGAGTCCATGACTCGTTTAAGGGTTATACCCCCACACTTTCTTGGATATCAAAATTCCACAATTTGAGTTTCTAAACCCCACAATTTAGGTTCTCAACAATTCCAAAATTCACATATACACACACACACACACTATAATTACATATATCAAAATGTAATAATAGAATATAGTGAACTTTAAAATTATATGAATGGTTTTAAAGATATCAAACTAATAGCACAAATAGTTACTAGTGTAAAGATATCAAAATCTATCTTTTCCCTTTGTTTCAAACATTTTATTATTAACCTTAGACCAAAAGATTTTATACCTTATTTAAATACCCACTTACAACCAATTGGTTTTAAAACTAGAGGTAGATCCATTAAGACCCAATTATTGTTAAATAATATCAAGTCTATCTCATCATTAATAGCTTTTACAATAGAAAGCTACATCTTTTTAGAAGCACAAAACTTTCTAAAACTTTAGGATCACTTCCCTCTAAGAATACCATGGATATTTAATTAGGACTACACTTTTATTACCTTTAACAAGGTAAACAAGAGCTTCACATGAAATAAAATTTGGATTAAAATCCTTTTTTTTTTATTTCTCAAACTTTGACTCCACCTTTGTTCACTTAGTGAACCACATTTAAGTTTTTAATATCACTTATTGTGATATTTAACATTAGAGTCAATTATTCGTGTTTAAATAGGTATTGGGGTATCCTTGAAATCATCTTTGAATTTAAACTCAATAAATTCAATATCCTTTGATTTCACTCTTATATTAGACGTTAAGTCTAATAAACTACATACCCTCGAATTTACTCAAAATCTACGTACACACTTTATATAGCTCTTTGACTAATTAGTCCTTTTGGTCTATCATTTACAAAAGGTTAAACACTCCCACAGTTTAAAATGATAAACATTTGGTTACTTTTTCATTTCATAACATATATGAAATACTTTTGAGATGAAACTCTATTATGAACATAGCATACACTAAGCAAAACTTCTTTATTAATAATACTTAGTTTGTACATGCCATCAGTAGCATATCATTTTCCTACAAATATCCCATTCTTGGACAAGATTAACTTGTCCAATTCAAGTACAGCTTTTACACCACTCTTACATAACAAATTGGCAGACACAAGATTCTTCTTGATATCGGGTACATGAAAAACATTGGTTAAGATTATCATCTTGTCGGAACTCATCTTCACTTCAACGGTGCCCTTGCCAAGAACCTTTGCTTTATTATGGTTGCCTATTAGCACTTGTTGTTCTATGGAAGACTCATCATAAGTCTTGTATTGCTCCTTGTTGTTGCACACATGCACCGTTGCACCCGAATCGAACCACCAATCAAAAGGATTTGCAATCGTAGCCATATGAACTTCAGTGATCATATCAATATGTATGTCACTTACCATAGCAACAATGTCCTCAATGACATTCGTTTCAATGGCATTGCCTTCTTCATCATTTTTCTTGTTCTTTAAGAGTTTACATTCGCGAATGTAATGGCCTTTCTTTCCACAATGGAAACATGCTCGATTCTTCTTGTCCTTGTTGGGATTCTTGAAGTTGTTCTTATTGAAACCACTCCCACTTTTGTTCACTTTCAAGTGCTTATTGGTCTTACTCGAACTCCCACTTTGAACATTGCTCACATTGTTCACATTCACTTTAGAATCGGTGTTAGTCACATCTCTAACCCGACTTTCCTCTTCAATTCGAAGATATTGTCCGAATTGTTCTAAAGTGAGATCTTCCGACATATGCAGAAGCTTCTTCCTAAAATTATTCCAATTTGGTGGGAGTTTCGCAATGATTGCACCCACTTGGAATGATTCAGGAATATTGATTGACAAATCACGGAGTTTATTGACCAAAATCTATAACTCATGCACTTGATCTAAAACTGAGACATTATCAAGCATTTTATAATCAAAATACTTTTGAATAATAAACTTATTCATACCTATTTTCTCAGTTTTGTACTTTGCCTCTAAAGCATTCCAAATCTCCTTCGGTGATTTCATTGATGTGTAGAGATCATAAAAACGATCCGAAAGAGTATTGAGAATGTGCCCTCTGCATATCAATTCATCTTCCTTCCGTTTCTTTCTTTGTGCCTTAATCTCATCAGTATCTTCATCACTCGCAGGAGGAAAAGGCATCAAATTTGGGTCCAAGACATAGAAAAGTTTTAGTGCAGTAAGTAGGAATTTCATCTTATCTTTCCATCGAGAGAAATTGGTTCCATCAAAGCAATCCAATTTCACCAACTCATGATTCAACATCTTTAATGCTGAAATATCACTTACTCCTTCCATCGTAGGAAATATTGTCTAAGATTGTTGGGAATATTACACAAAGTAATAATGGAAGAAGAAGATTAAAAGAAAAGACAAAAAAAAAAAAAAAAAAAGTAAATAACTTGGAGGTATTATATCGTTTTTCTTAGACAATATTTGCCCCCCATACTTTTGTTGCTAAAGGGTTATCGCAAATTTGTCTCCAGGATACAACCAAGATGTTGGTTTCTACAGATAGCAATTCTGGAGAATAACTACAGGATTTCTTGTGTTTCTCTCCAACTTTTGATTTTGTGAAAATTAGTTTTTTCAAGAGAACATAAGCCTCTATTTATACCCATAGGATTATGTTTCATGAAAAGGCATATATGGAGAGTTAGTTATTTCATGAAATCTCGTTATATTTCATAAAAAGGCACGTATGGAGAGTTAGTTACTTTTTTCATAAAACGGTTAACAAAGATTGAAATCTTGTTATGTTTCATGAAAAGGCACATATGGAGAGTTAGTTACTTTTTCATAAAGCGGTTAACAAAGATTGAAACCTCTTCAATCTTTCTTAATAGTCATCAGAAAATTCTAGAAAATTCCAGAAAATTCAGATTTAAAATTTTCACTTAGAAAATTCCAAAACTTGAATTTTCACTTTTTGAAACCATATTCTCCAAACTCAACCATCATTATTACAACCTATCCTTGTATATACCTATATATACAATATTTGCGCCATGTGTTCCATCTAATCTTTTTTTGATTTTTGTACCAAATGAATTAATTTAATGTAAAAAGTGAGAAATTAAATATAAATAAACCATAAAAAAACATAATCATATATAATGGGAAATTTAATTATGGAATAAAATTTAAAATTCAATTAAAAAATATGATAAGCCAAGATTTTAATAGAAAATTTAAATATAAAATATAATTTGAATTTAATTTATATATATATATATATATATTTAAACAATAACGTGTAATGTACGGTTTTAAAAAAAAAAAAAAAAAAAAGCTACTACCATGTATAATTTGAACTTCTTCTAAAAAAATGTATAATTTGAACTGTATAATAATTGTACTCTTGTATATGCACGAAGTTGCACACTAGTTATATTAAGAGAGATAGCCTATATCAAAAAAGAGAGAGAGAGAGAGAGAGAGAGATAGCCGGGTAGTATATCAACTCCCAAGGCTCAATTCTACACTTTTGTTTAATAAAAGTCAATATATAAAAAATTTAAAAATAAAAAATAATTAAGAGAGATTGTAGCAAATAATAATAATAATAATAATAACAATAATAAGGGCACATTTAAGAATCCTTAGAGCATTTACATCAAATGTGCTAAAAATTTAGCTTTTAACACCTCAAAAGCTATTTTATCTATTTTACCTCTCCACTTTACTACATACTCTACATCAAATCTTCTATTTTTACATACAATCCATTAAAATAATATAAACAATCCAACATATTAAATTATTAATTTCTCTATAACCTTTTTGTCTCTCACTTCTCTCTCTTCCTCTCCAACCCATGAAAATAAATGAATTAAATAATAGTAGCGCAACATGCTACAATGGTTGACTTTTAAAGTATTCTCATCAAAGGTTTCAAATGGTTTCAAATGCTAAATATGCAATTTTTTAACATCTGATTCTAAAAAAGCACACTACTACATTAAGGGTGCTATACTTAAAAGTTTTAACATCTTAGCTACAATAGAATGTCATCTTCGACATCCTACTGTAGCTGGAAAAAAAAATTATTATCACTTCAATTAAAATAAGAATTTCTCTCTCATACTCTTTCTCTTTCCTTCAATTAAAATAATAATAAAAAAGAATATTTAAATGAAGTAATAAAAAAAAATAAAAGTTTTGATGTTGGATGTATTATAAAGTGATGTGTTAAATGTTATAAAGTGACATTTTTAGTTGCTAAATGCTAAAAATTTTAAAACTCTTGATGGAATGCTCTTAGTAGTTGATCATGGTAGCATGTTGCTAAATTTTTTTAGTTTTAGCACCTTTGATATAGCATGTATTTTGGTGTTTAAAGTGCTAAAAATAGCTTTTTAGTGGTTTTACAACCACCACTATGAATACTCTAATTTTATAAGTTAAGGATTGATAAACTCTCAATTAAGAGAGAGAACTTATTGATCCATGCTTATAAATTTTTGGAGTTTTTTTTTTCTTATTTGCTGCATACTTCTTCATTTTTTAACTTATGAGAAAGGCTGATAAAGATTTAGTCTATGGAAATTGTCATGTAAAAAATAAATGTGTTTTCATCTTAAAAATAAAAATATTGTTAACATCATTTTTTTTTTTCCAATATGGGACTAGTAAGACTTCAGATAATTCGATTATTAGGATAATGAAAATTTGTATCTTGGATGTCCTTATTGAAAACATTAGAATATGTCAGTTGAGTTACAAGGCTCTTGACTTGTTGAAAGTCATATATTGGAAAAATAAAATGAACTTTATATTTCTTTCTCTATGAATACACTTGTCCAAAGTCCCAATAAAGGAGGCTGTTATGCTTGTTGTCTTTAAAGAAGAAACATTCATTGTCGTCTTCATCTTCTATTTGTTTTAAAATTCTCTCGCAAGCTCTTCTTCTTCAACAGTCCAATTGCCACCTATGTCTTCTCTCACAAAGCTCAACTTCGACGTGATTCATGCAATCATGTTGAGGCTGAATTGACGTTTTTGTACTTAAAAGATCATATTGGAGCATGAATTCTAGCCCAAACCTTCTTAATCTACACGCGCAAGCACCGAGAAAGAGAGATATAAAAAAAAGAAATATTGAACTAAAAAATCACAATTCATGTATTGTTCTATTGTCTATTGAACTTCACGAAAAAGTGTTTTAATCAAGTTTCGCTATATTGAGCCTAATGTGAGTGCTCTAAGTGGTGAAGGATTTCATTGTAGAACGTAAAGTTATCTTCACTATCAGGCAAGAAGAAAACAACATCAACCCCAAATGACATCATGGTAGTTTTTGTGAGGATCACGATTTAAGGAGCTAGTGACAAACATATATCCAATGAACTTGACTAAGTCTTTAGAGGAGAAAATGCAAATACCAAAGTTGTAATAATGCTCAATTTTGGTATCAACAGTTTAGGAACATGCATTTTTCCTGACAAATATTTCTAATCGAAAATTAAATGCTCCATTAAATTTGATGGAAATCTTAGTGTGCAAATTCTTTATTACCCATAGTTAAGTAGGAAAGTAGCTAAATTTTTTAGTTTTGGGTGACAACTACATTGTAGGTTTTTTTTTTTTTTTTTTTTTTTTTGAGAATCCTACATCATAGGTAGGGAAACTACAATTTTCACTTTTTGTGTAATTTTTTTTAATTAATTTAATGCAAAAATATAAAACTTACCCTCTAAGCTTGAGCAAAATTCATTTTAATCCTCTAAGTTTACTTTCATTCAATTAAGTCTTTTAAGTTGCAAATTTGCTCAGCTAATACTTTCCATCCACTTCTATTAACTAGTTATAACCGTTATCTGTCCAAATTTGATTTTTTTTTTTTTTGAATATTTGTTTTTTTAATTAAAAAATGATATTTTGAAAAAAAAAAACACAAACACAAACACAAACAAACAAACCAGATTGCCTAGATTAGAGTGAACGAAGCAACACTATTGGCAACACAACCCAATTAGCAACACAATCACTTTTGCCCTCACTTCCTCCTCTAGAGAAAAGTATTTTATATCAAATTTTACGAGGTCATCCATATCAAAACCTAATAAATGAAAGACATGTGGGAAAATAACTACCCACTTATGCATGTCTTTCAATTGTTGATGGGTCAATGATTTTTTACTAACATATCTCACACTTATTAGATTTTGATACCGCTGACATGATATCATTTGATACCAAAGTCCAAATATCTTATCAAGTACCTAACTTTAGTAATTTGTCTAGAAATTCAGGCCATGACTGTGAGAAGGCAAATTCACATGTAGCAAAACTAAAATCCAACATCACTGTAGGAAATTAGATTTGATCGGCTCCAATGAGAGACACCAATGCTTCCATGCAAATTACTAAAGTCATTGACTCGCAATGCATTCCAAGTGGGAACTTAGCAAAGGATCAAACCACCTCTCTTTTGGCCTCATCATTGTTAAAAATTAAAACTATAAAAGCACCCTCTCCTGGCAACGATGAGACCATACTTTACCCAACACTCCAACCATGACAATCAACATGATCGACTTCATCACCCATCGATGCCACAACCATTGCACACTTTGATTAACCATATTTTCTTTTCTTTTCTTTTCTTTTCAAAAAAATAAATTTTACTATTTTTTTTGAATTTTTAATTAAATTGTTTTTTAGAAAATTCAAAATTAAATACTTTACGACAAGTAGTTAACATAAATGGATGGAAGACCTTGATTGAATAAGTCAGAAACTTAGAGAACTTAATTAAAAGAAAGTAAATTTAGAGGACTGAATTGTAGTTTACTTAAATTTAAAGGGTGGGTTTTGTATTTTGCATTTCCTTAATTTAATTATAAGAACTTACAAATAGTATTTAAGGCCCAAAATTATTGAGCTAATGTAGACTCGTTTCCTGCCCGTCAAGTCTAATGAAAGGCTTCAATGATTTTCAACTTAACTAGTCTTAGGCTAACATTTTAATTAGTTTGTGGGCTATGCGTCTCACCACGACATACACTTCTAGGCCCGAACTCAAGCTTCCACTCTACCCAAAATTAATTAGTTCAGCATTTTTGCATTCTTTGTGATCTTCTTAATTCGCCAAAAAAATCATGGACCTTCCTTAGGTGAAATGTCACTTTTTGAATTCTAATTTTTTTTTTTTATATAGGATTTTGAATTCTAATTGATTAGTCATTTAGGGTCCGTTTGGATACCGCTAAAAACTGAAAACTGAAAACACTGTAGCAAAATAATATTTAAATGTGTGAATAGTACCGTGTGACCCATTTTTAATGAAAAAGTTGCTGAAAAGTGAAAATTGTGGGTCCGTGAACAATAAAAGTTGTGGAAAAGTCAAAAGTTGTGGCTACTGTTCAATGAACAGTAGCCGCAACAGTGATGCTACAGTATCATTCCGCTGGAAACGCGTGAAAAAAAAAAAAAAAAAAAAAAAAAAAAAAAGGCTGAAACGTGAGTGAAACGCAAAACGTGTTCAGCCCAATCCAAACGGAGACTTAGTGTTTTTTTTTTTTTTTATTGGTTTTACTATATGTTTATGGAGTTAAAAGAATTGGTTATAGAAGTTTCAAGGAGAACACAGAGAATGTTTGTATTGAGAAAAATATGTGAGAAAATGTCCATTTATTCTTTACTTTTTTTTTTAATATTTATTCTTCTTATAATTTCATTCATCCAATTTTTCTATCCTCTCAAAGGATATCATAGAACACGCCCTGTAATAACTAGCCGTGTCCAAGTATTCCACTTCTGTGACTTTGTAGCTTACACATTTTAGTAATTGGTTTACATAATCAACCACTACCCCCGTTTCCTATTGACTTGCTCGTGAGCTATATCATCTTTAACAAAATGGTGACCGTTATTCCGTGCAGGTTCTAAAGAGGAGCCTTTGAGATAACAATTACCAAGTTTGAGATCTGTGAGGGAAGTGATATTGAACACCAATTGAGGAATTGAAGAGTTGAAGTCATTATCAGAGATATCAAGTTTTGAAAGTGATGAAAAGTTGACTGAGGGAAAACTTTGAGGGAGATAGTGAAGTAGACAAAAGGACAAGCGCAACTCCAACAGAGAAGGGAGCAGACTAATAGTTTGCAGCCAATTAGTTTTTTCTTTGGAAAGGTTCACGCCATTCAAACTGAGGTATTTTAGGGAAGAGAAACCAGAGAGCCAATTTAAGTTTGAAATTGGTGGTGTTAGTGGATATGCAAACGTAGAGAGATCAAGATAAAGCAAGTTAGAAAGATTCCAAAGATGAGAAAGGATCATTCAAGCAAGGATGCATAGGAGAGATTAAGGTAACTCGACTTATTTAGAGAACCAATGAAATTTGGGATGGGAATTCCTTGAAATTTATTGTTGCTTAGGTCCAAGTAATTTAGATATTTTAATTCTAGCAAAGAAGGAGATAAAACACCTGTTGATGGATCACCAGACATTAGATCACAGAAAATGGCCTTTTGAGGTCGAGTTTTATGATGTTACCTGTTTGATTGCTAAAGCCCACTCCCCACCACTTGCAGCAATCTTCGCCAACCCAGGAAGAAAGACTTCTTGAAGGATCTTCAAGTCCTTCTTCAAACTTGCCTTTTTTAATCTTCAAACCCACCATATTCTACATAATTATCGACTTGTCTTTTCTAATCTTATATGTTCGCATTGTTGTAATAATGATGGTTCTTGTTTTCTTTGATAGCATATGATCCATGACAATATGACTTGAAGTTTTGTAGATACTGTCATTTTTTGTTGAAAATGATTTTGATTTGGTTCAAATAACTTGATTTGTTGATAAAGATGATGTATTATTTTAGCTTGAATCTGCAAAAATTATGTGACAGTTTTGGTGGCTCCTTAGTCCTTCATCATAGTGGTTTTGTACACTTGTCCTTCGAAATGCTTCTTGGATTTTTCCCTTTTTTTTGTTTTTCCTTTTCTACAATGTGGTCTAGTATTATTTTACGCATTCGTTAGATCTCTTGGCACTTGCAGGGTAAACAATAATCAGTTTGATGTTTTAGCACATTGACTGTAGAATTACCTTCTTTAAATGAAGGCAAATCATCTTTTGACTTTGAAGAGTGAATGTCTACATGCAAATGGTGACATTCTAAGGGAAAGAAGATAAAATTGCGGTGCTGGAGGGGAAGGAAGCTGTAATATAGTAATAATGTCTGATAGCATAAATTTTATTGTATGTCTATTGGGCTGTGAATTTTTGTAACTTTTCAGTAGTGTGGTAGAAGCCAAAGGAGATGATTATAAACAGCCATTTCTATGGCCTTCATTGTACACCAAGGTTGTTGGGTTAGGAATGTTGGGTGTCTTTTAAAAGAAAGGTTAGGACCACACCGTTTCACACAATTTTGGCCACAACTTGCCACATGGTGAGTTGTGAGTGGTAGATATGTGGTCTCACATACCACTCACAACTTGCCACGTGGTGGCGAGTTGTGGCCAAAGTTGTGTGAAATGGTGTGGTCCTAGCATTGCTTGTCTTTTAAACATTCAAAAGTATGTTTGGTTTGGTGGAAAAGTGAGAGTAAAGAAAATGGTAAAGAAAGAATGGAAGATGGATTGATTAAAAAAGTGGAAAGAAGTTAAAAAGGAGAGAGAATTAATTTTCTATCTAGGCCCACCATTTTTAATTTTCCCAAAATATGAGAAAAATATGTGAGAAAATGTTTATATATTCTTTACATTTTTTGTTGATTCTTTTTTATATTTTCTTTCATCCCACCTTTCTATACTATCAAGGAATGTATAAATCAACAGCGGGTTAGTGGCGGAGCATCATGAGGACCAAGGGGCCTCACTTCCCCTCCCCCCCCCCCCCCCCCCCCCCCCACACAACCCCCAAATTTTTGAAAAAAATTAAATTATTTTTTTGGAATTATCTTAAATAATTTGAAATTTTTTAAAAGAACCTTATCATTTTGGCCCCCCATACCCGATAATATATATATTTGAGAAAGTCTGAAAATAAACATAAATTTGATTTAAATAGAATACAATCCATAAATATGTATGTATAAAAATTACAATAATTAAACATTCAGCACCTTTAAAATGAACACATAGGTATTTTAACAATTACCTCAACAAATAAAAGGGAAAAAAATTATAATTTTCATCTCAACACCTTAGAAAGACTCCACTCGAGGCTTAACATATTAAGATATCACTTAACCCAAAAGTAAAGCCTAAATATTAAGTACAATACAATGACTAAGTACAACAAACACACACACACACACACACACACATATATATAAACTAGTTTAAAAAAAATCCCAGTCTCAGTGTCTTTCTGCTTGAATCTTCCTTTGCAGATGAGCCATATTCAATGTAATGACTACTAAAAGCCTATCTTTCATTTTATTAGCAAGGAGAAGTAAGTATGTCTCCAAGACTTCTTTATCAACAAGCTGCCACAAACAACCCAAAATCCCACAATGAAACCAAGCGCAATACTTAGGTGAAACCATAAATTTTCAAATTGATCTTCACCGTTGTTATGTACATGTACAAGTACATCTTCTTGATCTTTATGTTTTGCATTCCTGTCACTTGGCATTGAGAAACTTGTTGGCAATGGAGGAGGCCCATAAAGTTGTGGGTTACCTTCATAAATAGATGGATTGAAGGTTTGAAATTGGTTGGATGATGGAATTTGTCCACACAAGTTGTTATTTGACAAATTCAAATGGCTCAAAAAAGTCATAGATGACATGCTTGGAGGAATGTGACCTGAAAGATGGTTGCATGAGAGATCAAGAGTTTCTAATTGGTGCAAAGCTTCAATATTCTCTGGTATCTTTCCTGTCAACTGATTCCATGACAAATTCAAGGAATTCAGTAACGTCAAATTTGTTAGTTCTGCTGGAATCTCCCCTGAAAGACTATTTTTTGACAAATCCATGACATTAACATTTGAGATTTGATCATAATATTCATATTGTCTTCCTTTAACAACCAAATTCATATGCACTGTGGCATATACAAAATTCCTGTCATTGAAATGCTTGTAACCAGCCAAACTTCCAAAACATGATGGAATAGATCCTGAGAAATTATTTTGGGCAAGGTCCAAGACATGGATATAAGTGATACCGCACAATTGTTTAGGAATTTTTCCAAAGAGCATATTTCCTCTTAAGCTTAATATTTTTATTGACGAAAGTCTTTCTCCAATCCATTTTGGTATGGTCCCACACAATCTATTCTCACCAAGATCAAGTGTTAATAGTGATTTGCTTGAAACAAATTTCAGGCATAAAGAGAGGTTCCCAGAAAAATTGTTGTTACTCAATTGCAACCACAGAAGAGAAGGTAGTGAGCACATTGAGCTTGGAATGCCACCAGATAGATTATTCTTGCACAGATCTATGAAGACCAGACTTTGCATACTGTTCCAATGGTTGTGGATATTTCCAGATAAATAGTTGCCAGATAGATCTAAAGCTATCAAGCGCGACATTTCTCGGCTGATTCTTATTGGTATTGGTCCAGAAAGTAAATTGCTCCTCAAAGAGAGCCTTGTCACATTAGGCCATAGTGGTAGTGGACCCTCTAAATAATTGAAATCTAGATGTACCGACTTTAGGGAAGAGAAGTTTAATGACTTAGGGAGGTTTCCCATTAATTTGTTATGAGAAAGATCTAAACCCACAAGCTGTGAAGAATAGTTCCACAACCAATTCGGTATTGTATCTGAAATTGCAGCATTTACTAAATAGATCTGTGTGAGTTCCTTTTGTGTTCTAAGCCATACAGGGAATGTAGGGTTCAATTGACAGTTTGAAATGTAGACAAAATGTAGACTAAAAGGAGGAATCCAGTCACGTGTCACATTGAAAACTAAAAGGTTCCTGGATGATGATGACAAGGAAAACTCATACAATTTTGTGAGATATAGGAAGTGAGTTTCAGTCATCATACCTTGCCAATAATTCCCGGAGAGATGCAACTCTCTCAACTCAGAAAGTTGTCCAATTGATTCTGAGATTGTTCCATTCATCTTATTGTCACTGAGGTCCAGTATCTTCAAACGGGACAAATTTTGTATAGATGATGGAATTGAACCGGAGAATGCATTGCTGTACAGTTGAAGCTCTCTCAAACGTTTTAAATTCCCCAAAGAATGAAGGTTATTCCCAATGAGTTTGTTCTGGCTCAAATTTAACTCCTCTAGGCTATTGTTACTGCTTTCCGATAAGGCCTGGAAAAACTTTGTTATCTCGCCACTTAAATTATTCTCTGATAAATCCAAAGTCCGCAATTTGCACAGGTTACCCTTTGCAATCCTAGGGATGGAGCCTGTGAGATTACAATAGCTAAGTTGGAGATTTGTGAGGGAAGTGAAATTGAACACCCATTGAGGAATTGAAGAAGAGTTGAAGTCATTATGAGAGAGAGCAAGTACTGAAAGTGATGTAAAGTTGACAAAGGAAAAACTTTGAGGGAGATAATTAAGTTGACAATGGGACAATTGCAACTCCAATAGAGAAGGGAGCAGATTAACAGTTTGAAGCCAATCAGTTGTTGCTTCGGAAAGGTCCACGTAATTCAAACTGAGGTATTTTAGGAAAGAGAGACCGGAGAGCCACTTTATATTTGAACTAGTTAGGTAATTCCTAGAGAGATCAAGGTAAAGCAAGTTAGAAAGATTCCCAATTTGAGGAGGGATCGTTCCACCAAAGTTTGCAGAGGATAGATTAAGGTAAGTCAACTTATTGAGAGAACCAATGAAATTTGGGATGGGAATTTCTTGGAAATCGTTGTAGCTTAGATCCAGGTAATTTAGAAATTTTAATTCAAGCAAAGAAGGAGATAAAACACCACCCAAAGGCAAGTGCTTCCTACATTCTGTTGATGTAATATCAGAATATGGGTCACAGAAAAATGTCTTATTGAGATCGAGTTTTATGATGTTACCTGTTCGATTGCTACAGCCTACTCCCAACCAGTTGCAGCAATCTTCGCCAACCCAGGAAGAAAGTCTTCTTGAAGGATCATAAAGTCCTTCTTTAAATTTAAGAAGGGCTTCCCTTTCCATGTCAATGCAACCCACAGTGGAGTTGCCAGCACTAGAATTGGACCATATAGCTTCAAGTGAAATAAACTCAGTTTGCAAAAGAAGGAAAATAAGAGCAAGTAGAAAGGTGGTTTTCATGTTAGCCATCGTTGCTTTGCAGTTTAAAAGGTTGAAGGTTTAAATGCTATTTATAATGATCATGGTTCATTTCAGAATGTTTTCCCCAATGCTTATGTTTAGAAGCATTTTTTAATTTTTCCTTTTTGCAGTTGCTTGGAAATGGGGGTTTTTCATAATAGTGATTTGTGGGTTAGTCTTGGTAATTGAGTTGCCATTAGATGAAAAGGTAAAAAAGTAAATTGGAAAGTTGGTATGGTGGTAATAATTTTAATTTTTTACTTCATAAATAAAAATGGTTTAGGGTTTTGAGAGGAGTTGTGGTACTTTCACAACACTTTCAATAAATATATAAACAATGTAACACTTTCACCAAGGTTATATATATATATATATATATATATTTTTTTTTTTTTTAAATTCACCAAAAAGATTATACTTTTTCAAAAAATTAAAGTTAGTGAATTTTATGCGTGTAACAGTAGTCAGTATTAATAAAATAACATTTATTTATTTATTTGTTGATCTTGGAGCCTTTATTTAATTTGTCGGCAATGGAGACACGAAAAATCACAACTTCTAAATTACGTTGACAGTTGTTAGTAAAGGGAGTTTTTTTTATAAAAAAATAATATATAAAAAAAATACTATAGTGAGGATAAAAGAACCAAGTAGGAATATTGGGCCGTGGATCATGCCCGAGAATATAAGGGAGTCTGAGGATGGTCAAATAGTAAAATAAGTATGTGGGCTAATGGGTCGAGGACAAAGTCGGATAATAACAGACAAGTGGTGTCTCCTGAGAATCCAAACTTCCTCGGGAGGTGTTGTGGAAGGTTGGAACCTGACCACCTAGAGAACACTGTGCAAGGAGCAACCATACTTCTGAGGATAAACTTCAAAAAAAAAAAATGAGTAAAAAATAAACTGAGAAATATCTTAGAAGAAGGCTACTACCACTATATTAAATGTTCTGCACCTAACTAACTGGCCGCATTTATGTGAAAAAGACGCCTAATAGTGATGTTTAGTCTTACAGCTACATATAAAGTTTCTAGAAAGCTTCTGATGAGACAAGCATCCAGGAGATCACCTACGTAATCAACAAGTGAAAGGCTGGAATCAAAAGGAAGAATACTATATAAGAGCACGGACTCTATGAAAAATATGCATGTAATCTCTAAGAAAATAAAAGAACATATTGTACTTAGATAAGCTTGAGTGAATATAAGAACACTTCATTCTCAAACTTAACCGAAGAGCTTTATTCTTCTTAAATTGTGTTTTCTTATCTTCTTGACACGAATCCAATCTACTGAGGCTCATACTTAATTTACTAAGTCTCCGTTTGGATTGGGCTGAACACGTTTTGCGTTTCACGTTTCAGCCTTTTTTTTTTTTTTTTTTTTTTTTCACACGCGTTTTCAGCTTTCCCACCACTTTTTTACTGTAGCATCACTGTTGCGGCTACTGTTCATTGAACAGTAGCTGCAACTTTTGACTTTTTCCAGCACTTTTTACTGTTCACGGACCCACAATTTTTACTTTTCAGCAACTTTTTCATTAAAAATGAGTCCCACGGTACTATTCACACATTTAAATATTATTTTACTACAGTGTTTTCAGTTTTCAGTTTTCAGCGGTATCCAAACGGACCCTAAGTCTAATACTTCTACAATTCACTCTCTAACAAATATATTGTTTTGGACTTGTTGGAGCATCATCCATTGTTGGTAAGATGATGGTCTAACTCCCTGTGTCCTTACAACTATAAACACAAATTATTTTATAAACTATTAATATAATAAATAATAATTGGTAATATAAATAAGTTTTTTATTTTTACTTAGAAACACGTAAGACTTGGTCAAGCCGAAATTGTAAAAAGTAGGGAGTCACATTAGAAAATCCTATCAGTGGACGGCAATAATTCTAAAGCTAACTTAAAACTTGGTCCTTCCTTTAAGGCTATATTAAAGCGTGGCTGCTCTCACCGTAGAAAAATTGGGTCCAAAGACTGCAAACTAGCTTTAATCGGTGGACGACAATAATTCTAATTAAAGCAAGCTAAATTGATCTACCCTTCAAGGCTAATGAAGTTTACCAGGGGCGGATCAGGACTCAAATTTAAAGGGGACGAAGTTCTTTGTTCAAAGATTTTTAAAAATTCGAATACCATTACTAGAGGTTGACAACGTTGCCTTATTAGCATTAATTTATTAATTATTATTTGTATTTGTATTTTTTCTTTTGCAAAAAAATCAATAATAGGATTTTATAATCAAGAGGTTTGTAAGTCAATTGGTACATCATAATATTTTCAAGGTCAAACTAATGTGTAGATGGAGCAATCAATATGTGGCATAGGAGTTGTATTTATGCTATGAGAGTGGAGTCATTTGAGAGGAGTATAGAGCTCTCAAGTGAGAGTGAGAAATTGGGTAAAGGTTATTGGGTTTTTGTGAATTTTTTTAATTGATTTGCTGTTATTATTTTTGCTTAGACCAGATTTATGATTTATCCCAAGATTCTTCTTATTATCCAGATATGTGCATTTTTTTTTTTTTTTTGGGTTATCTATTTGTTGGATTTCTTGGGTCAATTTGTAATTTTTTTGGGGAAGGGTGGCCAAGTATATAAATTTCCAAGCTAGAATTAAAATTCTTTTTGTTAATATACAAACTAGTATTTTTTTTTTTTCAAATGTTGGGGGGGGGGGGGGGGGGGGGGGGGGGGGGGGGGAGCCCATGGCCCCCCTCAGCCCTTGAATAATTCCGTCACTGGAATTTACTATCTTAGATTCCTCGTATTTTCCACTCACTTTTTTCTTCATTTTAGAGGCACTAAATTTTGTAGACTATAGGAAAATAACGACCCATCCCGCTTTCTTATCCTCTTTATTTTCTCACCAACCAAACAAGTGAATTTACTTTTCTCTGCCCCTTTTCTCTCCTATACATCTTTCCCTAAATCACATAATAAGAAAACACTATCTAATGAAGATATTCTGTGTTGTTATGTTACTCTTACTTACTTTGACATTGTTGGTCACTTATTATTTAACTATGAAAATTTATTTTTGTCACGTAAAAAATCTATACTTAGCTTTGTTGAGAATTTTACATTATTTTGCTAAATATATTTAATAGCATTGCTAGACTTTTAATCGCTTTACTGGACTCATTTATTTTCTCATCAAATTTTAGATGTCTTTTTTTTTTTTTTATTGAGAAAGTGGATGTATTTATTGAAAATATTAGGAGATGTCTGTTGAGCTACACCTACAAAACTGCTTGTTAGAAGTCCCAAATTGAAAAAATTAAAATGAATTACATATTTCTTCTCTATAAATACACTTGTCTTAAGTCCCAATAAAAGAGGATGTAATGCTCATCATCCTTAGAGAAGAAACATTTGTTGTCGTCTTCATCTTCTCTCTGTTTTCAAATTCTCACGCAAGCTCTTCTTCTCCAATAGTCCAACAGCCACCTATGTCTTCTCTCACAAGCCGGCCTTCGATGTGATTCTTGTGATCAAGTTGCTAAATTGACGTTTAAGTACTTAAATGGATCATATTGGAGCTTGAATTCTAGCCCAAACAATCTTAATTTGCGCGCGCGCGCGCGCGCACACACACACACATATATATATATATATAGAGAGAGAGAGAGATGCTGGGAAAAATACCAAAATATGAAATATTGAGCTACAATATCTCAATTCATCTATTGTGATATTGTTCATATACTTTTTGTCTAAAGGCTATTGAACTTGATAAAAAAAATAAATAAATAATAATAATGTTTTAAGTGAGTTTCACCATTTTGAGCTTAATGTGAGTGCTCTAAGTGGTGAAAGAATTCATTTTAGAAAGTAATGTCATCTTCTGTATCTGCCAATAATAAAACAACATCAACCCCAATGGCATCATGGTAGTTTTTGTAAGGATCATGATTTAATGAACTAGTGACAACCATATATCCAATGAACTTGAGTAGAGTCTTCAGAGGAGAAAACGCAAATACCAAAGTTTTAATAAGGGTCAATGTCGGCATCAGAAGTTTAAGAACATGCACTTTTCTTGACAAACATTTCTAATCTAAACTTAAATTTTCTATTAAATTTGACGAAAATCTTAGTGTATCACCATTAATCTTAATGGTAGTTTTGTAATTTTTCCAAATACTTGAATTTAGGATATCACCATTCACACACATTCACTTGAAGTTATTTTTTTAATTCAAATGATATGATTAATAAATAGAATTAGGGTTTATCACATGCACACAAATGAAATTCAACATGCAAATTGATTGATAACATATTAGATGATGTGATATGAATGTTGGCCACCATAGTCTAGAAGACTGGTTTCACCGAGCAAAGCGGGTGCCTAAGACTTTCTCATCTTGTAATATAGCCTTTGAGTTTAGATCAAGGGTTTGCAGATCAATGTTTATCAATGTAATTTTTTATTTCTAGATTGTAACTAGGAAACAAAGTTATGTACTTTATTTTAGATTGTATCTGGGACCAAAGCGATATAATTTCCTATGATCAATGTATATTCATTCTCAAATCAATAAAATGAGAAATTTTTCAATTTTGGTTTTCTTATTTATTTCAATAATTAAGTGGCGACTCTATTGTAAAAACCCTTAATCTAATATATATATATATATATATATATATAATAGTTGAACCTCCATTTTAAGAGACAATAACACAACTCCACCCATTCATGTGTGTGCGCACCCAGAACTAGCTTGTCGGGCTGACTCACTCTTGGGCTCACAATCTACTTGTAATGTGGGTTTTGGATTTCCTACTTTGGGTGATTCTAGCCTAGAGACCCAACAATATCTCTCAAACCTTTGTATTCCTTTCCTCTCACTCTTATGACTCTATTGTTCTCAGCTCTAAGCTTTCTTCAAAACCTTTCAACAACCTCTTTCCCTTCCTTAGTTTCTCATATTTATAGCCCAAAATTAGTAGAAGAACCATGATTACTCTTATGACTAGTGGTAGAGGAGGTCCAATATTGTTATTGCTAAGTGAGTGTTTAGTTGTGAGTGGGGTGTGGTGAGAGTGGCATTGGAACTGGTTCCCACCTCAGGGGGGTGATGTTCGGCAGCAGTACTTCTCAAGACGTCGCCGGGCATCCGAGATATGGCCTTCTCGAGTAGTCACACTTGTCGAAGACGAGATTTACCGGGCAACCTCTTGACCACGAATCAATGAGCATATATTTCAACGATCGGCCTAACGGGTTATGGGCCGAACATGATGTAATAAGGTTTGTGTCCATAACCCTGGTGAGCCTTAAGCCCAATTTCTGACAGGGGTATTAGGACCATGGGCCATACTGCAAAGCTTGGGTTCAAGGCCCAAATGGCCCTGAAGGTTCGGTGCCGTACAATGTGGATTTGGCCAAATTCCAAAACAGGTCAGGGGTGCGATCTCTCACACAAACTACTTTGCAAAGTAGCCTTGTCTATATTATTTCATATTATTGGGTAATTTCAAATTATTTTATGGGTTAGTTTCAGTGATTGAAGTACGATTGAAAGAAAAAGAAATAAGCAAAATTGAATATATTAATAATTTGGTGGTTGTAATTTTAACCATGCTAACGAAGAGTAGTTTTTCATTTGAACTTATGACATACTCTCATAATGATTACTTTCTACCATCTGAATAAGATCAATTGGTTTTTAGTGTAGGCTGGTTTTGAATCTAAATCCTTTATTTAAAGATATAAAAAATAAATTTACAAGTTGATCCAATTAAAACCTCCAAGAGTAGTGAAGCTGTGTGAACTTGGATTTTGTTTCTCCAGAGGTTATCCTTTAAGTATTTTTTTTTAAATAATTTTTTTTCTTTTATTTATGTTGTTAAGAAAATTAAGTTGAACTCAGCAATAAGGATATTTAAAAAAGAAAAAGAAAGTGGATATTAAGAATCCTATTCCAAGTATATATATACATAACAATGTGACACTTTGAACAAGATTATATTTTTTTAATAATTAAAGTTAATGAATTATTAGTAAGTCAATATGAAGAAAGAAACTTTATTAATCTGTTGGCAATTAAGAGATGAGTCATATTGAAAAACACATAAAATATATGATAAAACACATAAAATATATTGAAAAACACATAAAACACATAAAAAAAGATCGTCTTCTTTTTTAAAAGAAAAAAAAAAAGAAAAGAGATTATGGGAGAGAAGTATCAAATATATTAATGATTGAGAGACCATTTGTCTAGGCCCACTCCAAGGTATGGGTAAAACCGTTAGAATTTCTAGGAAACTAGTTTACAAAAATGTTTGGAGATTAGGAGAGAAAATAAGACATATCAGAGGGTGAAAATAGCCAAATATTACGTTTTGGCAAAATTTGTGGCAAACTAGTACTGTTTTGGAAATATTTAGCAATCTATCACTTTTTTAGTACTTGAGTTTTACAAAATCAAGTTCTAAATAGTACTCGAGTTCAATGAACTCGAGTTCCTAGTGAGTCATCAATTTCAAATATCTCTTTATAGTACTCGAGCTTAGTGTAGTCGAGTGCCTTTTTTTTTTTTTTTTTTTTTTTCTGGAATGACTTGAATGGTCAAAATTAGTGGCTTGACATTAGCCAACAAACCATTAAATGGCTTGCATGCCCATGTCCAGAAGATGCATGATATTCAAGAAGTTTCATGCGTGAAGAAACGCAAGAGTTTGCATTAAACATTCTTCATAAATTGTCAAAGATGGCCAGGAACAACACCTAACATGCAAACCAAATTCATGCTTCTTTTCTTTTGGCCGAAATGGATGACACTTTGGCCATAAATGCTTGCCATTTTCTTTGACTTGACAAGTTTCATGTCGGTGTAACTATTGATATTTCGGCTAAACTTTGACTATAAATAGATGGTGAATCTGAGAGAAGATGCAAGAGTGAGTTCCTATCGGAGATTAAAAATAAAAAAATAAATAAATGAAAAAGAAGAAGAAAAACAAGATACTTGACTGTATGAAGCTCGAGTACTATAAAGAAGTACTCAATTTCAGTAATATTGAATACCACATTATTTTTTTAATTACACAAATTCCAGGTCAGCAGTACCACATTGGCAACTCACTAAGAACTCGAGCTCACTGAACTCGAGTACTAAAAAAGTGGTAGTTTGTTAAATATTTATGAAACAATGCTAGTTTGCCACAAATTTTACCAAAACGTGGTATTTGGCTATTTTCACCTTCAACATCTTATAGTAAGTTTTTTTACTCACAAAAAAAGTGATAGCAACTAGCAAGGTAGCAGTTTTTTTCTCTATGGAAGTGAATTCAAAAGAGTTGGATCACTACTTCTTAATCTTAGGCAATGCTGCCATAAAGGAAACCAGCCATGGGATTGCCTCTGCCAATAGTGCCATCTAAATTCACACAAATAACGTTAGTGTTTTGATAAACTCACAAACAAAATAACTTTTTTTTTTATAGGTAATAAAACTTTTATTCAAAAATGCTGAGCATCATGTTCACAATGGTGAACATTTTGATCAAGAAAAAATACAGCAGGTTCAAAAATTTAATCTAATAGAGGGTAAGAAATCAGAAATAACTAAGACAGAGAGCACAATATGTTTATTTTAGTTTAAAATGTCAATTTATTATCACCTCAAACTAATATATAGTTTTTTGAAGTTACAGTTGTTCTAGATATCATTTTACTTTACACAGTTTTTTTTTTTTTTTTTTTTTTTTAAAGATATTTTAGAAGCAGCCTACATTTGTCTTCATTCAGGTGCAACCAAAAAAGAGCAACAATCATGTTCAAAAGCTACCCTATTGGTAATTTGGTAAATCACGTTTGTCAAAGCATGGAGAAAAAGTTTAAAATAATTTTCAAGCAATGATACACTTGACAATTAAAGATAAATTAAAGTGGAAAGTAGTCACAGATTGAAGAGGAAACTTAAGGTTGTACGCGTACCAAGTGGATTAGGCTCTCACTTTTGTAGATTTTGAGCAGAAATGGAAAAGGTAGTTTTTTTTTTTTTTTGAGACCAATGGAAAAGGTAGTTGCTAAACAGTCTTACACCCGCTTGTTTAGAGAACATTTGCCGTCATAGTAAGGTCTAACATCTCTACAAAACTTTTACTGAAGATAAATGAAGTAAATAGTCAGTAGCAATATCATTATAGAATATTATTTCTTAAGTGTAATATAACCCTCAATATCCTATTTTAACCCAATTTGATTGAGAAACATTCCCCTATGATATCCTATTTTAAACCCCAATTTCCTTGAGAAACATTCCAATATGTTGGATTGAGAGTTTTAAAGCTTCCAAGTATATGCCCTAATCTTACTAAATTATCCACATTATCATTTATTAGGGTTTATTTTGATTGTATAATTTGAGTCCCTAGAGATGTTCTGTGGTGGGTTATAGAGAAGAAATGGGCTCCTTTAAAGTATATTTAAGTTGATTAAGGATATGTACAACAATTGTAACTACTACGAGAATAAGTAGATGCATCATTAGTGAATTTCCTTTCACTATAAGTTGCATCAAGGATCAACATTAAGCTTATAATTATTTGCATTAGTGATGGATGAACTCACTAATTCAACTAATTCAATTTAAGATGAAGTCTCTTGGTGTATGTTTTTACACATTTTTAGTAGATAAAACTAGATGTGGAGTTAATATTAGGTTAGAAATTTGGAGAGATGCTTTAGAATATAAATGATTTCAACTAAGTAGGACTAAAACAGACTAGATGAAATATAAGTTTAGTACATGCAGAAATAAAGACAAAGGAGATATAAAACTTAACGGTTAAGAGATACTAAAAAACAAGAGCTTTTGATATCTTGAATCCATAATACATAAAAACAGAAAGATTTTAAAAGAATATGAATCATAGGATAAGAGAAGAGTGGATAAAATGGAGAAGCATATCATGAGTACTATGTGATCATAGAATATTTGTTAAGTCACATGAATTTTTTTATAAGATTGCTATAATACCAACTATGCTCTTTGGTAATAAATGTTGTTAAGAAGCAATATGTTTATAAAATACGTGTAATTGAAATGAGAATGTTAAGATAAATAAGTGAAAAAAATAAGATAGAATATGAAATGAGAAATTTCTCTTAAAAATTGGATGGCCTTTATTAATAAAAAGATGGGAGGTAGTCATGTGAAATGGTTTAGTCATATGCATAGTAGAGCAATTAACGCACCAATAAAAGAGTGAGTTGGATTCTAGTCAATGGAATGAAAAAGGTAGAGGAAGTCCTAAAATAATACTAATAAAATTAGTAAAAGAGCACTTGTTAATTAAAGATGTAACAAAAACTATGATTTCGGATATAATAGAATGAAAGAATACATTTTGATCTTGATTAATATGTCGAGTGTCCATAACCAACCCCAAATATTTGGAACTAAGTGTTGGTTCTTATTGCTGTCATCTAAAAATAATATTTGAATAACCCGCATGTGCAGTAGACAGAAAACATAACATGCAAGTCTATTATACTCTTATCAGTAAATCCCACTGCCACTATCTCAGTATGAAAAAAGTCCTAAAAATTTTTGAGAAAAGAAACAATAATTGAATTAATTTGCATTTTACTGTATTTCAATACAACAATCAGGGCATTAAATCACTAAAGAAGTTAGAATATCTCAATGATCTTAGCTCAAGCACCTGAGAGGTGAAAATCTTAACAGCATGTGCACTGAAGCAGGCTCCTATGCATCTGCTCATTGCTGATTCAGTCATTACTGGTTCACAAAAGAGAATTAGTTTGTAAGGGGCTTTGTAACATGCACTATCTTTTATTCAACTACAGTAATCACCCAATAGTTATAAATCGCACATGTTAATAACATTTTATTTTTTTAATAAAGTTGGGAACCTTTCTAAAGGAGAGCCATTTGGACTCGACTCTGGCCAATAAAACCTATGAGCAACTAATCCCACCCTCCAGAATCAGTTGTCGGGTAATCCAGGGGCGTTCACCCCTATTGGGTTAAGCAGTTTATGCTCAGCCCAGAAGCAGCTCCAGAGAATAACATTTGAGGGAAGCCAAAATAAATTTATCTAATGCACACATTTATTGGGATCCCAAGGATCAAAGCAACATATATATCTATCTGAATCAAAAAACCATTGCAGCCTGCATCTACAAACTACCATTAAATAAAGAAATGCCAAACTGCGCTAGTAAAATGATGACATTTTATTGAGTTTTACTCCAGATAAATGCAAAGAAATTGCCAACCTATTTGTTGAAATACTCAAAACCCCATTTAGATGAAAACTGAGTCAATGCCATAAAATAAATCTAAGAAGTACATAATGTTCCTAAATGAACTTGTAAAAGTTGATAAGAGGGAAACACATGTATAACTAGTTCATGCTTCTAAACTCTGTAGGTCTTTTTGATGCACTCATGCACAAATTATTAGCTTTCAAATCTTCCCTATGCAACTACATCAAATCTCTTTCACACTTCACCATTTGGAGCCTTTAGAACTGACGAAATAATCCCATATGACATATTGCATTCAAGCATGTTAAACCACCTAGAAAACATCTTGGTACCATCCTATTGAACCTATGTCATTTGTGCTTCTACCCATCATCCTACCATCTTCAACTGCATTTATAAATATGTAGCTTTGAGCCTAGGCTATCATGTTTCTATGGCCTCTTACAATCAGAAACACCAGATAAATTATGTTTTACATTTTCCATACAATGGCGTTAGCTTATAGAAAGGAATTGAGAAGGATTACAATTCTCAAAGTTACTAAAGTTAACAACATCTTTTGAATCAAGTACAATTCTTATATCATAGAATTCAACTAATAGCTCAAAGGGGTAGTAGTATTAAAGAAACTTTTTCTAAACCTACAATATGCACATATCAGGTTAAAACATAACAGCAGGTTATTCTAGCATATGCAAAGCACAAAATTCCACATATTCATATACCTATTTTACAAAACCTAACTGATGTTTACTTTGAGATCTACTAACAGCAGGGTACACCAAAGGGCCTTCAAATCCAATGACAGTTCCATTTGCTAAAAGATTAAGACAGTGCTATCACTGCCTACCAAACCTTCAGACTTTGATTTCATGCTTTTTCCAATTAGAGCCCACAAGCCATAAAGCCTAAAAAGCCAAAATTCTGTTCAGTAAATAGGGCGAAACAACTCTTGACATAAATATTCAATCATACTCCATGTACTGAAGTATTTACTAAACTGATACACTCTGAAGATTTTAAGGTCCACACATGGGCTTAGTTGCTTGCTATGTACTTCATATCTGAATTATTTTTAGCACCCCCAAATAAAGATGATAGATGTGAAATATTTGTTCTCTTTCTTTTTTTTTTGTTTTTTGTTTTTTTTTTTAAATATAAATAGAGTATTATTTCAAAAGATTGAGCACATATTTAAACAAAAAATCAAATTTGGACTCAAAATCTAGGATTTGTCCAAATTTCGTGCTCTGATTAAATGCTTACATTAAACTAAATTGTTTACTGCACATTAACATTTTAACAGCATAGACAAAGGGAGCTGAAGACATACTAGAGACTGAAATGGTACAAGGCCTAAAGATCATTGAAGTGGTAGTGGAATTCTAAAGTAAGCATAAAACTTTATATTCTCAGCTAAAGTAATCACTTATTAGTAAAGAAGAAAATAAAAACTCAGCTAACAACCCATCTACCATCAACACAATGAGGCATGAAATAACAATCAATAACAGTGCATACAAGATTATCAATAATGAAAAGTAATGGTTGTTTATCATCTTCTAAGAACTGTAACTACAAGGTACCTTTTACTGCCACTGTGTTGGATGATAAAACAAATAGATCAATGATGAAAATCACAGAAGATGGAAACTCCCAGACCTGTAGAAGGCTTAATTAAAATTAGAGGGATATTGGGATTTAATTAATCAATAGAGACTAGCCAAAGAAGGCAGAAGGAACCATAAAATGTGTCATTCACATGCTATTGATGGCCAAGTGACATTAGAAAATCATACCATCATGACGATAAGAAACATCTTGAAGTAACTTGAAATCAAGATTGCAAGCAAAATATCTTTATTCCTGTGCAATTTAAGAAGAATAAGCCAAACCAATCAATATTGTTCCAGATGCAACTATGATAACATTATGAACAGAAGTGCCTCACCAAAATACTTAAGGTTAGCTAAAAGAGTCCTATTTTATTAGGTCTTATTAGGCCATGCCTCCAAGGTGATCGTATGTTGTCTTTTTGTATGCATTCACATACTCAACCTGTAGTCTCTTAGGCTTTCCTGTTGTATCATATCACCTCAAGATTAAAATAATTCATTCTCTACAAGCTAAACCATATTTGCAAATGGATATACCATTCAAGGCAACATTGCTCATATGTATTAACTCCAAATTCTCACGAATGAATTCGAATCTCTTGGTATTTTAGAGTTTGACAGCCATTCGGCCTAACACCTTCATTTCAACTACTTGCTTATTCTCATGTTTATCACACCATAACTTGTAGCTATTAACTGATCATTCAAATCCAGGAGATACTTCTTTCTCCACTAAATCAATTACCCTTAATTCCTTGATCACATTGAGAAAGCTTCCCAACTGATCAGTGCTTAAGGACTGCCTAACAAAATCTTATTCCAAGAAGCCACTCTAGAGATTGCCAAGTCTTAACATAAGCAAACAGCTCAATGCAATGCAAATGCTCACCTTAGGCTTCCAGCTGATCTGCTTAGAAATATCTTTGTTGCAAGAAGAAAAGTACCAAGAAACAAAAGATTGCCAAGAAAGACATCTGTCAACAACTAAAACATAATTGGTAAACCCATTTGTTAGACATCATACAAAATACAAGCCACACGAAAGTTTTGAAAATTAAATTCATGTACACTTCACACATATGCATAAGCGAACCTTTTGACATGTCCAAACTAATGAAGAAAGGCTCATGGACGAACACCACTCTTCATCACAACTTTTTAGAACAAGACTCCTGTCTAGGGTATTGCTAAGGCACTCAATCATAATCATAGCATGACTTTAAATAATTACTGAAAATCTTAGATCAAAAAAAGAAATATTGTCCCAATGACAATGGATACAAGCATCCAAAAGAAGATAACCAACAGTTGACTTCCACAATAAACCCTGCAAAGTTGTAAACAAATAACATACCCATGTTAGAATTAGAAAACTTGAACAGAGCAGCATCATTATAAGATTAAAGTGAAAAAACTAAAATGAAGAACTACCAGTTGTATTTTAAGAACATGTGGAACTGTAAACTCCAATAAACAAGGATACGAACTTACAAAATTCTAGGTACACGGTATAGAATAAAAATCCTGTCTCACTCTTAGTGTTCCACTTTATACTCTACCAACTGCAACATGTCATGTGTCTAATTTTTTTTCATTTTAAACTTTAGTTAATTTATAAGGGGGACACGTGGCAGATTATGATTGGTGGAGCATAAATGTCATGTGTCTAATTTTTTTCATTTTAAACTTTAGTTAATTTATAAGGGGGACGCGTGGCAGACTATGATTGGTGGAGCATAAAATAGAACATAAAATAGAACACATAGGGTGGGATAAATGACTTTTATTCCATAGTACTCATCCCACCAAAAAAAAAAAAAAGGTATTTTGGGTACATGTTTAAGAACTTGCAAGGCAAAAATTCAAAAGCAATGTGAATAAATGCAACAGAGTAATTAAGCAATTCACACTTATAATAGCATGGAAAAGGTAAAGTGAGTTTAGAGAGTAGATGTACCTCAAAATGTGGAGCTCCTTGTTTAACAACGTTAAAGAGTAGATGTCTATACGCTTTGGGCTTGTGCAGAATCAAATCAATTAGAAGAATCTACAACCCAAAAAAAAAAAAAAAAACACCCAATAAACTTAACTGTCATAAATGATACATGTATGTACTATGAAGCACCCAATATGAAAAAATTAGAGATATTATTAGCTTTCCCATTAAAAAGAAGAGAGAGAGAAAAAAATACCAAGAAATTACATTCGATGTACTCATCAGCAACTGCTTTGCAATTCTCCTATCAAAGCCAACAAAAATCAGAAAATTAATTGTACTGTGTAAATGAAATTTAAGGAAGACAAAAAAAGAGAAAGGAAGAAAAGAAAGGAAAGAAAACAAATGGGTACGTACACATTTCATGAGTCGGATGTTTCCAGGTGAGTACTGCACGAACAGTGTTTTGATCCGAAATCCACATTCCACGCATCTGTACATATCCATATCCATATTCATATCTCTCTGCTCTTTCTTCTCAGAGCCACACTCGCGTATTGAGAAAGGGTGGCACTGGGTATGGAAGGCCTGGACACACAGTTTTCAGTTTAGAGACACGAAGACATGTTGACCCCGTTTTATATAAAGTACTAGACCCAAAATCATCTTTGGCCCAGTTACTTGAATAGTTCGAGTCTTCAACCAAATTATTTTTTTGGCAAAAATGTAAAACTTTTTCTCTAACTTTTAGTGAATTTGTGCATGAAATCCTTATTATTAATTTTTTTATCATTAGACTAAGACACTAATAAGTTTTAAATCACTTATTTAACTATTAAAAATTTTAAAAATTGAACTAACTAAAATCTTTACCACGTGTAGTTAGTTTTTTAATAGAAATGTACACCTAGTTTCTATCAAAATAAGAAAAAAAAAAAAAAGAAATGTACACCGAGTTACTTAAAAAAAGAAATTTACAGTGAGTTGGCAAGGCCAGTTGTCTATATTATGGGCCAAACTGCACCGTGAAAAAGGAATGAGCCCATTTGATTGCAATTTGGTGAGGGAGAGGGAGAGAGTGAAGCATTAAAATGATGGTTTAAAAAAAATTTTAATTTCAAACTATTTTTTATAAAAAAAAATTTTATGCTGGTATGATTGGGAATTTATCACAGTTCATGGTTTATAATTTCAAGATTAATTATTAATATAATAAAATTATTTAACCAATTAACAAATTGCATTTTCCCAATAATAATAATAAAAATAATAAAACTATTTGTAGGAATAAAATGTCCAAATATGGGTATTGGACTGTGTGCCATGTCTGAGGACATCAAGTAGTCCGAGGACAAGTAACAATGATAGAGGCCTACAAGACAATGGTCCGTGGAAGGGGTTTGGTCATGAGAAATTAGAAACGTGGTATGAGAAGAAGTACCTCCTTGGCTAAACAGAGTAAAGGTCATAAGTCCAACATTTCATTAAGAACAAAGTAACAGACGATCATACTGGCATGGATAAACATCAGATGAGGATAAGACAAAAGAGACTTGGGAAATATCTGAGAAAAAAGCTGCTACCACTACATTGAATACTCTGCAATTAACCCCCTGGCCACATTAATGTGGAGGTAATACCTGAACAGTGACATTCGACCTTATAGCTACCCACAAAGACTTCAAGAATGTACTGATGGGACAAGTATCAAAACCAGCAATCTGATCTACACGTGGTGGGCTAAGATGAAGAAAGGAAGGGGAATACAAAGAAGAAAAATCCCATTGTAAAGGGATTATCAGATAATCTGTAGAAAAATCATTGTACATTCAAGAACTATAATTTTGGTTAAGTCTAAGAGAAATACATAAGAACAACCTTCCTCAGACATTGCCGAGGAGAGTTTTCCTTATCCGAAACTGTTTGTTTATGCTTTCAAGTAACAATTAGCCTACTATGATCGTTGTCCAACTTATTAAAGTTCAGTTTCTAGCCCACTCTTTACAAGTTCATTGTTTTGGGCTCTTTGGACCTTTATCCATTTTCATTTGGGCTTTTGGAGCAAAACATGCCCTTACACTATTTACGAATTAACAAATCTATTCAATTCTTAATTAATTAAATTATTACACATTAGTGTATTATCCTCTGTTGTCATTTCTCACATTTTTAAAAACTCTTTAACAATTGATTCCAAATAAGCTTTTCGTAGCTTTAAAGCACTTCAATATTATGTTTTGCGAAAGGAATGCTAAACATTTGGAACTTTTAGAGAAAAACTCAATCAATTCATTACTCATTCTTTATGAATTTAAAATTTTAACTTTAAAGCAACTTTCATTGTAATTTGTCAAACACTCAAAACGCTTAAGAATTATTCAGTTAAAGCTATACTACTAAAAGTCTACTTCCTAAAACAATACGAAACATGTAATTATCATTTTAACCATAATTCTAACAATTGCCTCACTTAAGATGAATTTGTCATTCCATACAAAAATATAAATAGGGTAACCCACAATTAAATTTAAACAAGTCTATTTTTTTGGCTTTTCAAATCATGAATGTGTGTGCGCGCACTCACGTGTGTTCTGCTATAACTTATTTTGTTGTTGTATCTTAAATATATACAAATTCAAATTTAAGTAGAATAGAGACATTTTTTTAAAAGACTAAACAACATGGAAGAACTTCAAGGAAAAGTCTCTACTCAAAAAAGCTTGCTTGAATTGGAATGTTCTAATTTAATATGGCTTAAACTTCTGCTGGAACACAACTGACTACTTGTCTTACAAAATGAACACAATTTTTTGTTTCCAACGTTTACACACATGGTTCATAACTCTGCATGAGCTGATGCAACAATGAAAGAGAGAAGATTTTATCACTTTGATGGGTAAAATTAGTGCACCTACCAAAAGGGGGGCCAAACATTCTCATTTATAGGGAAAGCCTAAAACAAATCACTCATTTCCACTCTCTAAAAATATTCAGCTCTACAATAATCTAAACCAATCAATTTAAGAGGCTATGCCTAATTTAATACTAATTTACAAGCATCCGCTTCTTGTCAAAGACAAAAGATCCTCCCCCACCCCCCAACCAAGGGGAAAAAAGAAGAAGAAACCGTGATGTTACCACGGAGCTCATCAACTTTGTAGATACCTTTGAGAAAGCAGACTCTTGCCTTCCTTGCTGGAATTCAGGTTTCCGATCGAGTCTTCAGAGGGTTCCAATCAAACTTCCCTAAAGCCATTTTCTTTATTTGACAAGTGAACAAACCACCCATTAGAAACCAGCAATCTTGGAAAAACTGTACAACTACGCACCTCAGAAAGTAACTCTCATTTGTTAATGCATTCCTCCAAACTAGGCACCAAAAGACATAAAACTGATGAAATCCCGGTGCTTCTCAAAGCAACTGAACAAGTTCTAAAAATGTTCCGCCATTGTATGTGTGGTTATGACCAGAACTGGAAGCGTGGAATCATCTGAGGGCATCTTTCTCAGAGTTCTTCAAATTTCAGTCTTGCCTTGCCCTTCCATTGGAGGTAACTGGATGGTACCATCTCATACAAAATTATCTAATACAATTCGTGTCTGCTTAAGCAAATTTCCTCCAAAGATGGCACATCTTCCTCATTATCATACTTCAGCAGCAATTCCCCATTTCCACCGCAAAGTCGGGTAGACAATGAAGGGGATACAGGTGCACAGCTACCTGTAGTTATTTCACAATAAAGCATGAAAATCCAAAATAACTCAAGGTTCAATATACTGATGCAATTCAGAAATGAGTAGATCAGGGGGAAATTTTGGTAAAAATGAATTGATTAATAACCTTTAAAAGATGAGCTTCTCTCAAAGTCTTTGGTCACATGCAATAAGATTGTCCCAGAGAGCACAACAATAAAGCCACATATTTCTGATACTATGGTTCCTCCACTTTGGCCATCCCAATCCTGTAATCATAAATTTCAACATATAATGCGCTCAACAAATTGGATTTACATCAAATAATGCTTGATTTGCCATAATAAAAATAACACTTGACTTGGCAAAGAAAATAACCAACTAGACATAAGGGTGATCACAGAGATAGCAGGAGAAAACTTTTTATACACCAGGTCTCTGCCCCCAGGAACTCCAGGTTCAGATAATATGTGTTTATCAAAGTCTCAGTTATAGGATCATAGTAAACTAGGCAGAGCTTAAAATACCTTAAACATTATGACACTGGCTAGGATTGTAAGCGTTGTGAACATGACGTAATATATGGGGGACACAATGGCAGTGTTGAATGTGTCAAGTGCCTGAAACATCAGAGTAATTTTTGTTAGAGCAGATACTACCGACTGAAAATTTTCAACTTGTAGGCATCCGCGTTCAAATCATTTGAATTTACTTAAAAGTTGAAACATCCTTTAGGCAAGATATAACAATAGATAAAATAGGGATGCCCGCAAAAAATAGTGCAATCACTTCTGCATAGGATTGAACTACTAATGTAAAGAATCATGGAAAAGGGAAATATTCTGGACTATGGATTGCTCACAAAATTTTGGCAAGACTACAAGTCAAGAAGCATGTCAAAAGCACAATAGGCAAGTATGCTTATGTTCTTTAAGGCATTTTAACAGTATAAATTAGCAAATGTAGAGGGTAAAAGAACAAATCATGGAAAAATTAGAAAAATTTCAAAGCAAGTAAAAGGGTAGAACAAAAACTCTGAAAATTATGCAGGCTAAATTAGAACTATCCCACTACTAACCTTGTTGAGATAATTCATCTGAGTGATGACTGATACAGCCACAACCATCATGAAAAACCATGTCTCTGCATAGATTAACTGATTCTTTCCCTCAAAACTTAACTTTATTGAAGTTCCAAGGGCTTTAACACTCATCACCTGAAAAATCATGACAAAATTGACACATAAAAAAGAAAGGAAGAAAAAAACATGCATAAATAGTTTTGCCGTACTAATTTCAGAAGAAGAAACCACTGCGGCACGTAAGAGGTTCAAAAGCTAAAAAGTGAACATCTTTATAGTAGATATCATAAATGCTCAGCAGGAAAGGAACAAAAAAAAACTATAAACCATTAATAGTTGAAATGATATACCGAGAGAGAACCCATCAAAGAACAGATGCCAGTGAAAACTAACACATTTGAGTGCCCACAACGGGGTGCAAAATGGAAGACCAGAATGAAAACCAATACAATTACAGAGCCCACATAAAGCAGAAATGCTGAAAGAAAACAAAATTACTCAAGTTAATTATGAAGGGTGTTGCATATGCAAAAGCAATACACAAGAATTAAGGTAAAATGTTAACCTGGTTGAGTTGCCATACTCCATATTTCCTGAACAGAAGTAATCGGATGCTCCTGTGGTGCATGGATAACAATTATGACAGAACCCACGATGCACATCACACAGCCCAACATCCCAAGTTTGTGTAACCTTTCCTTCAAGATAAAGTGAGCCAATACAGCACTACACCATACAACCAAATCATTATCATAACAAACAATCGCATAATATGACACTAGAACAATATACTGCATCCCATAAGAAAGAAATTGAAAGCAATACCAAAAATTACCTGACAATAATACTTAATGCACCTAGAGGAGTAACAAGAACAGCAGGGGCAAATGCATAGGCAACAAAGTTTGCAATCTCTCCAACAATCACTGTATCAGAAATCATAAAACAAGATAGATTCTGCAGACAGTCAGAGCAACGTCAAATGCTGAAAACAGTTTTGCAATTAGTGCACTATAACAGGCAATTAATGGCGCCATTTGCTATGATTAGACCAAAAATGAAACAAAAATAAAAACAAAAAGGTTAAAAGCTTGCTCATCAACTCCTTATGCCACCAAAAAGGTGAAAGAGAACTATTTTTTCCCTTAAGAAAGAGAACTAAATATACAATACACAAACTGGAGCAAGATATGGGACACAGTAATTGATCATCAATGTGTTTAAAATAATTTTTAAATTATTAAATTCACCATTTTCCTAACAGCTTAAGCTTGTGAGATAGTTGACAGTTTATCATGGTATCAAAGCCAAGTTGTCTTCATTCTCAAAAAAAAAAAAAAAAAAAAAAAGCCTAGTTGTCTTGAGTTCAAGCATTATCTCCACTCTAACTCTCATTTAAAAGCTAAAAATATGACGGGTTGAGTCCCACTTATTAAGGGGGAGTATATGCCCACACGTGGAAGGGAGTGTAAGAATAATTGTTAAAAGATTAAATTCATCGTTTCCTAACCACTTAAACTTTTGTTACAATACTTGATTTTTTTTTTTTTTTTTTTTTGGTCAATACGTGATTTATTACAATGTAAAAGCTAATTCAAAATCAACCAAATTGGGACATTATGAGACCACATAAAAAACACACACAACGTTTTTACACACAATGATACATGAAAATAACAATTTGCATAACCCAAAACAAACAAGAAACTAAAGCAACAAATCAAACCAACTTTGATTTGAAAACGATCAGAATATACATAACCAATAAAAGAGAACAAAATTAAAAAGCTTACTTGTGATCATGCCTATCCACCATAGTGGCTCCAGAAGATAAGAATATCCACCAACACCTACAAATTCAAGAATCAAACACATACCCATTTGAGAAAGCCAAAAACCCATTATAAAAAAACAAAAATTGAGACCAAAACAGAAATGAAAAGAGAAAAACAAAAAAAAAACAAAAAAATCACCAGCTCTAACACCAGAAGCTGCAGCTGCTTTTCTAAGGCCTTTCTTTTTGATGATGAAGCTGGCCCCTATGAACCCACTTGATAGCAAAGCCAAAATAAACCCTTTCAGATTTTCTTTAGTCATGTTGAAAATCTCTCCCTCTCTCTCTGTCTCTGTCTCTCTTTCTTTTTCTCTTCTGGGTTTTTTTATTTTTTTCTTCTTTTCTTCATCGAAAATTTGCAATCACAAGCTTTTCCCAGGTCATCCTCGTTTGCAAATCTGTTGTGAATATATTGTGTTTAACAATCATTAAGTTGGGAACAGCGATGGTGTAAAAACTAAAAACATGTACAACCATTTTATTTGTGAACATGCTTAAATGGGCTCCAGCCTCCAGACGTTAGAAAAAAAAAATAATAATAATAATAATTTTATTTTTATGAAGAAAACAAGATTTTTCTAACAAAAGCTTCCCATTGAATTGATGTGAATTGTTTTATCCGCACTGATACGTCATTCTATGCTACACAGTTTTTTTTTTTTTTTTTTGTAACTATTCTAGGAATATTTGGATCAGCTAATTTTATTAAAATATTTTTTTTTCTAGAAGTACTGTAAATAAAAGTAAAAGTTAGCTGAAATATTATAATGAGACCCATAAATAGTACTAAAAAGTGCAATAGGGCTCACAAATAGTAGCAAAAATAAGCTGAATAGTAAAATAAGCTGGCTTTTTAGTTGGTAGCCAAACGCACACTTAGTCTCTTTTTCCTTTAAAAAAAAGAGAAATGATATGTCCACAACATTTTCACAACAAATTCTCAGTGACAAGTTGTTACTGGTTGTTATTGTTAGGGTAAAAAAGTAATTTTAGTGTTATGTTCAAATTTAAACCAATAACAACTAATTACCTGTGATTTGTTATAAAAATTTTGTGGACGTAGCATCTCTCTTAAAAAAAATATCTATTTAGTTTCAATAGTTCATTTAAAAAAAGAAATGTTCCTATAAAAAAAATTATATTCACATCATTTTCATAACAAATTTTAAGTAGTAATTTGTTATTAGTAAACAAAAAAGTAGTTTGATTGTTTAAATTTAAACTAGTAACAACTTATTAAATAAGATTTTTTGTAATTTGGGGTTATAAGTTAAAATTATTTCTCAAAAAACAAAATATAAAATTTATTATAAAAATATTATGAATATAGCACATTTTTATTAAAAAATATTTTAAATAATGCGATTTCCTTTATTAACCGATGTTACTACAAAATATTCTATTTTACATACTTTTCATAATTTTTTAAAGTGTTTTAGAAGGTGGTAAATTATTATCAATAGGTCGAAAATAATACTAATAATAGATTCTCAATGATAGCTTTTATCTTAAAAGATTTTAAAAGAAATTATAAAATATGTTATGTCCCTATCATTGCCTTTTCTTTTTAAGATTTAGTTGTATTTATAAAATTGCTCTTTCTCTTATATGATTTTCTTTATTAGTTCCGATGTTACATTTTACCAAAAGAAGAAAAAGAAAAAGACCGCAACTATGAAAAAGATTTTTTATAAGGTTCAAATCGACTCTCTTTTTTTGAAGGTCAGGTTCAAATTGACTTATATATAATATATATATATATATATAATAATAATAATAATGAAGTCATACTTAGTGCACAACTCTTTTTGATAAAATTAAAACACTTATCATTTTTTGTTAAAAAAATTGTGTTCATTATAATCTTAAATTTGATATTTTAAATTTTAAATCTTAAATTTATGTGGCAAGTGCATAACGTAAATTTCTTTAATTATTTGGGAGTGAAACTTTCCTTCTCCCATTATTATATATTTTAGCTGTAAAACGTCCGAGTCAAAATAAAATGGAGAGCATGGGCCTAGATGTGAGGTCATCCATGAAATACATGGAGCCGTGTGTTGTTTGTTGTTGGTACTTTAATTGGTAGTTAAGACAATACAAACAAACACCGCATTGTTACAGAACCTGGATTATAAAATATAGGAAAAATGGTACCTGTTGTTTTTGTACAAGTTAGGGATTGACCATTATTAGAAGTGCAGAGAGTAAACTAATCAAGAAGAAGAAGAATATGCCAAGCAATCCAATGAGAATGGCCCCACGTTATGCTTTTTGCTCTTTTCGGATTCTTTGATTCGGGTTCGGGGTCAATGACCTTACAGCCATGTCGGCGGCTGCCTTCCGATTTTTCAAAATTTGACTCCAGATTCAATTCAAACTCAAGTAAAAAACATGTACAGTACTACATAACTAAATAACTTTTTTTCTGTGCTATTTTCTTAAATTTTTTCTAAAAACGTGGTATTTGACAAATTTTGCCTCAAAGATTGAGCTTTTGCCCTTATTTTGTAAAAATAATAACAATATGTCAATGTTTTGAAACTATTTAAGATTATGTTCCTATTTTTGAAACTCGATTTTAAAAAAATTGAGTTTGGTATAAAACTCGATTTTGAGTATAAATTTTTAATTGAAACTCGACTTTGCTAAAGTCAAGTTTCACTTAATTAAAAAAAAAAAATTTAAATGGCAAAATATGCATAAAACTCGCATTGCTAATGTCGAGTTTCAAAACAAAATAAGGACACAGACTTAAATAATTTCAAAACATGGATATATTACTGTTATTTTTGCAAAATAAGGGCAAAAGCCCAATATCTCCATCATTTAAGACCATTAGTTTATAAAATATTTTTAAAAAACAATTATGTGAAAAGAAACGGTAATTGATTTCTTTTATAGTTTTTTATATTATCCATGAAAGCAATATCAAAATTTTTTTCTAAAAATGTTTAATTGACAAATGTTTTAAAGACACCTCAACTCATATTGAATTTAAACTGATATAACATAAAATTCTTTTTTTCACAATTCCACTCAAAATAATAATAATAATAATAATAATCTCATAAAAATCTCATTTTTTTTAATTCAACCCAAGTGCATAATTTCCAAGATCTCAAAATTCAATCTTTAGAATTCCAAAGACTGCAAAATTAAAATCCTAAAGTATAGAATCACTAAGATCTCGAAATAATCCTTAAACTTATATTTTTTTTAATATAATTGAATAAAACCTATGGAATTTATAAGAAGTTGCACTTTTTGGTGGAAAACACTTGCCATCACATCAAGGCTCGATCTACACAAATATAACATCTTAGCTAACACGAAAAAAATCAACTTTGAAGTAAGAAAAAGTAAAGTAAGAGAAAGGAACTTATACATAGGAGAAACTCTGTCTTCTCAAATTTTATGCCAAAAACTAGAGATTAAAACTATTGAGAGTTTTTTTTTTTTTTTTTGGTGTAAAAAAACTACTGAGAGTTCAATGAAGCGATGGAAATCCTAAACCCTACCTAATAAATTCTCTTGACCCAAGGGTCAAATAGTTAAATACACATTTTTCTTCTTATCTCTATCTCTATTAAGAAAGTGAATCCTAATTGGATTCTTCTTTTTTACATTCATGTTCACAAGAATCACAAGATTCACAACAAAACATTTTTTGAAAAAAAAAATTTTTTTTTTTTAAATTTTGCCACCTCACATGGGTTAATGTCACTTTTGGAATCCCAATCTGTAACGAGTTAAAGACATGCCATGAATATTTATCTTTTTTTGGGTCAAGTCACAGAGACTCAAAGAGAACACTTTATTACGGCCTCTCTAGGCCTCGACACGTTTCTTCCTTTAAAGGATGCATGGCCTATGAGTGGAAGACTTTTACACCATGATTGGTTCTAGGCTTCTAGCTAGGGAAACGGAAGAGAAAGGAAAAGAGGAAGGGAAGGGGGAAAAGAAATGAAAGAGAGAAAAAAATATTTCTCTGGATATAGGAATGAAAGAGAAGAAGAAAATGTGAAAATTCTATCTTTCCTTTGTTTGAATTGCAAAAGGAAGAGAAAAGAAAAATGCATATTTTTACTTTTGTATTCTTATAAATAATGAGAAAATTCATATAATTTGAAAGTGATAAAGATATATTAGTCATTTTATTGTATAAAATGGTGGACCTCATAAAATTTGTGCTCTCCTTTCCTCCCATTTCCGTCCAAATTGGGCTGATAACAAAACAATGGCCTCCATGGAAAAAACATCATCCAACCTTATCTATTTTTCTTTTCTCTTGTACAACCAAACAACATAAAGGATATACATTCTTTCATTTTTCCCTTCACCCCTTCCAAACACACTGTTTAAACTTGCAAGGCCATACATGCTTCAACCAATGATTTACTCTAGTAGGCCTTTACTTAAAATGGTAAGACACACACACACATCATAATAATAATAACTAGTTGCAAACCTGTTCATAGCACGGGAACCTACCTATTTGTGAGGTAGACTAAAATAATTTTATAAAAAATTTAAGAAACTACACTCTTGCATGATTTGTTCTTGTATGACTTCAATTTATGTTACAATTTGATGAAGAAGCTATTACTTGAACGTGCAATGAATTATAAAAAATTTGTCAAACAATTTCAGATACTACAAAAAATAACTCAAAAATCTAGATATTAAAATTTCTAAAAGACCAAAAAATATTAAAGAATCAGATGATTCACTGCTTAGAAATTATTGAAACAAAACAAAATATATATGACTAAACAATAGAGAAATATAAGAGAAGGATGGGTTACATTCGAAATAATAATTTCAATTATTGCAAGCATTTTTATCTTGTAAAAAATGCCTAAAGAGAGTTTGTGGTTCATGTACAAAAATTACTTTTTAAAAAATACATGAAAAATCATAAAATAAATTCTTTTTTAACAAAATAAAGGAGAAAAAAATAACATAAGAAGAGCTCATACCTCTACTTAGCTTTAAAAAAAAAATATTGGGGTTTGCTTTTCTTTTATAGTGTTCATTATTAACCTCGCAAATTTGGAGATAAATTATTAATGTTTGAGTTTGAGTTTAAGTTGGACTTGTTAGAGAGATAAAGTTTCACTTCTTGTGAAGTTTGGATTGAGCAAAAATAATTTTGTTTTAAAAAAAATGATAATGATGAGTTTGAGTTTAAGTTGGACTTATTAGAGAGATAAATTTTCACTCCTTGTTAAGTGTGGATTAAATAAAAATAATTTTATTTAAATATTGTGCTGACGTGAAAAATTGTAGAAAATTGGGATTCTTAGGAAGCTTGAGAAGAATGAGAGTTTGAGAGTTGTGTGTGAGTGGAGTTGAAGAAAATAAAAGTGGATTTGGTTTGTATGGGACTATAAGTTCCATTGGTGGGTTTTGATTGAGGAATTTGTGGCCATGGGCTGGATGAGACCCACGGCAAATGGGGCGCCGTTTCTGGGTTGTAGAAGTTGGATGTGGGTGGTTTGTGGCAATGGTGGTCTGAGGAAAGAGATCGACCTCTGTTCTGAGAAAGAAGATGACTGTTGGTTTGTGGGTATGGTGGGTTTTGATTGAGGAATCTGTGGGTCTTTATGCGATGCAATGCTTTGCTGTAGATTTGACGTGGGTCTAATCGAGGAGGAGCTGGTAGAGTATTGGGTTTTGCTGTAGTTTTATTACGTTTTTTTTTTTTTTTTTTGGTACTATTGTGCTGACATGGAAAATTGTGAAAGTTTCAGAGATTTTGGATATATATATATATATATATATAGATGATGATAATAATAATAATAATAATAATAATAATCTGATTATTCAATTAACTCGATGACCTTATCTAAAAAAATAAAAACTGTGTCACCACTACCAAACTGTACATCAATACTCCTACTATAAGGAAAAACCAAGGAAGTCGATACCGTACCGTATCGGCCGTACCGGCCGGAATATTTCGTACCGGCAAGCATTCCGGTACACAAACCCCCCTGTTTCGTACCGAAAAAAATACCGGCAGTACCGGCCATGTACCGGGCGTACCGGCCAATTTCGGGCAATACCGGCCGGTACCGAGCGTACCGGCCCGTACCGGAAAAAAGTTTTTTTTTTTTTTTTTTAAGTTTTGTAATTTTTGAATTTTTGTTAGGGCAAAATGGTAACTTATTTACATTAACTTATTAGTATTATTTGTTTTCTTAGTATGCAATGGTAACTTTTAAACTTTCTATATTTTATATTGTATTTTTTTTCTTCTTTTAATTAATACTAAAGTCTAAAACCATGAATAATTAGTTCTGAATTGAGGAAATATTTTATGGTAAACTTTTATATTTATTATAATACACACACGCACACACATACATACATACATACATACATACATACATACATATATATATATATATATATATAAAATAGCGGTAAACCCGAAACGGTACACCGGTATTGACCGGTATCCGAAATATATCGTACCGCTGGCCAAACTGGTATAGCCTCCGGTACGGTATTGACTCCCTTGGGAAAAACACGTAGAACTTCCAACGTTTCATTCCCTTAAAATGGAAATTAATGTTATAGTGATTTAGGTGGATCTCACGATGGTCCAATAATATTTTGGCAACTTAATCGGTATGCTAAGATTTTATTTGCCTAGCATAAAAATAGAGGCATGTACCCTCGAATATTAATTAATGAATAATGAGCCCCGTCAAATTATGATATGTAATTTTATGATGGAAAGCATTTGTAATGTGTGATTTTATGACTTTTTCACCCTTCCTCAAGGACCTCAACCGAAGAAATGGGTTTTTTTTTTTTTTTTTTTAATTTTTTTTTAACTCATACTTGCAATTATATATGGTTGTGGAAGTTCTAATATTATAAGGAATTCTGCAAAAAAGAATAGCATGAAGGTTGTTGTTCTTGTTAATTGTTATATCACCAAACAGATTAACAAACATTGTAAGAATCCTTGATTTAGTCATTTCATTCCTTAGTATGAAATAAGTCAAATAAATAACACAAAATATCTCATTCATTGCTCTTTCTCTTCTTTCAACTATGTGTTACACCGTTTCCAATATTTATCAATTAAATATACTATAAGAGCTTTCTCAAAATGTTAAAAAATACCTTATTGAATTTTAAATAAATGATCATATATATGAAGCTTCTTTATCACTTGAGTTTTCTAAAATGCTTAACAATAATATACTTTTAATTCTTGGGATATGTCTAATCCTTTTTTTTTTCCTTGACTTTACAATTAAACTTATAGTGTCTTAGCTTTCCACTCTCCAGTTTCCACACTAGTAGTTGTAAGTTGTAACAGAGTTTTGATCTTCTTGCCTGATTTTTTTATTCTTAGTGTAATTTTTAAAAGATTTAGTTGTGGGCATGCTACGAAATTCAGGTCGGAGCATAGTTGCATAGACCTGATTTGGGCTTTCCAAGAAGAAGGCAAAGACTTCACCTTCCCTAGCTACAAGTTCCTCAACAACACCCACCATTTCATTGATCAAGATAAAACTTGAAATGAATGACTTACTCAGCGTCTAAGTCAGTCATTTCAAGATTTGGCTCTTAGAATTTAGAAGAGTTGTCGGAAGCAAGATCAAAGATAGAGAAAACAGAAACGACAACATTTTAGCACAGGAAAGACATTATTTGTTTTATTTTAAAAACAAACCCTTTTTGTGTCAACATACAGTCATTGTCGTTTCCATCATAGAAGCCAGAAGGTTTGTTTTTTCCCTCCTATGCCAAAGTGCATTGGCGAGTATGCAATTACAATTCACCCCAAACTTAAAAGTAAAATAAAATATACTTTCTTCTTAGAAATCTGTTTGATCAAACTTTATTAAATTAATGTTACAAATAGTGTGTAGTGTGTACTAACCTAACATTTGCTTAAGAGCAAGTTTCAGAAATGATCCTCTATTTAAAAATTAAAATCCACTTATTTCAATTTTAAAGAGTATTTTAATATATTTAGTATGACTTTTTGTTTTTTCATCAGGTTGTGAAGAGATTTGTCACTGCAAGTTTTTTGATGCTTGATGATAAGCTTTGCAGTTTGCATTATTATTCTAAATTTACTAGTTATGAAGAGTGTTATTTTCTTCAAACCTCGAAGAAAGAGTGTTCTTTCCCTCTTCAAATTTGGAATGGAGTGTCATTCTCCCAAATTTTAAGAGAGGAAAGTGTAATTACCAACAAAAAAAAAAAAAATTATTTTACATAGCTCATTATGTCATTGCAAAATGGGTTGTACTTGTTCATCATAATGTAGTTATTAATTTATTGTATATATTTCAAATATTTAATTGGTTTTAATATTTTTTTTTAATTTTATTTTAACAATGTTAACCGATACTAAAATTTTCAAAATATTTTTTACAACAGTTAAATTGGCAAGCTTATATTGGTTCTTATTTGAACCTATCACTGACATTATTTTTTTACCTATCACTAACTCCCAACCACATCAGTTGGGTGTAAAATAATTTGTTAGTTTTTTTGTGTCCATAAACTTTCTATATTTTTCACATAAATGTTGTGCCATCCACTTTGGTATATAGTCAACATGAGCACAATATTTTATTCTTTGTGTTTGTCACACCAATCACTTAATATTAATAATTATTTTAACATATTAACAAAAGGTTATGAGAAGTGCTACATCCACAACATTTGAACAATATTTTTATAACAAATTATAAGTGGTAAAATGCTGTTGTTTCCAATTCGAATCAACAGCTTAAAATACTTTTTTGTCTATCTGTAATAACAATAATAATCTGCCACTTAGAATTTATTGTGACAATGTTGTGAAAATGTTGTAAATATAACATTTCTCAAAGGTTAAAGACTAAAAAATCTAAAATAACACATTTAAAGGGATGGGGGGCCATTTAAATTTAGGATCAAAGAGGTAATTAAACCAAAATATTATTTTCAAAATTAAGAAGTAGTTTAAGGAACAAAAATATAAGACGCCATTAGACCTTTAATTAGGAAAGATTTAAACTTTTAAGTGCAAGTGATTATGTGATGATGAATTGCGTCGAACCTATAACAATCATTTATAAAGTTCATATAAAACTCAATTATAATTAATGTGGAGTTTTGTTAAAAGAATTAAGGCCTTTTAAAATATAGGCAAAAATGCTGTCACACATACTATATTTTACACATTTGCTTATGTTTTGTTGTAATATGGTATTGGGAAAGATTGGACTTTTTCAAAATTTTTTTTTTTTTTGAGAGAGTTTCAATCTATGGCGTCAGCTCCTGATGATAACTCTTTATTTTCAGACCAATACACCAATCAGTTTTTGGTATAGGCAGGGATTGAACCCTAGATCTCTTATACAACCATCAGAGACTTTACCAATTGAGTTAACTGGAACCTACATACTTTTTCAATTAATCAAGAAGTAATGCTACTGTTACAAAATATTTTATAACATTTTTATAAATTGTTGATGTGGCCAACTTCTTAATGGTTTTCACTTAGATCTACCATTAACATAAAATTTTCATTTACTAATAATCACTCATTACATTAGTTTGTAAAATTTTTGTAAAAAAATTTGTATCTCTAGCATTACTCTTAATCAAGGGCATATCCCCACCCCCCCCCCCCCCCCCCCACACACACCCCCCCCCCCCCCCCCCCACACACACACACACACACACACATATATATATATATATATTATCTGGAAAGAAAACTTTTATTACCAAAAAGAAACAACAAAAACATATATATATATATATATATTTTTTTTTCTGGAAAGAAAACTTTTATTACCAAAAAGAAACAACAACAACTCAGCCTAAGCAGCTTGCACCAAGATGAGATTAGCAAGATTAGGTGGGCTGAACCCCTTATCAAAAGAACCCAAAAAAAAAAAAAGAACTATTGAGGGACCACTTAGATAGAGTATGAGGCTATGAGCTAACTAGGTGGGCTGAACCCCTTAGCTAGAGAATGAGCAGCATGATTAGCTTCTCTACATACCCAGCTGAAGGAAATCCCATCAAAATCATACGAAATAAGCTTGACAGTATCAACAAATTTAACAAGTCTCCAAGTTATTTCTCTAAACTAGCACTAATGGTGTCTATACAAGCTTTGAAGTCAGCTTTCAATAATAACACATGTGCCTGGAAGGTTGGGCAGCAGCTATAATTATATAAAAAATAAATAAATCAAGGCCATCTCCCATATAATTTATATTGTAAGGACTCAAAAGGAAAAGTCCCAGCTTAGTTAGAATAGTGATGCCTAGATCCTTAAACCAAGCCCAAACAATAATTTTTTAAGAGAGTGAGCTTCTAAGTTAGATGCAATGCTAAGATAATCACAAGTCTAAGACTAATGGAACCAAAGTAACAAATAGGAGTGAATAGAACAACAATTCAGTGTAAACTCTTCCTCAGACGGATCTGAGGATAAATCTTGTATTGATAAGTAAGGTTGATATTTCTTTACAGGGTAATTCTCTGTTCTCACACTTATTTCTTTTTTCTTGGAAAACATTCCCCCACTCTTTCTGGGGGGTTCCTTTCTTTACAGAGCCCCTTTCCTTGCATCTCAGCACTCCATTTGTACGTTTTAAGGGAACTCTATGGATGCTTGTCCCATCAAGATCCTTCTGGAGGTGGTAGAAAGAGTTGTGAGCTGTGAAGTCACTATTCAGAGATCATTTCCTCATTAATGCAACCAATTAGGTTGGTGCAGAGCATTGAATGCGGAGGTGGGAGGTGCCTTCTTCAGGAAACTTCCTTCCTCCACCCTTGTACGTCTTGTACCTTTCCTTTGCCATCCATTCCCTTATCCTTGGGTTTTTTGGGGGTGCCAGTTGCCCTTTGGCTCTTTAATTCTCCTCGGGTGGGCATAGTCCTTGGAGTCTGCCTGCCTTTCTTTGCTTGAGTTGGGTAAATTTATCCTCGGATTGGGTTCCTCGCGCGCGCACACACACACACACACACAAACACACACACACACACACACACACACACATATATAATAAATTAATATAAAAGGACTTGCAGCAATATCATGTATGTCCTTGAGTGCGTGGTATATAATTTTTATTATTTTATTTTTTATCATTGGCCTAAAATACTTTTGTATATTAAAAAGAACAAAACTTCGGTACAGTACTTTAGATGCTGTTCTTTAAATTCCCCTCTTAAGATTTAGCAAAATGGCTATTTAACTAAAAAATACACTTCTATCCAATGAGAAAAAAAATCAAAATTTTGCCAGCTAATATATTAAATATTTCTTTATTAAATTTGTTGACTTGTGGAAATCAAATCTTTTGATCTAAGGTAATCAAATCTCTAAAATCTCTCCTATAAAATAAAATGGAGAGATGTTAAAGATTAGATTTCAACACCAAGTCAACAAATTTTATAAGGAAATATTTGATATGCAATGTCCTTAGAACATTCATTAACCTTTCCCTTTAAAATGTGCATTGTCTCCAATGAAGTAAGCTCACATTCTTTCTTACTATTTTCACAACCGAAAAAAAAAAAAAAAAAAAAAAAAAAAAAAAAAAAAAAAAGGAAAAAAAGAGAGAGTAGGCTAAACAAACCATTGGCATTATGGACAATAGGTAGTAGTAAGTAGTAACTAGCAAGGGAGTGAATCTCGTATGAGAGACTGTACCGGTTTGACCAGTAGAACGATATATTTCGGTACTGGTCAATACTGGTGTATTGTTTCGGGTTTACCGTTATTTTTTATATTTATATGTGTGTGTGTATTATAATAAATATAAAACATTACCTCAATTTAGAACAAATTCTTCACGGTTTTAGACTTTAGCATCAATTAAAAGAAAAAAAAACACAATATAAAAATAGAAAGTTTAATTGTTCATTACATACTAAGAAAACAAATTATACTAATAAGTTAATGCAAATAAGTTACCATTCTACCCTTACAAAAATTCAAAAATTACAAAACTAAAAAAAAAACTTTTTTTTTGTACCGGCCAGTACACCCGATATTGTCAAAAATTGGCTAGTATGGCCGGTACATAGCCAGTACGGCCGGTATTTAAACTTGTATGAAACATTTCGATACCGGTATACGTACCAATACGGTACATACCGGCCAGTACCAATACGGTATCAACTACCTTGGTAACTAGTAACCCAACTATGAACATGGTCATGACTGAGATGGTTCTCATTCTTTCAACTCTTCTTACAGAATTCCCTCAAAACTTCTTTCTTTCTCTTATTTGGCCGGAGAAGTTGACAAAGATGTATGTGTTTATATTTTCAGCACATTATATAGTGTGAGTTTGAAATTTTGAGATATTTTTTTTTATGACCATTGCTATAGGAATTTGCTATAAGTGCTTAATATTTTTAAATTTTGTGGTTTGATTGTCATGAAAGATCTTTTTTTTTTTTTTTTTTTTGATAGGAGTCGTGAAAGATCTTAAATAAGTTTAACCGTACAAAATAATTTTTTTTTAAATTTTTGTTTAAAATCTAAATATGAAATTTGATAATTATGATGATTGTTAATAAGCATTTATTATGATTGTGTTTATATATGAAATTATTTATTATATTATTAAAAAAATATGACCTGAAAAATCCTAATATGTTGGTTTAAATATATATATATATATATAATATTAAAAATCAATTAAAAATATCCATTTTTATGATAACATGTAAAATCGAGAGCATTTATATATATATATATATATATTATGTATTATTATTAATATAAGTTTAAAAAAAAAATATATATATATATTATAAGGATGATAGGTCCAGAAGTGTATGTTGAGCCGTGGGCCCTGTCCGAGAACACTTATTACTTTGAGGACAAGTAAACGTTGATGTAGAAGTGCACGCTAGTGAATAGAGGAAGGTGACTGGTTATGAGAGTTTAGGAAGGTGGTCCGAGGACAAATTCCTCCTCGGCTTTGACGGTGTAGAGGTCAGAAGGGTTAACCTGCCATCAAGAGTAACGTTCCGGGCAGTTCCACTGTTAAGGATAAGCATCAGGAAGGAATGAGACAAGGAGAAGGTAAGAAATATCTGAGGGAAAACTGCGACCGCCACATTAAATGCTCTGTAATTAACTCTCTGACCGCATTAATGTGGAAGTGATGCCTGAACAGTGATGTTCAACCTTGCAGCTACCTTTAAAAGCTTCAGGAAGGTGTTGATGGGACAAGGACAAGAGCCAGCCATTTGATCTACACGTGGAGGGCTGAGATAGAGCAGGGGGGGTAGTATAAAGGAGAAGAATCCCATTACAAGGGGATCATCTAATAATTAAAAAAAGAAAAACACTATAGCACTAAGAACTGTAATTGTAACCAAGTCTAAGAGAAATATATATATATATATATATATATATATATCCAAGAACTACTCTCCTCGGACATTGCCGAGGAAGAATTTCTTTGCACAAACTTGTTTTTTCACTGTTTTTTTTTTTTTTGCTTTCTCACCATCTTTAGTCCATTGTGAGTGTTGTCCAATTCATTGAAGCCTAGTTTTTCGCTCACTCTCTACAACTTCATTATATTGGGCTCTTTAGGCCTTAATCCATCTACCTTTTGAGCTTAGGATCCAAAACCCACCCTTACCTATATTATTATTAATAAACAAGTTCAATAAAATATGAGGTTCTCTTTAATTTATTTGTATTTTGAATAAGAGATTTAATCTTATGATCATTATTAATAGACATTATTATGATTATGTTTGTAATATTATAATAGATGGACTAAATATGGGAGATTTTATAGGAAAAATAAAGTTAGGATTACAATAAAAATTCATAACAATTTCACAAAACCTAATTATTTGTCTATTACCTGCTTCACTAAAGTTGCAAATTGTGGGGTAGGGGGCGATATTGACTATTGAGTAGGATGAGGATGAATCAATGAAAGCAAAGCAAAGCCTTAAATGGCAATTTAAATGGAAATTTGTTAGAAAAATATATCCTTTAATTGTATTTTCACTTTTACTCTTTAAAAAAAAAAAAAAAAAAAAAAACCATTGATAGTTAGGGGGGTTTAAATTTTGAATGTGCCTATTGGAAACACCTAAAGCTACTAATTGAGTTATTTATACTATCTATAACAGGATTTTCCTCTTTAGACTGGACTTTTATGCGGTTCAGAAATATCTTTTAACCTTCAACGGCATTTAGGTAGGGACACTCTCCACAATTAACTCAAAAATAATAATAATAATAAATGAAAGTAGTGTTATTAAACCCGGGTGGTCGGACCGGTGACCCCGTGCATTGACCGGGCTGGGTGATCAATTGGATCAGAAAAGTATGTGACCCAATCAAAACCGGTTCAGCCCGGTGGGTTTTAAGCAACCCATGTGACCCGGTTAGGTTTTATTAACCCGGCCAGATTTGTGAATTGTGTAAAATTATATTAATAAATCCACTTTATTGACTCGTTTATTATTTAAATGTGTGATAGTATGGTAATTTAAACAAGAGAAAACCTAAAAAAATCAACCAAAAAAAAAACATTGTTCCCTACGCCCTGCTCATTCACACTTTCAACTTTACAGTTTGTATATGTACCATCACTTTTTAGTTTTCACAATTCTCAAAACCTATTGCTACAGGCTGCTATTGTGCACAAATTTTTTTATGCTTTGAAGTCTAATAATGAGGCTGATGTTGGAGTTTTCAATGAAGATAAACCTTCAAGTTTAAGCTTAGGTTGTAATCCATGGGATTGGAGACCAACCAGTGAGAGACTAAGAGAAATACGCATTAGCGTTTGAGATTTTCATTTTATTTATTTAATATACATAATTTTTAGACATGTAACAAGATTTTCTTTAGCAAAGACTTTGTTGCAATCTTATGACATTTTTTATTTTCCTTGTGAATTTTATAGAATTTCCAATGCTATTGCTTATGAAACATTGATTTTGAATTATAATGGCAAGATTAATTTAGGCAGAAGCCTTTTTTTTTTTTTTAATTTACATATTCAGGTTATGATTTCTCAAACTTAATTTTATATATATATATATATATATATATATATATATATTTTTAATTTTTTTTATTTGACCTTGCGGTTTGGCCGATGACCCATTGGTTGGACCAGTGACCCAATGACCTAACTCATAGAACGAGTCAATGTCTGGTCCAGGTTTAATAACAATGAATGAAAGTACTAACAAATTAGAGGGATGGAAATGTACCTAACCCAAACAAAACGACCTTGCTAGAAATTATTATAAAGTCCGATTGCATTATTTAAAAGTCCATCTCCATCTCATCTATTCCAAAATGGTTGTATGTAAGAGGGGATGGCCTTGGCCCTTCTTCTATATAAGCTCATTTTTATTCATATCTCTTATCCCTTTTTTTTTTTTACCAAATAATATCTCTTATCCTTATTCAGCTTTAAACGAAAAAAAAAAAAAAAAAAAAAAAACTACAAAAGTATGTTTTTTTTAATAGGTAACATTTACATATCCACCATTCGCTCTTGTCCAAAGTCGGCCCTAGGCCTAGGCCTAGGGATGGCAACGGGGTGGGGCAGGGCCGAAGGATGGGGTCTTTGTCCCCGCCCCGCACGGTTTTGTCTTGCCCGATCCCTGCCATGACCCGCATGACGGGGAAAAATTTCCCACCCCATCCCCACGTCTTCGGGCCCCGCAAAGCCTGCCCCACCCCATAAAACTCTATTTTTTGTTAATTTGCCCTATAACTAGTACAATTTTTTTAATGAAACCTACTTCATTAATAAAAATATACTTGAAATTACAACTAAATTTATCCCATAAAATCAAATAAATTTTTTGAAAAAATTGAATAATATATCCAAGTATTTAACAAGACAATCACAAAAAAAAAAAAAAAAAAAAAAAAAAAAAAAAAAAAATCTCATAGTACAACACATAACAAAATAAAGGCAGAGAACCACATTAGGTAGAATAAAATAAGCTAATATTGATATGTTTGTTTAAATAGTAGGGTTTTAAGGTATGAAAATTTTACAATTATAACCCTTAGCAACGCGGGGCGGGGTGAGGACAATTTTAGACCCATCCCTGCCCCACCTTATGGTGCGTGGCTAAAATCTTGCCCCATCCTCACCCCACCACCTTTGCGGAGCAGGAAAAACCCGCGTGGGGTGAAGCGGGGAGGGGCGGGTTAAGCAGGGTGGGGCAAAATTACCATCCCTACGGCTAGGCCACATAGCTCATGGCCTAGGCACTCAAATTGGAGGGCAATAAGTAAATATATATTTTTTAATTTAAAAAAATGTGAGTTGTAAATTTTTTTCCTCCTATTTTAAGAAGGGCAAAAAATTTTGAGTAATGCTAAAAATACTACAAATTTTATTAAATAGGTCTTACAAATTGTTGTATCACCAGTCACAAAAAATAATATCAAATACTTATTCATTATCTTGTTGAAGTGCTAGTAAGCATGTTAATTTTCACACTAGTTTATTACTTTTTTTGTAGTAAAATTTATAAAAGATTTAGCATTTTTCGAAAAAGAAAAATACAAATTAATAGAAATCCAACCAAATTGTTGTTAAGTGAGTGAAAAATGCAAAAGTTACTATAAATTTTACTATAACAAACTTACAAATTAATGTGGCAAAACTATGATTATTACCTGTTAAAAAATATAATAAATGAACTTTTAAAGCAATTTTTTATGATCAGTGACACGTTAGTTTAATTGTATAGCTTACGTAGTAAAATTTCTCGTATCCTTAGTATCACTCAAATGAATTAGTCATAATTAAAAGTAAAAACAATGGATTTATTTTTTTAAAAAATTATAGTACAATATATTAAATAAACTGATAGTTAATAAATTAAATAATATTTAAGTGATATTTAAATATAAAAAGTCTCATTTCAAGTTTTTTCCTTAAGCCTCACATTGTATTGAGCCAAACCTATTCCTTGTCTATACTTGTAAAAGAGTCTTTTGGAAGATCCATTAAAGTATATGAATCTTACCAACTAGCATATATAACATTTTTTTTTCTAATTAATTTTGTTAACGTGTGATTTGATGTAATCAAATCTCTAAATCTCTTTGTAAAGATAATGAGAGAGATGTTAGAAAATTGATTTCAATATCTTAACAAAAGTTACAAAATTTTTTTTATTGATATATAATAATTTTTTTTTTATTTTTTATAATTCAATAGTTACTATAAGGGAGAGGAGATTTGAACCTTATGTCTTGTAAACACCAAGATGTGCCAACTAATTGAGCTACAAAGCACTTTGACAAAAAAATTGATATATTGATTTTTTATATCCATATGGATATTATATGGTTATCCCAATATAGTCAAATTGTTAATTTTACTTATTATTTTGTGTAGTAAGTAGGGTTGTAAAAGAGTAGGGGTTTGTTGAGTATTAAATATTCAAGTTTGACTCCGCCTCAAAAGTAAACTACTCAAGCTCAGCTTGAGCTCAAACCAAGCTTGCAAACAATCTTCGAACTCAAACTCATCAAAAAGTCCAAAAACTTGAACTCGTGCTCAATATCAAGCTTATGAGTTTGAGACCCATCATAAGTTTATTAGCAAGTCCATTGGGTTTGAGTGGGTGGTCCAAAAGCCTAATTAATTAAAGTCTTAGTAAGATATGTGTTTTTTTCAAACTCATATTGAGCTTCTTACCAAGCCCATAAACAAACCTAGGTTTAGCTTCTTCTCTTTTATCGAACCCTATTGTTCATGAGCCTATTCATGAACAATTTTTTTAAGGCTTGACTTGTTATTAAACAAGCCTAAAATTAAAGTTCAAGCTTGACTTATATATAAACAAACAAACAAAAACAAACTTTTTTATTTAATCAAACAACTTGGTTCATTATAGCCTAGTAATAAGTAATTTTGGATATTATATGGCTCTCCCAATATTCAAACAATTAATTTTACAAAGATCAACAATGGCGTTGAAGAATTAAAAAAAGCCTGAAGAAGCTCTGCAGAAATCAACAATGGCGTCAAAGGAGTAAAGGATGAAAGAGGAAGAGAAAATCAATGAAAATTCCCAAATTGAAAGAACCCTAGAATTTCATAATTTTCTAGAGGTTTTGCTCTGATACCATATGAAAAACTGATTTTGTGAAAAACTGATTTTCTCAAATTCATTGATTGAGTAAAATCCCTATATATACAAGCTAAGCAAAGATAAGCAAATGCTCTGTAACTAACTTAACAAACTCAAACACATGCAAACAGTAGCAAATAGTAAATAACAAACTAAAAGACGTGCGTGACTAAAGCTCACTAACTCTAATAACAAAACTACAGGTCATTCACTATACAAGGACTAAACTACACTACCGTTTAAGCAGACTTAAGTGCAGTCTTAATTCCTCTGTCTCTGGAGTTCGAAGCTTGATTCCTTGAGGACTGAGCTGTTTGTTCTTCATTAGTTGAGTCTTCAAGGTTTGCACTAGCTGCACTGAGTGAGTCTTTAAGCTGTTTTGGTGCAATAGCTTTAGTTCCTTCATTCCTTGGCCTTTGATAGGTTATGTCAACTTTTTTTTTTTATTAAAAAATGTTTATGTGGTAAATAATTATTGGATAATAAAATGAAGTTAATGTAAGTAATAGATATCTGAAAAGACATTTGAAGATTGACATGAAATGCAACAACGCCAAAAGCATGTTGGGATCAAATTATTTTGATTTAAGAAACTTTCATTTGATTTAGAATATATTTAATGGGACCACTCAAGCACTCACACAAAAATCACTCACTAACATGTTACTATTTTTGTATATTCTACTCTGTTTTCTTCAAACTCAAGCTTGTGAAAGTCTATAATTCCTCTCTAAAACAAAACCAATGCTGATAGCATTGAGCCATAAACCTGAACCCGTGGCAAAACAATTCTTTAAGCATGAGTGTCTGGACCAGACCCTATAAATAGAGTATAAACCTGAACCCATCCCTAGCCAATTTCTATGTGTTTATGCCCTGTTTCTTTATCGTTTATTTACAAGTCTACAAACCGCCCAATCCATTGCATAGAGTTTTTAGTTCACAACAAATTATATATGGGTATCCACATATAATTCTCAAGGGCTTATAAGGCATAAGTGAGGCGCATCTCTTGCCGATGTGGGACGTAATCCAAGCTATGCGCTTGCTTGCCACAATATCAATTCACAATCACTGTCTGTGAAATTCTAATAAATACAACACAAAATAAAAGAATAAATCTGCCCAATAGTATCTCCTAAATTGAATCATGATTAGGCACATGAGATCATTCAGTCCATTATAATTTGTATGGAAAGCTAACAAAAGCAAAATTCAATATATATATATATATATATATAGATGAGACACGCAGTGCAAAATTAAACTCTAATTAAATTCCATTTTTTACACTGAATTAATTAACTTGACACAAAAATTTAAAAACTTAGATTAAATGGGACTCGTGGTGCAAAATTAGAATCTTTTTGAATTCAAATTTAAAATTTAATTGGATTTTCTCTTAGCTTTGTCTATTAATATATACTAGTATGTAACCCATGCAAAGCATGAATGCATTTAAAATTAAACACAATTTTTGTTATAAAAATTTAAATAATTAGTCAAATTATTTTTAAAAAATAGCATGTTACACATGCATTAATGCTTACGGATAAATACATTTAAAACTAAAGACAATTTTTATCATAAATAATAAATAATTAGTCAAATCATTTTTTTTAAGTAAATGTAATTAGTCACCTATTAAAATTCTTATCTAAATTTAATACTACTTGTGATCATTTTTTTTTCTTCTAATTTTTAATTAAGAGAACGTACAGGGGAAAGACCTAATATATAGTTAATTATACCATAACAATTATAACTATTTATCTAGTGATGAAATAGCCACAACATACCTAACTGGTTATTATCACATTTCAGACGCAGAGCTATAGCGCTGATTCCACGTCTGGCGGTCTGGGTACGTGAAAAAGGCCGCGGCACTGTTTAGTTTGAAGTTTTGCTCAAACCCACCGACCATCAAGTATTGTCTTAGGCTGCAAGAAATCCTCTGCTCCTTAGGATTCACATAATTAGGAGAGGCGGTGTTTGAATTTTTTTATTCCTTTACATACAAGGACAACCTTCTAACGCTTCTAGGGTTTCTTTCTAGTTTACAAACTCCATCTATAAAAGGACTTAATGATGGCCCGTGATTTGAGCAAAACTTCAAACTAAACAGTCTAATATAAACTCTCTTCTTCTTCTTCTTCTTCTTACACATACCTTCTATATATAGCTACGCCATCTTCTTAACCCTCAAATACAAGGTATAATCTATTTTTCATGTGTTTCAATTGTTATTAATGATTCTCATGCGTTTTTGTTGTTGGATACAATTGTTATTAATGATTCTCATGCGTTGTTATAAACAGTCGATGTCCTTTTTTTCTTCTTCTTCTTCGACATATCCTATATTATATATAGCTACAACATCTTCTTAACTCTCAAGTACAAGGTATAATCTAATTTCATGTGTTTCAATTATTAATGATTCTCATGCCGTTGATTGTTGTTGAATACAATTTTTTTTTTTCGTTGGCGAGCTTCTAATACAACGGGTTTCAATCGTTCTTGCAAGATTTGGCGTTATATACTAGTTTGGAACATCATACAAGATGCAGTCCCCCAATGTTCTTAAGCCTGAAAATAGGTAATCTAATCTGCCTATTTGTTTTTTTTTTTATTTTAATTTTTTTATTTTATTTTAATGTTTTAATCTATCTCTCAGTGATTGAAGATAGTGTTGGACAGTGGACATTTAAGAAATTCTCTTCTCAAAAGAAGAAAAAACATTTTTTTTTTTTTGAAATACTTCCTTGATGCTTTAATATAATTGTTTTTTTATATTAATTTTTACTGAAATTTTATTTTTCTATTTTTATGAAATAATATAAATTAATTTCTACAAAACCTGCAAATATTTTTATTATTATTTAAAAGACTAACTATATAGTAATACGTGAAATTATATATATAACTATAAATTTGATAAATAAGTCGACATGACTCATCCATTTAATAAACATGTGTATTAGGGTTGAGAAATCATTATAACTTGTTTACTCGTTTATTATCGTCTTTTTTTATTTTTTATTTTTTTATACAAGATATAATTTCTACTCTATCCTAATCTAAATGTATATGTGTGTCATTATAACTTGTTTACTCGTTTATTATCGTCTTTTTTTTTTTTTTTTTTATACAAGATATAATTTCTACTCTATCCTTATCTAAATGTATATGTGTGTCATTATAACTTGTTTTCTCGTTTATTATCGTCTTTTTTTTTTTTTTTTTTTTTTATACAAGATATAATTTCTACTCTATCCTAATCTAAATGTATATGTGTGTGAAACTTCCTCCTGGAGACTTGAATCATGGCATTTGCCCCCCACACTTCACAAGCATTTATACTTGAATCGTCTTACTGTGTCAACTCATATAATCGAATATTCATGAGTCAATATGACACAATTAAACCTGACACATGAATACAATTTGCAACCCCTAATTAAACTCCCATTTCAAGATGCATGTCCCTTCCATAATATAGATTATAAAATTTGTATGAAATACACAGGCCTTGTGCATGATTTAGTATAGATTTTAAAATATTGGGCAATAAAGGATTTTTGAGTTCTAGTATGCGAACCTTATTTTGGGAAAAAGAATAATCCACATTTGCTATATATGCAATAAGGTTTATTGAGGCTAACACTTATCCAATTTAATTAGGTCAATTTTTCATATTTATGCAAGATATATCAATTTAGTGAATTTTCTATTTGTTTCAACTTACATTTTACAGTTAAAGAAGTTTACTTGACTTTTTTTTTTTGTAAGCATGTTAATTTTATGGATAAAACTTAGTTACAAAATTAGTTGTAACTTAAGACTACAACCTTACTCAAGTGAATTTTGATAAACCCACCATTGGATAACATTTTCATCTTATATCATTTAAACTTACAAATTTCGAAAAAATTAAATATCAATAACTATGTCATTGATAAATTACTTAAATTGCAAATTTTTATAATTTAAAATTATACATAAAATAGAAACTTATAAGTCATATTATAAATAATATTTGATTGACACAAAATTTGACACGTGTATTAAAAGCGTAAATAACATACAATTTAACGATTAGATTTTTAAATTACATAGTAATATTAATTTTATTAAAGGAAGTTGTAGTTAAACTTTGTCCTAATTTTATCTTCTACCTTGTTTGACCAATTTTTTTTAGGGTTTATGTAAATTTGTCATGACATCAAGAACTGTTAGTAATAACTTCTTATCAATAGTGTGTTAATATAAGCATGCTCTTTCTACTTGCGCATATACATCCAATTATGATTAGTTTTAAAGAATTCTATTTTCTTGATGTATACATATGTATAAGGCTTTCATTTTGACATAAAATGAACATATATAAATTTTTTTATTTCAGTTCTCAGCCTGAATGGGCACATCTTCCTGTACCTGTTTTATGCTTGATTATGGACAAGTTGTCGGAACCCATATACCATGCTTGGTTTGCTGGTGTTTGTAAACAATGGCATTTAGTTGCAAAGGACTACAATAAAAAAAAGAAGGCACTTCCAATGCTATTGCTCTCCCTTAACAATGATCATAAAACAAGGAGAGTTTTATATGGCATTACCGAAGGAAAAATATTCAAAAATATCAACTTAGAAGTATTTTATGCTAGGAGATGCTGCGGCTTCAGCCATGGTTGGTTGGCCACCGTAGATGAAAACATGTCTATAACCCTCTTGAATCCTTTCAACAAATCAGCCACCAAAATCACTCTTCCCTCTTTAAAGCACCGTAAACGCATTAAGATTCCACAATTTAATATTCTTAAGGTTATTTTGTCTCACAATCCTACTTCAAGTCAGGACAATTATACGGTGGTTGTCATTTATGCTCCTTCGAAACTGTTGGCTTTCATCAACCCAACGCAACAATATGCTTGGACTTACCTCGATGAAAATATTATGGGCTTTACAGATATCACCTTTTATGGAGGTTTGGTCTATGCTGTGGGACTTAGGGGTTTGGTGGTGTCATTTGACGTAAATAGTAAGAATTATAGTTCTTCTCATCAGCAACTAAAACCAAATATAATTGTGCCAAGAGGCTGTCACACGACTTTTAGATATGCTGAAAGAGAGTATATTGTTGAATCAATGAAGGGAGACCTATTGGTTGTTCGGAGGTTTTTGGAACGAAAAAAAGGGCTTCTGGATGATATAGAAGAAGGGGTAGAAGAGCGTAAGAATCTAACCGAAAGTTTCAAGGTTCACAAGTTGCTGTTAAATGATCAAACAAAGGGATCATTAGAGGAGCATGTTGAGGTGAAAAGCTTGGGTGATGAGGCTCTCTTTGTTGGCGACAACCAATCAATGTCGATTTTGGCTTCAAATTTTCCTGGGTGCCAACCTAATTCGATATACTTCACAGATGATTCTATCGACGTTTTTGCAATTAAAAATACGTATCGTCCGAAGGGGCCTTTTGACATGGGTATATATTGCTTGGAGAATGGAACCTTTCAAAAGCATTATACTCCGGAATATAAACACAGGTATTTGGCACCTCCACTCTGGGTTGTGCCACCATTGCAATGAATTCGATGCTAGATGTCTTAATTTTTCAAGTTTACTTTTTTAATAGAATCGTTCGGGTTGCCCATAGTCTCTCAGCCAATTAAGTTGTTTTATTGTTAACCTTTTTTATAAAGATTTTGGTTAAAATATCATGACTTATTAATTGTTCGATTTTCCTCCTAGTTGTATGTTTTGATTGGTTATAATTTTTGTTGAAGAGTTTTATATTGAGATAAAAAAAATTAAAACTATGTTGTCTAAATTAACTTTACCGATTGGCATTAATTTTATATCTCCTTCATCGTGTGATGATGTATTTATTCATTTATAATTTGTAATTGTCCTATAGACTCCACGTTATACAGATAGGGAACCTTGCCACTTTATGAGAATCAACTGCATGACAAGGGCTCGACTAAATTATTCACTTCTCAATTTTTCATTGAGAATTTGATTGCCATGTTTTCTTAGGGTTTTTCAGTTATTGCTTATAATATTTGGTATAGCGTAATGCAACTGCATGTTCGCGGTGATTATCTCCAACCTTCTTCAGATGTGGTGGTGTCTAGTTTGAATTTGTTGAAGGATTTTCAATTATAGAGAAGTAGGAAGATGAAAAAACGCAACAGCTTGTCAAGAGTCTTGTTAGCTGAAAATAGGTAATCTAATCTGCCTATTTGTTTTTTTATGTTTTAATATCTCTCTCAGTGATTGAAGATAGTGTTGGACAGTGGACATTTAAGAAATTCTGTTCTCAAAAGAAGAAAAAACTTTTTTTTTTAAATACTTCCTTGATGCTTTAATAGTAATTTATGTGTTTTTCTTTTTTAAATTTTTACTGAATTTTCATTTTTCTATTTTTATGAAATAATATAAATTAATTAATTTCTACAAAACCTGCAAATATTTTTAATATTTTTTGTTAGTTCTCAAAAGAAGAAAAAAAAAAATTTTTTTTTTTGAAATACTTCCTTGATGCTTTGATAGTAATTGTTTTTTTTTTTTTTTTTTTTTTTTAATTTTTACTGAAATTTTATTTTTCTACAACAAAACCTGCAAATATATTTTGTTAATTTTTAAAATACTAACTATATGGTGATAATGAAATCATATATAATAAACAGGTCAACTTAACTCAAATGTTTAATAAACATGTTGTGTTAGGGTTAAGAAATCCTTAATCAAAATGACACATTTGAACACAAATTGCAACCGCTAACTCCCGTCTCAAGATGCATGTCCCTTCTATAATATAGATTACAAGATTCACATGAAATACACAAGCCTTGTGCATGATTTAGTATAGATTTTTAAATATTGGGTAATAAAGGATTTTTGAGTTCTAGAATGCCATCCATATTTTGGGAAAAAGAATAATTCACATTGTCTATATTTGTAATTAGTTGCTAATCTGTGCGATGCACACGAAAGCTATTGAATATGCAATTTTAAAAACTTTTCATTAAACTCTCCACCACAAAGATATAAATTTACCAGCACATAAACTTTTAGTATTAAAACAAAGATAATGATACTTAATGGATTGGGTAATAGCACGTGCTTTTAGAAGAAAACAATTTGATTTAAAAAGTCGTAAATTTTAGTATAGGCAAGTGCAGCTACAATTGTTAAGGAAGGATTAAAGCTCCTATAAGAAATATTTTTCCAATATTTGGGCCCAATGGTAGAGTTCAAAGATGGTGACCTGTTACACAAAATTCTTCTCATTACAATCAACATCCTAAAGTGAATATCCAATCCAAAAATGTGTAACCAATGTTATATATATATATATATTGAAGTGTTGTGTTGTACAGGGCAGAGAATAGAACAAACATATTCATATGACCACACCCATATTGCTTTTAAGTTCTAACCATTATGCTAAGGAACCAAACAATATTAGTAATCGAAAAAGTATCATAATTCAGCATACTGATTTAAAAGTCACAATTTCAAACACAACCTCACTATGAAAATTCCACCAACATGCAAATATCACTTTGTTTAAGTAAAACTGTAAAAGTAATAAAACTAAAGTTCAGAATACATGGTTAAAGCGTATCTTTTGAATCTGGAACATTTTTTCCTTTATTATTCTCACTTTAAAACAATAATATTAAATTTAGTATGAACAGCCAAACAATTAAGCAATTTCAAAACCAAATATAAATATATTAACATATAATACAAAACAGTATTATATATTTTATACTATACAAGGGTTTTAGCTGTCTCTGCTAATTCTAATTGAATTAGGTTTCTATTCTATGTGGTAACTTCTATCTCGACTAATTTTAATTGAATAATTAGGTTTCTATTTTAGTTGAATTAGGTTTCTATTCTATGTGGTATCTTCTGTCTCCTAATTCTAATTGAATTAGGTTTCCATTTGACCCGTAGCTTCTTCTCCTAATTCTAATTGAACTTCTCTCCTAATTGAATTAGGTTTCCATGTAATTAGCACACTTATAAAATAGTTTTGCATTTTTGTAATCTTATCCTTTCTACTTAAGAATAAAAAAAATGACTTTATGAAATAAAGTCACCAGCTTTTTAATTCATCCATAGAAAAAATTTTGAAAGGTTTGGATTGAAAGTTGCTTCTGTAACTTTGAATCTAAACCCTTGAATAAAAAAAAAATTAAAAATGTAAAAATTGTTGTGAGAGAATTTCACTCTACAATAACCTAGTGGTATATTGCACGGGATCTCCATGCATGAACGGGTGATGTTTAAGGATGTAAAAACTAATTAACTAAATTGTTTGATGAATATATATAGTACAATCTATAATATAAGCCAAGAAATAGCAAACGAAAAGGAAACATAGAATATAAAGGCATCTTTAAATATTTTGCCTGAGTACCAAGAAATATACTCACACAGACTATTAAAGGAGAAACAAACACAAACACAGGCCATTAAAGGAAAAACATACACAAACTACTATTAAAGAAAGAATACAAAAACTAAAGAGAGAAAGCTATGAAGAGAAATTTTCGTACCTTGAGGTTGAGAAAGAAGTGTTTGTAGAAACAAAAGAATAGTTTGCGGCAACACACATAGGTTTATACATACATAGGAGAGTAAGTCGGCACCTAATTTACTATGAAGGAGTTTGCATTGCATACAAACATGATTTGGAGACTTCCACGCCACTCCAATAAAATCCAATTCCTAATGGGACTCTTAATACATGGCCACTGGCTAAGTGGCATTAATCTAACTATACGTATCTATATATGATTTTTTAACATCTATCATATAAAATCAGAATTTTTATTTTTTTATTTAAATAATGCTGATGTGTAAAAATATGGGAGCTCTAAAAAAAAGTCAAAACTAAGTCAAAGGTTTCGGTTATATATATATATATATAAACGTTTATTGAGGCTCACTCTTATCCAATCTAGACCATTTTTTCATAGTTATGCAAGATATATCAATTCGGTGAATTTTCTATTTGTTTCTACTACATTTTGCAATTAAATAAGTTTGCATGATTTTTTGTTTGTAAGCATGTTAATTTTATGTTCTACCTTGTTTGATCAATTTTTTTGGGGTTTATTACAAATTTGTCATGAAATCAAGAACTGTTACTAATAACTTGTTAACAATATTGTACTTACTATATATAGGCATGCTCTTAATTTAGATTTGCGCATATACATTCAATTACGATTAGATTTAAAGAATTCTATACATTTTCTTGATGTATACATATGTATGAGGCTTTCATTTTGACATAATATATATATATTTTGTTTAGACCGCATTTTTTTCCTTTGTCGCTAAGAAAGTTGGCTCCTCCTTCTTCTCTTAGGCAGTAGAACCGTTGTCCCTTCTAGTAAGGCTGGCTCTCCCCTCTTGTAACTACATTACATGTAGGGCTAGTGGTTTCTTCTCTTTCTTTTGGGGGTGGGGAAACACATTATAGGTCTCTTTCTTTCTCTTTTCTTCTTTTTTGTTTGTTCTCACATCAATTTTTTTGTTCCCAATTGTGAGTTAGTATGGAGGATCTATCCAAGCAATGGAGTTGTCTATCCCTTTCCGAAAGGGAAGGGGACGATATAAGTTTTAAAAAAGACCGACGCCGGCAAGAGTTTATCATTGTAGCACTATTCCTAACCAGGCGTGCACTCAATATGGATGCAGTCAGTAGAACTTTCAAACCTCTTTGGAGATCCCATAATGGTTTTAAGATTAGTAATGAAGGTGGTCACAAGGTTCTTTTTGTTTTCGACAAGGAGGAGGAAGTCGATAGAATTATGTCCACTAGGCCGTGGAGTTTCGACAAGTCTCTTGTGGTGTTACAGTGGTATGAAAGGCATTCTGCTCTCGAAGATTTGAGTTTTGATAAGTTCGCTTTTTGGGTGCAAGTTCAGAATATTCCCATTAGTTACAGAACCTAATCGGTGGCGGAAGATATCTGTGAAGCCATTGGGAGAGTGGACCGTACAACAGAAATGTTAGTGTGAGTATGGTAATTACATTCGAGTACAGGTTACCATTGATGTCTTTCAGCCTCTCTGTTGAGGCCGAATAATCAAACTTGAGGATAATGAAAAAGTTTAGGTTACATTCAGGTATGAGCAGCTTCCAAATATTTGCTATTGGTGTGGATGCCTTGACCATGGTGATAAGGAGTGTGATTTGTGGATCCAGAGTAAATGTACTCTCCAAAAATCCTCTCAACAATTTGGGTCGTGGCTTCAGGCTACATCGTTGGAGTCATTAAAAGGGAATGTAGTCAAAGTATCAGGCTACTACAAAGATAGGAAGGAAAATTTATCCTCACGTTGGCGGAGGACTGAGCAGCAATGTCCAAGTCCGATAACCACCCCAGCAGCGACAAGCTCAACAGAAAAGGATACTGTGGATAAGGAAGCAGATATCGAGGAGTTTCCTATACCTAATTCTATATAGTCCACAATCCCAAAGGAAAGTATAAGGCCAAATTTTCAGGATCACGAAAATATAGGAATTTCCTTTACTCAACAATTGAAGGATATCGACAAGGATCTTGGGATTATGAGGATCCCTTAATTCTAGCCCAACCTGAGGAATTTCAACCCAAAAAATTACTTTTTAAAAAATACATGAAAAATCATAAAATAAATTCTTTTTTAACAAAATAAAGGAGAAAAAAATAACATAAGAAGAGCTCATACCTCTACTTAGCTTTAAAAAAAAAATATTGGGGTTTGCTTTGCTTTTATAGTGTTCATTATTAACCTCGCAAATTTAGAGATAAATTATTAATGTTTGAGTTTGAGTTTAAGTTAGACTTGTTAGAGAGATAGAGTTTCACTCCTTGTTAAGTTTGGATTGAGCAAAAATAATTTTGTTTTAAAAAAATGATAATGATGAGTTTGAGTTTAAGTTAGACTTATTAGAGAGATAAATTTTCACTCCTTGTTAAGTTTGGATTAAATAAAAATAATTTTATTTAAATATCGTGCTGACATGGAAAATTGTGGAAAATTGGGGTTCTTAGGAAGCTTGAGAAGAATGAGAGTTTGAGAGTTGTGTGTGAGTGGAGTTGAAGAAAATAAAAGTGGATTTGGTTTGTATGGGACTGTAAGCTCCATTGGTGGGTTTTGATTGAGGAATCTGTGGCCATGGGCTGGATGAGACCCACGGCAAATGGGGCGCCGTTTCTGGGTTGTAGAAGTTGGATGTGAGTGGTTTGAGGCAAATGGTGGTCTGAGGAAGGAGATCGACCTCTGTTCTGATCAAAAAGAAGATGACTGTTGGTTTGTGGGTATGTGGGTTTTGATTGAGGAATATGTGGGTCTTTATGCGAAGCAATGCTTTGCTGTAGATTTGCCATGGGTCTAATCGAGGAGGAGCTGGTAGAGTATCGGGTTTTGCTGTAGTTTTATTACGTTTTTTTTTTTTTTAATATTGTGCTGACATGGAAAATTGTGAAAGTTTCAGAACATTCGGTTATATAATAATAATAATAATAATAATAATAATAATAATCTGATTATTCAATTTACTCGATGACCTTATCTAAAAAAAATAAAAACTGTCATCACTACCAAACTATACATCAATACTCCTACTATAAGGAAAAACACGTAGAACTTCCAGCGTTTCATTCCCTTAAAATGGAAATTAATGTTATAGTGATTTAGGTGGATCTCACGATGGCCCAATAATATTTTGGCAACTTAATCGGTATGCTAAGATTTTATTTGCCTAGCATAAAAATAGAGGCAGGTACCCTAGAATATTAATTAATGAATAATGAGCCCCGTCAAATTATGATATGTGATTTTATGATGGGAAGCATTTGTAATGCGTGATTTTATGACTTTTTCACCCTTCCTCAAGGACCTCAACCGAAGAAATGGGTTTTTTTTTTTTTTTTAATTTTTTTTAACTCATACTTGCAATGATATATGGTTGTGGAAGTTCTAATATTATAAGGAATTCTGCATAAAAGAATAGCATGAAGGTAGTTGTTCTTGTTAATTGTTATATCACCAAACAGATTAACAAACATTGTAAGAATCCTTGATTTAGTCATTTCATTCCTTAGTATGAAATATTAAAGTCAAATAAATAACACAAAATATCTCATTCATTGCTCTTTCTCTTCTTTCAACTATGTGTTACACCGTTTCCAATATTTATCAATTAAATATACTATAAGAGCTTTCTCAAAATGTTAAAAAATACCTTATTGAATTTTAAATAAATGATCATATATATGAAGCTTCTTTATCACTTGAGTTTTCTAAAATGCTGAACAATAATATACTTTTAATTCTTGGGATATGTCTAATCCTTTTTTTTTCCTTGACTTTACAATTAAACTTATAGTGTCTTAGCTTTCCACTCTCCAGTTTCCACACTAGTAGTTGTAAGTTGTAACAGACAGTTTTGATCTTCTTGCCTGATTTTTTTTATTCTTAGTGTAATTTTTAAAAGATTTAGTTGTGGGCATGCTACGAAATTCAGGTCGGAGCATAGTTGCATAGACCTGATTTGGGCTTTCCAAGAAGAAGGCAAAGACTTCACCTTCCCTAGCTACAAGTTCCTCCTCAACAACACCACCATTAATTTCATTGATCAGACAAAATTTGAAATGAATGACTTATTCAGCATCTAAGTCAGTCATTTCAAAATTTGGCTATTAGAAGAGTTGTCGGAAGCAAGATCAAAGATAGAGAAAACAGAAACGACAACATTTTAGCACAGGAAAGACATTATTTGTTTTATTTTAAAAACAAACCCTTCTTGTGTCAACATACAGTCATTGTCGTTTCCATCATAGAAGCCAGAAGGTTTGTTTTTTCCCTCCTATGCCAAAGTGCACTAGCCAGTATGCAATTACACTTCACCCCAAACTTGAAAGTAAAATAAAATATACTTTCATCCTAGAAATCTGTTTGATCAAACTTTGTTAAATTAATATTACAAATGGTGTGTAGTGTGTACTAACCTAACTTTTGCTTAAGAGCAAGTTTCCGAAATGATCCTGTATTTAAAAATTAAAATCCACTTATTTCAATTTTAAAGAGTATTTTAATATATTTAGTATGACTTTTTGTTTTTTCATCAGGTTGTGAAGAGATTTGTCAATGCAAATTTTTTGGTGCTTGATGATAAGCTTTGCATTATTATTCTAAATTTACTAGTTATGAAGAGTGTTATTTTCTTCAAATCTCGAAAAAAGAGTGTTTTTTCCCTATTCAAATTTGGAGTGGAGTGTTATTCCCCCAAATTTTAAGAGAGGAAAGTGTAATTACCAACAACAAAAAAATCATTTTACATAGCTCATTATGTCATTGCAAAATAAGTTGTACTTGTTCATCATAATGTAGTTATTAATTTATTGTATATATTTCAAATATTTCATAGGTTTTAATATTTTTTTTAATTTTATTTTAACAATGTTAACCGATACTAAAAATTTCAAAAATTTTTTTACAACAGTTAAATTGGCAAGCTTATATTGGTTCTTATTTGAACCTACCGCTAACATTATTTTTTTTACCTATCACTAACTCCCAACCACATCAGTTGGGTGTAAAATAATTTGTTAATTTTTTTTGTGTTCATAAACTTTCTATATTTTTCACATAAATGTTGTGCCATCCACTTTGGTATATAGTCAGCATGAGCACAATATTTTATTCTTTGTGTTTGTCACCCCAATCACTTAATATTGATAATTATTTTAACATATTAACAAAAGGTTATGAGAAGTGCTACATCCATAACATTTTAACAATATTTTTACAATAAATCATGAGTGGTAAAATGTTGTTGTTTCTAATTTGAATCAACGGCTTAAAATACTTTTTTGTCTATCTGTAACAACAAATAATAACTTACCACTTAGAATTTATTGTGACAATGTTGTGAAAATGTTATAAACATAACATTTCTCAAAGGTTAAAGACTAAAAAAAATCTAAAATAACACATTTAAAGCGTTGGGGGGCCATTTCGAAACATGGGTAAAAAATTTAGGATCAAAGAGGTAATTAAACCAAAATATTATTTTCAAAATTAAGAAGTAGTTTAAGGAACAAAAATATAAGACGCCATTAGACCTTTAATTAGGAAAGATTTAAACTTTTAAGTGCAATTGATTATGTGATGATGAATTGTGTCTAACCTATATCAATCATTTATAAAGTTCATATAAAACTCAATTATAATTAATGTGGAGTTTTGTTAAAAAAATTAAGGCCTTTTAAAATATAGGCAAAAATGCTGTCACACATACTATATTTTACACATTTGCACATGTTTTGTTGTAATGTGGTATTGGGAAAGATTGGACGTTTTCAATTTTTTTTTTTCTTTAGAGAGTTTCAATTTGTGGCATCCGTTCATGATAATAATTCTTTATTATCAGACCAAGACACCAATCAGTTTTTGGTGTAGGCGGAAATTGAACCCTAAATCTCTTATACAACCATCAGAGACTTTACTAATTGAGTTAACTGGAATCCACAGACTTTTTCAATTAATCAAGAAGTAATGCTACTACTACAAAATATTTTATAACATTTTTATAAATTGTTGATGTGGGCCATGTGGCCAACTTCTTAATGGTTTTCACTTAGATCTACCATTAACATCACTTTTTCATTTACTAATAATAACTCATTACATTAGTTTGTAAAATTTTTGTAAAAAAATTTGTATTTCTAGCATTACTCTTAATCAAGGGCATTATTCCCCCCCCCCCCCCCCCCCCAACCCCACACACACACACACACACACACACACACACATATATATATATATATATATATTTTTTTCTGGAAAGAAAACTTTTATTACCAAATAGAAACAACAACTCAGCCTAAGCAGCTTGCACCAAGATGAGATTAGCAAAATTAGTTGGGCTGAACCCCTTATCAAAAGAGCCCAAAAAAAAAAAAAAAAGAACTATCGAGGGACCACTTAGCTAGAGTATGAGCTAACTAGGTGGGCTGAACCCCTTAGATAGAGAATGAGCAGCATGATTAGCTTCTCTATATACCCAACTGAAGGAAATCCCATCAAAATCATACGAAATAAGCTTGACAGTATCAACAAATTTAACAAGTCTCCAGGTTATTTCTCTGAACTAGCACTAATGGTGTCTATACAAGCTTTGGAGTCAGCTTTCAATAATAACACATGTGGCTGGAAGGTTGGGCAGCAGCTATAATTATATAAAAAATAAATAAATCAAGGCCATCTCCCATATAATTCATATTGTAAGGACTCAAAAGGAAAAGCCCCAGCTCAGTTAGAATAGTGATGCCTAGATCTTTAAACCAAACCCAAACAATAAATTTTTAAGAGAGTGAGCTTCTAAGTTAGATGCAATGCTGAGATAATCACAAGTCTAAGACTAATGGAACCAAAGTAACAAATAGGAGTGAATAGAACAACAATTCAATGTAAACTCTTCCTCGGGCAGATCCGAGGATAGATCTTGTATTGATAAATAAGGTTGATATTTTTTTATAGGGTAATTCTCTATTCTCACACTTGTTTCTTTTTTCTTGGAAAACATTCCCCCACTCTTTCTGGGGGGTTCCTTTCTTTACATAGCCCATTTCCTTGCATCTCAACACTCCATTTGTACGTTTTAGAGGAACTCTATGGATGCTTGTCCCATCAGGATCCTTTTGGAGGTGGTAGAAAGAGCCGTGAGCTGTGAAGTCATTGTTCAGGGATCATTTCCTCATTAATGCAGCAAATTAGGTTGGTGCAGAGCATTGAATGCGGAGGTGGGAGGTGCCTTCTTCAGGAAATTTCCTTCCTCCACCCTTGTACACCTTGTACCTTTCCTTTGCCATCCATTACCTTATCCTTGGGTTTTTCGGGGTGCCAGTTGCCCTTTGGCTCTTTAATTATCCTCGGGTGGGCATAGTCTTTGGAGTCTGCCTACCTTTCTTTGCTTGAGTTGGGTAAATTTATCCTCGGATTGGGTTCCTCGGTCCTCGGTCCTCGGCCCTCACACACACACACACACACACACACACATATATATAATAAATAAATATAAAAATACTTGCAGCACTATCATGTATGTCCTTGAGTGCGTGGTATATAATTTTTATTATTTTATTTTTTATCCTTGGCCTAAAATACTTTTGTATATTAAAAAGAATAAAATTTTGGTACAGTACCTTAGATGCTGTTCTTTAGATTCTCTTCTTAAAATTTAGCCAAAAAACTATTTAACTAAAAAATACACTTCTATCCAATGGGAAAAAAAAATCAAAATTTTGCAAGCTAATATATTAAATATTTCTTTATTAAATTTGTTGACTTGTGGAAATCAAATCTTTTGACCTAGATTCTCAAAAAATATATATATATATATATATATATTTTGATCTAACGTAATCAAATCTCTAAAATCTCTCCTATAAAATAAAATGGAGAGATGTTAAAGATTTGATTTCAACACCAAGTCAACAGATTTTATAAGGAAATATTTGATATGCAATGAACTTAGAACATTCATTAACCTTTCCCTTTAAAATGTGTATTGTCTCCAATGAAGTAGGCTCATATTCTTTCTTACTGTTTTCACAACCAAAAAAAAAAAAGTGTAGGCTCGTACTCAATTCCTGAATAAATCAAAATACATAATAAAATAAAAAAGTTATTGCAAAGCGAAATTACAGAATAACTAATTGAAATAGTATAATGTTTATAGTACATATGTGATGCACAAAAAGAAAATAAAAAATCTAAGGGTCAGGCTAAACAAACCATTGACATTATGGACAACAGGTAGTAGTAAGTAGTAACTAGCAAGGGAGTGAATCTCGTTCCGGAGACTGTATCGGTTTAACCAGTAAAACGATATATTTTGGTACTGGTCAATATTGGTGTATTGTTTCGGGTTTATCATTATTTTTTATATTTATACATGTGTGTGTGTGTTTGTATTATAATAAATATAAAAGTTTAACATAAAACATTACCTCAATTCAGAACAAATTATTTACAGTTTTAGACTTTAGCATCAATTAAAAGAAAGAGAAAAAACACAATATAAAAAATAGAAAGTTTAATTGTTCATTACATACTAATAAAACAAATAATAGTAATAAGTTAATGCAAGTAAGTTACCATTCTACCCTTACAAAAATTCAAAAATTACAAAACTAAAAAAAAAAAAAAAAAAAAAAAAAAAAAAAAAAAACTTTTTTTCTGTACCAGCTAGTACACCCGGTATTGCCCGAAATTGACCGGTATGACCAGTACATAGCCGGTACGGCCAGTATTTAAACCGGTATGAAACGTTAACATTTCGATACCGGTATACATATCGGTACGGTACATACTGGCCGGTACCAATACGGTATCAACTACCTTGGTAACTAGTAACCCAACTATGAACATGGTCATGACTGAGATGGTTCTCATTCTTTCAACTCTTCTTACAGAATCCCTCAAAACTTCTTTCTTTCTCTTATTTGGCCGGAGAAGTTGACAAAGATGTATGTGTTTATATTTTCAGTGCATTATATAGTGTGAGTTTGAAATTTTGAGATTTTTTTTCATGACTATTGCTATAGGAATTTGCTATAAGTGCTTAATATTTTTAAATTTTGTGGTTTGATTGTCATGAAAAATCTTTTTTTTTTTTTTTTTTGATAGGAGTCGTGAAAGATCTTAAATAAGTTTAAATGTACAAAATATTTTTTTTTTTTTTAATTTTTGTTTAAAATCTAAATATGAAATTTGATAATTATGATGATTGTTAATAAGCATTTATTATGATTGTGTTTATATATGAAATTATTTATTATATTATTAAAAAAATATGACCTGAAAAATCCTAATATTTTGGTTTAAATATATATATATATATATATAATATTAAAAATCAATTAAAAATATCCATTTTTATGATAACATGTAAAATCAAGCGCATATATATATATATATATATATATATATATATATTATGTATTATTATTAATATAAGTTTCAAAAAATATATATATTATAGGGATGATAGGTCTAGAAGTGTATGTTGAGCCGTGGGCCTTGTCTAAAAACACTTATGAGTCTGAGGACAAGTAAACGTTGATGTAGAAGTGCAGGCTAGTGAATAGAGGAATGTGACTCGTTATGAGAGTTTAGGAAGGTGGTCCGAGGACAAATTCCTCCTTGGCTTTGACGGTGTAGAGGTCAAAAAGGTTGACCTGCCATCAAAAGCAACGTTCCGGGCAGTTCCACTGTTAAGGATAAGCATCAGGAAGGAATGAGACAAGGGGAAGGTAAGAAATATCTGAGGAAAAGCTGCTACCATCGCATTAAATGCTCTGTAGCTAACTCTCTGACCTCATTAATGTGGAAGTGATGCCTGAACAGTGATGTTCAGTTTTACAGCTACCTTTAAAAGCTTCAGGAATGTGCTGATGGGACAAGGACAAAAGCCAGCCATTTGATCTACACGTGAATGACTGAGATAGAGCAAGGGGGGTAATATAAAGGAGAAGAATCCCATTACAAAGGGATCATCTGATAATTGAAAAAAGAAAACATTGTAGCACTAAGAACTGTAATTGTAACCAAGTCTAAGAGAAATATATATATCCAAGAACTACTCTCCTCAGACATTGCCGAGGAAGAATTTCTTTGCACAAACTTGTTTTTTCATTGTTTTTCTTTGCTTTCTCACCATCTTTAGTCCATTGTGAGCGTTGTCCAATTCTTTGAAACCTAGTTTTTTGCCCACTCTCTACAACTTTATTATATTGGGCTCTTTGAGCCTTAATCCATCTACCTTTTGGGCTTTGGATCCAAAACCCGCCCTTACCTATATTATTATTAATAAACAAGTTCAATAAAATATAAGCTTCTCTTTAATTTATTTGTATTTTGAATTAGAGATTTAATCTTATGATCATTATTAATAGACATTATTATGATTATGTTTGTAATATTATAATAGATGGACTAAATATGGGAGATTTTATAGGAAAAATAAAGTTAGGATTACAATAAAAATTCATAACAATTTCACAAAACCTAATTATTTGTCTATTACCTGATTCACATCACACATGGGACATTAACAAAAGTTGCAAATTGTGTGGTAGGGGGCGATATTGACTATTGAGTAGGATGAGGATGAATCAATGAAAGCAAAGCAAAGCCTTAAATGGCAATTTAAATGGAAATTTGTTAGAAAAATATATCCTTTAATTGTATTTTCACTTTTACTCTTTAAAAAAAAAAATACATTGATAGTTAGGGGGATTTAAATTTTGGATGTGTCTGTTGGAAACACCTATATTTATAACAGGATTTTTCTCTTTAGACTGGACTTTTATGCGATTCAGAAATATCCTTTAACCTAATTATTAATAGGGACAAAATTTAGGGACAATTTAGTAAAGATACGTTGTGATGAGGCTAGTAACTTATATGCCTCTTGGCATTTCCACTTACTCCTTACCCTTGGCTGTTGTGAGGAATGGGAAATCAAGAAAGATTGGACATTTTCAAACACTCAAGGGCATTTAGGAAGGGAAACTCTCCAATTAACTCAAAAAGGTATGGGGAAAATTGGATTTTTTCAAACCTTCAACAGCATTTAAGTAGGGACACTCTCCACAATTAACTCAAAAAAATAAAAAAATAAATGAAAGTAGTGCTATTAAGCCCGGCCGATCGGACTAGTGACCTGGCGCATTGACCAGGTTGGGTGATCAATTAGATCAGAAAAGTATGTGACCCAATCAAAACCGGTGCAACCTGGTGGGTTTTAAGCAACCTGTGTGACCCGGTTAGGTTTTATTAACCTGGCCGGATTTGTGAATTGTGTAAAATTATATTAATAAATCCACTTTACTGACTCGTTTATTATTTAAATGTGTGATAGTATGATAATTTAAACAAGAGAAAACCTAAAAAAATCCAAAAAAAAAAACATTGTTCCCTGTGCCCTGTGGATTCACACTTTCTACTTTACAGTTTGTACGTGTACCATCACTTTTTAGTTTTCACAATTCTTAAAACTTACTGCCACAGGCTGCTACTGTGCACAAATTTTTTTATGCTTTGAAGTCTAATAATGAGGCTGATGTTGGAGTTTTCAATGAAGATAAACCTTCAAGTTTAAGCTTAGGTTGTAATCCATGGGATTGGAGTAATTGGACCAACCAGTGAGAGACTAAGAGAAATACGTATTAGAGTTTGAGATTTTTAATTTTATTTATTTAAAATACATAATTTTTAGACATGTAACAAGATTTTCTTTAGCAAAGACTTTGTTGCAATCTTATGACATTTGTTTATTTTCCTTGTGAATTTTATAGAATAAAATGCTATTGCTTATGAAACATTGATTTTGAATCATAATGGCAAGATTAATTTAGGCATAAGCCTTTTTTTTTTCTTTTTTTTTTTTAATTTACATATTCAAATTATGATTTCTCAAACTTAATTATATATATATATATATATATATATATATTATTTTTTTTATTTTTTTTTAATTTGACCTTGCAGTTTGACCGATGACCCATTGGTTGGACCAGTGACCCAATGACCCAACTCATAGAACGGGTCAATGTCTGGTTTGGGTTTAATAACAATGAATGAAAGTACTAACAAATTAGAGGGATGGAAATGTACCTAACCCAAACAAAAACGACCTTGCTAGAAATTATTATAAAGTCCAATTGCATTATTTAAAAGTCCATCTCCATCTCATCTATTCGAAAATGATTGTATGTAAGAGGAGATGGCCTTGGCCCTTCTTCTATATAAGTTCATTTTTATTAATATCTCTTATCCCCTTTTTTTTTTACCAAATAATATCTCTTATCCTTATTAAGCTTTAAACGAAAAAAAAAAAAAAAAAAAAAAAACTACAAAAGTCTGTTTTTTTTAATAGGTAACATTTACATATCCACCATTCGTTCTTGTCCAAAGTTGGCCCTAGGCCTAGGCCTAAGGATGGCAATGGGGCGGGGTGGGGCCCAAGGATGGGGTTTTCGTCCCCGCCCCGCATGGTTTTGTCTTACCCCATCCCCGCCATGCCCCGCATGACGGGGAAAACTTTCCCACCCCATCCCCGCCCCTTGGGGCCCCACGAAGCCTTGCCCCACCCCATAAAACTCTACTTTTTGTTAATTTGCCCTATTACTAGTACAATTTTTTTAATGAAACCTATTTCATTAATAAAAATATACTTGAAATTACAACTAAATTTATCCCATCAAATCAAATAAATTTTTAGAAAAAATTGAATAATATATCCAAGTATTTAACAAGACAATCACCAACAAAAAAAAAAAAAAAATCTCATAGTATAACACATAACAAAATAATGGCAGAAAACCACATTAGGTAGAATAAAATAAGCTAATATTGATATGTTTGTTTAAATAGTAGGGTTTTAAGGTATGAAAATTTTACAATTATAACCTTTAGCAATGCGGGGCTAGGCGAGGACGGTTTTAGACCCATCCCCGCCCTACCACCTTTGCAGGGTGGGGAAAACCCGTGCGGGGTGAAGTGGGGAGGGGCGGGTTAAGCGGGGCGGGGCAGGGCAAAATTGTCATCCCTACGGCTAAGCCACATAGGTTATGGCCTAGGCACTCAAATTGGAGGGCAATAAGTAAATATATATTTTTTAATTTAAAAAAAATGTGAGTTGTAAATTTTTTTTCCTCCTATTTTAAGAAGGGAAAAAAATTTTGAGTAATGCTAAAAATACTACAAATTTTATTAAATTGGTCTTACAAATTGTTGTATCACCAGTCACAAAAATAATATCAAATACTTATTCATTATCTTGTTGAAGTGCTACTAAGCATGTTAATTTTCACATCAGTTTATTACTTTTTTTGTAGTAAAGTTTATAAAAGTTTTAGCATTTTCTAAAAAAGAAAAATACAAATTAATAGAAATCTAACCAAATCATTGTTAAGTGAGTGAAAATGCAAAAGTTACCATAAATTTTACTATAACAAATTTACAAATTAATGTGGCAAAACTATGATTTTTATCTGTTAAAAAATATAATAAATGAACGTTTAAATCAATTTTTTATGATCAGTGACATGTTAGTTTGTATAACTTACGTAGTAAAATTTCTCATATCCTTATTATCACTCAAATGAATTAGTCATAATAAAAAGTAAAAACAATGGATTTAATTTTTAAAAAAAATTATAGTATAATATATTAAATAAATTGATAGTTAATAAATTAAATAATATTTAAGTGATATTTAGATATAAAAAGTCTCATTTCAAGTTTTTGCCTTAAGCCTCACATTGTATTGAGCTAAACCTATTCCTTGTCTATACTTGTAAAAGAGTCTTTTGGAAGATCCATTTAAGTATATGAATCTTACCAACTAACATATATAACATTTTTTTCCTAATTAATTTTGTTAACGTGTGATTTGATGTAATCAAATCTCTAAATCTCTTTGTAAAGATAATGAGAGAGATGTTAGAAAATTGATTTCAATATCTTAACAAAAGTTACAATCTTTTTTTAATTGATATATAATAATTTTTTTATAATTCAATAGTTACTATAAGGGAGAGGAGATTTGAACCTTATGTCTTGTAAACACCAAGATGTGCCAACTAATTGAGCTACAAAGCACTTTGGCAAAAAAATTGATATATTGATTTTTTGGCAAAAAAATTGATATATTGATTTTTTATATCCATATGGATATTATATGGTTATCCCAATATAGTCAAATTGTTAATTTTACTTATTATTTTGTGTAGTAAGTAGGGTTGTAAAAGAGTAGGGGTTTGTTGAGTATTAAATATTCAAGTTTGACTCCACCTCAAAAGTAACTATTCAAGCTCAGCTCAAGCTCAAACCAAGCTTGCAAACAATCTTCGAATTCAAACTCATCAAAAAGTCCAAAAACTTGAACTCGTGCTCAATATCAAGCTTATGAGTTTGAGACCCATCGTAAGTTTATTAGCAAGTCCATTTGGTTTGAGTGGGTGGTCCAAAAGCCTAATTAATTAAAGTCTTAGTAAGATATGTGTTTTTTTCAAACTCATATCGAGCTTCTTACCAAAGCCCATAAACAAACCTAGGTTTAGCGTCTTCTTTTTTATCAAACCCTATTATTCATGAGCCTATTTGTGAACATTTTTTTTTAAGGCTTGACTTCTTATTAAACAAGCCTAAAATTAAAGTTCAAGCTTGACTTATATATAAACAAACTTTTTTTATTTAATCAAACAATTTGTTTCATTATAGCCTAGTAATAAGTGATTTGGATATTATATGGCTCTCCCAATATTCAAACAATTAATTTTACAAAGATCAACAATGGCGTTGAAGAAGTAAAAAAAGCCTGAAGAAGCTCTGTAGAAATCAACAATGGCATCGAAGGTGTAAAAGATGAGAGAGGAAGAGAAAATCAATGAAAATTCCCAAATTGAAAGAACCCTAGAATTTCAAAAATTTCTAGAGGTTTTGCTCTGATACAATATGAAAAACTGATTTCATGAAAAACTGATTTTCACAAATTCATTGATTGAGTAAAATCCCTATATATACAAGCTAAGCAAAGATAAGTAAATGCTGTGTAACTAACTTAACAAACTCACACACGTGCAAACAGTAAATAACATACTAAAAGACGTGCGTGACTAAAGCTAACTAACTCTAATAACAAAACTATAGGTCGTTCACTATACAAGGACTAAACTACACTGCCGTTTAAGCAGACTTAAGTGCAGTCTTAATTTCTCTGACTCTGGAGCTCGAAGCTTGATTCCTTGAGGACTGAGCTATTTGTTCTTCATTAGTTGAGACTTCAAGGTCTGCACTAGCTGCACTGAGTGAGTCTTTAAGCTGTTTTGGTGCAATAGCTTTAGTTCCTTCATTCCTTGGCCTTTGATAGGTTATGTCAACTTTTTTTTTTTAATTAAAAAATGCTTATGTGGTAAATAATTATTGCATAATAAAATGAAGTTAATGTAAGTAATAGATATCTGAAAAGACATTTGAAGATTGACGTGAAGTGCAACAACGCCAAAAGCATGTTGGGATCAAATTATTTTGATTTAAGAAACTTTCATTTGATTTAGAATATATTTAATGGGACCACTCAGGCACTCACACAAAAATCACTCACTAACATGTTACTATTTTTGTATATTCTGCTCTGTTTTCTTCAAACTCAAGCTTGTGAAAGTCTATAATTCCTCTCTAAAACAAAACCAATGCTGATAGCATTGAGCCATAAACCTGGACTCGTGGCTAAACAATTATTTAAGCATGAGTGTCTGGACCTTCACCCCAACCCAAGTCCCCAACCCCCTATAAATAGAGTACTGTTATGCTATCACTAATAGTGCACACAGATTCCCTCACTCACACACATAAGAAATAGTCATTTATCTTACCTTCAAGGTTCTTCCTCACACTTGCAATGGCATCAAGCTGTCACGAAGAGAACTGTGTTCGTCGGGATTATGGATTGAATTGCCACCTCTGTCCCAGGGACTTCAAAACTAAGGTAGCCTTGGACTCTCATTTCATGTGGCAAAGTGGACATGATGCGGTGAGGCTCGAATTCAAGTGCCCCAAACCAAAGTGCAATCGCCCGTACCCAACCAAGGTTGCACTCCAAGACCATATCAAGAATGGGCAACATTGAGTAGTGATCCCTAGCCAGTTTCTATGTGTTTATTTTATGTGTTTTTGCCCTGTTTCTTTATCTTCAAATAATTATGTTTCCCTTTATCTTCTTCAATGTAATCCATATGTGTTTACTTAAATAAATGAAACTGGTCTTCCTCTAACGGCTATCCCAGTCTTCCCACAATAATCTTTATTTATTTATTTTCTTTTTCCACTAAGTTTATTTACAAGTCTACAAACCGACCAATCCATTGCATAGAGTGGTTCGTTCACAACAAATTATATGTGGGTATCCACATATAATTCTCAAAAAAAAAATTTATATGTGAGTATTCACTACTGAAATTACTTTTTTTTTTTTTATCGCCAATAATAGTCAATAACAACATGTTGTTGGGCTTTGTGGAGCCTAGTTTATGTTTGATCCGGTTGACGACCCGACCCAACCCGAATAATGTTGCATGGTTTTTTAATGGGAGATTTAAGATATCCTGTGCGTAGGAGGTAGAAAACGCAGCTTGATAATTAGGGATTTTTGTTGTTGTCATGTTTTAAAGGGAGAAACACTGTAACTGCCGCACTTTTGTATTTTTCCTGATAATAGTAAAATCCCTGCAACTTCATGAATGTAGGCAAATTGCCGAACCACGTAAATACTGTCTTGTGCGTGTGATTGTTTTTCTTTGACGTGTGTTTTCTCTTTTTTTTTTTTTTTTTTTGTTTCTCACAGATTGGGATTTCGGGTTGAATTCCCTACACATGTCACATGGAATTTGTTGTAAAAATATTTTGGGACAAAATTTAGCTACAAAACCAGTTGTAGCTTAAGGTTACAAACTGTTTTGATAAATTGCATGAGTAAAAAATGACATGTGCACTGCACATGATTACTTAATTAAACTTAACCCAACAAACTCTAGTTAGCCACACCACCTATTAAAAAAAAACAAAAAAAAAAACAAAAAGAGAAAAAACAAGCCCTCTTAGGGATGACAATTTTTTCCCACTCTGCTTAACTCGCCCTTCCCTACTTCGCCTTGTGCAAGTTTTTCCCGCCCCGCAAAGATTTTAGCCTCACACCACAAGGCGGGGTGGGGACGGGGCAAGATTTTAGCCTCACACCACAAGGCGGGGCAGAGATGAGTTTAGACTTTTTAGACCCACGCCGCCCCGCCCCGCCCCGCGTCGATACAGGTTATAATTGTAAATTTTTCATACCCTAAAACTCTACTATTTAAACAAACAAATTAATATTAGCTTATTTTATTCTACCCAATGTGGTTCTCTTCCTTTATTTTGTCATGTGTTATACTATGAGATTTTTTATTTTTTTTTTATTTTTTTATGATTATCTTGTTAAACACTTGGATATATTATTCAATTTTTTCTAAAAATTTATTTGATTTTATGGGATAAATTTAGTTGTAATTACAAGTATATTTTTATTAATGAAATAGGTTTCATTAAAAAAATTGTATTAATTGTGGGCAAATTAACAAAAAGTAGAGTTTTACGGGGTGGGGCAGAGCTTCACGGGGCTCCAAAAGGCGAGGATGGGGCAAGACAAAATCTTTAGAGGCGGGGGCGAAGACCCCATCCTTCGGACCAACCCCTCCCCCCCCCCCCCCCATTGCCATCCCTAAGCCCTCTTTTCCCTCCATCGGTCACCCCCAAACTCTCCTCTTTCTCGACCACCGGTCACCCTCAAATCTTCCTCTGTCTCCACTATCGACTCACCCTCAAACCCTCCTCTTTCTCAAAGAAACTCCTGATTGTACTTTTATTTTGTCCTTTTATTCCTTCTAGTTTGTTTCGTCATGTACCAGCTTGAGCCCATGGGCGGCTCTAGCCTTTGAGGTCTTAATTACTTGGATGTTTTACCCGGGTCCTGGTGTTTTTTCTTGTATCATTGGTTTGGTTTTCGTAATATAAATTTCTATCTTTTATCTTTAAAAAAGAAGGCATTGTAGGCACATCAAGAAACAAAGATAAAGTTTTCTTGGTTTTTTGTCAAATGTAAACTAGTTGACACCGTTAGGCCCAAAGCTTGCAGAACAGATTTTAGTAGCATGGTACACAACGACTACAAAGCAATTGGTAGCATTTTGAACCACAAAATTTCTCTCACAATTGCTCAAATAAATTCAGCCTAAAGTGTATACAGAGGAGGGCTTACGGGTGGGCCAGCAGTGTAGACAGAGGAGGGTTTGAGGGTGGCCGGTGGTGGAGACAAAGGAGAGTTTAGGGGTGACCGGTGGAGGGAGAAGAGGGCTTGGGTGACCGGTGGGTCTGGGTTATAAAGATGTCAATGAGAGAGAGTATACGTATATGGTTTTTTTTTTTTTTTTAATTGGTAGCGTGGTTAATTAGAGTTAGTTGGATTAAGTTTAGTTAAGTAATCATGTGCAGTGCACATGCCATTTTTACATGTTTCACTTTATTAGAGCAGTTTGTAACCTTAAGCTATAATTGATTTTGTAGCTAAATTTTGTCCAATGAATTGAATATAGCATTTCTCATTATCTATTTATATTATTTAAGCAAATCACTTAGAGAAATGTTATATCAAAAACATTTTCACAACAAATTCTAAATGGCAAGTTGTTATTGGTTGTTATGGGTGGGAGAAAAAATAATTTAAGTTATAGATTCAAATTAGAACCAATAATAACTTACCACCTATGATTTGTTGTAAAAGTATTGTGAAAATATTATGATCGTAGCACTTCTCAATCACTTAACTTATTAAACGATTCATATGTTTAAAACAACACATAGATTGTTTCTTCAATTGCCATATTATAAATGGAATAAAAATAGCTTCAAATTGGTTTGAAACTAAACTTTTTCCTTTTGTTTTAATAGTAACTACCTAAATCTTAAAGGGTGGTGGGGTTTGAAGGTTGTCACTTGAACCCAATATGAAAATATTTTAGGTGTACAGTTTTAGTTACCAAATTAAATTCAAATATATAACATGTACTAGCAAATGGTGTTATCATTTCAAGGGATGTTTTTTTTTTTTTTGGAGAAGACATTGCAAAGAATAATTAAATTCAATGCACATATATGTTTAAATTTAGCCTAAAATGCAAAACTCATACTCTAAGTTTTATTAGAATTCATTCCATTCTTCTAACTTTGTTGTCGTTGTCTATATTTCTTGGTTTCAATAGGACTCCTTATGAGCGTTGTTTCTATCTACTATTATCTATAGATAGTCAAGTTATTAATGACTAGAAGAAACCAAGAAATAACCTCTCACATGCGAAATTATAGAAGTTCCCCTTTAAGAACAAACAATTCCATTGAATTGAGTATGATTATATGTGTGATAGCATCTACTACACTAGGAATACCAATGAACCTGATTATTGAAATTGCTCAGGATACCCTTTTTTAGCTTCTAGAATCTATTTCTTGTTCATTTCGATTTTCTAAGTTTCAAGTTTACTCAAATAAGGAAATTTCGTCAACTTCCTTTAAATAAAATTTTTAAAGGAAAAAAATTAATTACATCCTAATTTGTGTAATATAAATATCACATTGATAGCACCTTCTATACAGTTCCATGATTGAAAGAGAGTTTTCTTACTTTTCTCTCTAATTTATTTTCTACTAAGCTTGCTTTTCTTTCAAACTAAAGGTAGTCATGTCCATTTATCTACAATACTTAGGTTGGTTGTAAGTAACCTAATAAAGACTAGTGTATGCTATACACATTCTTTCACACAAACTCACACTTACAAGCGAAATGTATTGAAATTGTGGGGCCCAAATATATGGCAACCCCGGCCCACTCCATACCAGGCCCAAAGCCCATGTCGAGGAGGGTACAGGATCCGAGGATGAGTGGGAGAGGCCCAAGCCATCAAGGAATTTTGCCGAGGATGCCTACATCCTCGTCACTCCGACGTTGAAGAAAGAAAGCTGTGATCCACCCACCAAGTGTGCGCCACTAACACTCTGGCCGCATTAATGGTAAATTGACCAGTGAACAGTGATACCTTGGTTACTTCAACTAACAGAAAGCCTGCAAAGGCGGCTGATGGAACGAGCCCTCAGACTCAAGCCTATGGGGAAACCAGTTACTAAAAGAAGAACTAAGTGTTAGACAGAATCTAGGCCTTGCATGGTCCTCGGACTCAAGCCTCTGGGGAAACTAACTACTCGGAAAGAACTAGGTGCTAGACAGAACCAAGGTCTTGCATGGTCCAAGGACTCAAACCTGTGGGGAAACTAGTCACTTCAGAAGAACCAAGTGCTGGACAGAACCAAGGCCTTGCATGGTCCTCGGATTCAAGCCTATGGGGAAACCAGTTACTAAAAGAAGAACTAGGTGCTAGACAGAACCAAGGTCTTGCATGGTCCAAGGATTCAAACCTGTGGGGAAACTAGTCACTTCAGAAGAACCAAGTACTGCACAGAACCAAGGCCTTGCATGGTCCTCGGACTCAAGCCTATGGGGAAACCAGTTACTAAAAGAAGAACTAAGTGTTAGACAGAACCTAGGCCTTGCATGGTCCTCGGACTCAAGCCTCTGGGGAAATTAACTACTCGGAAAGAACTAGGTGCTAGACAGAACCAAGGTCTTGCATGGTCCAAGGGCTAAAACCTGTGGGGAAACTAGTCACCTTAGAAGAACCAAGTACTGGACAGAACCAAAACCTTGCATGGTCCTCGGACTCAAGCCTATGGGGAAACCAGTTACTAAAAGAAGAACTAGGTGCTAGACAAAACCAAGACCTTGCATGGTCCTCGGACTCTAGCCTACAGGGAAACTAGTGACTTTAGAAGATTCAAGCCAATGGAGAAACCATCCCCCCCACGAAATACCAAGTGTTAGGCAGAGCCAAGGTCTTGTAAGTTCCTCGGCGTCAAACCTATGGGGAAACTAGCTGTTTCAAGGGAATCCAAGTACTAAACAGAACTAAGGTCTTGCATAGTCTAAGGACTCAAACCTGTGGGGAAACTAGTCACTTTAGGAGGATTTAAGCACTAGACAGAACCAAGGTCTTGCGTTGACCGCGGGCCCAAACCTACAGGCTAACCACTTTGGTACTAGTAGTGAGCACCGCAGGGGACGGTAACCAATGTATTCGGCTGAAGCACAATGGAAGCCAGAATCGTGCAAGTAACGTATATATATATATATATATATATGTATAATATAATACAAGCAAAACGAATAAAAGGAAACGAAATATGCACTTTACTGAGTCTTTAAAAAAAGGTTATACACAAGGCAAATGTGCCATTACAATACTAAAAAAAAAAAAAAAAAAAAGAGAGAGAAAAAGAAGAAGAAAAGGAAAACAAGGCAAAGACGTAACGGGGGATCATTCCCTCGGCTCCATCTTAACTCCCCCCTCAAAGGGCTGGGCAGAAGAGACCTCTGAGTCCTGATGACCCTCGCTTGGGATCACAGCCTGGGGAGGGTCAGCTGGATGAGATATCTCCTCAACAAGAGGTGCTCGGACATCAGCTGAGGGGTCCGCAGTCTCTCCAAGCGCATCAGCAGTGGGACCCTCGCTTACCTCAACGGCCTCAGGAGGATCAACTTCCTTGGTGGGCTCACCCGAAGTAATGGCGGCTGGGACACCTTCCTCAGAAACAACCACAACTCCTTCGGCAGCCACCTCGGTCTCAGAACTTAGAGAAGCAGCCTCTCGGATGGCAAAGGGATAATATACATTCTTTACCTTCCACAGGTCTGATGAGGCATCAACCCCAGCCTATTTAAGGGCCTCATTCCAAACCTAGGAGCAGTAAAGTCTGTACATCCCTGGCACTTGGGCTCTAAAGCTGTCTTCTGTTTCAGTCACTCCCGCCTCAAAGGCATCCTACGCGGCCCTGTCTTTGGAGGCCTCAGCCTCGGCCTTGGCAGACTCAGCCTCCTCCTTGGCTTTCAAAGTCTCGTCCTTGACAGACTCCGCAGCACCTCTAACCTTACCTGCCTCAAGTGCCCTCTCCTCCAGGGTCGCGATCTCCTCTCTGGCTATCCTCAACTGATCCTCTGCCTTGAGCAGGCTGTCCGTTTGATCTAGAGCCAGTTTTTCAGCGGCAGTAAAGGCCGACTCAGCGATGTCTCGAGCCGCCTTCATCTCTTCCAGCTAGTCCATCGCCTTTTTAAGATCGGCCTTGGAAGCGTTGAGAGTTCGCACGGTGTCCAACAGCTTGGTACGCTCTGAGCCCGCGACCTTACTCTGGCTACTGGCCATATCCTCTAACCTGAAGGTAGCCTAGATAGCCTGCCAATTGAAACCAATGTGCAGCAGATAAGGAGCCAAAGAACAGAAAATCAAGAAAATCACAAGCAATCAGAAAGCTTACCGTGCCTAAGTATTGCTTAAGGCCGAGGAAGACCTCCTTACTCCTCAAAACCTCCAGTTAGGCCATGTCCGCAGGGAGTAACAAAGACCTCCCCAATGCGTCAGCCATGTGCGCACCCTCGCCCCATGAAGGTTCCTTAGGGAGGTATCATCTATTAGAGGCTTCCCATGGAGCATGGGGGCAGGAAGCCAAGCCTGGGCCTCGGCCTCGATAGAGGCCTGCTTCTCTTGACCTCGGCGCCCTATCCTCAGCTGTTTTGATGGTGGCCGAGCATCGCCACCACCTCTGGAAGGATCAGACTCTTCTCCCCCCTTAGGTCACTTGCCTTTGTCCTTCTTCTGCGGAGGACTGATGGGCTTGGACCCAGACGTTGAACTCTGTTGAGGTGGAGGAGGAGGAAGCTCGGGAATAGACTTCCCCGTCGCGTTCCCCCTCGGCTGTCCCTCGATCAGTGCCAGCAAGCTCTTCTGAGGTCGCTTCTTAAAACTCATTTTCGACCGAGGAGTGGCTTCTTCGGACAGAAAGTCCGCTTCAGTTAAACTGGGGTCACCTAAATCACCAGAAAGGTCCTCAGGCAAATGGAGTTGATCGAACACGCCAAAATTGCCCTCGGAGGGACCAGAGTCGACAACTTACTCTTCCTCTAGCCCTTCCCCTTCAGCCTCGGCAACTCGAGCTGATGAAGAAGTACCTGCCAACAGTATGCCCTTGGGAATAGGAGACCCTTCAAGGATCAGAAATCCGTCCTCGACTACGGTGATGCTACGCAGCTGAGGATCTCCAGCTCGGATCACGTGCTTCGGAGCCGAGAATAATTTTTGGATCGGGTCGTACCCTAGGACCACGTGGGCGGCTCTAACTTGGTTGTCGTCTTTATTCACAAAGATCTCCGACCTCAGCACCTTCTCCAAGTCTTCCTTGTTGACCTGGCCGAAGTGATGCTCAAAAGCGCGTGGATTTGCATAAAAGAAACAAGTTCCTGTCAAAAACCAAGTGAAGCAGGACACGAAAGCACAAAGAATTAAACACTCTCCTAGTCCGAATGCCCTACCTAGTGTTCCCTTCTTTGTTAGGCAATGAAGGCCCTTGTGCCATGCTCGAGACACAATGAGGAAGTCTTTGTTCAGACCTTTGCTGGACTTAGGGAGGCACTAGATGAGTCGAACCCTATCGTCCCTCGTCCTCATGTAATAAAACTTCTCCTTCAGGCGCTGGAATTTATAGCACCAATTCACATTGTGATGGGTTAGCCTCAGCACCATCTTCTCATTCAAGGCATCCACACAGCCTAAGATCCTAAATACATTAGTGGCACACTGAGTGGGAGATAGGCCGAAGTGCCTAAGATAGTCCCTCATCACCGGCCCCATGGGGATCCTCATTCCACCCTCCAGGAAAGCGATTATAGGAATCACCACCTCACCCTCTTTTCTCCTTGAACTCCATTCCCCCTCTCCACAGTACCTCAAGCCCACTGTATTGGGGATCTTATAATCAGCGACAAATTTGTCCATTGACTCCTCAGACTCAACTAACTTCTTAAGCCTGCCCATCCTAAAGAACTAGCAGGGAACTCAAGCGAACAGTACGAACTAGAGAGAGAGGAAGACTTACAGAAATAAGGGAAAGCTCCTCGGCCAGGCTTTTTATGCTAAGGGAAGTCGCAAGTACAGTTGGAGATGAGACCGAATTCGAAGTATGTGCGCAAGATCTCTTGAATGCAAAAGTGAAGAGACAAATCAGTTCAACTGGGTATATATACCCCTAATTAAAAATAACCGCACGGACTTTCCCGCCCAATAAATCAAAAGTATCCCCACTGTCCATTCATCATCACACCATCAAACGTGGAGAACACAGAGCCGCCGAAATTTAATGAAGGCGCGCTCCAAATTTCGAAACGTCAGGAACGTCCCCTGGGCAATTAAAAGGATTTTGACACTGACAGAAAGACAAGACTCCCCAGGCCAGGACAAGAGCCCGAAAGTATCAAAATCCTCCTCCCCGCCCAAGAGGCCGGATAGCAGAATTTTGAGGGGCTATTGTGGGGCTCAAATTTCTGGCAACCCCGGCCCATCCCATACCAGGCCCAAAACCCATGCCAAGGAGGGCACAGGATCCGAGGATGAGTGGGAGAGGCCCAAGCCATCAAGGAATTTCGCCAAGGATGCCTACATCCTCGGCACTCCGACATTGAAGAAAGAAAGCTGTCATCCACCCACCAAGTGTGCGCTACCAACACTTTGGCCGCATTAATGGTGAATTGACCAGCGAACAATGATGTCTTGGTTACTTCAACTAACAGAAAGCCTGCAAAGGCGAATGATGGGACAAGCCCTCAGACATAAGTCCAGATGGCCGACAAGTGGACGACAGAGATCACCTGAACAAAACTATATAATAGATGAAACCTCCAAAGTTTGGGGGGGCCCTGAGGGGTAGAAAAAGTAAAAGGATTTTCAGGGCATTCCAGGGCAACCCTTGTATTCATTAGCTCTAAGGAAAGAGCTCCTCGGACTGAGCCGAGGACGAACTTCCCCTTAGAACACTTAGCCAAATTCTTGTTGTTGATCTTGTAAACCCACGCCGACTGTTGTGTTCTTTGCTATTGCCTAATCCTTCTATCCACTCTCTACAAATTTATTATAAGGGGATCGCCCGAAACGGGTCCCTACAGAAATAATATTCAATACATACACATGTATGATAGGAATATGCTTGTTCCTATCCTAATCAAGAAGAAAGCAATTATGGTAGTTCTTTGAGGGAATTAGGCCTCCTTAGAGAATGAACAGAACAGTGAGGAAATGAGAGAGAGAGAGAGAGAGAGAGAGAGAGAGAGAGAATTGTACATCAATCTTCATTAATTCCTACTCCTTTACAGATTTCTCCTTTACAACAGAATCCAATGCTATGATTACAATGATACAAGACCATCCTTTAACTAACTAACTACCCCATCCAATCATTTGACACAGCTGTAACTAACTAACTGCACAATCCACACTATAACTACTAACTACTTAACCCATGCCCTGCTACTATTTAGCTTACAACACAGCAGCACACAACAGCAGCACAACAGCACAACAGCACCTGATGCACACAGCAGTAGCAACTACTGATCACAGCAGCTCTTAGTCCACTCCACTACAATCATAGCAATACTTAAATCATTCCAATCAATGTACTCCGTAAATTTTCTTTGGTTGAGATACTTTTATTCTTTTATAAATTATCATAACCATTATTTTTATAAATTATTATAACCATTATTTAAACTTGTATATAACCCATATTTATACATGAGAATGATGAATTGTAGTGGTGTTATTAATAGTAACTTGGCTTATAAATCATATAAGATATTAGTTCGACCAAAACATTTGGAGGTATTAAAATAGTTTTTTCTTGCAATTTTCATGATATTGGTTACGCCAAGTTTCTCATTACACTATTATTATGTATATAATTTTGAAAATTACTATTGGACAATATATATATAATATCAATTCACAATCATTGTCCATGAAATTCTAATAAATATAACACAAAATAAAATAATAAATTTGTCCAATAGTATATCCTAAATTGAATGAGGATTAAGCATATGAGATCATCCAATTCCATTATAATTTGTTACGTTTAAGATCTTGGCATAAAAAACACCTAAATAGAAATAGTATAAAAATATGTCATTAGTTTAGAGAAAAAACAACAGCAAAAATCTAAAAAAATTAATTTGTATGGAAAGCAAACAAAAGCAAAATTCTATATATATATATATATATATATATATAATTAGGTTTTTTATGGATTATTTATATTGAACTTCTCGTTTTCTACATTGAATTAACTCACCTAACAAAAAAAAAAAAAATACATTAGATGAGACACGTGACACAATTAAACTCTAATTAAATTCCAATTTTTACACTGAATTAATTAACTTGATACAAAAATTTAAAAACTTAAATTAAATGGGGCTCGTGGCACAAAATTAGAATCTAATTGAATTCAAATTTGAAATTTGATTAGATTTTCTCTTAACTTTGTCTATTAATATATACTAATATATAACTCATGCAAAGCATGCATGCATTTAAAATTAAACACAGTTTTTGTTATAAAAATATAAATAATTAGTCAAATTATTTTTAAAAAATAGCATGTTACACATGCATTAATGCTTACATATAAATACATTTAAAACTAAATACAATTTTTATCATAAAATATAAATAATTAGTCAATTTTTTTTAAGTAAACGTAATTAGTTAAATATTAAAATTCTTATCTAAATTTAATACTACTTATGATATTTTTTTTTTCTAATTTTTAATTAAGAAAATGTAAACAGTGATTTTTATTGAGCATACGTGGAAACCATGACAAACTGGTGCATATATGAGTGATCTTAGGGAAAGACCAATTATACCATAACAATTATAATTATTTATCTAGTGATGAAATAGCCACAACATACCTAGCTAATTGGTTGTTATCACATTTCAGACGCAGAGCTGTAGTGCTGATTCCACGTCTGGGTACGTGAAGAAGACCGCGGCACTGTTTAGTTTGAAGTTTTGCTCAAACCCACCGACCATCAAGTATTGTCTTAGGCTACAAGAAACCCTGTGCTCCTTAGGATTCACTTAATTAGGAGAGGCGATGTTTGAATTTTTTTATTCCTTTACATGTACGTACAAGGACAACCTTTTAACGCTACTAGGGTTTCTTTCTAGTTTACAAACTCCATCTATAAAAGGACTTGATGATGGCCCGTGATTTGAGAAAAACTTCAAACTAAACAGTCTAATATAAACTCTCTGCTTCTTCTTCCACATACCCTCTATATATAGCTACACCATCTTCTTAACTCTCAAGTACAGGAGGGTATAATCTATTTTTCACGTGTTTCAATTGTTATTAATGATTCTCATGCGTTGTTGTTGTTGGATACAATTGTTATTAATAATTCTCATGCGTTGTTATAAACAGTCGATGTCCTTTTTTTCTTCCTCTTCTTCCACATACCCTATATATATGTAGCTACAACATCTTCTTAACTCTCAAGTACAAGGTATAATATAATTTCATGTGTTTCAATTATTAATGATTCTCATGCCGTTGATTGTTGTTGAATACAATTTTTTTTTTTCCTTGGCGAGCTTCTAATACAACGGGTTTCAATTGTTCTTGCAAGATTTGGCGTTATATACTAGTTTGGAACATCATACAAGATGCAGTCCCCCAATGTTCTTAAGCCTGAAAATAGGTAATCTAATCTGCCTATTTGTTTTTTTTATGTTTTAATCTCTCTCTCAGTGATTGAAGATAGTGCTGGGCAGTGGACATTTAAGAAATTCTGTTCTCAAAAGAAGAAAAAAAAAATTTTTTTTTGAAATACTTCCTTGATGCTTTAATAGTAATTGTTTTTTTTTTTTTTAATGAAATTTTATTTTTCGATTTTTATGAAATAACATAAATTAATTTCTACAAAACCTGCAAATATTTTTTGTTATTATTAAAAAGACTAACTATATGGTAATACATGAAATTATATATATAACTATAAATTTGATAAATAAGTTGATATGACTCATCAATTTAATAAACATGCGTGATAAGGTTGAGGAATCATAATTTGCTTACTTGTTTATTATCGTGTTAGTGTGTCAACCATATAGTTAAATACTCATAAGTCAACATGACACAATTAAACCAAACATGTGAATACATTGCAACCCCTAATTAAACTCCCTTTTCAAGATACATGTCCCTTCCATAATATAGATTACAAAATTTGTATGAAATACACAAGCCTTGTGCCTGATTCAATATAGATTTTAAAATATTGGGCAATAAAGGATTTTTGAGTTCTAGTATGCCATCCTTATTTTGGGAAAAAGAATAATCCACATTTTCTATATATGTAATAAGGTTTATTGAGGCTAACACTTATCCAATTTAATTAGGTCAATTTTTCATATTTATGCAAGATATATCAATTTGGTGAATTTTCTGTGTGTTTCAACTTATATTTTACAGCTAAAGAAGTTTAGTTACAAAATTAATTGTAACTTAATATTACAATCTTATTTAATATCTTTTTATTGGAGGTGAATTTTGACAAACCCATCATCGGATTACATTTTCATCCTATATCATTCATGCTTACAAAATTTCGAGAAAATTAAATATCAATAATTATATCATTAATAAATTAATTATTTAAATTACAAATTTTTGTAGTTTAAAATTATGCATAAAATATAAGCATATAGATCATATTATAAATAATATTTAATTAGTACAAAATTTGACATGTATACCAAAAGCGTAAATAACATGCAATTCAACATTTAGATTTTCAAAATATAGTAATGTTAATTTTATTAAAGGAAGTTGTAGCTAAACTTTGTCCTAATTTTATCTTCTACCTTGTTTGACCAATTTTTTTAGGGTTTATGTAAATTTGTCATGAGATCAAGTACTGTTAGTAATAACTTCTTATCAATAGTGTGTTAATATAAGCATGCTCCTAATTCTACTTGTGCATATACATCCAATTATGATTAGTTTTAAAGAATTCTATTTTCTGGATGTATACATATGTATAAGGCTTTCATTTTGACATAAAATAAACATATATAAATTTTTTATTACAGTTCTCAACCTGAATGGGCACATCTTCCTGTACCTGTTTTGTGCTTGATTATGGACAAGTTGTCGGAACCCATATACCATGCTTGGTTTTCTGGTGTTTGTAAACAATGGCATTTAGTTGCAAAGGACTACAATAAGAAAAAGAAGGCACTTCCAATGCTATTGCTCTCCCTTAACAATGATCACAAAACAAGGAGAGTTTTATATGGCATTACCGAAGGAAAAATATTCAAAAATATCAACTTAGAAGTATTTTATGCTAGGAGATGCTGCGGCTTCAGCCATGGTTGGTTGGCCACCGTAGATGAAAACATGGCTATAACCCTCTTGAATCCTTTCAACAAATCAGCCACCAAAGTCACTCTTCCCTCTTTAAAGCACCGTAAACGCATTAAGATTCCACAATTTAACGTTCTTAAGGTTATTTTGTCTCACAATCCAACTTCAAGTCAGGGCAATTATGCGGTGGTTGTCATTTATGCTCCTTCCGATTTGTTGGCTTTCATCAACCCAACGCAACAATATGCTTGGACTTACCTTGATGAAAATCTTATGGGCTTTACAGATATCACCTTTTATGGAGGTTTGGTCTATGCTGTGGGACGTAGGGGTATGGTGGTGTCATTTGACGTTAATAGTAAGAATTATAGTTCTTCTCATCAGCAACTAAAACCAAATATAATTGTGCCAAGTGGCTATCACACGACTTTTAGATATGCTGAAAGAGTGTATATTGTTGAATCAATGAAGGGAGACCTATTGGTTGTTCGGAGGTTTTTGAAACGAAAAGAAAGGTTTTTGGAAGAAATAGAAGAAGAGGAAGAAGAGCGTAAGAGTGTAACCGAAAGCTTCAAGATTCACAAATTGCTGTTAAATGATCAAAAAAAGGGATCATTAGAGGAGCATGTTGAGGTAAAAAGCTTGGGTGATGAGGCTCTCTTTGTTGGCGACAACCAATCAATGTCGATTTTGGCTTCAAATTTTCCTGGGTGCCAACCAAATTCGATATACTTCACAGATGATTCTATCGACGTTTTTGCAATTAAAAATACGTATCGTCCGAAGGGGCCTTTTGACATGGGTATATATTGCTTGGAGAATGGAACCTTTCAAAAGCATTATACTCCGGAATATAAACACAGGTATTTGGCACCTCCACTCTGGGTTGTGCCACCATTGCAATGAATTAGATGCTAGATGTCTTAATTTTTCAAGTTTACTTTTTTAATAGAATGGTTCGGGTTGCCCATAGTCTCTCAGCCAATTAAGTTGTTTTATTGTTAACCTTTTTTATAAAGATTTTGGTTAAAATTTCATGACTTGTTAATTGTTCGATTTTCCTCCTAGTTGTATGTTTTAATTGGTTATGATTTTTGTTGAAGAGTTTTATATTGAGAAAAAAGATTAAAACTATGTTGTCTAAATTAACTTTACCGATTGGTATTTTATGTCTCCTTCATCTTGTGATGATGTATTTATTCATTTATAATTTATAAGTGTCCTATAGACTCCACGTTATTCAGATAGGGAACCTTGCCACTTTATGAGAATCAACTGCACGACAAGGGCTCGACTAAATTATTCACTTCTCAACTTTTCATTGAGAATTTGATTGCCATGTTTTTTTAGGGTTTTTCAGTTATTGCTTATAATATTTGGTATAGCGTAATGCAACTGCATGTTCGCGGTGTTTATCTCCAACCTCCTTCAGATGTGGTGGTGTCTAGTTTGAATTTGTTGAAGGATTTTCAATTATAGATAAGTAGGAAGATGAAAAAACGCTACAGCTTGTCAAGATTCTTAATTATGAGCTGAAAATAGGTAATCTAATCTGCCTATTTGTTTTTTTATGTTTTAATATCTCTTTCAGTGATTGAAGATAGTGTGTTGGACAGTGGACATTTAAGAAATTCTGTTCTCAAAAGAAGAAAAAACTTTTTTTTTTTAAAATACTTCCTTGATGCTTTAATAGTAATTGTGTTTTTTTTTTTTTTTTAATTTTTACTGAAATTTCATTTTTCTATTTTTATGAAATAATATAAATTAATTTCTACAAAACCTGCAAATATTTTTAATATTTTTTGTTAGTTCTCAAAAGAAGAAAAAACATTTTTTTTTTTTTGAAATACTTCCTTGATGCTTAGATAGTAATTTTTTTTTTTTTTTAATTTTTACTGAAATTTTATTTTTCTACTATAAAACCTGCAAATATATTTTGTTAATTTTAAAAGACTAACTATATGGTGATAATGAAATTATATATAATAAACAGGTTGACTTAACTCAAATATTTAATAAACATGTTGTGTTAGGGTTAAGAAATCCTTAATCAAAATGACACATTTGAACACAAATTGCAACTGCTAACTCCCGTCTCAAGATGCATGTCCCTTCTAGAATATAGATTACAAAATTCACATGAAATACACAAGCCTTGTGCATGATTTAGTATAGATTTTAAAATATTGGGTAATAAAGGATTTTTGAGTTCTAGAATGCCATCCATATTTTGGGAAAAAAAATAATTCACAATGTCTATATTTGTAACTAGTTGCTAATCCGTGCGATGCACGCGAAAGCTATTGAATATGCGATTTTAAATACTTTTCATTAAACTTCCACCACAAAGATATAAATTTACCAGAACATAAACTTTTAGTATTAAAACAAAGATAATGATACTTAATGGATTGGGTAATAGCACGTACTTTTAGAATAAAACAATTTGATTTAAAAAGTCGTAAATTTTAGTATAGGCAAGTGCAGCTACAATTGTTAAGAAAGGATTGAAGGTCCTGTAAGAAATATTTTTCCAATATTTGGGCCCAATGGTAGAGATCAAAGATGGTGACTAGTTACACAAAATTCTTCTCATTATAATCAACATCCTAAATTGAATATTCAATCCAAAAATGTGTAACCAATGTTATATATATATATATATTGAAGTGTTGTGTTGTACGGGTAGAGAATAGAACAAACATATTCATATGACCACACCCATATAGCTTTTAAGTTCTAACCATTATGCTAAGGAACCAAACAATATTAGTAATCGAAAAAGTATCATAATTCAGCATATTGATTTAAAAGTTACAATTTCAAACACAACCTCACTATGAAAATTCCACCAACATGTAAATATCACTTAGTTTAAGTAAAACTGTAAAAGTAATAAAACTAAAGTTCAGAATACAGGGTTAAAGCATATCTTTTGAATCTGGAACATTTTTTCCTTTATTATTCTCACTTTAAAACAATAATATTAAATTTAATATGAACAGTCAAGTATGAACATCCAAACAATTAAGCAATTTCAAAACCAAATATAAATATATTAACATATAATACAAAACACTATTATATATTTTATATTATACAAGGGTTTTAGCTGTCTCTGCTAATTCTAATTGAATTAGGTTTCTATTCTATGTGGTAACTTCTGTCTCGACTAATTTTAATTGAATAATTAGGTTTCTATTTTAGTTGAATTAGGTTTCTATTCTATGTGGTATCTTTTGTCTCCTAATTCTAATTGAATTAGGTTTCCATTTGACCTGTAGCTTCTTCTCCTAATTCTAATTGAACTTCTCTCCTAATTGAATTAGGTTTCCATGTAATTAGCACACTTATAAAATAGTTTTGCATTTTTGTAATCTTATCCTTTCTACTTAAGAATAAAAAAAATGACTTTATGAAATAAAGTCACCAGCTTTTTAATTCATCCATAGAAAAAATTTTGAAAGGTTTGGATTGAAAGTTGCTTCTGTAACTTTGAATCTAAACCCTTGAATAAAAAAAAATTAAAAATGTAAAAATTGTTGTGAGAGAATTTCACTCTACAATAACCTAGTGGTATATTGCACGAGATCTCCATGCATGAACGGGTGATGTTTAAGGATGTAAAAACTAATTAACTAAATTGTTTGATGAATATATACAGTACAATCTATAATATAAGCCAAGAAATAGCAAACGAAAAGGAAACATAGAATATAAAGGCATCTTTAAAGATTTTGCCTAAGTACCAAGAAATATACTCACACAGACTATTAAAGGAGAAACAAACACAAACACAGGCCATTAAAGGAAAAACATACACAAACTACTATTAAAGAAAGAATACAAAAACTAAAGAGAGAAAGCTATGAAGAGAAATTTTCGTACCTTGAGGTTGAGAAAGAAGTGTTTGTAGAAACAAAAGAATAGTTTGCGGCAACACACATAGGTTTATACATACATAGGAGAGTAAGTCGGCACCTAATTTACTGTGAAGGATTTTGCATTGCATACAAACATGATTTGGAGACTTCCACGCCACTCCAATAAAATCCAATTCCTAATGGGACTCTTAATGCATGGCCACCGGCTAAGTGGCATTAATCTAACCATACGTATCTATATATGATTTTCTAATATCTATCATATAAAATCAGAATTTTTGCTTTTTTATTTAAATAATGCTGATGTGTAAAAATATGGGAGCTCTAAAAAAAAGTCAAAACTAAGTCAAAGGTTTCAGTTTTATATATATACTAGTATTATACCCGTGCGATGCATGGCTTAATAAAAAATATTTTGATAATATAATTAAATTTAATAACAAATAAAATTAAAAAATAATTAATTCAAAATTTAAAATTAAAAAATAAATTGTACTTGTACACTTAAATGAATTTTTATTTTTATTTCTTATTTTGATATTTAAATCATTTGTTTTAGTGTTGATTTCATTCAAATAGTTATAAGTTATATCAACCCTAAACTGAATTAATAATAAATAAAAATATAATACTCTAACTTAATGTAACATTCTAACTTACTAATAAATAAATATAACACCCTAACTTAAAGTAATGTTTGTAATTGTATTGTGTTTTAGCCTTTAAGAACACATATATTATTTTTTTTATCATAAAAAAACTCAAATATTAATATTATACATGCATGAAAAAATAATGAATTCAATAATTGAAACAGTTGAAAACAAAATTAAGCCAAAACCTCAATTAAAAAAAAACGGAGTTAAGTAAAGATAAACTTACATAGAAGTTTGGACGGATAGATTCTTTTGTATCCAATTTCATGTTTGACGGCAAATTTTGCTTTTAATTAAAGAATATAGATTACATGGAACAAAACATCAAAAAAAGCCATAAAAAATTAAATCCATAATAAAATATTGATGTCAACAATAAATAATCATGTAATAAGAAATTAAAAAATACAAAAATATTGCTTGCTATATTGACTTCTAAAAAAAAAACACTAAAAGGTGTGATCAAATATAGAATTTCAGCCTTTCTATAAAACTTGTTGATAAAAATCATATTATATATAATAAAAAGGCAACAAATACGCCTAATCTATTCAATTTGATGAAAGAAAAAAAAATTACTTGCAAGGTTGTAGGTAGGGCAGAGGGGAGACAGGAAGGATATAGCAAATAATTGTAAAGTACGTAGTAGAAATAATAAAACACCAAAAAAACTGTGTGTATATATAGTGGGAATTTTAGGTTGTGAAAAATATATGAACAAAAAGAAGTAGTTTAGGTGAAATTCAAATACTTTTTTTGTTTTTTTTACTTTACTATTAGGAAAAAGATGACATAAAATGCAAATTTATCTACCAAAAAAAAAAACGTAGGAAAAAAAAAAGGAAGCAAATTCTATCTTCTTCTTTTTTGTTTTACGTTTTTTTAAAAAATGTAGGAAAAAAAATTTCATCAATTCTTTTACTTTAACTACTCTACGTATACTCTAATTTTTTATTTTTTATTTTTTGAAATTATAGATAAATTAATAATAAAAGGATTATATGAAGAATTTGGATTATAATCAAATTAAAATTTTTATCAACTTAGAAATAATAGGAGAAAAAGATAAGGACAAAAAATATTGTAGGGTCCAAATTTGTAGCCCAGGCCCAAAAGGTTTGGATTACGAGCCCATCGAACCCGAAACAATGAATTTGTAGAGAGTAGGTGACAAAGCTAAGCTAATTTTTAATCTAACAATAAGTAGTTGACATAAGAACACACTTGAAAGTTAAAAACAACTCAAGTCCGAAGAGGACTGTTCTTCATTCAAAGATGGATCTAACTCCTAGAATTATTTTTCAGATCCTTTACTCTTCAGAGGCTTCTTACATTTATATATTCTCCTTCTACTTCATCATCACCGTCCACTTGTTCTCCATCTAAGCCTTCATTTGAGTACATGTCATATTAGATATCTGCTTTAGGCCTACGTGAGTGGTGGTAGCTGAGATTGCACTGTTCAGGGGTCTTCTCCACATAAATGCGGCTAGGAAAGCTGCTGCAGTGTATTAAATGCGGTGGTAGTAGCTTTTCCTTTTAGATATTTCTCTACTCTTGTCATCTCCAGGCAAGCCCAAAGCTTGTCCTTGTCGTGGAAGTAGTGGGGAAGATCATTCGGACCTCCAGGATATTTGTTTGATTGGTTCTCTTTGCAATCTGAGGAGAATGACGTCTTCGGACTGATCCTATCGTTCACTTCCAGCTGCGTTTCCTCTACCAGGACTTCTTCCTAACCCCTTTTTCTCTTCGGACACATAGTGATGTTCGAATTGGGCCCTAGGCCCACCACATGGCGTTGGGCATTTACACCCACAAATATATATCTATTTTTTGATTTTAGAGTTTGTTAATAACATTTTAGATAGACATAACTGTTATAGTTGTAAATCAAATACTACATTCTTTCATTACTTGATTTGTCATATTTATCCAAAAAATATGTATATATATCTATTCTTAAAATCTAAAAATTTACTAAAATTTCTGCAATTTGGTGAAGTCACGTGGCGCAACCACAGTGTCTAAACCCAACTTTTATTATATATAATATGATATGATATATATATATATATATATATAAACGTTTATTGAGGCTCACACTTATCCAATCTAGACCATTTTTTCATAGTTATGCAAGATATATTAATTCGGTGAATTTTCTATTTGTTTGCATTTTGCAATTAAACAAGTTTGCATGATTTTTTGTTTGTAAGCATGTTAATTTTATGTTCTACCTTGTTTGATCAATTTTTTTGGGGTTTATTACAAATTTGTCATGAAATCAATAACCGTTACTAATAACTTGTTAACAATATTGTATTTACTATATATAGGCATGCTCTTAATTTAGATTTGCGCATATACATTCAATTACGATTAGATTTAAAGAATTCTATACATTTTCTTGATGTATACATATGTATAAGGCTTTCATTTTGACATTTTTGTAAGGCTATCTATACATTTTTGTTTAGACCGCATTTTTTTTCTTTGTCACTAAGAAAGTTGGCTCCTCCTTCTTCTTTTAGGCAGCAGAACCGTCGTCCCTTCTAGTAAGGCTGGCTCTCCCCTCTTGTAACAACATTACATGTAGGGCTAGTGGTTTCTTCTCTTTCTTTTGGGGGTGGGGAAACACATTATAGGTCTCTTTCTTTCTCTTTTCTTCTTTTCTGTTTGTTCTCACATCAGTTTTTTTGTTCCCAATTGTGAGTTAGTATGGAGGATCTATCCAAGCAATGGAGTTGTCTATCCCTTTCCGAAAGGGAAGGGGACGATATAAGTTTTAAAAAAGACCGATGCCAGCAAGAGTTTATCATTGAAGCACTGTTCCTAACCAGGCGTGCACTCAATATGGATGTAGTCAGTAGAACTTTCAAACATCTTTGGAGATCCCATAATGGTTTTAAGATTAGTAATGAAGGTGGTCACAAGGTTCTTCTTGTTTTTGACAAGGAGGAGGAAGTCAATAGAATTATGTCCACTGGGCCGTGGAGTTTCAACAAGTCTCTTGTGGTGTTACAGTGGTATGAAAGGCATTCTGCTCTCAAAGATTTGAGTTTTGATAAGGTCGCTTTTTGGGTGCAAGTTCACAATATTCCCATTAGTTACAGAACCAAATTGGTGGCGGAAGATATCTGTGAAGCCAATGGGAGAGTGGACCGTACAACAGAAATGTTAGTGTGAGTATGGTAATTACATTCGAGTACAAGTTACCATTGATGTCTTTTAGCCTCTCTATTGAGGCCGAATAATCAAACTTGAGGATAATGAAAAAGTTTAGGTTACATTCAGGTATGAGTAGCTTCCAAATATTTGCTATTGGTGTGGATGCCTTGACCATGGTGATAAGGAGTGTGATTTGTGGATCCAAAGTAAAGGTACTCTCCAAAAATCCTCTCAACAATTTGGGTCGTGGCTTCGGGCTACATCGTTGGAGCCATCAAAAGGGAATGTAGTCGGAGTATCAGGCTACTACAAAGATAGGAAGGAAAATTTATCCTCACGTTGGCAGAGGACTGAGTAGTAGCGTCGAAGTCCGATAACCACCCCAGCAACAGCAAGCTCAACAAAAAAGGATACTGTGGATAAGGAAGCAGATATCGAGGAGTTTCCTAAACCTAATTCTATAGAGTCCACAATCCTAAAGGAAAGTATAAGGCCAAATTTTCAGGATCACGGAAATATAGAAATTTCCTTTACTCAACAATTGAAGGATATCGACAAGGATCTTGGGATTTATGAGGATCCCTTAATTCTAGCCTAACCCGAGGAATTTCAACCCAACTAGGAAAAATCTCCACTCTTTGATTTGGGCACGTTAAGAAAAGATTTGGGCGACAATCTTAGCATGTCACGTGGCCCTACATTGGTACCCCCCTTGGAAAAAAACCCAGTCACCCCTCTCTTGAATATCACCAACTCTCAGACCCCACGGGCTAGTGCTGTTACTCCCTATCAGGTAACGTGGAAACGCTTACCCGTTCAGTCACTGAGACTCAGTCTTCCTCATCTAATTCCAAGGGTTTGAAGTGATCAATTGATAGGGTTAATGATCATTGTGAGTTACCAAGTAAGAAGTTAGTAGTTTCAAGCAATGACAGAGAAATTTCACTTGCATTGGCGGAGGCTGTTTTACAGCCCCGCCAATCACAATGAGTTGCATAGTGTGGAACTGCAGGGGGCTTGGGAACCAACTCGCAGTTCAGGAGCTAGTGGACTTAGTGCAAGCAAAAGCCCCATCTTTCGTGTTCTTAGCCGAGACATTGGCAGATTACGTGAAAGACAGAATTCGTTTTGATAAGAAATTTTTCATCCAAAAGGTAACTAAAGGTGGAGGTTTGGTGTTGTATTGGAAGAATGACATTAAGGTTGAAGTTAAATCCTCTTCATTAAATCACATCAACGCTGTCATTAACAAAAATTCGGGTAAAGTTTAGAGATTCACTGGTTTTTATGGCAATCCCGAAACTCACAGAAGGAATGAATCCAGGGATTTACTTTGTCGATTGCATAGCAGAAACTCCCTTCCGTGGTTGTGTGCCGGAGATTTTAATAAGATTGTAAAACAATCGGAGAAGTCGGGAGGGGCATTGAAGACCCCAAAATCAGATGCAGATGTTTAGAGAGGTCTTAGATGAATGTGAGTCAATGGACTTGGGGTTTAAGGGTTTTCCTTTCACATGGAGTAAGCATTATAGAAATGATTTTTGGGTATGGGAGAGGCTGGATAGGGCAGTAGCTTCACATGATTGGTTTGTAGAATTTCTGGGTACTCAAGTCACTCATGTTAACAGTACTACTTCGGACCATAAGATGTTGTGGATTGATTTGGCTGATCTGGATTTTCAGTAAAAGAAAAAGGTTTTCAGGTTTGAAGAGGTTTGGCTGTCAGACAAGGGATGTGGGGAAACGGTTGAGGGTGTATGGTTAGTAACCTATAAGGGGACCGAAGATACAAGGGTGATAAGGAAAATAGAAGCTTGTGAGGCTGAGTTAACTAGGTGGAGTCGTAACAACTTTGTGAATATCAGAAGAAAATTAGAAAAAAAGAGGAAAGAGCAAGCACAGGCAGAGCGTGTGGCTGTTCAGGGGGGTGGTTCAAGCAGGTTGTGGATAATTAAAAAAGAAGTCAATGCTCTCATGGACAAGAAGGAACGGCTTTAGAGGCAGAGATCTCGAACTCTATATTTAAAAGATAGGGACCGTAATACCAAGTTTTTTCACTGTCATGCAACTCAGAGGAAGCGAAAAAACTTTATCTTCGGTATTAGAAACCATTCTGATGTGTGGTGTACTGATAGAGATCAGATTACCAATGCTTTCTTGAAGTATTATTCTGAGCTTTTTACTTCGTTAGAGCCCAACCCCTTAACAACAGAGTTGGAGTCTATTCCTCAAGTGGTGATCGAGGAAATAATGCCATTTTGATAGAAGACTTCAAAGCTTGAGGTTACACTGAAACAGATAGCCCCACTAAAAGCCCCCGGACCTGACAGAATGCCTCCGCTTTTCTACCAAAATTTCTGGAATTTGGTAAGCTCTGATGTTACTAGTAATGTTTTACATTTTTTAAACAAAGGTTTTTTGCCTAATTCTTTAAATCACACTTTCATTACATTAATCCCAAAGAAAAAAAATCCAAAGCATGTGACTGAATATAGACCCATTAGTCTTTGCAATGTGCTTTACAAGATTTTTTCAAAAGTACTAGCAAATAGATTGAAGAGAGTTCTTCCACTCATTATTTCTGATCATCAAAGTGCTTTTTTGAAAGGTCGATTGATAACTGATAATATATTAGTGGCTTTTGAGACTCTTCATTACATGAAAAATCACAACTCTTTAAAATTAGGTTTTATGGCGCTCATTTTAAACATGGGCAAAGCCTACGACCGGGTTGAGTGGTCTTTTCTGAAAGACATTATGAAGCAAATTGGATTAAATGATTGATGGGTGGCCCTAGTCATGGAATGTGTTACAATTGTCTCATATTCATTCTTGGTAAATGGGGAACCCCAAGGCAATATCAAACCTAGTGTAGGTATTCGCCAAGGGGATCCATTTTCACCATATCTCTTTCTTTTATGCTCAAAGGGGCTGCATAGGCTTATTCATAGAGTAGCAAATTTGGGTGAGATTAAAGGAGTTTCTATATGTCATAATGGTCCTAAGCGTACTCACTTGCTATTTGCAGACGATAGCCTTTTGTTTTGTAGAGCCACTAAGCAAGATTGTTAGAAAGTATTGGAGATTCTCTCTTCTTATGAGAGAGTTTTGGGGCAAAAATTAAATAAAGACAAGACATCTCTCTTTTTTAGAAAATCAACGCCTATTGATATGCAAAATCACATCATGGCTGAATTTGGAGTAGCCGAAGTGAAGCACTATGAGGAATATCTTGGTTTGTCGGCATTGGTGGGTAGGAATAAAAGGGCAAGTTTTGACAAGTTGAAACAACAAGTTTGGAAGAGACTCCAAGGTTGGGAAGGGAAGTTGTTTTCTCAAGTTGGTAGAGAAGTCCTTATAAAATCGGTTATCTAATCAATTCCAACCTATGCCTTGAGCTGTTTTAAGCTCCCGGTTACTTTGTGTCATGAGATTGAATCACTCATCAGAAAGTTTTGGTGAGGACAAAGGGGTGAAAGAAGGAAAATTCATTAGGTGAAGTGGGGTGAAGTAGGGTGAGTTGTGTACTCACAAAGATGTAGATGGGATAGGCTTCAAGGATTTAACTATATTCAATGAAGCAGTGATTGCCAAGTTAGCTTGGAGACTCCTTAAAGATGATAATTCGTTGTTTTATAGAGTGTTTAAAGCTCGGTTTTTTCTTAATGGATTCCTCCTTTGTGCAAAAGAGTCACCCTCAGCCTCCTATGCATGGAAAAGTATTTTAAAGGGGAAAGATGTGATTTCTAGAGGGGCGATGTGGAGAGTTGGGGATGGAAAATAAATCAAGATTTAGGGAGATAATTGGCTGCCACTTAAGAACAAAGCCAAAATCACTACACCAGTGTTGTATGGGCAAGAGAATTCATGTGTAGAAGCCTTGATTGATCAGCCAACCAGGAGCTAGAGAGCAGATATGATTGATCATGTTTTCAGCAATGCAGAAGCAGAGGCAATTAAGAGCATCCCTCTTAGTTCCTCACCGCAACAAGGCACCCTCATTTGGCCCTTTACTCCATCGGGACACTATTCTGTCAAGTCGGGTTACCAATTTCTGCATGAAAAGGAAGTTTCGGATCAGGTGTCAGTTATAAATTTTTGTTTTTTGAGAGACATATGGAGTTTGGAAGTCCCTTGCAAGGTGAAAAATTTTGTATGGCAGGCTTGTAAGGAAGCTCTTCCAACAAAGGCCAATTTATGCAAGAGGAAAGTCATCACTGAGGCAACCTATGAGAATTGCAAGGTGATGGCTGAAGACTACTCACATGCTTTGTTTTTTTGTTCTAATTTGCAGGAAGCTTGGACACTGGATCCTTAATGGAGCTGGCTGGCAACGATGACTGGGAAAACACCAATGGACATCTTTGAGCGTGCTTTCAAGGAGAACAGAGATCCATCCTTATTAGCGTTTATGGCATGGTCCATATGGAATAGACGCAACCAGGTCTGTTTCAATGAAGTGGCATGTTCGCTGCAACGCATCGATCAGCTGTTAAAGGAGCAGAAAGCTGAATTTCAGAACCTTCACCCAGTTAGCCCGAAGCAGCAACATGCAATGCAAACGAAGTGGGAACCGCCATACCTGGGAGTTTTCAAAGTAAACTATGACGGTGCGATGTTCGCAACAATAGGGAGAGTTGGACTTGGAATGGTCATCCGCAACTCAGATGGAGCGGTAATGGCCTCTTTGTCGCAACAAATCCCTCAACCAACTACCATGGCAAAGGTGGAAGCACTTGCAGCAAGAAGAGCAGTCGAATTTGCCTTGGAGACTGGTATTACCTCAACTGTTTTTGAAGGGGACTCAGACACAATCTCAAAAGATCTCAATAATCCAGAAAAATCACTGGCACTCCATGGACACTTGATTGAAGATGTTAAAGTGTTAACTCCTTTTTTTCAATTGTATCAGTTGTGTTCATGTACACCAACAAGGCAATAGGGTCGCTCATGCATTGGCTAGATGGGCTATTAATTTGCCCCCTTTAACTGTATGGATGGAAGATGTACTACTAGACATTTCAAATGTAGTTCAGGCTGATTTTAGCCGTTAAGATCCCATAAAATGTTTCAGCTGGTTTCTCAAAAAAAAAAAAAAAAAAAAAAAAAAAAAAAAGAAGACATAATATATATTTTTTTTCAGTTCTCAACCTGATTGGGCACATCTTCCTGTACCTGTTTTGTGTTTGATTATGGACAAGTTGTCGAAACATATATACCATGCTTGGTTTTCTGCTTGATGTTTGTAAACAATGGCATTTAGTTGCAACGAACTACAATAAGAAAAAGAAGGCACTTCCAATGCTATTGCTCTCCCTTAACAATGATCATAAAACAAGGAGAGTTTTATATGGCATTACGAAAGGAAAAATATTCAAAAATATCAACTTAATTAGAAGTATTTTATGCTAGTAGATGTTGTGGCTTTAGCCATGGTTGGTTGGCCTCCGTAGATGAAAATATGGCTATTACCCACTTGAATCCTTTCAACAAATCTGCCACCAAAATCACTCTTCCCTCTTTAAAGCACCGTAAACACATTAAGAATCCACAATTTAACATTCATAAGGTTATTTTATCTCACAATCCTACTTCAAGTCAGGACAATTTTGCGGTGGTTGTCATTTATGCTCCTTCCAATTGGTTGGCTTTCATCAACCCAACGCAACAATATGCTTGGACTTGCCTTGATGAAAATCTAACGGCCTTAACAGATATCACTTTTTATGGAAGTTTGGCCTATGTTGTGGGACGTAGGGGCAGGGACAAAACCAGGACTTAGAGTTAAGGGGGTGGTTTTATTGTTAGCTATATACAGTGGTTTCGGCTTTTGGCTCTATTGCTTAGCCGGCAAAGGTTTTCTTTTATTATTATTTTTTTATGTGTGTGTAGAGCGTGTATTTTGTTAGTAAGGACAAAATTATTTTGTTTAAAGTTTTTTAAAGGGCTAAGTTGTTTGTTTTTGATAAAATTGGTTATTTAGTCTCAATTTTTTTTATTTTTTATTTTTATTATTATTTTTTTTTTTTAGCTTTGCTATTGCCTATTGGTAATTTTTATTATTGGGCTAATATTTTGGGCTTGTATATATATATATATATATATATATATTTTTTTTAGATTTTAGATCTATAATTTTTTTTATGGACTTTAAAAGGAGGATAATATCTACAAATTTTTTGTTGTGATTAGTGGTTATTAGTAAGATGATTTGTCTTAATCATGGAAGTTGAGACTTCTAATTGATATGTTGATATGTTTTAAGAGTTAAGACATATTGAACTGGACTACTATGAGTTTTATTATTCTCCTAACGACTATCAAATGAATAATAAATCTCACGACTTCTATTTACATGAACTCTTAATCTTGAGAGAATAATGAACCTGATCATGAAGTGTAAGTTGCTTTGATATATCAAGAGTGAGATCTAAAGTCACGATCAAAATCTCAGTATGTTGGGCAACCACAATTTGTGTTGATGGAACATATATTCTCAAGATGGAATTCATAATCTTTTAATGGAGATATAAAATATTTCCTTGAGATGAGTTTAATGAGTTTGATTATTCAAAATGTTATGGCTAACTACTTTAGTAAGGAGTTACTTAAGTATATATTTATAAAATTGGATTTCATAAATATATGATGAATAACTTAAAGGACTAAACATGGTACTCAAAGATTAAGATGTAGTAATCTTCAAAGTGGCAGTCTACATTCATGACTTTGTATTATTACGAATATTTTATGAAAGGGTTGCATGTATAATAAAATCTTGGAATATAATTTATTAATAAGGCCTAGAATATAATTATATTTGTATAGTTGTATTAAATATAATCAATGATAACTTTGGATTTATTAAGAGTTGACAGAAAAACCCAAGGCCCATTAAAGTTAGAGTCTTATTTGTTCTCTTTTGGTCCCACTCCAAGCCACATACTAAAGCCTAATTAGAATGGCCCAAAAGACTAGTCCAATTAGATAATCAGTTATAAGGAGAGAAACATACAGAATTTTACATGAGAATGAAATGGTTTGTATGTGAGTGTAGGACACTCTTTTATTCTCTCTTGAACACACAGATATAAACTGATCTAAATACCATACTTCTTGGGCACAAATGGAACTGGAATGAAAATTAAAAGTGTTCTCAAGTACTTCTTGGGCACAAGTTCACAGAAAAGCCCAAGGCCCATTAGAGTTAGAGTCTTATTTGTTCTCTTTTGGTCTCATTCCAAGCCACATACTAAAGCCTAATTGGAATGGCCCAAAAGGTTAGTCCAATTAGATAATCAGTTATAAGAAGAGAAACATACAGAATTTTACATGAGAATGAAATGGTTTGTATGTGAGTGTAAGACACTCTTTTATTCTCTCTTTAACACACAAATATAAACTGATCTAAATACCACACTTCTTGGGCAAAAGTGGAACTGGAGTGAAAATTAAAAGTGTTCTCATAAATACCATACTTCTTGGGCACAAGTAGAACTGAAGTGAAGATTAAAAGTATTCTCAAGTACTTCTTGGGCACAAGTTGACAGAAAAGCCCAAGGCCCATTAGAGTTAGAGTCTTATTTGTTCTCTATTGGTCCCACTCCAAGCCACATACTAAAGCCTAATTGGAATAGCTCAAAAGGTTAGTCCAATTAGATAATCAGTTATAAGGAGAGAAACATACAGAATTTTACATGAGAATGAAATGGTTTGTATGTGAGTGTAGGACACTCTTTTATTCTCTCTTTAATACACAGATATAAACTGATCTAAATACCACACTTCTTAGGCAAAAGTGGAACTGGAGTGAAGATTAAAAGTGTTCTCAAGTACTTCTAATCTTTTGTTTTGAATTTCACTGCACCAAGGTACACTTTTTTGTTCTATATTCTAAAATTTATATAGTACATGTTATCAATTGCGAATGAAGTACATTTGTTAATTTTTTGCTGCGTATGTCTTGCATGCGATACAAACATGTATTTTTTCAACATTGACATGGGTATATATTGCTTGGAGAATGGAACCTTTCAAAAGCATTATACCCCGAAATATAAAAACGGGTACTTGGCACCTTCACTATGGGTTGTGCCACCATTGCAATGAATTCGATGCTAGATGTCTTTGGCTATGTTTGTTTCGGGTGATAATGAAATTTGGAAAACATTTTACAACGTCATGTGTGTTTGGGAGCACATGTACAACTCAATCAAACGGAAAATCAATTCCTTTGACCATAAAATGAGAGCCCTTCAAATGTAAAATCATCTACACATTCCAATTACCTTCAAACTTCATTTTACAAACTGAAAAACAGAAAAAGAGAGAAAGCAGCAAAGGAATGTTAGTCGGAGATCCACCTAAACCCGATTATGGTTAGATCGCACTGCCTTATTCCCCTCCAAGCACCGGTAAGTACTCTATTTCCTTTTCTTCCTTGACTTTTCTTCACTGATCGCGCCACCTCAACTCCTCCATCTTGCTCAAACCCATCTTCGATTAGCATGCCCATATCGAGCACTGCATTTCCTCGATGAACCCAGCTAAAACCACCTCGATTTCACCATCCCAGCATACGATCTGTCCCTCTATCAATACCGTGACCTCAAACGTCTTCCTCAAACCCATCTCTCAAACCCATCCCTCAAACCCACCAATAAACCCGAAGGTATTCGAACACCGTGACCTCAAACCCATCCTTCAAACCCAAAGGTATTCTTAAGGTATATTGATAAATAAATAAATATATATAAATATATATATATATATATATATCCTTATTTATAGATTTATTTGTATATAAAAAATATATGTGCATAATGTTATCTGCAATAGTGTTTGTGAAGGTATGTGGCAGCTTCTAAATATTTTGGTAAACTGAATTTAGCATTATTTTTGAATTGGGCTTGTTACAATATTTTTGTGAATTTGGATGGTTTAACAACAATTATTGTGGAGACTTTGCTGAGATGATGTTGAATGGGTCTACACTGTCTTGTATTGTGGGTTGTTTTTTGGTAAATATCATCTTCTTGCTTACACATTTGATTGAATGGTATGTCAAATAATTTCCTATGCTAAAAAATGTATGTCATAACACCAATTTTGGTTTTTAAACTGTTTATCCTATTGACCACCTAAGGGGTAAGACATACGTTATTTTTGTTGGTTGTGTGCTCAGGGTGTACTACACATGGGAAGAAGCCTGTGCCCAAGTTCATCAATATTCTGGAGCAAACCACAAGGCGTTTAAGCATAAAATGGATGCAAAAGTTGCTTTTATGAAGTTTTGGCAGATTGATGGTGGGAATGTGCAACAAGGTTCTTCATCCAATACATATTCTACTCATTCTAGCTTAAGTTCCAGCTCTCCTTCAACTGAAGAGAGTCCCTACTGCATAAGAGATGTTAAATACGATTTATTGAAATATCAATTAGATATCGCAATTGAATAGCAGAATCATGCAATAAAGACTACAAAGTTGAATGCAAGAATGCTAAACGCAGTGGCATCTCAAGTCCTGCCCAATGATGAGCTCAATCAAAATGACACTTCTAAATTTGGGTGAATGACCATGAAAGTTGTGTTTGGGTTGGGATTTTTGTATGTGGGTACCTCTATCATTGTTATGTAAAACTTGGATGTGTATATGTTCATATTTTTTGTGATTGGAATTAATGGATGTGCATATATGATGTGTATAGGTATTTTGAGATGCTCAATTGTATTATAGGTATATTTTTTTGGCATTTTTCCTGTAAAATGTTTTACATTGGGGGCCAAACGCAGGAAAATATTTTCTGAAAAAATGCTTTTACATGCACGACCAAACATTAAAAATACTTTTCCGGTGTATTTTCTAGAACCCAAAACAAACATCTAAAAATATTTTCCTTTTTGTAAAATATTTTCAATTGAAAAATTTTACACTCGGAAAATATTTTACATGTTACCAACACAGCCTTTATTTTTCAATTTACTTTTTTAATGTTCAAGTTGCTCATTGTCTCTCCACCAATTAAGTTGTTTTATTGTTAACTTTTTTAATAAAGATTTTGGTTAAAATTTCTGGACTTGTTGACTGTTCGATTTTCCACCTAGTTGTATGTTTTGATTGGTTATGATTTTTTTGAAGAGTTTTATATTGAGATAAAAGATTAAAAATATATTATCTAAATTAATTTTATCGATTTGTATTTTATATCTCTTTCATCTTGTGATGATGTATTTATTCATTTATAATTTGTAAGTGTCCTATAGAATCCACGTTATACAGTGTCACATGGTCAAATTTTTCACTCAATTTTCTGCCTGTGATAGCTTTAAGTCCTTGACTTAGTCTCAACCAACACCACACACACACTGCAATAACACTTAGAACAGATTATATGGAGACGTATACACACAATATTTATAGGGAACCCACCCCCAACCTTTATTACTTAATCTTAAGTACAAAGGAAACCTTTTTTCAAATCTAAAGAATTACACAGAATTTTCCCAAGGCCAAATACACTCTGCTGTTGACAACCCCCAACAGCCTTAGGGTTAAATACATAAAATTAACTGCTATGGCAGTAACTGCCTAGGTCTTGGACAATTTGCCACTTGTGTTCTGACTTGGGAAACCTTTAACTGATGTTGTCTTAGCCTGCTCTCCACATTTCTAGCCCCTACACAGCAGGTCTGATCATTAGAAAAGCTAGGAACTGCTTGGTAACTACCATTACACATGTTGCACATGCACAGCCCATGTCTCAGCAAACCATAGGGCCTTTACCTATCCTCTAGCAACCCACACAACATGTTCTCACACGTTTTAGGAGGCTTGGCCCATGCTCAAGGCCTCCCCATCAACAATACAGCCCACACAACATGCCCACATGCAGCACACAAAGTAACTGCTATCAGCCCACTAGCACTTGTCCATGCATTCAGCTAGCCCCCATTAGCCCATTATTTTGCACACAATATTTGATCATCACAGCAGCCCAACCCTGCCTTGCACTCAAGTCACTAAGCCCACACACAAGAAACCAACAACTAAACCACCAATGTCATGCATTACTATATAAGGTTAGTACCACCTGCTGCTGCCCATCATCAAAATCCATCTCTACCCACCATGACCCTCCTCTACCATGGCCTTAGGGGCATCATGTGAAGCAAGGTGCCTCCACATGTTGCCCCCTTATCTTGCTTATCGATCCAACTCGAGTAGGGAGACTGGGCAGGTCCCCCTCAAAGAGCCCTTAGGAGCATTACTAGTCTGGCATGAGGAGCCATGAGTGTGTTGAGAAAACATGAAGCCAAGTGATTGGCCCAATGCTACCCAAGCACCCTCATTCCTCATGCCATCATCAGCAACAAGTAAAGCTCCTAACATACAGATAGGGAACCTTGCCACTTTATGAGAATCAACTATACAACAAGGGCTCGACTAAAGTATTCACTTCTCAACTTTTCATTGGGAGTTTGGGATCCCACACTTGCACTTATTTGACCACCAAGAAATAACGGTTACCTAATCTTTGGACTTTTTTTTGTCACACAAAGTTTAGCTACACGTCTACAAACCATCAAATCCATTGCATAGTAATTTATAAAATTAACCATGCAAATTATTTAAGCAAGTCGCATAACTTATTAAAAGAGTCGTGTCTTAAATAGTAGTAAAACTACACAGGGATTGTCTCTTCAATAGTCATATTGATCTTTTCACCCTCTTTTATATTTTCTCTCTCTTCTCTTCTTTTTTCTCATAAGCGGCTCACCAGTCACTACCAATAAAAAAAAAAAAAAAAGATCTTTTATATGTTCACCTAGCCGACCTTGTACTACTACAAACGCACAGTTTCAACTTTAATTAATTGTCCATTTGGATTGAAGGGGAAGTAGGGGGAATATAGTAGAGTAGAGTAGATTTGGCTCAAAATTAGCCTATTTTTAGCCAACTCTACTCTCCTTCACTCTCCCTCCTTCCTCTCTCAATCCAAAGGGGCCATAAAACTCTCATGTGTCTCTTATTTGAAATTGGATTATGTCCATCACGTGGTTCTCTTGCCACCAATTATGCAATAGTGGGCTGGACCTTAGTGCCATGCACCCAACAAAAATACTGTGGTTAAAGCAAAAGGCTGTGAGGAAGGAAATTGAATTGGTAACGCAAATGAATTTCAAAAGGTAAATTGAAGAGTGATGCTGCATAGCCAAAAAAAAAAAAGACCCTAAACCTTAAATTCCTAATTCCTAAATCATAATTCAACAATAAATATATATTTATATATATATATGTATATATATAAAAATAATTAATCGAGATTCAATTTCTTTTTTTGAGAAAGAATCGAGATTCAATTTCTAATTATAAATAAATATAAAAACCAATAATAGTGCAAAGAACATTTGTACCATCAAAAAACGTATAAAAATTACAACAAAGTATTAAAGATGCATTTTTTATCTACGTCCATAACTTTCGACAAAAGTTAGTGTCATCTTAAACAATACTCTATAGTCTATGCAATATTACCGTCTTAACTTACAATATGATATGTCTTGCAAATATGAAAATATACATAATAATTATTCTATTTATTCTTGATTTTTCAAATAAGCGTTGTGATTTTTTTTCTTCAAAATAAACTAATTTTAAATCGTTTATGTTCATTATGTTTATATATAATTATTATTATTTTTACTATCACAAAGTTCAGTTTTTTTTAATTTTATTTTTGAGAATACTCACAAAGTTCATTTAGAATGATTTTTCAAGAAGAAAAATTATAATAAATACTAACAAGTTTTTGTTTATTAAAATTATTCTTGATTGTATTGTTATTATTATTATTATTGCAATATCATATTAATAGAACTTACTATGATTTTTAGCTACTAAAAAATTGTTTTCTTTACATACTTTATCATGGTTAATTAATAACAAATAGTTTGTCAACCCTACTCACCTACAGTAGTTTGTGACCAATATTGATTGAGCAACTATTACCATGGCAAAGACTAACACAAATCTTAAACAGATTGATTTCTAATTATAAATAAACAACCAATAATAGTGCAAAGAACATTCATAACACCAAAAAGAAGAAGCATAAATTACAACAAAGTATTGGTGATGTATTTTTTTACTAATAAAAGTATTATCTTTGTCCATAACTTTCGACAAAAGTTAGCATCATCTTAAAACAATACTCTATACAATATTACTGTCTTAAATTACAAGTTGAATTGTCTTGCAAATATGAAAAATAGAAAAAATAATTATTATGTTTATTCTTGATTTTTCAAATAAACATTGTGATTCTTTTTCCAAAATACACCAAATTCAAACAATTTATGTCGTTATGTTTATACATAATAATTATTATTTTATTCTCACAAAGTTTGGTGTTTTTTTTTTTTTTTTTAATGTTTGAGAATACTCACGAAGTTCATTTAAAATGAGTTTTCAACGTAGGTTCCAATTAGCGCAACTGATAACAACAAAGTATTGGTGATGTATTTTTTTACTAATAAAAGTATTATCTTTGTCCATAACTTTCAACAAAAGTTAGCATCATCTTAAAACAATACTCTATACAATATTACTGTCTTAAATTACAAGTTGAATTGTCTTGCAAATATGAAAAATAGAAAAAATAATTATTATGTTTATTCTTGATTTTTCAAATAAACATTGTGATTCTTTTTCCAAAATACACCAAATTCAAACAATTTATGTCGTTATGTTTATACATAATAATTATTATTTTATTCTCACAAAGTTTAGTGTTTTTTTTTTTTTTAAATGTTTGAGAATACTCATGAAGTTCATTTAAAATGAGTTTTCAATGTAAGTTCTAATTAGCGCAACCGATAAAGTTTATGATTGTTGAATAAGATATCTGAAATTCAATCTCCGCATACACAAAAAACTGATTGGTATTTTGGTTTGATGATAAAAATCAATCATCAAAAGCGGACGTCATAGGTTGAAACTTTCTCCAAAAAAAAAAAAAAAAAGAGTTTTCAACAAGGAAAATTATAGTAAATATTAAAAAGTTTTTTTTATTTATTAAAACTATTGTTAGTTGTATTGTTATTAATATTGGTATTGATGATATTATTATTATTATTATTAGAACTTACTATGATTTTTAGTTACTAAAAATAATTATTTTTACATATTTTATCCTTAATATTAAAAAAAAAAAAAAAAAAAAAAAAAACTAATCCTAGTCTTAAAAAAAATAAATAAATAAAAATAAATAGCAGCCTTTGTCTTACGTGAGTTACACGCTAGCCTGTCAGCAACTTTTTCATTAAAAATGGGTCCCACGGTACTATTCTCACATTTAAAAATTATTTTGCTACAGTGTTTTCAGTTTTCAGTTTTCAGTTTTCAGCTCTATCCAAACGGACCCTAACACGAAACTCTAATTGACATGTTAAATAGTTAATAGTTACGTATTCAACTTAAAAGTAACATCATGACTTAAAAAAGCAACTGATCAAGATTAAACATGACGTCACCCAATGCTTAAAGCTCCGACACTTTTAATAATAATAATAATAATAATAATAATAATAATAAAACAAGGGTTTATACCCCTAATATATCTATTGGAAATACAGTGAGGTACCAATTGGTTGAGTTATAAAATTATTAACACAATAGTAACAATTTTAGTAAAAATAAAAATGATAATTTTTTATCGAAACAAGTATATATTCTAAGAACTTTGTGACAATAAAGATAATAATTATATGTATAAACATAATGAAAATAAGCTAATAAACAATTTTTGGGTATATTGGAAAAATATATAATAAAAATTTATAAAAAAATTAAACATAATAATTATTATGTATATTTTCATATTTTTAAGACATGTCATATTGTAATTTAAGACAATATTGTGTAGAGTGTTGTTTAGGGTTCTACTACCTTTTGACTAAAGTTATGGACCAAACTAATTCTTTTATTAGTATTAGTACTGGGTGTTGAATACTTTTTTACTCACCTGTCATTTTTATATGTTTTTGGCACTACAAAATTTCTTCATACTATTCTTGATTGTTTATTTATATATAGAAATAAAATCTCTTGAATTAGTTTTTTTTTTTTTTTTTTAATTTTATAACTTTGTGTTTTATTTTTGTTGGATTGCTCAAATATAAGCAATTATATGTCCAATGGTGATTGATGCTTGATGTCACAAGCAAATCGTTAGTCTTCTAACCTTTACTGATGCAATCACCTCTTGAATCTTCAAAATGACTTGTAATGCATAACAAATTTGAAAGGTACGTGACATTGCAGATTTTGCTCAAATTTATCATGCTAATTAAAATTCAACTAATAATTTGTTCGATTGCTTTAGTTCTCGTTGCAATAGTCATTTATGCATTACTTTTTGTTCCTTATTCCACTACACAAAGAATTCTCAACATCCCATAATTGAAACCCTAGAGCTTAGAGATCCCAAGATCTCGAAATTCAACCCATAGAGCTTAACATTCAAAAAATCGCAAAATTAAATCCCAAATGCTTAGAATTCCTAATATCTTGGATTTGAACTATTGGAGATTAAAATTTCAAAAGTTTGTGTAATTAAACCCCTAGTGCTTATAATTTCAAAGATCTTGAAATTCAATCCGTAAGACTTAACCAAGATATTGGAATTAAACAACTATTGTTTCAAATTCCTTTTTCTCAAGATTAAATGCCCCAGTGTTAAAATTCTAATGATCTCGAAATTAAACCCATTGTGCCTAGAATTCTCAATTCTCGAGATTATTAAACCCATTTTTGTTAGGATTCCCAATATCTTGAAATTCAACACTACTACTTGGAATTCCGAATTCTTAGGATTAAATCATCTTTTATTTTGAACTCCCAAAATTTCAAAATTAAAACCCTAGTGCTTAGAATTCTCATTCCTAGGGGTTAAACCCCTTATGGTTACAATTCCCACGATTGCAGAACTAAACCCTAGTTGCTTCTAATTCTTGTTTTCAAGGATTAAGTCCAATGATTTGAATTCCGTTTTGGAAACCTCCCAGTTTGGTCACTGGAACATTTATCTTACTATAAAAAAAATCCATAAAAGTAGTATGAATTCATTAGGTTCACAAAACTTGTGATTATAAGAAAGGCCTATCATATTTATGGCTTACAGATCTGAAACAAAAACAAAAATTAAAAAATATTTATAATAAATGTCATAATAAAGTTGTGATACCACGTAGACCAAACCACTCACAATGCCTTTCATTTTTAATTATTCTGAAAAGTAATTAAATATTAGAAAACAGAGGGAGAAGAAATTGATGAATTTCTGTATATTGAATTGAATCAAATAATAGTTACAGTGCTCTATATATATACACAAGTAAAGGGAAAAGAGGGAACTTGAGAGGGAACTAAAAAAACTAATTAACTAACTAATAACCCTCCAAAACTAACTAACAGAACTAACAATACGTGCTGATTACATGCCAAGTATTAAAACTATATACACTAATACAAAGCTACATGTCATATAGAACAAAACAAACTCTGTTCAGTGTCGTTTATCCTTTCTATTCTTCTTTGTAGCATCTTGACACTCTGCAACTGATCTTGATTTACTTTCTTTACAGTAATTAAGGTCAGCAAATGATAATGACATTACTGGATTGTTAGCTTAGTGCTAGGAGAAAGTTGTGGATTTCCAGGGATGTTAGAGAGCATTGATTGCATGCAATGAAAATGGAAGAATTGTCCAACTGCATGGAAATGTTAGTGTGTGTATATATTTATATATATATATATATATATATATATTTTTTTTTTTTTTTTTGAGAAGCGAAATGTTAGTATATTGGTCATATTCATTAACCAACAGTTTTTTTTGGAAGGTGTGGCATCATATGATCTTTTGATATTGTATGCATTTTTTGGGTTACTAGGATCTCATAATGATATCAACATGCTAGACCAATCTCATGTACTCATTGAGGTTCTTACTGGGCAATCTCCTTTGGTCAATTACTCAATAAGGTTTCAACCAAAAAAAAAATTTATATTAAATATAAACAAGTTTTTTTTTATTAAAATTTTTGTTGGTTTTATTGTTATTAATATTAGTATTGATATATTATTATTATTATTATTATTGCAATATCATATTAATCGAACTTACAATGATTTTTTAGTTACTAAAAATTAATTTTTTTACATATTTTGTCATGAATCATAAATAAAAGTGTCCTGGTAATTTCCAGAAAAAAAAAAAAAAGAAAAAAGAAAAAAAAGAGTATCATTTGCAATGTGTAGGTTACACACTAGTTAATTAATAATTAACATATTTTTTACTCAACTTACCCGCAATATTTTGAGAACTAATTTTGGTTGAAAACAGGTTTACAAGAAATATAAGAATAACGTAGAGCTACAAAGGATACGTTAAGAAAATAGCTGTTGACTTGTCTCGTACTCAGCTTAAGAGTAACATCATGACTTAAAAAACTAGTTGAACAATATTGGTCACGATCAATATCGGCCGTACCGGCCGGTACGGTACGAAATTAACTACATTGATCGTGACACCACCTAACAATATAAATGTTTCCACGGTCATAATAATAATAATAATAACAATAAAACAAGGGTATAAACCCCCCCCTGAACGCTTCCAATAGAAATACTATGAGATACCAACTAGTCGAGGTACAAGACTATTGGCACAATAACAACAATTTTAGTAAACATAATAGTGATAATTTTTTTGTCGAAAGAATTATTATAACTGAACTTTGCAACAATAAAAATAATAATTATATGTATAAGCATTACAAACACAAACAATTAAACTATTTTCATGTATATTAATATATATATATATATATAAAATAATGATTCACAAAAATAAAAAATAAACATAATAATTATTAAGTATATTTTCATATTTGAAGACATGTTATATTGTGATTTAAGACAATGTTGTCTAGGATGCTACTACCTTTTGTTCAAAGTTATGGATCAAATTAACCCTTTTATTTGTATTAGTACTGGGTGTGGAATACTTTAACACTCAACTGTCATTTTTACATGTTTTTAAGCTACAAACTTTCTTCACACTATTCTTGGTTGTTTAGTTATAGATAGAAATAAAATTAATCTCTTGAATGGTTTTTTTTTTTTTTTTTAATTTATGTTTTATTTTTGTTGTATTGCTCCCATATAAGCAGTTACGTGTCCGATGGCAATTGATGCTTGATGTCACAAGCAAATTGCCTATCTTCCAATTTATACCGATGTAATCACCCCTTGTATCCTTGAAGTGGCTTGTTATACATAACAAATTTGAATGGGTCAATACAGTTTTTTCTTGAATTAATGATGCTAATTAAAATTCAACAAATATTTTGTTTGATTGCTTTAGTTCTCATTGCACTAGTGACTTATGCATTGCTTTTCAATCCTCATTCTGCTACACCAAGAATTTTCAAGATCTCATAATTGAAACCCTAGAGCTTAGAATTCCCAAGATCTTGAAATTCAATCCTAGAGCTGAAAATTCCAAAAATTCGTGAAATTTAATCCCTAATGCTTAGAATTCCTAAGATCTTGGATTTAAACCCTTAGAACTTAAAATTTCAAAGTCGTGTAATAACTAATAACCCCCACCACCCACCCCCCCCCCCCCCCCCCCCGCGCACGCGCGCGCTTAGAATTCCAAAGACCTTGGAATTCAATTCCTAAAGCTTAACCAAGATATTGGAATTAAACATTGTTGATACCCATTTTCACGACACATTCACTATAAGCCCAACTCAATCGAGCCCGACCTCATTATGGGCCCAATTCATGTATTATATTATTTTTTATTCTTTTAAGCATGGCCCAAGCCCATGCAATATATGGGAGAAATTGAGGAAGTGTGGTTTGGAGGGTATGAGTCGGTTCCTTTTGAACCTTTTGCATAAGTCCAACCCATGCGTGCTACCAAGTGGGCAAGGGACACAGGTAGCAGCTCAGGCTCATGGAGGAGGTCTTGTATCCAAAATTTCCACCCCAAGACAGCTTTTATGCTCTCGGTGACTGTGGGCCAACTTTTCTGCTCTACCATTTTTTTGCCTAAAACACAAAGCTGACCCTGAGTGGCTAGCCTTGTGAATGCAATCTCCAAGGACCTGCCACGTCTAGAAAACATCAGCCCATGAGTTTAGGCTACTTTATTTCCCAAATAATGCAAAAAGCAAGGCATCCCTCTTACCCAATTAAATCAAATCTGACCATAGCTTCATTGATTGATACATTTGGGTTCAAAGCCTCTTCTATTGACCAAAAACAGTCACTTAGAGCACCCCAAGTTCAATACAAAAAGCCCCAATCAAATTCAAAAGAAACCAACCACGTTCTACCTAGAGACCTGAAACTTCAGAGCAAAAGCCCATTCAGCCAATCGACAATCTCACAATTCTGAACCTTAGGGGTGGAAATATGGGTACAAGGAAACATTCCCTCTCTTCCTCACGACCTCTCTCAGTTTCCTCTTCTCGGTGACTATGGGTTGAAGTTTCAGACTTGTTGAACCACATTTTCCCCATAGAGCTGAAACTTGAGAGCAAGAACCCACTGAGCCAGAAAACATTCTCACAATTCTGAACCTTAGGGGTGGAAATATGGGTACAAGGGAACCTTCCCTCTCTTCCTCACAACCTCTCTCATTTTCCTCTTCTCGGTGACTATGGGTCAAAGTTTCAGACCTGTTATGTTTTTACACTCTTTCTACACTTTTGTTATTAGCATTTTGATTCTCTCTTGTCAAAGAACCATTAGCCTTTTGCTCATTATACATTTGGAATTTTGGGCTTCATTCTCCACAATAAACACTTTTAAAGAACCCAAGGGGAGATTTGGGTCATTCTTGTATTTTCGGCCCTTGTCGCAAAACATCCTTGACAAACATCTAGTGTTTAGAATTCTTTTTCTCAACATAAAACACCTTAATGTTAAAATTCTCATGATGTTGAAATTAAACCCATAGTTCTTGGAATTCTCAATTCTCGAAATTAAACCCATCTTTATCCCAAGATCTTCAAACTCAACACTACTTCTTGGAATTCCAAATTCTCAGGATTAAACCCCCTCTTACTTTGAAGTCCCAATATTTCAAAATACTAGTGCTTAGAATTCCTATTTCTAGAGGTTAAACCCCTTAAGGGTTGCAATTCCCATGATCACAAAACTAAACCCTAGTTGCTTCTAATTATTGTTTTCAGGATTAAACCCAATGATTTGAATTCTGTTTTGGAAATTGTTTCGGTTTGGTCACTGGAACGTTTATGTGCCTAGAAAAAAATCCATAAAAATAGTAAGAAATTACTATGAATTTAATAGGTTCATAAAACTTGTGACTACAAGAAAAGCCAATGCTATTTATGGATCATAGATCTGAAACAAAAACAAAAATTAAGGAAAGTCTATAAAAATGTAAAGTAAAGTTTTGATACCAACCCAACCATCTACAATGCCTTTCATTTTTTAACTCTTCCAAGCTAACGCCCAACATGTTGTTTCTTCTTCTTAATTTTTTGTATAATTTTTTTCCTTTTTCTCTTCCTCCTTCATCTTGATCTTCTTCTCTCTCTCTCTCACACTCTTCTGTAATTACTCTTTGACTCTTCTACAATTTTTTTTCCCCTTATTTTCACCATCCCTTTTTGCCTTTTCCTTCTCATCCAAAGCAGTTCTTGCCTATTAAAAGCTCCAAAGAGTTTGCATTTTAGTGAGCAACATTCACGATCTTGGCAACAAAGAATTTGAAATCTCAACCCGTCTTTCTTAGAATTCCTTAGAATTAAACTCATGGTGCTTAGAATTCCTAAAATCTCAAAATTCAACCCCTAATGCTTTGAATTTTGAATTGTTAGGGTAACTTGCATAGAATTCTAAATATCTCATAAATAAACACTTTAATGCTTCGAATTCTCATTTCTAGGAATTAAACCCTGGTGTTTAGAATTACCAATATATCACTACCGCACATCCTTGGTACAATGGTCATTCCACAAGTATAAGTGCTTGTGGGATGTAGGAGGCAAGGGTCGGGGTTCAAGTTTCCAGGAGGGAGCTTTACACACATATACACTTAGATTAGATAAATCCAATTTCTCGGGATTAAACCCCTTGGAATTGGAATTCCCATAGTCATGAAATTAATCCCTTGATGCTTAGAATTCCCATCCCTCGTGATTTAATCCTTTTTTGGTTAATTTAATTATGTATGAGATGATTTTTCCAAAATAAAAAAAAAAAACTATGTATGAGATTTTTATGAAATTTAGTTTATTTAATTATGCAAGAGATTTTTAAGAGCTTTTAGTTAATTTGTTAAATTATGTATGATATTTTATGAACCTTGTTATTTTTTTTTAATTTATATCATATACTATATAATAAAAGTTGGGTTTAGAAGCCGTGGTTGCACCAAGTGGCTTCACCAAATTGCAAATTTTTTTTTTTAGATTTTTAGATTTTTCAATAAATTCATTCACTTAAGTTTTTAGACAAAAACAAAAAGTTTTTGATCTTATCAACTTCTTTGGATAAAGTAACAATAAGTGTTCTAATAAACTTCTTCTTCTTCTTTTTTTCTTAAATTTTTTTTCTTTTGGAATAAATAACAAAAAAATAGCTAATATTTATTAACTTTAACGTAAACTAAAAAAAAAAAAAAAATTCTAATAACAATCTAATAACATTAACTATTTTTTTGGGATAAAGTAAAAAAAAAAAAAAAACTAATATGTAATTAACATAAACTTTTTAATTACATAAACTCATTTTTCTTTCTGTTCATATCAAGTTATCAATTTATTAACTTCTTCACAACTTAAAATTATCTAGTATAAAAGTGGGGGTATATATACGGTTTGATATATTTTTCCCTTTTCCTACCATACGGTTTCTTGATATATTCTTTCGTTCTCATACTTACCTTACCTATGAAACTTGCATGTATGTATTTGCCTTCTTCTTTTTGTTTTTTCATAAAATTCCCTTCTTTATTTATTTTTTTTATCAAATTGAATATGTTTTGTGTGCGGGTTGCCTTTTGTTTAAGTTATTTTTGTTAACTTTGATCTAATTTATATGCTTATTATGGTCTTCAGAATCAATTGTCTATCTTCCATGAAAACTAACAAATTAATTTTAACAAAATTCTTATTCACTTTGTGAAAGATTTGTTTTCTAATATGTGTAGATCCCACAGGTAGCCATGAGATCAAGATTTGAGCAACCAAAACCATGATAATGAACGTCAACCCACAAAGAATGGAGACAGAAAATTAATTAAATATAAAAAGGGTGACGTAAAAACAATGGATATTTAAGGTGATGTGAAATCTCCATGACTTCGCGGCCTCCCCCTTTGCTGTCAAAGTTAATTCAATTTTCATGTGAGTATCTTTACTTTAACTCTAATTCCAGATTTTTTTAATGTTTAGAAATTAATATTATTTGTAATTATTGAATTCAGAGTTTCTTTGTGTCTATATATTTATGTGTGTGTTATTGTGAATTTTGGTTTCAATTTTTTTTTTTAATTTTATAAATTTGGTTAGTTTTAATTTGTAAATTCGGGATGATTGCTTGGGGTTAAAGTAAAAATATTATGTCAATTTTAATCATAATTCATGTAATAGTAGGGTGTTAGATGTTGATATTAATTTTATGATTATTTACATTAATTAACATAAACATCTTAGCATGTTTAGTGTTGATATTAAATTGACACTTTGAGATGCAAGCGCACGTAAAACCCATTTTTTGTCCTTACATTTTCACACAATTCCCACTTTAGTCCCTAACTTTTTTTCTCACCGCTTTTAGTCCCTATCCTAGAAAATGCGTCTCGTTTTTATTCCCGCCGTTACATCTGAGACGGAAATTGCACATGTGGCAAACGGCATAAGTTAAAAATATTAAAATAATATCCACATAAATCACATGGCTTTCCACGTCGGCATCTAAATTAAAAACAGAAATAAAAACCAAAAATTACATTAATTAAGATCTAAGTGTGTCTTGAACAAAAACAACAAGAACACAAACTCATATCTAAGAACACAAAATTAAAATCCAAAAATCACAAACCCAGAAACACAAACACAAACCCAACAACTGATTTTTCTTGTCAACCAAACACAAAAACAACAAACACAAACCCAGCAACTGATTAGTGTTTCTCAATAAAATTATTCATGTTATAAGTTTATGACCAAAACCATGCAAAACCCGGCCCATTTGCTACTAAAAGCTTTTAGAAATTTAAAACTTGCCATAATCTTTAAAATATTTTTACTATTTTATTTGTTATTAAATTTAATTATATTATCAAAAAATATATATTTTTTAAAATTTATATATAATTCTTTTATTAAACCGTGCATCGCACGGGCATAATACTAGTCTTTTATAAATTTATGTTGGTTTATAAGATGGTATATTGTATTTTATATATAATAATAATAATAATAATAATAATAATAAAAACCCTAGAATGATATAACGGTATTGAAATATTATGTTCTATTTGCCATTTTGAAACGGAATTCAAAACTGTGAATTCAACCTCTTATATTTAGAATCCTCAATATCTCGGAATTTAAACCCCTAGTGTTTAAAATTCCCATTTATAGGGATTAAATCCTGAATAATTTTAGTATCACATAAAATTTCACAACTATCCGATATGACTAGTTGCCTGTTACTTTTACATAGACCTATAACTTGTTATCCATCACTCACAATTTGCCATATGGATGGTTGTGGCAAAAGTTGTGATTTAAGTTGTGGTCCTAGATTTTTTCATTAAACCCTTTGTGGCTAGAATTCCCAAGATCTAGTTAATTCAACCGTTCACGTGTATAATTCTCAAGATCTTAAAATAAACCCCTAGTGCTTATAATCCTCATTTATGGGGATTAAACCCCTCAAGGTTGGAAGTGCCACATAATGAAATTTAACCCCCAATACTTATACTTCCCCATGTCCTAGGATTAAACCCTATCAGTTAGAATTCTCAAAGTCGCAAAATTCAATCCCTTATGACTTCCAAGATCTAGAAATTCAAGTCCTCAAGTACTTATAATTCCTAAGTGTCTCATAATTCAACTTATAGTGCTTAGATTTCTCAAGATATTGAAATTCGACCATTAGAGCTTAGAATTCCAAAGATAGTAATGATTAAACCCCTAGTGATTAGTATTACAAAGATCTCATAATTCAAATCCTAAGCTTAACTTTTCCAAGATTTTGGAATCAAGCCTTTATGGCTTGTTTGGAAGTTTAGAGAGGGAGGAGAGTAGAGGGGAGTAGAGGGGAGGGGAGTAGTGAGGAGGAGAGTAGAGGAAAATGATTCCCCTCCATCTTGTTTGGATGTTTTTAAAATTAGTAAGGGGGAAGGGAGTAATTAGCCCTTCCCCTTGTGTAATTTTGTTAATATAATAAGGGTAAATTAGGTAATTTACTTGGTTAATAGTTTATGTACTCTACTCTCCCTCCAAATCTCTCCAATTTGGGGGAATTAAAAATGGGGGGCTAGAGGGAGTTGAAACCCCTCCAAACCCCTCCCCCTCCTTCCTTAAAAAACTTCCAAACAAGGTAATTAGATTACTCTCCCTCCCTCTACTCTACTCCCCCTCCTTTTTTAAACATCCAAACAGGCCATTAGTGTTTAGAATTTTCATTTTTTGGGATTAAACTCGTCATGGTTGGAATTCCCACAATCTCCAAATCACATCCCTAATGCTTAAAATTCTCATTTTGTGGGGAATAAACACCTATTCATTATGGTTCTCACAATCTTTGAATTAAACCCTTATTGTTGATAATTCCTATTTCTCGGGATCAAATACCAATTTGTTATGGTTCACACAATCTTAGAATTCACTCAATCTCAATATGCTTAGTATGTTCATGAAATTAAATATTATTGGTGATATGAATAATATCACCCAATTTATTTTAGTCTAAAAATCAAATTCGTCCATTAAATTTTACTGTAATTGTCAAATTAGTTTGTAATATTTAATTTTATCAATTTAGTCCCTCATTCTATAAAAATGAGTCAATACAATCATCTCGCCCAAATCTATTAGCAAAATGGTGTTGTTCAAACATTATTTTTAACTAAAAATCTAATTCAAAACATTTATGAGATATGTCATTTAATAGACCGTGTTGTTTAATGAGTATTATTCAAAAACAATTATACAATAATGCTTAAACCACTTAATTTGCAAATAAATTTGGACAAAAAGATGAAACGAACTTTTTTAATTTTTTAAAATTTTTTTTCCAAATGAGTGATTAAATTGATAAAAATTAAAATTTTGTTTCACATAAAATTGAAATTTAGTTTTATAAAAAAAAAGAAAGAAGAAAAAAAATAGTGTTTTTATTTATTTATTTATTATTAGCAAATGATGCTGTTCAAACATTCTTTTTAGCTAAAAATCTAATTCAAAAGAATCAAAACATTAATGAGATTTGTCATTTAATAGACCGAGTTGTTTAATGAGAATTATTCAAAAACAATTATAAAATAATGCTTAAACCACTTAATTTGCAAATAAATTTGGACGAAAAGATAAAACTAAATTTATTAAATTATTTTTTTTAATTTTTTTTCCAAATGAGTGAATAAATTGATAAAAATCAATATTTTGTTTCACATAAAATTGAAATTTAGTTTTATCAAAAAAAGAAAAAAAAGAAGCAAGAAGAAAAAAGAATAGTGTTTTTTTTTTATTATAAATTTTATTATTATTATTATTATTATTATTCCCAACGGACTTAAAAAACGGAAATGCCTTGGCCTTTTATCAGATCAAAAGCAACAAAATCAAAAGAACAAAATAGTACCCAACAAAAAAAGGAAAGTCTCATGAACCAAACCTCTCCGATCAAACGCCCAATCTGAATTCCTCTCATTTCCAATGGCCAACGTGTCGGTGGCCGCCGAGTGGCAACTTCTCGGCGACCGTTACTACCGGAAGCCGGAACTCTACCACCCGATGCAGTGGAGGCACATCGATCTCAGCCGCAACAAAGTCGCCTGCGCCCCATTCGGCGGTCCGGTCGCTCTCATCCGCGACGATTCCAAGATCGTCCAGCTCTACTCCGAGTCCGCACTCCGAAAGCTCCGCCTCTTCAACTCCGCCGGCGTTTCTCTCTCCGACGTCGTTTGGAAGAACCCTGGCGGTCGCTTGATCGGCTTGTCGTGGAGCGATGATCATACTTTGGTCTGTATCGTTCAAGACGGCACCGTTTATCGCTACAACGTTCACGCGGAGCTGATCGAGCCTAATCTCTCCATTCTAGGGCATGATTACTTCGACGAGAATGTGGTTGAGTGCGTGTTTTGGGGAAGCGGCGTCGTTTGCGTTACCGAGACGTGTAAGATTTTCGCGGTGCCGGATTTCAAGACGAGGACGGTGGTGAGGCTGGCGGATCCGCCGCCGCCGCCGATTGAGTTGGAATTGGAACTGGAGCTGCCGCATTGCGTGGCGGTGATCGAGCCGCAGTATACTCTGTCTGGGAATGTGGAGGTGTTGTTGGCGATTGGGGATGGGGTTGTGATGGTGGAGGAGGATGAGGTGCAGGCTTTACCGGTGCCGCCCGGGGACGGGCCGCTTCAGAAGATGGTTGTTTCCGGTAACGGGAGGTTTGTCGCGGCGTTTACGCACGATGGCCGATTGGCCGTGTACTCAACTAGGTTCGAGAAGATGTTTGAGTACCAATGCGAGGTATAATTGTTATATGCAATGCCTAGAATGATAAGATAGGAATGTTGTGTGTTATGGATTGAGATAATTCGACAAAACCCTTTTGAAAGCTTAGGTTTATTTGTCATGAACATGTCGAATTCACTATCGGCAACTATATAGGTTTCTTTGAAGAGGTCTGTTAAGATAGTAGGGATGGGATATGTTTTATTTGAGCTATTTATGTTGTTACTTATTGCTATATTTTATGATATGCTGAAGGTTCATTGAGTTTATAGAGGTTGTATATTTTGATATGCGATTTCGGAGCTTGTGTGAGTTTGATTGAAATAGGATTGCTTCTTTTTGCCTTTCAAAGTGAATTATTGGTTTGGTTTTATAAAATTTTGAGTGTGATTTGACTGTAATGGAAATTTGATGGTGGGTTTAATTCTTTTTAAATTAAATGCGTACCTAGTGTGAACCCTATTCTCTGAGCTGATGTTGCAATTAGAGTGATGCTGTCTTCTAAAGTTATGTGGAAAGATTGTATAAATACTGCTACCTGCTGCCCGAAATGCAACTCACTTATAATAATTTCTCAAACAAAGTGGATATTTTTAATCTTCATGGGGCATCCTACCCTTCTTTTGGTAAGTAAGAAGAAGGGTAGGATGCCCCATGAAGATTAAAAATATCCATTTTGTTCGAGAAATTATTATAAGTGAGTTGCATTTTTTTTATTGTTTTTTAGTTTCGTTGGTTAAAGGATTAGAGTAGCCTATAGTTTGTTGTTTTTTGATGGGTTCTTAGCACACTGCCTGTGTGGTTTTTTATTGTACCTTTCAATCGTTTTTGGAATGAAGGATCATTTACCTATTAAAAAAAAAAATTAGAGTAGCTTAAATGCAAATTATCTTATATAATTTTCATGTGTACAGTCAGCTCTTCCTCCTGAGCAGCTAGCTTGGTGTGGATTAGACAGTGTGTTACTTTATTGGGATGATATGCTTCTGATGGTGGGTCCTTCTGATGAACCAGTGCGCTACCTATATGATGAACCAATAGTTCTTGTTCCCGAGTGTGATGGAGTGAGGATATTGACTAATACAAGTATGGAATTTTTACAACTGGTACCTAATTCCACAGTATCCATCTTTAAGATTGGGAGTACATCACCTGCAGCTTTACTGTATGATGCGTTGGATCATTTTGACAGGCGCAGTGCCAAGGTAGGCGTCTCTCTCTCTCTCTCTCCGTAGTGTAAACAGAAATGACTAATTTCATTTATTTATTTTAGCCTGATAATAAAGAGCAATCATCATGGAGCTGATGCCATAGGTTGAATTCTATTGTATCTATAAAAAAAAAAAAATCTATTTATTTTGAGCGATTCCAATTTCTTGATTAGTATGTTATTGGATTTACCATATTTCTCTTCCTTTTATTTTTGAGTCATCAAAGTTAAAGACAATGGAAATTGATTTTTAATCTCATTTGCTGATGAATACAGAAAAAAATTGGCATGGGCATACTTTGTCAACTGTCAAAAGCTTCTGAAATTTTTGTTCCTATACTTGTGAGATTGTGGGTTCAAGACCCACTAGGTGTATGTGTAATTTACAAATACTTCTAATAATAAAAAACTTATGAGGATTGCAATATACCTATTTAGACCACATTTTCTTCTTGTTTTTTTTTTTTTTTTTGGTTGATCAGACCACTTTTTCTTGTTAATTTGCTGTTGTGTACGTGTTAAGGTCTTTAACATTAAGAATGGTATACCTATTGGTACCCCTTTCAAATTTATCATCTCATGTCATACTTTCATTTTACCTAGTACAATATGAATTTAACATTAAGAATGGTTTGCATATACGTTTTACTATTTCTTTTTTACTTATTATTTTATTTTGGATTATAAATTGGTGTGAAGGAAATAAAAATTACACAAATACTTTATCAGTGGTTTAATGCTATCTTTGGAGTTACTTATAAAGATTTTTTTTTTCCTCATTCTTTGCCAGGCAGATGAAAATTTGAGATTGATAAGATCCTCATTGCCAGAGGCTGTTGAAGCATGTGTTGACGCTGCTGGTCATGAATTTGATGTTTCTCGTCAAAGGACACTACTAAGAGCTGCAAGCTATGGTCAGGCCTTTTGCAGGTAGGTGTTGTTAGCTGATGCATTAGCATTTAATCTAATGAGAAATGTTTATTAGACATTGTTAGTATTTGACTCATCAATAGCTAACATTCTGATATTTATGTATTTGATATTCGAAATATAGTTATTTCAGCTTAAGTTGTAAGGAATAAAGGATACCCACTCTGCCACGGCTCAAATGAGACTGAATTGTGATATATTTATATGGAATGGGATTGGATATAGCTAAACTAAAATCAGGGTTGGGCCAGGCTCAAACTTTCATGTTTGACCCAGACCTCTATTGTCATTCTAGAGTACATAGTTTTAGATTGGGCTTGATTGCTTTGTTGCATTGGGTCATATGGAAGTGTAAAGTCCTTTCATTGCTCTCATTTTGGGATATTTTGGTGAATCAAATGATTCCAGTGATTTAACCTTGCTGCAAATTTGGTGTTACAATATTTGATAATTAACTATACATACGCGGAGACCATGCACACACACAAATATGTAAAAGAATCCACATAAGCCTTTTGAGAAAGAAACAAAGGTTGGGGGAGCAGCTGGAGGAATTGGTTGGGGAAACACTGGTTTGACATATGGAATTTGACATCATTATGTTTGATGTGGTGTATCTAGAGGGAGAGGAATAGGCGCACTTTTGAGGATGTGGAGAGCTCGGGGTAGCAGCTTCTAACGTCATTTAAAGGGTCTTTATTTGATTGTTCTTGGGCTTTGGGACTCAAATCTAGTGATTCTCTCTCGATGTTTATAGATTCCCTTTGTTCTTGTACATGGTTTTGAGTCTTTACTGTACTTTTTGGCTACTTCATGTTCTTTTCCATGAAGTAGTCTTTTTTTAATGAAACTTTATCTTACCTATAAAAAGAAAGGAAGTTTTATATGTCCCAGCCTTCAGCTGCTCCCATTTTGGCTTCCTCTTTGGCTACTGAATTTTTTTTTTTGCATTTGAAGTGGCTACACGTGGGGCTGTAAATGGCCAGATACTTTACATCATTGCTTGAGTTATGAATCTTTGTTTCTAATTACTTAATAAAAAAAAGAGAGCACTATTGCCAAGAGTCTTGTAGCTTGTTTGGCACCTCCTGGTGTTTCTTATGGAGATGCCCAGGGTTCAAATCCTCCCTCCTTAATTGCACTAACTATAAAAACAAAAAGAGAGCACAATTATTTGTGAAGAGTATTTTGGTACTGTTGCCACTCATTTTGACATATCTTGGACTCTTTCCCCCTAAGAAGCATCAATACCAATACAGGATATGTTTTCTAGAACACAATAGACAAGGGGATACATCAATTCTTGAAAATCTAGGGCATATACAGCACGGATATTTAAATTAGATAATATATAATAATTATTTTTAAGTATATATTATGCTAATTTTTTTATTATCTTAAAACGATACACAAGAAATGCTAAAAGGTGTGAAACGTGTCTAAATAATCAAACTAATTTAGAAGCTATTAGTTTTTTTTAGAGAAAAGATACAGAGGAGAAAACAATAAAAAAATAAAATAAACAATTATCTCGTGGTATTTAAGAGTATTCGACATGTTTGATACGGATATGACTATGGATTTTAACTTTTAAGTATTAGTGCTTCCTAGCGTTTACTTCCTTTTATTGCCTGTTGATTGCATGACATTTAAATCTAAAGTCTTAAAAGAACAAACATATTTTCTGATTTTTTGCTCTCGGTAATGATATCCAGTTGGCTTTGGCAGCAATTTTCAACGTGACCGTATTCAAGAAATGTGTAAAACTCTGCGAGTCTTAAATGCTGTGCGCAACCCTGAGATTGGCATCCCTCTTAGTATTCAGCAATATAAGGTTTTCAAAGCTTACTGAATTCAGTCTCCAATTTCAAAACTAAACTTGCATGCTATTTTCTTTGAATTAAACTGAATAAGTTTGTTGCCCCAGTTGCTCACACCATCCGTTTTGATTGGTCGTTTGATTAATGCACACCGACACCTTCTTGCTCTACGGATATCAGAGTACCTTGGAATGAATCAAGTAAGTCTATATAACTTATACAGACTTTGCAGTTATGATAGATTTGTGTTATTGTTTAATTTTATTTTTTTATAATTTTTTTAAGGAAAAAATTTCATTCAAACAAAGAAATCATACAAGGGATAATTTTAAATTATGATAAATCCTCATATTTGCATTGGTGTTTTTATACTGGATTTCCATAAGTATGCATGCAGCATGCCCCATCCACCTATTGGACCATACTTTGTCTGGGATAATCATTTATATGTTGAGATTTGTACTGTACAATGTCATTGGTCTCATGGTAGTTTTTTATTTTATTGATACCATGTACTAGCAATGCTTTTTGCTTCCCATTTCACTGTTCCATTGTTGTGAGATTTGTTAGATACAATCTGCCTACTCTGAAGTACAGATACAAAAAAACTAAATAAGACTTATCCAGCTATGAGGATTCATCATTAATTTTATAAACATATATCAAAACTAAAGCATTTAAAACATATAGAATAGATGTGCCAAAAATGTAAAATCTTTTGCTGGCACCAGTAGGGAGAGAAACTCATGAGACTGGAAATGTGAAAAGTGAAGCATGAAATTAATTAGCAGCTCAAGAAGGTTCATATGGAGATTATTGCATCAAAGAACCCTACTCTTTCCAATGGAAACATCAGAGGATTGCAAATATGTTGATTGCAGATATCTGAAACAGGCTGATTGCAAATATGTTTAGGTTTTAGAGTTATAAATTGAACATTTAATTACGAATTTAAGATGCAAATCCATATAATTATTGTTGAACGTTTTGAACCTTTTTTTTTGTTTTTGTTTTAAATTAATAAAAAAAAAATATTCATACTAAAAGTAGCTCAAGTGCAGCTGATGAGCTATAACTTAACTAGTGTTTCCTCCTCCCATAAAATGGGATGGATGTGAGTTCATGGGTTAAAGACCCGTTGTGTGCCTGTGTAACTTACCAATAATAATAAAAAAGTAGCTCAATTTCACAGGGTGTACTAAAGAATTACCTTTAACAATGATTTTTGGCTGACGCATATCTATCATAGTTAAGTGAACCATAATCATAGAAGTTTAGTTTAAATGTAATGTGACTTGAAAATAAATATCTAAGCTAGCGACAAGATAGGCTGATTGTAAATTTACATTAGAGATTTAGTTTGAGTAGTTATTGATGAGGTTTTAGTGTGTGTTTGTGAGGCTAGAGGAAGCTGGTGCACTAGAATTGTAAGAGGTACTTATGGGTGTGGGATGTGGAAGAGCATTAGAGAAGGAGCAAAGAAGTTCTTTGGACAGGTAATGTATAATGTGGGGGAGGGTCACCGTATTAGTTTCTGGCATGATCCTTGGTGTGGGATTACTCTTTTAAAGGACCTTTTTCCTGATCTGTTTACCTGTTCTCGGTCTAAAGAGGCTTGGATTTCTGACCTCATTGTATCTGCCTCAGAAGGGGGAAGTAGGAGCTGGAATTTTCAATTCCGTTGAGCTCCAGAGGATTGGGAGCAGGAAAATGTTTGTTCTTTCATTGAGTTTCTGTATTCCTCTATGACGAGGGGTGAGGGGAATAATACTTTGACTCGGAAGTTGACTAAGAAGGGGGTGTTTGATGTGCGCTCTTACTATAAGTTGTTGTTTGGTCCTCTCAATGAGGTTTTTCCTTGGGAGTGTATTTTTTGTGCAAAGGTGCCTAAACGGGTGTCTTTCTTTTTATGGACAGCAGCTAGGGATAGGATACTCACTATTGATAATCTAGTTAAGAGAGGTCAATCCTTGGTTAACAGGTGTTGTTTATGTTGTTGTGATGGGGAAATTGTGGATCATCTTCTATTCCACTGTAAGTTTTCTCATGCATTATGGAGTGCAATTTTCGAGGTATTTGGGGATACATTGGGTATTGCCAAAGACAGTTAGCTCTCTCCTCTTTGCTTGGAGAAACTGGTTTGGAAAGCATTTGTCAACCATATGGAATATGGTCCCGACATGTTTAATGTGGCTGGTTTGGACAGAATGTAATACACGCATCTTTGAAGACAATAAGAGAACCTTAGATCTTTTAAAAGCTCCTCTTCAGTACTTTGTTTCAGTGGCCGCATGTTTGGAGTTTTACGAATTGTATTTTCCGTTTCTGAATTCTTACACTCTATTAGATTAAGTTTTTGAACCTGCTGTATTTTTTCTTGATCAGAATGTTCACCATCATGAACATGATACTCAACATTTTTGAATAAAAGTTTTATTACCTATCAAAAAAAAAAAAAGTGAGTTTGTGAAACTTTTGATGTTTTTCATATCTTATCCAGTTCATATATATCTTAAAAATAAAATAAAAAAATAATAAAGGTTTTTTAAGCAGTGTAATTTTCTTGAATAAAGTTCTTTTTGGAGATCGGGAAAGTAGGTAAGACAAATGTTTGAGAAAAACAAAGTACATGAGATAACAATCTTGAAGATTTTTAAAAACCGACTGAGCTACACTTATTTCTTCAGCCACTGTATGAATGGTGCCTATAATGTGGAGGTGGTGGTTTCTCTATGGTGGCACCATGGTAATAATAATTTAATGAATAAGTTAAAATCGCATATCCTGCCTCTTTCAACCCATCTCTACTAATCTCTACTTCAGAGGCCTTTTTTTTATACCAAGAAATAAAATCTGACCAAAATATTAATGAGATGGAATATGGGTATTACTGATTGCTTGTTTATGTTCTAATTCATTTGCCTGAAAATGATTTGTGCTCTCTGCAATGCATATTGACAGTGAGTGACTTGCATATGTTGGTGTATGTCCTTGTTCTTAATGCTTCTTTATATCCCTTTCCTGCCTACTGAATTTTGAACATTAAGATACTGTCATACTCTCTGGTGTTCAATTGCAAACTAAAAATTTTTTAACCTCGATGTAGTTGCTGCCTTATATGGGAATCATAACTTCTTGTATATGTAAAATAACTTTTTCCTGATTTTGAGTGTTGCAGGAGGTGGTTATAATGCACTGGGCATGTTCTAAGATAACTGCTTCATTAGCAATCCCAGATGCTGCTCTCCTGGAAATCTTACTGGATAAGGTTGTCTAGGTTACTTCAAAACTCTATGTGATATCTACTTATTTCATTCTGTGCAAATACAATTTATATCATGCTCTTTTGTGTTTCAGCTGAGATTATGCAAAGGAATATCCTATGCAGCAGTTTCTGCTCATGCAGATAAGAATGGCCGCCGGAAATTAGCTGCTATGCTTATTGAACATGAACCACGTTCTTCCAAACAGGTATTTTTCTACTTCTCTTTCTTTCTTTTGCATTTCATTAGCTAAAATCTGCTACGTTTTGACGCCCCGCCAAAAGAAGTGCTGGGGCATTTAATGGAAAGTTTATTATATGTGATTTATGATTCTTTTGCGACAGGTCCCTCTTCTTTTAAGCATAGGAGAGGAAGATACAGCTTTGATGAAGGCAACTGAAAGTGGTGATACTGACCTTGTTTATCTTGTTTTGTTCCATATTTGGCAAATGGTAATACTGACTCAAACTTAAACCAAAGTTTCTCTTTTTAATGATATCACCAGATGTGATACTTATTCTCTTCTGGTTTGATGTAGAAGCAACCATTGGAGTTTTTTGGAATGATACAGGCCAGAATGCTAGCAAGGGATTTGTTTATAACTTATGCACGGTAGCTATACAGCCTTGTCTGATTTAGTTTCTATTTTCGTTTCTCCCATGTGATTAATCTTTTCTAGGTACTATAGTTTGCAAGTGAATAAAAAATCATAGTTTTTTTTTTTTTTTTTTTTGATAAGTGAATAAAAAATCATTGTTACTAGATGCTAATGGAACACTTGAGGCATTGAGGTTGGGTAGATCCTAAGCTGGGGGGGTGCAACTCTACAAACACATCCAAAGTAATGCTCTTGATTCAGTGAAATAAATTCTTGAAAACACCACGAAGGAAGGTATACATCCTGGGATTTGAAAACATGTTCTTGAAAAATATATTCTGGAACTTAAAAAAAAACAATGAAGATAAAACATAAATAGGTTTTAAGTGGTTTTTAGGTTTAAGAGTAAAAGGTATGATTCCCAACAAGGAGAAATCAACGAACAGCATATAGTAGCTGGAATTGAAACAAAGCCTGGCATGGAGAGGAGAGAGAGAGGGGGGGGGGGGGGGTTGTTTGTTGGGGTGTTGAGGAATTTCAATGGGATTGCAGGGCTTCTTATAATCTTTTTCAATTTCTTTGCCTTTTGGTTGAAACATTATACTAAAATAAAAATGCAATGAGAGAGAGAGAGAGGCACTTGGGCTGCATCTTTCTCTGCTTTTGTGCCTAGTTTGTGCTTTTACGGTGGTCAAAATGGAATCTTTAGCTGTCAAGTATCTAGTTTGTGTGTGTTCTATTTTTGAATGCTCATTGTGTTAACTATTTCAGGTGCTATAAGCATGAATTCCTGAAGGACTTCTTCCTATCAAATGGACAACTCCAAGTATGTTTTAATTCTTTGAGATCAATGATTGTGTGTGTGTGTGCGCGCACGTGTACGTGGATGGATGTTTGTGTGTATATAAAAGTTTCCGTAGAGAATACATTTTGTGTTTGAAAGGGTGTCCTGTAGAGAGTAGGGATTAGGGAACCATAGGCTGGTAATTGTTTGTTGTATTTCTGATTATTATAAAGGGTGTTTAGTGTAAGATATGGTTTGAGCATCTGATTATTATAAAGCTTGTTTGGTGTCTGCATATCAAAGAAGATGTAGCAATAAATACAAGTATGATATCTAATCCACTGCCATACTATAATATGTTACTAGCAATTGATGTTTCCTTTGTGCTTCCAGCCATGCATTGATTTCTTAGTTCTATTTTTTTTAATAAATGATAGTACTTAGTTCTATTTTCTACTACTGTAAACTTCCAGATAGGGTTATTTCTTTAAATCTAGAAAAGATTTAGCTGAAAGTGGAATCATAATTGTCAACCCGAAGGACAAGGGGGGTTTCTCTGTGTGACTAGTTAGAACAGTGGATCCTTGTACAGTCGTTGATCCCTACTCTTATTAGCTGAGTTCTGTTTATAGTACAGGACTTGCAAAGCTAATTTGGTATTTGATTGAATACTTAATGAATTTTCTATTGATAATCTCTGGTACACTGGAACATTGATTTATGCTAAAAGTTTCTTCTGGTTTTGGTAGGAGGTGGCTTTTCTTTTATGGAAAGAGTCATGGGCGATAGGAAAGAATCCCATGGCAAGCAAAGGATCTCCTCTCCATGGTCCACGCATAAAACTTATTGAGAAGGCTCATAGTCTTTTCTCAGAAACAAAGGAACATACCTTTGAGTCAAAGGCTGCTGAAGAGCATGCCAAATTGATAAGGTGAGAAATGATTTACTTAGATTACTCACACCATTTGTTCCTTAGCTCTCTCTTTGTAATTAGTTCTCTTTTCTGTTTTTCTTTTTCTCTTCTTTGTAATCTTTGATATGCTTTGTGTTTTTGCATAAAGCAGTTTTTACTTATTAAAAAAAAAAAGTTATAGTGCCCCTTGTTATATCAGTCCTCAAGATGCAGCATGTTTTATTGGTTTTACAAGGTTATATTAAATAAAAATTTATGCCAATTATTTAGGGTTTAGACATAGTTATTCACACTGCTTCTGGAGTATGAAATAACTATTAATACAAGATGTAGAATAATAAATAATGCTACTAATTATTTTTTTTTTTCTATTTCTATAGAATGCAACATGAGTTGGAGGTGACTACAAAGCAGGCCATTTTCGTTGATTCAAGCATCAGTGATACAATCCGCACTTGTATTGTATTGGGAAATCATCGAGCCGCAATGAAAGTGAAAACAGAATTCAAGGTTTGTAAAGTTTCTTCAATGCTTCTTAGGGTAAACTAAAAATAGGGTTCATCTTGTTCCTCATTCCATGAAATTTTTAATAGAAAAAGGGTGCTGAAGCATGTCCTTGGGTTAGAAAAGATTGAGCAATTTTCAGCTTACATAATTTTTTATGTGCCACCTATTTGTTTTATCAGGTGCACTTTTGAAGTTGATTTTTGTTGATTTGTCTCAGGTTTCTGAGAAGAGATGGTATTGGCTTAAGGTTTTTGCTTTGGCTACAATCCGAGATTGGGATGCCCTGGAAAAGTTTTCAAAGGAGAAGAGACCGCCAATTGGTAAGTTTTCCGACTCTAGTTTAATTTAAGATGGTAATGAAAAGAAGCAAACACAATAGTAATCATATTTTGTTTACATGTAATCTTTGCTAGTTGTCTAATATTGAATCATGGATTTGATGTAATGTATGCATTGGGTAAGAGTATTTTAGTTTAGGTGGTAACTATTTTCAAGTATTCCTTCCTGTGATATGCTCTTCCAATTTGTCAAATAGTTGATTTTTGACCAGGAAATACATGAAATCTTGGATATTGGTATCTTGTCTGAACCCAATCTCATTACTATGGTCTGCTGGCCTTCTTAAATCTTTTAATTTAGGTGGAGTATCTGAATACTAGCATCTGACAACTATAACTTAACTCAACTAAGCCTTAATTGCAAGGAATATTGTAAAAATGACAAATTTATATCAAATAATGAATACTAGCATCTTACAGATTTCAATAATTATAATTAAGTTAGGTGGAGTATCTGAATACTAGCATCTGACAACTGTAACTTAACTAAGCCTTAACTGCAAGGAATACAGTAAAAATGTCAAATTTATATCAAATAATGAATATTAGCATCTTCTATAAAATAAAAAATAAAAATAAAAAGAATATTAGCATCTTACAGATTTCAATAATTATAATTAAAACGAATTATATTGCTCTTAATTATCTTTGTTAGGGTAAACAAGAAATGATCTAATATCCAAGTCTATGAGTAATTTTTAGGGAGATGTGACCTGGTCTGTATCCAATATTATATCTATATTATAAGATATAATGGATTCAAAAGAGTTTTATGTCAAGGTTTTCTCTCTAATCTCTCTTGATATCATAAGTTGATGTCATAGGTTACAGGCCATTTGTGGAGGCATGCATTGAAGCAGATGAAAAAGGAGAAGCTCTAAAATATATCCCAAAACTTGCTGATCCTCGAGAAAGAGCTGAGGTAATTAAACTTGTTCAACATATTATATGCACTTCAGATTCTGCTGCTTGCCCAGATTCAGTGCTATCATTTTTTTGCTGAATAAATTTCATGCTACTAAACATGCCTAACAGACTGGTTAAGAAAAGAAACTTAAGAATCTAGTCTGTTAAAATAGTAGTTCAAGGTTCCAGCTTCCCACTTGTTATTTTCTGTGCAGGGCCATATATGTTGTTTCAAAATAAATTTCTCCTTTTTGATTATGTGTTGTATGCATCAACATCAGCGGTTTAATGATAACTCATGTTAAACTTATTATTGCTTTCATTTTTCTGTGTCTGCTAGCGTGAGAGTACTGGTTTTTTTTTTTTTTTTTTTGAAAAAAATAATACATATTCAAGCACCCTAAAGCGCCATTCTTTAATTTTGAACAGTCTTATGCTCGGATTGGAATGGCCAAGGAAGCTGCTGATGCTGCTTCTCAGGCAAAAGATGGTGAATTGCTTGGTAGATTAAAATTGACCTTTGCCCAAAATGCAGCAGCTTCATCAATTTTCGATACTCTTAGAGATAGACTGTCCTTCCAAGGTGTTTCATAGTATTCTGACTCCAAGTTTTGTGTTTCACTCTCATTATTTTCCTTTCAAGCTTCTTTTCTGTGTGAATGTGTGCGTATTGTTCCCATTAAGTTGTGTATATTGCTGGATGAATGTAAAGGAATAATAGTTTGACAATCACGACTGGAGGTTCTGTAATTGGTGAAGTGCTGCCCCACTATACTGGTTAGGATGTTTTCTAATTTATCCATACTACTTTGTTTGATCCTGTATTTTATCTCGGTAATAGCAGAATATTATCAAAAAGACATTGCAGAAACTAATTTGCTGTGTAAATGTTTTCTTGGATTAATGAATATTTTGATGGTGTATGATAGTGAAAACATGGATGTCAGTATACGCTTGGTTGAGACTTGAGAGTCTTGAGACCATGTATCATCGCGAGTGGAGTCCCTTATAAATTTGGTAAACAAGACTATCAAGTTTTCTTTGAAAAAAAATAATATATATATATATATATATATAAATGTGAAGTATGTTCGGTTCAGCTCTTGTACCCTTGTACTTGGTAATGATAATAATAATAATAATAATAATAATAATAAATTAAATATATAAGAAATATTTGAAAAATGCTAAAAATATTAGGAATTTTATTACATAAAGTTTGTAAATTAATGTGATAATAAATGTGATTAGTAACATATCAATTTGCAAATCTCATGTAATAAATTTGTAGTATTCTACTTTTTTTTTTTTTTTGTGAGAATGATTGTAGTAGCTACTTGATTGATGTTAAGTGGTGCATTTTGAAACATTTTGTAATAAATTTTAACTATGTCCTATGTATAATACTTACTATGTCTTATAATATTTGAGTAATCAACTTAAATTATATGACACGTCATTAAAAAGAAAGGACAACCAGGAAATATGAAATGAGCCAATTGTTGAGTGGATTAACAAATGTTTAATTATTTTCACTAATTTAAGCATATAATTAGGGATGGTAATTTTTGCCCGACTCGCGGATGCCGAGCCCGGTCAGACCCTAATGGGCCGGGTTGTACCCGGTCCGATTAAAAATAGGGTTGGGTTTGAGTTAAAAAAAAAAAAAAAAAACCTGAAGCGAGTTCGGGTCGGGTTCGGGTTTTTACAAAAACCCGGCCTGACCCGGTTAATATATATATATATATAGAGTTATAACCCTACCTCACCTCACACTCACAATCTCTGCAGCAATTCAGCCGCCTTTCATCTCTCTCTCTTCAACTCACCACTCTTGCACGGTCACTCACAATCTCACCAACGCCGTTGCACTCGCCTAGATCGGAGATAGGTCCTTGGTGGACCGAGTTCTCCAATTTTTTTTCTGGGTTTTTTTTTTTTTTTTTTTTGGGTTCATGTCCTTTGTCAAATCTGAGTTTGTTTTTGTCATTCTGTGAATCTATGTTTGTGAATCTATGTTTGAAAGGGAAACTCTTTTTTTTTTTTGGGTTCATGTCCTCTCTCAAATCTGAGTTTGTGTTTATGATTCTGTGAATCTATGTTTGTGAATCTGTGTTAGAAATGGAAACTCTTTTTTTTTTTTTTTAGATTGTTTTGCAATGGATGTCCTGAAGTGACTGTCGGAGCTCGCGGGGCCTGATGGGACCCGTTGGGCCAAGTATGGGTCTAAAAAAAAGACCTGTTTATTAAACGGGTTGGGTCCGAGTAACAGAAAAAGACCCGCGGGTCGGGTCCGGGCATTCAAAAACCCGCCCCGAACCTGACCCATTGCCATTCCTACATATAATTATCTTTTACTATTTTTTTTTTTTTTTGGTGGATAAATACAGTAGATTTTAAGCATATTAAACATATGGTGTACGCTCTTATAATTAGGGTAAGACATCATTTAGTTTTTGGTATAGGTGGTGCTTGAACTCAGATCTCGCTCTAAGAATTTTTTTTCTAGAGTGGTTATTAAGACATTAAGAGACTTAAATTATATAAAATCTTGCAAATTACACTCCTAAAGTTTTAGGGTGTTGGGATTTTACATCTTGAAATTTCAAAATTTAGATTTTATTTACCTTTTGAAGTTTGAGGTGTTTAGATTTTACACTCTAACATTTTAGAATTTTGATCTTACCCCTTACAGTTTGGAGGTGTTGAGATTTTACACCTCCAACTTCTGAAACTTCAAGGTGTAAAATCCATACATCCCAAAATTTTAGGAAGTAAAATCCAAACACCCCTAAAATTTAAGAGGTAAAATCCAAATTTAGAAACGTTAGGGTGTAAAATCCAAATGCCTCCAAACTTTAGAGGGTAAAATTTAAATTCTGAAACTTTAGCATATAAAATCCAAACACTCTCAAACTTTAGGGGTGTAATTTGCAATTTACCATAAAATCTAATAAAAAGAGAACTTGAATATATTAAAATCACAAAAAAGTAAACACAAATACATGAAATTTTACAATTTCCTTTTATTAAAATTCAATTAAACTTAACTTTAATTTTTGTCCTTGCAATATTTTTGTTGTATGTATAACACTATCAAAAAGAATTTTTCTTATTACTTTAATTTTTATTGTGTCCATAACATTGATTATCAACAATTTAATTTTTTCATAAAAAAAAAAAAAAATCTAACTCAATTCAAATTTTTTGATAGTACATTCTTGTTGTGTCAACGTCATTATTTTAGTTGTTACTCAACTCACGGTGTTTTTAGAGATGTTTACACATATTGGTTTCTATCATTGTCTAGTTGCCTTTATTCTTTTATTTATTAACTAGCAATAACATTTTCCGAGTAAAATTTGTTGTTGGACTTATTCTTTTTGTTTAAAAGGGCCAAGGATATTGTTAAAAGAGGCGGAATTTTAATTTTGTTGGGTTTAATTCCCTAAATCAATTATCTAATAAAAATTTAGAGTGTTCTTTATTATTATTATGGGTCCTGTTAATGTGTGCCCTTAGGACACACATTAACCATTTATTTTGGAAAAGTTTTATGAAAAATTGAAAAAGCTGTCAAAACAGTTAATTACTTTTTTGTTTTTCCATAAAAAAATTTCCTAAAATAGTTTTTAATGTATGCCTTAGTAAATCCCTATTATTATTTTTTTTTTTTATGATAGACAAAAATATTTTCAAAAATAAAATATAACTTTTTTTTTCAAGGATGGTCATTTGAACACCCTCACCATAACGTAGAATCGTCATTATCAACGATAAGAAACCTTACCAATTAAGTTAATTAAAACCCATATTTTACTAAATTCTTGATTGCGTGTAATTAAATTTGCTTTTATCTTCTTATCAAGACACACATAAAAATAAATAAAAATAAAAATAAAAAATCTATTTTTTTAATCTTTTGCTATATTTTGTTCTAATTGGTGTTAAAGAAAGTTAAACACAAAGTCACCCTTTTATTACCCAAGTCGACCTCCACTAACCACTTTGACCCCTATGGGTAATCAGGAATGCAGGCAAGGACAAATGGCAGCGTTTCGAAATTCAAGAGTTAGGCCTTTAAAAAACCTTCTTCCCTCTTCCCGTGTGTGTGTTAAAAATATTTAGTATTCTAAAAAAAAAAATCAACTTTTATTACACGTAACTTCAACATTTTCTTTTTGTTAATAATTAAAGGAGAACTCGTGACTCGTGAGGATGAAAAGCCAATTGATCTAAATGTCAACCAAAACCACCAGAAGTCACCAAAACTCAAATGCCCCAAAACTTTAGCAAAAGGCACCGTAAACAACTCTTCAATGGTTCAATTAAAGCAAAATCCACCTCTTTCTCCATTAATTTAAAAAAAAAAAAATACTTTAAAAACTTTTTTTTTTTCCAAATATGTATTAAAAGGTTATTACCGTGTATATATATTTGGATTTGTATCCAACATCCAATAGACAAAAAAAAATAATAACAATAACAATAACATTTAGAAAAGGTTTCGACCGGGTTATAACATATTATCCTCGAAGGAGAGTCAAAAACTCTGTTTAAGATTCTGAGGAAATTGACTTAATTCGAGGTAGTTACCCTTTATAAAGAGAGAGAGAGATGCACTAAGATATTAGTTTATTCTTCAATTGATATCTAATGTTGAATTACAATCATGTATTTATAGATGACTAGCTCTAATGTCATTGGCCGACATGGCTCAAGATAATTGGCTAGCTAATTCAACATATGCTCTATAAATTAAGCAATGTGTTAAATAAGCTACATGTGCTCAAATCCTAACTAACTCATACTAATCTCAACCAACTACCTAACTTAAGGGATTAAAACAATTATTTCATAGTCCTAACATTTCCCTCCCCTTGAAAACATCTTGCCCACAAAGTGTTGTTGTGAAACGACACCTTCACTAAAGGAGATCTTCCAATGAACTAATACCTTAGTGACATTTTGATCACCATATTCATGCATTTCTCTTAGACAAGCGGTCCCGTACATATGAAGGTTTCTTCTTCGTAGATCTTCAAACTTTGCTCCAATTCTTAAGCCTTCAATGGCTCTTCAATCTTTAAGGTCTCATTAGTTCTTTGAACCTTAGAATGTTCTTGTATTCTCAAGACCTCATTTGATTCTAAAACCATTAAAATTGTTGGCGCTTGCATCTTGGATTCTTGGATCACCGACACTTGGATTGCCAATTCTTGAATCATAGACTCTTGAATGGAAGCCTCCATTGGTGCATCAAGAACTGGTTCTTGGAAGATCATCATCACTTTCTTCGTTGGTTCTTTGGACTGAACTTCAAGGGCAGCGTGTACATGGATATCATCATCCACTTTGACGCAAAAATCAACGTCCCAGCTTGCAACAACAGCAGTAGATTCTTGGAACTTAATTTGTTCTTCAAGTTCCATTGAATCAAGAGATTGTAACTCCTTTTTGTGATATTCTCAAGATCCTCTTACAATCTTGAGAGCTCTTCTTTCATGGCCTTTTTAGATTCAGCCAATGCCATGACTTTCTCTGATACATCCTTGACATCCTCTAAAACTTTGTTCACCATTTACTGTATTTCTTTCCAAAGTTCTCTTTGGTCACATTCGCTCGTCTCAAGATCAACGGCTCTGATACCAAATGTTAGGAACCTAGTGGTTCATAATGGGATTGGATAGGAATTGTAAGAATATGAAATAATTGTTGTAATTCCTTTAGTTAGGTAGTTGGTTGAGATTAGGATGAGTTAGTTAGGTTTTAAGCACATGTAGCTTATTTAACAAATGGCTTAATTCATGAGCACATGTTGAATTAACTAGTCAATTATCTTAAGCCACGTGGGCCAATGACATTAGACCTAGTCTCCTATAAATATATGATTGTAATTCAATATCAGATATCAATGGAAGAATAAACCAATTCCTTAGTACATTAGTGCATGTCTATCTCTTTTAATCTCTCTATTTCTTTATGAAGGGTGACTATTTCGAATTAAGTCAATTTCCCTACAATTCCCATCAATCCCCCTACAATTTATATCCATCCCCATTAGGAACCTCTAGGTTCCTAACATTTAGTATAAGAGCTGTCGATCTTGAGATGAGCAAATATGACTGAAGAGAACTTTGGAAAGAAATACGGCAAATTGTGAACAAAATTTTAGAGGATGTCAAGGATATTTTAGAGAAAAGTCAAGGCCTTGCCTGAATCTACAAAGGCCATGAAAGAAGAGCTCTCGAGATTGCAAGAGGATCTTGAGAATATGACGGAAAAGGAGTTACAATCTCTTGATTCAATGGAAATTGAAGAACTTAAGTTCCAAGAATCTACTACTATTGCAAGCCAAGACGTTGATTTTTGTGTCAAAGTGGATAATGATATCCATGTACACGCTACCCTTAAAGTTCAGTCCAAAGAACCAATGAAGAAGGTGATGATGATCTTCCAAGAACCAATTCTTAATGCACCAATGGCGGCTTCTATTCAAGACTCTATGATTCAAGAATTGGCAATCCAAGTGCCGGTGATCCAAGAATCCAAGATGCAAGCGCCAACAATTTTAATGGTTCTAGAATCAAATGAGGTCTTGAGGATACAAGAACATTCTAAGGTTCAAAGTACCAATGAGACCTTGAAGATTGAAGAACCATTGAAGGCTCAAGAATTCGAGCAAAGTTTGAAGATCTACAAAGAAGAAACCTTCATGTGCACGGGACCGCTTGTCAAAGAGAAATGCATGAATATGGTGATCAAAATGTCACTAAAGTATTGGTCCATTTGAAGATCTCCTTTAATGAAGTGTCATTTCACAACAACACCTTGTGGGCAAGGTGTTTTCAATGGAAGGGAAATGTTAGGAATATGAAATAATTGTTGTAATCCCTTTAGTTAGGTAGTTGGTTGAGATTAAGATGAGTTAGTTAGGATTTGAGCACATGTAGCTTATTTAACACATGGCTTAATTCATGAGCACATGTTGAATTAACTAGCCAATTATCTTGAGCCACGTGGGCCAACGACATTATTGCTAGTCTCCTATAAATACCAAGGGAGTCAATCTCGTACCGAAGGCTGTACTGGTTTGACCAGTGAGACGATATATTTTGGTACCAGTCAATACCGGTGTACCATTTCGGGTTTACTGTTATTTTTTATATTTATAAATATATATATATATATATATATATTATAATAAATATAAAAGTTTACCATAAAACATTATATCAATTCAAAATAAATTATTCATGATTTTGGACTTTAGCATCAATTAAAAGAAAAAAAAAACACACACACACAATATAAAAAATAAAAAGCTTAATTGTTCATTACATACTAAAAAGACAAATAATACTAATAAGTTACAATATTTACAATAAACAACAAGTGAAGGAATGAATTAAAGCCAAAAAAAAAAGGAAGAAAGAAAGATGGACACGTGATGACTCTAAAATAGTAAAAGATATACAATAAGTGCATTAAATTGCCACACCACTTCCACCTAACCATCTGACATCATTGACTAAATAGTTAGATAAGAAAATTTGAAAGACACAAAGCTGAAAGCACACAGTTGTAGTGTATTTGCAATGAAGAAACCTAAGACGCAAGAAAAAAGAAGAAGAAGAAGGAGAATAAAGAAGTTGCAATGGCAGCTACAATGGAGAGGAATGGGATCTAAATTAGAAAAGGGTATAGAAGGAAAAAAATGAAAGATTTGGAGCACAGATCTCAGTCATTAGGCACCAAGTCAGTGAGTCAGAGACCCATTTTTCTCATCTTCTTCTTCCTTTTCTTTTTCTTTTTTCTTCTTGTTTGTACCGATCCGAAACCTCTTTACCAGCAGAAATACCCGGAATATCCCGAAATGACCGAAATAGACCAGTACGACCCGGTATCTGAGGTGGTACGAATCACAGCAGTTTTTGTACCGGTGATGGTTCCGATACGAAAATTTCCAACCGTACCAGCCGGTACGGTACGGAATTGACTACCTTGATAAATACATAATTGTAATTCAACATTAGATATCAATTGAAGAATAAACCAATTTCTTAATGCATTAGTGCATCTTTCTCTCTCTCTTAATCTCTCTATTTTTCTATGGAGGGTGACTATCTCGAAATAAGTTAATTTTCCTACAATTTCCATCAATTCCCCTACAATTCGTACCCATCCCCATTAGTAACCTGCAGGTTCCTAACATTTTGTTTCTTAAAAAAAATAAATAAACAAAGGAAGCCACGAAAGGAGATAGTATTGGGAGAGTTGTGGTGATAGTGATATTAATGTTAATTATGTTATCTGTGGTGCAAGGGGATGACGAGCTTCATTATTCAAACTCTCTTGCCTCTCTCACTACTCCATCTCAATCTGCATTTCCCATTGAGCGTTTCTCTCTCTCTCATAGCCATGGTGATGCTTTATTTCCAAAAAAGCTATCAAAATCATTTTTATCTTATATGCGGTGTTTTATACATGGTTGTGAATTTCAAAGGAAAAAACATTTTTGGAATGGCAAAATTTATGACCGATGTAGGAACGAAAACTGTAGACGTCAAGGAGGACTCTATGTTATTGGAAAAAAATTTGTTAGGGGGAGGGATTGAGGTAATTCTTTTTTTTTTAATCTTTCTTTCTTTCTTTCTCACTTCATAGACATATATGCAATTGGGGACAGAGCTATATATACATGGCATGCCATAAATATTTTTAGCCATGAACTATTATTAAGTTATTCTTCATAAATAAGAGTGTGTGTGTATTAGTTTTGGAATAATGCTACAGATACAAACTATTTTACAACAATTTTACAAACTATTGATGTGACAAATTCTTACTAGTTCTAATATGGGCCCATTACTAACATTACATTTTTACTTGCAATAACTATTTGAAAATGCTAAAGTCACATCAGTAGTTTGTAAAAATGTTGATTAAGTTTCGCAGAAAATAGTAGTGGAAAGTAAATTATTAATATAACTTTGATTTTTTTTTCCTTTCCCTTTTGTTGATGGTGACTTTGAATTATTATGCCTAGATTAATTAGCTTAACCATTGCGTATCCTCAGTGTGATGATTATTTCATAATTATTAAGTACTTGAGGTGTTGAAGAGTGAGGGAGAGCAAGAATCATGATTCAAATTTTCAAGAGAGAATTTTACACATATATACACTTAGATTAGGTTAAAGTAGAATTTATATCTTGTATATAAAAAAAATAAAAAAACTTCAAATTTTTTTAATTTGATTGTGTCTCCACAGATCTAATTTCAAACAGTTCCAATCATTCCATGAGATTCTAAAGACTATTTATTTTTATTTTTTTCAAATTGATGTTGCAGGCTTACTAAAGTGAATGTCAACGTGGCAACCTCCAATGGGATGTATTGAAAAGAAAAGGTGCAATTGGTGTAGAATAAAAGAAACTCAATGAGATGTATTGAGGACTTTCTATCAGTGAAATAATTTTTATTATTATTAGTTTTTAAGGTTAAAGATTAATGAATGTTTTCAATACTATGGAAACCCATGTCACGATTCCTGAATATTCGATTTTTCTTTTATATATAATTGCAAGCAATATATTTTCAAAAAAAGTTTCTAGCAAGTGTTTATTTATTATTTAGTGACATTTTTTTTCTTAAGAATTGTTTGTTATGTATAATATCCATCGAATTGAAAAGATCAGCATAGCCTATTAGCAACTCCCTCAAACTAAACACGTTAAGCGCTAAGTGTGATATCCTGGAATGTAAGGATTGAATGGTACTAAAGTATTGCACACCATGGTTTTCAGACCCGGATCGTTCATTGAACCGTAAAAAGGAGAGGTTCAAGGTTTTTGAGGTCGAACCGAGGTCGAACCGGGGTCGAACCGTGATGACGTCATAATTAATTTAATAATTATTTTAAATATATATATATATATAAAAATATTAAATTAGTAAAAAATAGAAAAATTAACTAAAATAGTGCAATTAAAACTATAAATCCATATTTTAACTATGTCTAATATATCCATCTATAGCCCAAATATGAAATATCTATCCAATAATAATAATAACTATTTTTTTATAAAAAGAAAATTAAAAACATTAGATTGTCTTTCTAAGTTCCACTTTCCAATGCTCACGTGACTAGCTATCTAGCTCGCATTCACAAACCTAAAAAAGCACTAGAAACAAAAGTGAATGAAATTAAAGGAAGAGATAAAAAAGCAATACAAACAAAAGCATATGAAGAAAGAATTGTGATGTTATATCCACAATATTTGTCGCAATATTTTTACAAGAATCATATCAAATTCTTATGTGAAAAATTGTTACTAGTTCTAATTTAAATCCACTACTAAAATTATTTTTTTACTTACCAATATTAGCTAATAACAATCTATTACTTAAAATTTATTGTGAAAATATTGTGATAGTATTTCTTAATTGCCATTTCTTAATATTAAATATCACACTTTTGAATATTAAAAAAAAAAAAAAAAAAAACCACACCAATTACATAAAAAAAAATAATAATAAAATTAGGAATAAAGAGCACCACACATTTTCGGACCCAATTTATTACTTCACAGTTATCACTTATCCTACTCACATTAGTCACATATTCACATCAGAGAAAAGAGAAGAGAGAGAGAAAGGAGAATCTGAAGCGGCGCCGGTGGAGATCGTGGAGATTGAAGGCCGGTGGAGATCAAACAGGTCGGTGGAGATTGAAGGCCGATGAAGATCGTGGAGATCGAAGGCCGATGTAGATCGTGGAGATCGAAGGCCTCGTCTGCCGCCCCACCGCCGTTCGTCCTCCTCCCCACCACCAAATTGGGTCAGATCGGATTATTCTTCCTTTTTCTTTCTTTTTTTTCATTTTTTTTTTCATATTTGCTTGTTCTTATTCAACTTTATTGTGAGAATTGGATTGTTTTGTGTTTTTTGTTTGGATTATGTGAGATGTTTTTTGAGAGTGAAGCAAAGAGACTGAAACAAAGATCAGATGTTTTTTGGGTCAGATCAGACGTTTTCTTTTTCTTTTGTTTTTCTGTTTTTTTATTTTTATTTTTTTTTAAGGTTCATATTCAAAGGGAACCGTGAGAAGCGGTCTGAATCCGGTCCTCCGAATCGTGCGGTTGAACCGCGGTTTGAACGGTTCCCTGCTTTTTGGGTAGAGACCGGTTCTTATGCCTAAAAGAACCGTGATTGTGAGAGGTTCACGGTTTTCCTGGTCGGACCGTACGGTCCGGTCAGGGTTTCAAAACCATCCCACAAGTACAAAGTCGATCAAATTATGGAATTGATTTTTTTAAAAGGAAAAATATATAAGTGATTACCGATTGAATGTTTTAATTATTGGATTTCCTTAATTTATGATGATAGTGTCACGTATAAAACGCCGCATATAAAAGGGGGAAGTTATGGCAGCAATGTTTGAAAAAATACCAATGTCTTCATCTATTGTGGTGTTGGAGATAGTGGTGTTGGAGATATTAGCTACACAAAAAACTGTCTAGTTTGTTCATGAGATCATGTTCTTAATGTATTTTCGAGGGAGATTCAGATTTTGTTATCAATGCTCTTTGACATGATGATATGTCTCTATCTTCTATCGGACATCTTGTAAAAGACACTAGTGTCTAAGTCCATTGTCGGTTCTTTACAGAATCATTCCATCTCTAGAAGGCAAGGCAATATTGTAGCTCATGCCTTTTTTTGAATAAGCTTTAATATTATTCGACCAAACTAAAATAGGGAACTATAGTTAACCTTGCAAACTGTCCTTAAGACATCTAGAAGGTTACTTAGAAGAGCAAGATTATTTTTTACTTTGTTAGTATGAATGGAGTCTGTCCCTCTTGACATTCTTGTTGAAGAAAGTTGTGAATCATATCAGAAAGGAAGAAAAGGAACGAAGAAAAAGAAGAAAGAGGTGAAGAAATAAAGTCTGAGATAAGTAGTGTAGTGTGGTAGTTGTAGAATTGTAGTGTTCAGTAATGTATATGTTTACACGTGAACTAGAAGAATTGTAGTGTTCGGTAATGTATATGTTCACACGTGAACAAGAATGTGTTCACACGTGAGTTAATTAGCTGGCATATGTACTGTAACTAATCCCGTGTAGTTTGGGATATTTTAGGCCGTACTCTGTTTTTGTATTTAAGTCTCTATTTGACTTGTATAGTTTCATTGATTTAGTTTTATAAGACCAGTTCAGTTAAAAGGAAAAGTTTCAGATTCTTTCAACTCTCTGTCATTTTACATGGTATCAAAGCATATTTTCCCTCATTTTCTTTCTTGCCAAACAGAAATTTTCTTCTGATTTTCTTTGGTTTTCTACATTTTCTTGGTTGCTCGTGGCTTCAGATTCATCAAGTGCACCATCTTCTTCAATTTTCTTTTGATTTTCTTTGGTTTTCTTCATTTTCTTGGTTGCTCATGGCTTCAAATTCATCAAGTGCACCATCTTCTTTATCTTCACCAACTGCAAGTGCAGCTATGGCAGATGAATCTACCAATAATCCCTTTTTCCTACCAGCAAATGAAAATCCTGGTTTAATTCTCACATCTCAGCCTCTCACCGGTCATGAGAATTACATGACTTGGGCGAGATCAATGTTTCTTGCTTCTAGTTCGAGAAATAAATTTGGATTTGTCAATGGTTCAATTTCAAAACCGGCTCCAACTGCACCTTTGTTCAATTCTTGGAACAAGTGTAACACTACGATCCTTTCATGGCTGACTAATTCACTCAGTCCCGATCTTAAGGCTAGTGTGATTTACATCAATTCTGCAAAAGATTTATGGATTCATCTCAAGAGCAGGTTATCTCAGGACAACACTCCAAGACTGTTTGAGCTTCAAAAGGAAATTTCACATTTGGTTCAAGGATCAATGTCAGTGAGTTCCTATTTTACCAAATTCAAGACTTTATGGGATGAATTTGTGAATAATCAGCCTTCACAGTCTGTAATTGTCCTTGTGTTTGTGGTTCTAAGTCTTCTCAGCTAAATGCACAGCATAAAGAGCATGTTTTTAGGTTTTTAATGGGGTTGAACAACAGTTATGGCACTCTGATTGGGCAAATCTTGCTAATTGAGCCTTTTCCTTCTCCTAGCAAGGTATGTTCATTGATTTTGCAAGAAGAGAAAAGGAGAAGCATAGGCAACACTGTCAATGTGGTTCAACAAGTTTAGCAATTGGATCTTGTTGCTATGTATGTGAATGGCACTAGACCTTTTCAAGGCAATCAAGGTCATGCTCGAAACAATGGAGGAAAAGGAGGTAACTCTAAGAAGGAAAGACCAATCTGTACTTACTATGGTTTCACTGGTCATATTGCTGACAAATGCTACAAGCTTCATGGATATCCCCTACGGTATAAGCCAAAAGGTGGGACTAAGGCTATGGCTAATCAAATCACAGGAGGTTTTGGTTTTGATGGTCATTCTAATGCTCAATATGGTAATGTTACTCAGCCTAACATTGGCTTGCAGACTCCTTTTGGTGTTTCACAGTCAGGTTTTGGAGGTTTTCCTAGTGGTTTTGGTTTTCAAACTTACCAACAAACCACTCAACCTCAATGTCCAATCTCACAGGTTCAATGTGAACAGCTTCTCAATTTTCTGAAAGCTCACAATGCATCAGGTTCAGGTTTTGGTACTCCAAATGGACTTAGTGCTCAGACTACATCATAGGTTGCATCAGTGATGGCACCTGCTCTTCCATCTTCCACAAATACTTCTACTTCATCATCTTCTTCCAATTTCTCAGGTAATCCCTTTTAGATACCTCCCAATTTCACTCATTCTATTTTTTCTGCTCAAGTCATTGATAGGCAATGTTTTAAGTCTAATTCTTGGATCATTGACACTAGGGCCACTGATCACATGGTGCACTCAGTTTCTCAATTGACCACAACCACTTCTATAGTTCATTCTTGTGTCTATTTGCCAAATGGGAAAAAGGTTGTTGTAACACACATAGGCACTGTGCAAATTTCTTCTACACTTACACTCACAAATGTTTTGTGTGTCCCTTCCTTCAGTTTCAATCTTATTTCTGTTAGCAAACTTACTCAGACCAAACATTGTTGCCTTATTTTTCTTGGTGATTAGTGTTTCATCCAGGACCTTGCTCAATGGAGCACGATTGGTCTGGGTAAAGAAATCAATGGTTTATACCTGCTTCAAGCTGTTGTTCCTCCTTCAAATTCAGCTGCTCTTGCCACCACTGTCAGTCATATTTCTTCAGATTTATGGCATTCTAGATTAGGTTACCCTTCTTTAGCCAAACTTCAATTGTTGAAGTCATTTGTAAATATTGATGTTTCTAATAAGGCTTCTTGCTGTGATGTTTGCCATTTTGCAAAACAGAAAAGGCTCTCTTTTCCCTTTAGCATTCATGTAACCACTAAACCTTTTGAATTGATTCATTGTGACCTATGGGGTCCTTTTTCTACTCCTACTATTGATGGTTACAAATTTTTCCTGACTATTGTGGATGATTTTACCAGATGCACATGGGTCTATTTGCTTAAACATAAATCTGAAACTCAAACTCTATTTCCTAAATTTGCAACTATGATTTCTACTCAATTTGATTGCAAGATTAAAACCATTAGAAGTGACAACGGCACATAATTTTTCTTAAAAGATTTTTTCCATTCTAATGGTATTTTGCATCAGCTATCATGTGTTGATACTCCTCAGCAGAATGGCATTGCTGAGAGGAAGCATCAACACATCTTAAATGTTGCAAGGGCTTTGCAGTTTCAATCTAAACTTCCTTTGTGTTTTTGGGGTGACTGCATATTAACAGCAATTCATCTTATTAACAGGATTCCTTTTAAGGCTTTAAGCAATAATAGCCCTTATGAAGTCCTTTTCCATTCTACTCCTTATCATCATCTAAGAAATTTTGGCTGCTTACGTTTTATTTCCACTTTATCTCACCTTAGGCACAAGTTTGCACCTAGGGCCAGAAAATGTGTGTTTCTTGGCTATCCTCATGGCATTAAGGGTTACAAAGTTCTTGATCTTCAGTCCAATTCTGTCTATGTTTCTAGAGACATTGTCTTTTATGAAACCATTTTTCCTTATGCTAAGTGTTCTCTATCTCCCACTTCAATTTTGGATAATTTTGCTTTTCCTCATGCTTCTGTTTCTGATTTCCCTCCATCTAATCCTATTCATAATATCCCTGATCCTTCACCAGACCATGTTTCTGCAGAACCACTTTCTGTAGATTCTATTTCTGTTGATCCTATTATTGTTACAGATCCCTCACTTGCTTCCCAGTCTTCCAATCCTATTTCATGTGATTCCACTTCCCTTGTTCCTCTTAAAAGATCCACTAAGTCTCACAAACCTCCTTCCTACTTGTCTGATTACTCTTGTCAATTTGCTATTACCAAACCATGTTCTGGTATGCCTTATGCTCTTTTAGATCACTTGAGTTACTCACACCTTGGACCTGCTTTTCACTCCTTTGTCATGGCTGTTTCTTCCACTCCATCAGAACCTGTCTCTTTTCAACAAGCAGTTCAATTTCCTGAGTGGAGAGCGGCCATGGACAAAGAAGTTAAGGCTTTAGAGGTGAATAACACTTGGACTTTAACCCCTTTGCCTCCTGGTAAGTCAGCCATTGGTTGCAAATGGGTTTATAAAGTGAAATACTTACCTGATGACACCATTGAGAGGTATAAGGCTAGGCTTGTTGCCAAGGGTTTTACTCAAAAGCACGGGCTAGATTACTTAGAAACTTTCTCCCTAGTTGCAAAATCAGTCTTAGTTAGAATTGTTTTGTCATTGGCTGTTGTGAAAGGGCGCTTTCTTCATCAAATGGATGTGAATAATGCATTTCTTCATGGTGACCTGCTTGAGGATGTTTACATGTGTTTACCACCTGGCTTCCATAGCAAGGGGGAGCATCATTTGGTTTGTAAACTAAATAAGAGTTTATATGGTCTCAAACAAGCATCTAGACAATAGTTTGAGAAGTTTTCCTCAACCATTATACAAATGGGGTTTATCCAATCAAAGTCTGACTACTCCTTGTTCACTCATACTCAAGGAGCTTCATTCACAGTTTTACTAGTATATGTTGATGATATACTCTTGACAGGAAATAATGTAGCTTGTGTTAATAGTTTGAAGAAAGTTCTTGATGATAAGTTTGGTTTGAAGGATCTAGGCTCATTAAGGTATTTTCTAGGATTGAAAATGGCTAGGACTGATGAAGGAATCGGTCTTAACCAAAGAAAATATGCTTTGGAAATCCTCAAGGACACTAGTTTTATTGGCAACAAACCTGTTAAGTTTCCCATGGAACAAAACTTGAGGTTGTCCAAATATGAAGGCAAGTTGTTGAAGGAACCAGGTCAGTATAGAAGACTAATTGGAAGACTCTCATACCTTACCTTGACAAGACTTGACTTGACTTATGCAGTGCATAGGTTGAGTCAGTTTGTCTCACAGCCAAGGGAACCACACTTGCAGGCAGCTCACAGGGTGCTTCAATTCATTAAAGGGTTACCAAGTAAAGGCATATTCTTCCCAAGCAACACAGAGTTGCATATCAAGGCCTTCTGTGATGCGGATTGGGCTGGATGCCCAGATACAAGGAGGTCTCTCACTGGTTATGCAATATATTTGGGAGATTCCTTGATTTCTTGGAGATCAAAGAAATAAGGAGTTATGTCCAGGTCCTCAACTGAAGCTAAGTATAGAGCTATGGCAAGTGTGGCCTGTGAAATCACTTGGGTTTTGCAATTGTTGAAGGACTTGAGGATTGAGCATTCAAAACCAGCTATGCTATTTTGTGATAACCAGGCTACACTGTACATAGCAGCAAATCCGGTCTTCCATGAAAAAACCAAGCATATAGAAGTTGACTGCCATTTAGTGAGAGATAAAATTTTGGAGGGAATGATCAAGACTTTTCATGTTGCTACAAATTCTCAAGTTGCAAACATCTTCACTAAAGCTTTGGGTTTTTCATCCTTTATGAGATTGTCAAAGAAACTAGGACTGAAAGACATTTTTCAACCTAAGCTGTTAAAGGAGCAATCTAAGCAAGTACAGGTAGCTTCTTTAGTTCAAGTCTCAGAGCCTAATACTCTGGACTTGAGGGGGAGTGTTGAAGAAAGTTGTGAATCATATCAGAAAGGAAGAAAAGGAACGAAGAAAAAGAAGAAAGAGGTGAAGAAATAAAGTCTAAGATAAGTAGTGTAGTGTGGTAGTTGTAGAATTGTAGTGTTCAGTAATGTATATGTTTACACGTGAACTAGAAGAATTGTAGTGTTTGGTAATGTATATGTTCACACATGAACTAGAATGTGTTCACACGTGAGTTAATTAGCTGGCATATGTACTGTAACTAATCCCGTGTAGTTTGGGATATTTTAGGCCTTACTCTATTTTTGTATTTAAGTCTCTATTTAACTTGTATAGTTTCATTGATTCAGTTTTATAAGATCAGTTCAATTAAAAAGAAAGTTCCAGATTCTTTCAACTCTCTGTCATTTTACATATAAAAGGGGGAAGTTATGGCAGCAATGTTTGAGAAAATACCAATGTCTTCATCTATTGTGGTGTTGGAGATATTAGCTACACAAAGGGCTGTCTAGTTTGTTCATGAGATCATGTTCTTAATGTATTTTTGAGTGAGATTCAGATTTTGTTATCAATGCTCTTTGACATGATGATATGTCTCTATCTTCTATCGGACATCTTGTAAAAGATACTAGTGTCTAAGTCTATTGTCGGTTCTTTACAGAATCATTCTATCTCTCATATTAGAAGGCAAGGCAACATTGTAGCTCATGCCTTTTTTTGAATAAGCTTTAATATTATTCGACCAAACTAAAATAGGGAACTATAGTTAACCTTGCAAACTGTCCTTAAGACATCTAGAAGGTTACTTAGGAGAGCAAGATTTTTTTTTACTTTGTTAGTATGAATGAAGTCTGTCCCTCCAGACATTCTTAAGTTTTTGTTTCTAATTTTTCAAGTTGTTGAATAAAACCCCCTTGTTCTGATTCCAAAAAGAAAAAAAACTGGTATATTCGTTTATTACTTTATAGTTTATAAGTTTATATAGCATATAGACATAATTAATTAACTTCAACGTGATAACCATTAACTCTTTTAGAAAGCAAATAGACATAAGTCACACAACTTCAACCAAAAGTCACTTAAATACCCCCAAACTTTGGCAAAAGTGACCTTAAACAACTCTTCATAGAGGCAAAACTCACTTCTTCTTTTTTCTTTCTTAATTTTTGAATAAAGAATAAATAGTTTATCTTCTCAGATGTTCCATATGTGTTACTATAAAAGGCCATGCAATGTATGGCTTTGTATCCCAATTTCCAAATTATAAAAACATTTATGGGAGTAAAAGAAGCTATGGATGTAAATGGTATGGGGAGACTTGTGATGATCATGATATTAATGCTAATCACACCTATGTTAATTGTAGTGCAAACGAGTGATCGTCTTCTCTCCTCCCTCCCTCTGCATCTCCTATTAATTATGCTCATCTCTCTCCGCATCAAAGTGATGCTTTACAGTCTAAAAAGCTCCCACAAGCATTATCATGTCATAAGAGGCGTCACCCACAATCCACGACTGGTGTGCATTCGAAATGGAATTGTTCTACAGTATGTCATAAGATATCAAAACCAAATGTACTCAAGTTTGTTTCCCACGATCCACGACTGGTGGGCATCGGAAATGGAAATGTCATCCAGTATGTGGACCTCCTGCACCTCCTGATCCTGAATAGCAATGCTCTTCGTGAACACCATATCGTGACAAAGGTAATTTCTTCTTCTCATGATGCATGCATACATACATATATAGTTAAAACCAAGGCCAATAATCTCGTAATTTAACTAGATGGCACATTCTTGTGTCATTTAGCTTTAAATTCCCTTCCTGATTATAACCATTCAATTAAAAAAAAAAAAAAGGTGATGTATTGTTTCATAGCCACGTGGTATGCAATTGATTTTTTTTTTTGCATGATTTAATATAAGCCTAGTATCAATAAAGTTAGCACAGTGATGCATTGCTACATAGCCACGTGGTATACAACGAGCAATTCTAAGGACCATATACTATCTCTCAACTTCCAGTTTTATATGTTGTAAAAGAATATATTAATATATTCTTTACCCTAGTTACACATTAGAACTAACCACTTGTATTTTATTTCATTTTTTAATATCTGCCCTATTTTTATTTTAATACAAGATAAAAATTATACTCTAACTTAATCTAAATGTATATGTGTGCAGAGTTTCATTCTGAATACTTGAATCCCGGTCTTTGCCCTATCTTTTTTATCCCACAAAAACTTTGTACTTAAAAAATAATTATCATGTCAAGGGTGCATGATTGTCATATTTATTAAAATTTAGAACCACTTTATTATAATGAATAGACACAACTTCAAGTATTCAACAATTAGTCCATTAACTCAAACGCCATCAAAGTTTGGCAAAAGTCACCCTAACTCTTAAAGAAAAACCCACCTCTTTTTTTTTCGTTTTTGAATAAAAAATTAAAGGTTTTACTTTTTGAGCTTTTGCATATATATACGTTATAAAAGGTTTAAACCCTCTAATATATACATATAACTTTGTATCCAACTTCCAAATGTCAAAAAGTTTTAGAAGAGTGAAGGAAGTTATGGAAGCAAATGGTATGAGGAGGTTTATGTTTATGATAATGGTATTGATTTTCATTATACCTACCTTAGTTGTAGTTCAAGCAAAACTCCATTCCCATCCTCTTTCCTTTATTTTTCCTTCTGGATTTCCCTTGCTCTTCTCTCTTCCCCTCAGAGTGATGCTTTGAATGTTGAAAAGTTATCAAAGTCAAAACCGCTATGCTATGTGATGTGTGCTACAAAATGCGTGCAATTTCAAAGAAATGACATCCTCTTCGATAAGAACTGTTATCACCATTGTGTGGGTGATAAATGTATACTTCGTGGATAGCTTTGATAGCTATTGAAAAACATCAATTTAGGATGAGGTAGTCTCTTTCTTTCTTTCTCACTTCGTGGACATAGATGAAGTCCAAAAAACTATGTACATCGGGGACTGTAATTAAGTATCTACATGATGCATATATTTCAGTCAGGTACTTTATTTAGCTACTCTGAAGTCTGAATAAGTTTTTTTTTTTAATATAGAAAAGGCTGTAAATATATATTACTAAGAAACAAAAGTTAAATCGGCTTGAATTACAGCAAAAATGTGTGGTGAGACTTCTATAAATAAGTAGGTAGAGATAAATATGTAGAGCTAATTAAGTACATAATTGATTATTTTCAGTCATCTACTTATAATTGATTATGTTTAGCTGTACCAATTTTTCAAAAATAGGTAGAGCTCTAAACATAATCAATATTATCACTTTAATTGTAGTCATTGGGGTTGTGCTTTTCCTTAGTGTAGTTGATGCATGCAACTGGTATATGGTTAAGACCAAGGTCTGAAATATATAGAAGCATTTAACTTTTGTTCTGCTTTAATGAAATTCATTCGATTCTTCATCAAAAAAAAAAAAACTTTGGATACTCTAAATTTTATTTTGTACTGTTTGTTTCGACAGTAATATTTTCTAAAAAATGAATTATTTTTCAAAAAAATATTTTCTATAATTTTATTTCATTTTCTTATATTTGGTATTAACCTTAAATAAGTTAAAAAATAATCTTCTAACTCCTCTTATTTAAATTACTATGTGATAGTTTCTTAAAAAAAAAAAAAGTTACTGTGAAATAAAGTTGTTTTCCAAATAAATTTAGTGAATAACAATCTCTAAAAATAAATCATGTTTTTTCTGTTGATTATTATTTGGTACTCATTTTTTTCTAATGCTACCAAACCTTGAAGAACATGAAAATTTATCTCTACACAAAGTTTTCTATCGAAACAAACGGAGCAGTTGGTTAAGTAGTTTTACATCAAACAGTGATTAACATAACATCTTTTAGTGCATTCACTAAATTTATTCTAAGGACTTTTTTTTTTTTTTAACGTGGCAGGAATATGATCAAAAGTGAATGCCGATCGATACAGAAACCTACCGGCTATAACACCCACAAGAAGAATATTATTACTTATTTCTCATTAGTTCGCCCTCAGTTTTATTATTAAAAAAAAAAAAAAAATGTGTTACAAGTGTACTAGAGTATACTAAAAGAAAGTCAATGAGATGTATTAATGCTTTTTTTTTTTTTTTTTTATGAAGCGTACATTTGGTATTTTCTTATTTAAATTATAGAAAATATAATTAATGCTTTTATTACTACAAAAACTCATTTCATATACGCTCCTGGAAATGTAATTCCTTCAGAAATTACAGGTAATATGCTTTAATAATAACTATATTATTATTATAGGTATCTATTTCTCTAGTGACATATTTTTAAGAATTGCTATGTGTCATCTACCGATTGAAAACATTGGGATTAGCAGTCAAGTTACACATGCACTAATCTCAAGTGTAATATCCTATATTTTATGGACTAAGGGCACGTTTGGTAGACTGTAATAGACACGGTAATGTAATAGATATTCCTATAGCATAACTATCCAGTTGTTTTGTTATGTTTTTATTACAATGAATAGTTATTCTTTATGAATAGCTATTCTTCAAAATGAGGAATAACTATTCCTTATCAAAAGTACTGAATATCTATTCCTTCACCTTATGTAATAACTTTTTAAAGAAATTTCCTAAAAAGTCATTAGTTGCCACATCTTCAAAAGGAAAAATAAATAAATTTTTCTTGTTGTTAATTATTAGCTTTATTTTGAACACTCTAAAATAAGTGTATTTTAGGAAATTTGACTTAAAAATGATTTAATTACACATTCTTTTTATACTCTACTAAATTGTTGATGCATATTCAAGATTCTATTCCTAAATAGTCACCAAACTAATGAATAGTAATACTTATTACATTGCAATTTAATGTTTTCCTTATAATACTTATTTCTATGAGGAATGATATGTCTACAACATTTCTACAACATTTTTACAACAAATCCTAAGTGGCAGGTTGTTACTGGTTGTTATTGTTGGGGCAAAAAAGTAATCTTAGTGTTAGTTTCAAATTTGAACCAATAACAACTAAGCACCTGTGATTTGTTGTAAAAATGTTGTAGAAATGTTGTAGACGTAGCATCTCTCTATTTCTATTCCCATGTAATAATCATTATAGTATACCAAACGTGCCTTAAATGATGTGAAAGTATTGCACTTGCCTATATAAGCTAAATCTCATATTTTTGCAAAGTATATTTAGGTTATACAAGTTTTTTTTTTTTTTTTTTTGAAAAGAAGGTTATATAAGTAATTATGGGGAGTTATAAGAATCTTACTCTTAGCTATATATGTCCCAATCTTAATATTTCACTATCAAAATATGAAACTAAAATTCATTAATTAGTAAGTGCATGATTGAATAATTACAATGATCCTGGTTATATAGGAACTAAATAAGGACACTAATGGTCAGTTTGGATGGAGGAAAAGAAAAGTAGAGTCGGCCAAAATGAATGACCTATAGAAGCATTACACCTGTACAAGCATCACATGTGCACAGCACGTGATCTACTCCTAACATATATCTATAGAAGGACTAAACGATTGTAGTTTAGCTAATAGTAATACACTAAGCTACTGTAGCTTTGGAGCTAACAGATGAATCTTCTTCTTGACTTGTTTTTTCTATTTCTTCTTCTTGCTTATCTGATATCCAATTTCTGTTTCCTCTACTATAGTATGTGTTGTGTTTGATTTTATTTTCCATTTAAAATTTGATTTTTTATCTAAAAAAGAAAAGAAGAAAAAGTGACATATGATGGACTTTAATTATGGAGCATAAAATAAAATAAAAAGTGAGGGTGAAACGAAGAATATGACCAATCTAATCCCAACAATGAAAGAAAACATTGAAATTCCGATATATCGTGTATTATATACAAAAACAAATAAGTACAATTATTAGCTTACATGAACACTACAATGTAAAGTCTACATTGTAGACAAAAGGATTCTTTCAATAATATTTGCCACTGAGAGAAAGTTTACAAGCCTTTTGCCAATGTACACTTTACATTGTATCGTTCATGTAAACTAATAATTTTCCAATAAAATAAATATGCAAGTCTACAACTCAAAAGGAACTCATTTCCATTACATACATTATCTTCTTCTTGATTATCTCTCTCACAGCTTCACCAAAAACTACCTTCTCTTCATCCTCTCCATCAAAATCATCACCTACCAACAAATCATCTCCCACCAACAAATCACCATCACATACTACCTTTCCAATTACCCCACTGACAGGCTTGATCAACACGAGTGCCACTTCTTTCATGGCATACCCCAATGCTGGTAACTCCATTACAGGCACATACCAGAGCTTCATGCACAACTTTGGTATTGGAGTCCTCTCCAACGAAGACTCTAATGTCCTTGGCGAGTTCATACTGTTTCTAAGCTCTACAAGTTGTTCTGTCCCCATGCAAAGCTTCCCTCTCTTCCCTGCATCCGTAATAACTAAGCTTTGAAGCATAGGAAAGTTGGGTACAATTTGTTTCAACAAGTGATGCCTCACTGATGCAGATACTAAGCAAGATATTGTCCATACTATTTGTAACTTTAGCTCATCCTCAGCTAGAAATGATTGGAGTTCTTCTTCTTCCTCTTCACGTTCATTTACATAGGTATAACTTGATGATGAAAGGTTTTCCCTACGAAAACATTTTGAGCTAAGGATTGTGCAGGTTTTGAGCTCTTCACCAAATTCAGCTTTCCACTTGAGCAATGAACTTCCACCGTTAAATTCAATCTCACTCCCTAAGGAAGGAAGCTCCAAATGCAAAGATTTTAACCCATTGAAGTTTTTTAAAATTTCATTAGGTGAATAGTACAAGAAATGGTCAGGGTTGGAGTTTACGGCATGTGTACAAGTCATGATATGGTGAAGGACTTGCATAGGTTTGATGATTAACTTTCTGGCCAGAATCTTGAAAACCTTTCTGGACAAGCCACGCCTCCTTTTCTTGTTCTGGAAATGAGGAGGGAGAGTAACGAAAATGGTGTCTATTTGACATATGAGAGAAGCAAAGCGCTTGGAAACCAAGAGACATCGGATTAAGGTCTTAGCATCAAGCGAATTGCTCAATATGAAGAGGAGAAGCGCATCTGGAAGGCGATCAAAATGATCAACCTTCATTAGCATTCATTTGACTTCAGTTGAAGATAAGCATTTTTTTGGTTGAATCTTACGAGTGCAAATAAATAGAGGAAAAAGTGGTTAGGATTGGAGAGAATAGAATGGTTGTAAATGGCGTCCATGGTTTATTGGCTTATGAAAAACAGGGGCCAGTACGCTGTTTATTTGACCAGAGCCTATGAATTTGGACACAGTTTTAGTAAAGACCAATATTATAGAAAGGAAGTTCCAGCAAGGCACCAACTTTATCCTATTTTCTTATTGAAAAGAAAAAAACAACCAAAAATGAAGAAAGAAAGAACCAAAAGAAGCAATAGACAACTAGGCATTTGGAAAACTTTGACGCTGCAAATAGTTAAGCTACCTGGCATGCTCATCCTAGGATACCAAATTAGAAGGTGGGATATTGGTGGCATACTCATCTCATCCTAGGAGGCTGAGGACGGAAAATTAGCTGATATCGGGTTAAAACAGTATTACAACTCTTTTCACAACTATTACAACATGTATGCTGTGATTGGTACTAATAAAAACTGGCATCCCATGGCAAACTTATTTAAGGGAAAATCTTGTTAGGCATTTGTTATTGCACACTTTATATACACTCTTTGAAATCGTATTTTCAGTCAAGATTATGGAGCCGTGAAATCGTATTTTCACAATTTTAATTGAGACAATGTTTCGAAACACAATTTCTGTCCACGTGGCAATGTGTGTATGGTGAGTGTGCAATAGGGAATGTGTGATAATCATTGCCCCTTATTTAAAAGTGATGATATTTTAATTGCAACTTAACACTTTAGCAAATTATAAAATAAAATAAAAATTATTAAAAAAAAATGGTGTCAATTGATCTTAAAATGATGTAATGCATTGCATCATGAAAGAGGTGACGGAATGACTTGAGAAGAAGAGGTGACAAAACTACCCACGTTTCTGGTCTGTGGTCCAAGATTGGCTTCAAAGCCTACCTAAACTTCTCAATTTTTCAAATTTTGTTGCTTTGTTTCTTCTTGCTGTGTGTTTTTACTTCCTTTTTTCATGTACCCATTTTCTTGAAAGTTTCTTTTATTATTTTTTTGCAAGCATGTTTGCTTATTTGTCAAGCATTAAGTTTTCTTGACTACAATTTTTTTTTTTTTTTTTTAAACGAAGAGTCAAAATCTCCCTCAGATGGAACAAGAATGGTTCTCCTAAAGAGCAGTGGTAGAACTAAGATTTTTAAATCAGGAGGTATACAAGATTAAAGGATAAAGTTGACAACAAAGTGGCTCTGGAAATGTTAATGGATACAACTAACAAAATAAATAAATATTAAAAAAATTTAATTCTCCATTAAGATATAAACAAAAACAATCAATATATTAATATATTGATTATATGTGTAAGGTACAAGGCAAGGTTGTGGATCAAGACCCACGGAGTGCTTATTTAACTTAACAATAAAAAATTCATCAACAAAACTTTTTTCTGTTGAAAAGTTTAAACCTTCAATGAATTTGAATCTAACCAATACTATATAAAAAACTAGTTACATGAATTTTCATGATTAGGTGTTTGATTTGCCTTCTTCTCCTACAAACAATGCAAAACACATGCGCACTCACACACAAAACAAAATGTTGTGCAGAAATTAGTCAAATTCCATTACTATGTTGAATGTCAATATATATGTAACGTCGTTGTGATAGGTGTAGTGGTGCCTGACATAGTGAAAATTAGATATTCTGTACTAGTATGATAGAATTGATGGATTCCTAGACATATTTATTCTTTTAGCTAGCTTCTAAGACATCATAGTTTTAAGCAAAGTGAGTTGATAATGAATGTCCTGTTCAAAACCATAATAATAAAACACATGATCGGCCTTAGAAGATATTTCCAGACACAGGACAATTAATTCAAGAAGCATTGAATTACATAGGGAATGTGGTGAGCCTCAAAACAGTGCAGGCAGAGGACATAATACAGTTTTTTACAAGAACAACAGAAGGAAAAGTAATTACATTCATTGAGGTGACTCAAATCCTGGAAGGGATGAGTGGAATGTTGTTCTGCAAGTACGCGCAAGCAGCAGCGACTCCACTTCCTAGCTTAACCGGGTAGCCCACATCCTTGAGTAGCATCTCCACACCAGCAAGACAAGCCAATAATTGCAACTGAAATAATGAAAATGGTTATCACACAGAATAAAGCAGGGAAATTCACTAGGCAATGGAAAACCAAGAAAGAAAATGCTTAGACACATAGAAAGAAATTAGCATTTGGAATATCAGAAATTAATATTCAATCTGGTTATAGTGACATAAGAGATATTATAAGTTAAAATACCTCATTCAAATTGCCAAGATGCCCTATTCTGAAAACCTTTCCAGCAACTTTGTTCAGGCCCAAACCTAAGCTTAAATTGTATCTTTTCCATGCCCTTTTAACAATTTCTGTACTATCAATATAGGGAGGAACAACAACTGCAGTCACTGTGTTACTGTACCACTCTTCCTTTTGGGTGCAGTTCTTCAAGCCCCAAGCTTCCACAGCCAGCCTGCATTTTAAGTTATAATGGCCAGTCAAATCTATCATTCATATATGTAAGAGATAAGATAACATATGGAACATGAACATCACAAGGTTCTTCTTTCAAATATTACATAGGATATTAGACTCATTTTTTTACTTGGTAACAGACCTTACAAAAAAGGAAAAACATGGCTCACCTTGTTGCATGGCCAAGACGGCTATGCCTTGCAATCACATTTTCAAGTCCTTCCTCAAAAATGAGATCCAGAGCAGTTCTCAGTCCATACAGCAGTTGAATGGAAGGGGTGTATGGCCAAAATGTTCCCATTTTGTAGAACTTCAAGTAATCTTTCCAGTCAAAGAAAACTCTAACTGATCTTGCAGTTTTAGATGCCTCTAGAGCTTTAGGGCTTGCACACACAATTCCCATCCCAGTGGGAAGAGAAAGAGCTTTCTGAGATCCAGTTAAAGCCACATCTATTCCCCATTCATCCATACGAAAATCAAGAGCACATATGGATGACACTCCATCAACAAGAAAGAGGGCTGGGTGCCTGTACTCATCTGAGATATTGATAATAAACATAAGAAACATTTTTTAAAAGGCAAAAAGGAGTAAAAAATACAGAGGAAGAGAGTGTTGTCCATTGCAAAGAAATACATCACTGATGAAAATATCTGAAGTGGAGTAAGAAAAAAAGTAGGAATTTTATGAGAATTTTTATCATGATGTCTACATTTGTAGTGGCAAGTCAGTAACAAATATTAGACATTAGGCAATATAAATAAGCATGTAATATTTTGTACAGATTCTGGGAGTTTTTTATTTGTACATCATCCACCATGTATGCCAAGCAAACTGTGGCCGATCTGTACATTTCTAAAACTTTTTTTGATTACAAATTATTGAGTAGGCAATGGCACTTTATGGCCGCCGCTAATTTTGGAAGCTCAAGTATTTGACTTGCCACTGCGATTCAAATACTCCCATGAGGCTGGCCCAAATTAAGAACTGATAAACAAATCAGCAAGCCACATGGATATCAGAACTCAGCTGCTTTCTCTGCAAAGATTGTCAATCCACAGTATAACTTTAGAACGTCTAAGTTTGAGATAACAGCTAATCACAATGGCCGGCTATTTAGCCTTATTAATAGCATGAATGGAGAGAAGCATAATTTTAAAACAAGGGATCTGGTCAATTTTATTAATATATTACAGGCACATGTGTGGCGTGCACACACACACACAAGAAACATCATAACAAATGAAGTACGTATATATGTGATGAGCAAAGAGAGCCTTTTAGAATCTGATGTTCAAATGATCTGAAAGAACTTAATGTATTTAATCATGTCCAATGTACACCTACTCAAGCAAGTATTATCCACCAAAAGAATTGCATAAGCCACAGAAAATAACACATGTCAATCACCAAATGTGTTCCAAGAAACTTACCCAAAAAGAAAATGTGTTCTGAGAAAATCTAAGTCACAAGTGTACCACTGTAACTAGTAAATACTTTAATGGGTTTGTGTATTGAGCAATGACACCCACCAAGATAGAAGTATTGAAGAATGATGATTTGGATCTCACCAAAGAGATATCCAAAGCCAAATGTTTTCCTTGGTTTGGTTGGTTTAAATGGGTTAAAGGGTCATAACTTCATCAAAACATTACGAATATTTTTACCTCCAAAATTCATTAGATGATACACTTACCAAGGAGTTTTCTCACTTTAGACAAGTCATTAGTAACCCCTGTTGCTGTCTCATTGTGAACAATGCAAATTGCCTTTATAGTGTGTGCACTATCTGCTGCAAGTTTTGATGCCAGAATGTCTAGGTTGGCACCTTGGCCCCATTCACTTTCAATGACATCAACATTGAAGTTAAGGCGCTGCTGCTGATCAATCCAGAGCAGACTGAATTGACCAATGAGGAAAGATATAGTCCGATCTCCAGGAGACAATGTGTTAGTAAGTGCACTCTCCCATGCACCAGTACCTGAAACAGAACAACATTGTTTAACACATAAATACATAATATATACAAAAATAACCAAAATGCATCAAATTGTGCCTAATATTCCCAACCTAGTGTGGATGTTAAGCTTGAAAATAACAGAAACAAAATTTTATTTGTAGCATTACAAAATTACAATTTACAGGTATGCATTTGGTATTTTAGAAATGTGCCTAGACATATGCTCCATCCTTCATATTTAAAAGTCTAACTTTAAGAATGGTAACAGAAAATGAAAAGGATGAAAATCCTTGAAATTGCAAGAACAGTTGTCATTCATAATACCAAACTAAGCTCAATTGAAATGATACAAATAGACTTAAACCTTAGAAAAAGAGGAGCCAATCTGAACTTAAACCTTATGTTTATTAAGATTCAATGTAATTCAAATCTATAAAACAAAAACCCCCATATATGACTTAATGAAAAAAAAAAATGCTATAACGACATCAATATCACAGTACCAGTGGTAGGGATCAGAAATGGGGTTCCAGAAGTAGTCTTGAAAATCTTCTTCACATCCTCAAGCAGAGTTTTTGTCAATGCTGGGACAGCTGGAGAGCGGTAATCCTCATTGTTTCTGTTCATGGCCCGAATGACAGGTTCCGGGATATTGACTGGCCCCGGAACAAAGAGATGGTTCCTTCCTGGTCCATAAACATAGTCCATCTTTCCCCCCTTGACACGTTTGAGTGCCAAAACACATCAACTGCAAAAACACATGAGAAAATTAATCTGGACTTATTTCCATTATCCATTTGTGTAAAGTCCTTAAAAGTACAATTCTGTTACTGCAAGTAGAGGACTTACGAAGCCAAAACTTAAAATACCTCATCTATATTTATTTATATCCAAAAAAAATAAAGCGTAATACTTATTATTGTTAGGCTTTCTGTTGAGCCACATCGATAATCACGTGAAAATTCAAAATACCTCATCTATATATATCTATCTAAAAAATAAAGCCTAATACTTATTATCGCTAGGCTTTTGTTAAGCCACATCGATAGTCACGTCATTCACCTATTTCCAACTCTCTATCTCTCTCTTATTTTTAATTCTTTTTCTTCTTATATTAATTCTCAATTTATTGTTACACTTCTCTAACATTTCCCCTCTCTTTTACTTTTTCATCTCCCTATTACTATCTATACCTTAATATCATTCTTCTTCTATCCTTTTATCTTCCTTTATTTTTTGCTCTTTTTATTTATATCCTCTTACTATAAATTTGCAACACAAAAATGTTATTTCTCTCTCTCAATTTTTTTCATTTTTTGGTGAATTTTTTTTTTATCTTGCATCTCTACTTTAGGTCGATTAATTTTTGTGTTTTTTAGAACTCTACTTTGAGTTGATGTGATTTAGTTTTATGTTTTTAAGTTACCTTTTTTCTTAGATTTCATAGATATTATCCTATTGCATTATGAAGATATTATATACAAATATAATGTTATTACATCGCATGATTTAGATAATTTGGTATTTATTACTATATCTTTTATTTTTACTTTTTTTTTCTTCTCATCTTATTTTCTATAAATTTTTTATCATCTCTCACATTCTCTCCAAAAAAAATAATTATTCTCTCTCTCTCTCAATTTTTTATTCTTTCTTGTAACTTTATTTCAGGTTGACGAATCATTATGTTTTTTTTATTACTCTAATTTGGGTCAATATATTTTGGTGTTGTGTTTTTTAATTCCCCATCACAAGATGTCTCTCTTCCTCTTATAGTTTTAGGGTTTGTTTGGATACTGCTTATTGTTGAAAACTGAAAACTTATTGCTGAAAATATTGTAACAAAATAATTTTTAAATGTGTAAATAGTAACGTGGGATCCAGTTTTAAAGCAAATTTTTTGTTTTTCCGTACTTGTGGGTCCTGTGCATGTGAACAATGCACGAGACCCAAGAAAAAAATGCCAAACGCAGACGCTGACATGCAATCCAAACTCAGCTTTAGTTGTTTTTTTTTTTTTTTTTTTTTTTTTTTTTTTTTTTTTTGAGTTACTACTTAGTTATTTTGGAATTGAGAATTTGAATTTATATTGAAAGACAATTGGTTACGCATTTGAAAGTTAAGTTTAGTCATTTAGAGACCCATATAATCAAATAGACTAGGGAAAAAAAACACAAGGTGACAAAAAGTTCAATGTCATAAAATTCTATTTTCTTGATAAGAAGTATTTTGTACTATCTGAAAAAAGATAAGAACTAAGGGGAACCTGACATTTGATTGTAGATAAAATTCAAAAATTTCATCCAATATTTCCACAAAACTATTCCGGGCCTTAAATAGGATGAAAGGTCATGGAACTGACCTTTCCGTTCTTTCTCTTAGACCATTTATTTCCTCGAAGTTATAAAGGAAAAATGGTGGTATTTTTTGACTCTCAAAAAAAAATGGTGGTATTTTTTTAATAATAAGAAGAAAAAAAAAAACATAAATTGGACACACGTGCTGGTAAATACAGACAAAATGAAATTACACCAATATTCTGTTACTCCATATCAGAGCAGCAAGAGATTCTTGTAATATTGTAAAGGCTTGCTTTATTTCAGATTCAAAATCCAAGGAAGAGAGGACAATTTCCATAGAAATACAATATACAACAATACAATATGCCAAATATGATATATTCACTCCTCCATTTGCTTCTTCCACTACAACAATACAAGACTATTTTTTTTTTTTTTCTAGTTGTTTAGTTCATTAATTTCTTCTACTTAATTCTATTCTTATTTTCTTGTCAGAAGAAGCATAGACAAGATTGGCAGCAATAAAACCAGACTCAGCGACCAAATATAACTGAACCCAGAAACAATCAGAGAACTAAGACCTACATAGTACATGCACTGACACACATGTAACTATTTAAGGCTTGTAAGCACTGAAATATATATATAAAACAAACATAAGAAATTCCTCCTAAGTTTTACTATATATATTATAAGAAGATGGAAGAATTACCTGGGAGAGAATCTTCTTTCCCTGAATATGTTCTGTGCTGGATTTGCTTTCTCTCAATCTAACTTTTGCAGAGAGAACTCACAAGTCTGAATTCTCAACCTTGACATAAGGGAACTTCTGATTTTATAATAGAAGCGCGGGAGAGCCAATCAAAACATTTTCCATGGGCCCCAACCATGCACAAACGTGGCGGATAAGAGCTAATAAATGAGTGATATGAGAATCTTCATGAGATTAATTTGTAGTTTTGTACAATAATTTATTATGTTTATCTTTTATATATTATTATTATTTTTTATATTGAAAATTTTCATGCGCCCTTGTATTTTCATTTATTTTATATAATCTCATGCAATACTAACTAATAGACTCATAGAGTGTGGAAATTATTGTTTTTAGAGGCCTACTGAACTTTTTTTTGGTCAAATGTAATTATATAGTCTGCTTGGAATCTACTTATTTTGTTGAAACAGAAAAATTTTTGTTGGAAGTACTGTAGATAAAGGAAAAGTTAGCTGAAATAGTACAATGAAACTCATAAATAGTACCAAAAATTGCAATGAGACCTATAAATAATAGCAAAAATAAACTGAATAGTAACAAAAATAAACTGAATAGTAAAATAAGTTGATTTTTTTTTTTTTTGATGAAAAATAAGTTGAGTTTTTAAGCTGGAGCCAGAAATAAGTCAATAATAATACGCACACGTAGTATTATTATTGACATATTTCTGGCTGTTATCTTATAATTTGTGTATTTATGATCATAATATTAGCACTTGGAAATGGCATCAAATTGAGGACTCAGATTATAGGATCCAGTCCAAGTTGGCTTAATTAGGAAAAGTAAAAACCTGGAGGCAGTAAATAAGAACTTTGCAAATTGTTGGGGCTCCATATAATAAACCAAAAAAGATTCAGATTTCGTCACTACTTTTTGTCTTTTGGAAACTGGAAGTCTGAGGTTGAGAAGGCCATGTAAAAGATAATGTGATAATGTGCTGTCAACCACACCTGGCTTGTGGGAACCTTGGCCACACAGCAAATTGTATTTAAGCAGCTTCTTACTACTTTTCCCAGCCCCTAATTTTGAGGCTTTCTGAAACTTAAAACTTGTGGGTTTAATTTTGAAATATGCGTGGCTGCGTGGGGAACATGTTTTGTCCTCTACTCCTTATCGCTGATATCTAAATTCTTTTTGGTTGTACTAGAAACCGGCTCCATGACATCTATGGTTCAAATCTATCATTGTAACTATAAAATATAGATAATAGAATAAAGCAATGTCAGTGGTTTTACGGTGTTTACAATAGCAAGGCAGACCTCCAGTCTAAATGCAAAATTGTTTTGAACTTTTATCCGATAAATAATCAAAAGTTAATAAAGACAGAAGAAACTGAATACATCTGAATTACACAGATGGAGCAACTAATGAAATCCAAACTGTTATGTAAGTGTTACAGATCTACCCAGTTCAACTTATAATATAAACTGTTTACAAATCAAAACTAAATTCCTTTCTGCCACAATAAACAAATTCCATACGATGTGAATAGGAAACTGAATTTTTCAATTCGACACACGTTGCAAATCTTGAATTTCGAATCTCCAAGTAAAACTTGCCCCCAAGACAGGCACTCTGTTCTTTGCTCTTGTTTTCCTAGAAATCTTTAACATCCATTGTTCAAAGTGCATGTCAAAGCCATATTTCAGCAAGAGAGATAAAAGGAAAAAACATAAACACAAACCAAGACATTATGATAGAATATGATGCAGCTTTGCCCCAAGACCTATAGTTATTAGTAGTGTATAGTGTGTATACATACACTGATATAGGTCTTGGTGCAAAGCTGCAACATCATATTCTAGCGAGAGCCGCTAACAAAGACGATTTGAAAAACTACGTAAAAACATCAACCTTCTTATGGACAAATGGAAATAAAAAATGGCATGAACAAGTCATCCAAAATTTTTTGCAAAATTTGATAATGTACAATTTTCAAAGGCATATTACATATAACAGGCTCTTCTAATGTGTGTATATATTGAATGGGGTAAATCCTTTTTCTGATATTTTTTTCACTATTTACGAGAACAAATTACTGAACTCTTCAAAAGAAGAAAAAAATTGGCAGCAAGACTCCTCGAACCTTGCACAAATAGAGCATTTTTGGCTCTCTCTTCATCAGCCAGCTTTGATGAACGGTGGATGCAATTCCCATTTGATGAATACTTTCCCATTTGATGAATACTTCTGAGATCAGCCGCAGGATACCTAATAGGAATCTGAACCACTTATTCCCTTGGGTGAAAAAAAATTCCAGGGAGAATATATAATGGCTGAAGCAGTTGCCACCAAGTGAGCAAATAGCCATGATTCTCAAATCAGCTGTGCTCCCCTCCCTTAGAGAGCATGAAGACTACTTGATACCAGATGAGAAACCTTGCCTCGGAGGGAAACCAGTCTGACGCATCCTAAAAGGCTTCTCACCACCCAAATGTCTGTTGTCAGATGGTCCAGCCCCAAGAATCCCCAATGAATTTGGATCAGCTACCCGAGCACCATTACTCATAGGTCTTAGAGCTGGGGGCTCAACTTGGATATGATTATCAGTTTCTGCTCTTCTCCTTCGTTTCCATGCTTCAAATTTCCCTGTATCAAGACCCTTGACAACTGGTTCTGACACTTGATAGTTACTCATATTTTTGAACCCTCTTGTCCTCTCAAATTGCCGAGGGAAAGGAGGAAAATAATTGGGGTCACCGTCTTGGCCAATAGGACCATGTGTGGATCCATTAACATGGGAAGGGCCAACCGCTCCCTCCTCATCCTGCTCCTGTCTAAGTTTTGAGTAAATTTGATGAAGCCTCTCACCAGAGAGATTTGAAAAGGTAGAGACATAGTTCCAAAGTCGCATGGTCATCCCTGAAAATTAAATAACCACATTGTAAACATCAGATTAAATTTGGAACAAAAGAGAACAGATCATTAACTACTATAACATAAAAACAGAGTCATCTATTATTTTCGCAGGGAAAAAATTGGAAAATGGCACTGTACACTCACAAGAGCAAATGAGAATCACTTAACAGACCCGAATTTAGATTGAAAAGCAACATAAATCAGTCACACTAATATATGAAGGATAAAGAAACACTTACTATCTTGTTTATACGGTTCCTCCTCGTGTTCTAAAACAATTTGATCTATCCTTCGGCCTAGAAGCTGCAAGTAATTCCGAATTTTTGAAAGCACCTGAAGAAGAAGATAATGAAACATAAAGTCAATAATAAAAAATGACAAATGAAGAATGAAAAATTAAAACTAATATGTACCTTTTCCTTTGGGAGATCAGCACTAGTGGTCTGCAACCTCTGAAGACGTTTCAGGGTTTTTATTTCGTCAACCATGACATCTTCACACCATTCCATCCATTTCACTTCCTTGAACTGCTCATATACTTCTTCATTGTCCGACATTTCACCCTCCTCTTTTACTAAAGGTTCAAGTTTCATGGGTTTCTGAGGTCTTCCTTTGTTCATTTGAACATTGAGTTTGGGAGATCCAGGCTTTCCTTTCTTAGCCCGGCCACGAGAGATTGAGGTGTTCAGAAGATTTTCCCTCTCCTTCTTAGAAGTTTTACGACCCACTTTAGCATTTGCTTTCTTTCCAAGAACTGCAAGTTCCTGGCAACAGAAGTCCTAGTCATCAGTTCATGAACCAACATAATACTAACATGAAGCAAAAAGTGATTTTTTTTTTATTGTTAAGTTATACACATACCCAATGGGTCTTGAACCCACCTCACCCTCCACCTATAACTCATTAGGGGAGGAGGTGCCAGTTGAACGCATGAAGAAAAAAGTAGTGTTCATTCTATAATAGATATCAGCATATTTTACAAAAAGGGGCACATTCAAGTTTGCATGAAATAAATGACAGCAAGATGATATGTGCGGCCATATTCTTCAGGATTCCAATCTTATCGTTATGGATTTTGTTTTGATGTTGTGATAAACAAATTCTATTAGACTAAAGAAAATCCTCAAGTCTACAATACATAAGCAAAAGGTTCACCTAAAATATACAAGCAGAAGACCAAAGTTTCTCTCCAAACTAGTTTGGAGAGAAACTCTACAAACTCCTCATATATCTCTATATTGAGTGTGAATTTTGAAAATCTAACCGTTAGATTGCATGTTCTTACTATATTCTTCATGCATGTAAAATTTCAAGAAAGTCAAAGATCAATTATTATCTCATCAAACAAATGTTAAAATTTCAAGTTTTTATGATTTAAAATTGTGTATAAAAAATAAGTTTATTGATCTAATAGTAAATAATATCAAATTTAAACGAAATTTGATATGCATGTTAAGAACATAAGGAACATGAAATTCAACGGTTAGATTTTAAAATTCACACCAAAAAAAGATATATGAGAAGTTTGAAAAGTTTCTCTCCAAACTAGTTTGGAGAGAAACTTTGTTCGGAGTAGCAGCATTCCAAATCAATCTATCTGTATGTCTTTGAAACGAAGCTTTCCAACAAAATAACATACCAATAACCTTCAAAGATCACTCACTAATGCAGGGAACCAAGATTTTATTTTTTTTAATTTGCATTTTTTTTTTTTTTTGAATTTGGTTATTACTGTTGAAGGTTTTAAGGGATTTGATTAGATGTTTTCCATATTAGTATAATCCCTAAAACCTATTTAACTGGCACTCCTGTAATGGTGAAAGGCAGTACAATTTGAATAAGAATTTTATGATGATTTAAGAATATATCTCCTAGGTGGTGATGCCTAGGGTTTGCTGGCATGTTCTAGGTGGGGAAGCTTAGGATTTGTTCTGTGGTTCCTTTTGTTCCCCTTCTATCTCCCATTTTATTCTTGTGTTCTGCATCACTCACTAAACCCCAAATAAAGAGAACACGAACAACTGAAGCTCCCTAGCAATCTGATACTGGACTTATGAGATTATCCACAATTTAACACTTACCCCCCAACAGGGACACATTAAGCAGGAAAAGGATAATTTTATAAACACTTCTGATGTTTATACCCCTAATGCCAGAGCAGCATATTCACAATTGAAGCTCAAAAAAGGAAATTTTATTGAAACTAGTGATGGTTATATGTTGAGCAAATATTGAAAGGAAAAGGCCAACAAATCTATAAACATGCTAAAGATTGCCTACCATTTCTAGAAGAGCATTAGCACGGTCTCTCAAATTTGGAGCACGTGGTAAAAAGGTTTCATGGTGTTGAAGTTCCACCGGAGCAATCTTCTTCGTGAGGCCAAGCCTTTCGTCTAACCTTATCTTTTCCCAATTGCCAAAACCATGGTAGTGTATTCCCAGAAGCAATCTTGCATCATCAACTATCAGAAACCGAAAAACATTCTTTGAAATCACGATATAATGGAAGGAAATGAAAAAATTAGTACAATGGGAGGAGAAACACATACTCTGATTCCAGCCACAACCTTTGGACCAGTTTGAAGGTTTGAGGTACGTCAAAACCCGGAATTGGGCAATGGGATCTTCATAGCGACTAATGCGCTTCGCTAGGAGTTGAAGCTCTTGAACACGAGTGATAAGATCATTAGCCTTCACAGGAACACCAAAGAAATCCAACAAAGGCCCCTATCAATAATTACCATATAAATTTGTTAGATTACAAGAGCAAACAAGACAAAAAGGATGCAAAGCATTCAAAACAAAAACAGAAACAGAAACAGAAACAAAAGAATAAGTCAAAGGCCAACCTTTGGGTCCAGGATTTCTACTTCAACTGCTTCTTTACATCCATCAATCAAAGCATCGAAGAGTTCAATCTGTGCTTCGGGTGGAGCTGCTCCAACTGCACCCCCAACCTCCTCAGCTATGAAGCTGATTTGGCTCTGATTTCCAAATTTCATGACCTAATTTTTTTAATGGTGGGAGAAATTTGACAATTAGAGCTTTGCCATAACAGAGCAAAGAAATACAATTTCCAGCTATCATGTCCAAAGACTATAAATAACACACTCATTGCCATATGACTACAATCCTTGAACATCTAGCACAAATTATCATACTTGGCTACTACCCTAGCAAATCGTGATGCTGGATTGCCACTTCAAAATCTGATGCACTTTTGTTTCAAAAGACTAAGGTTGGCAATCCACAAATTCCCTTAAATTACCTCCTTAATAAAGTAATACTAAAACTTCATAGATTATAAAGCTTGGGGCTAAAAGAGGATAAAAATTCTAATATGCATGCTTCACAGATTAGGAAGTGATGTCATAAGAACATAACCATTCATGCTAACATAGTGTAAGATGACAATTTGAATCACAAGTAAACAGGCTGGCTGTGATGCCCCAGATTGACATTGAATTAGATGAGTGTGTTGAATAGCACATTGAGCATATACTGGGTTGGTCTGAGCTTTGTAAACAATTACAGGGAGCCTCAATTGTGATTAGAATAGTCCTTTTAAGGTATAGCGTTGATCTAACAAGTGTTTTTCCTTGGTCATTACAAATGGTACCAAAGCCAACCTAGTAACATAGTGTGGGCTCGACCACAATACCCCACAACTTGGGCCCTGACGAGGAAGTCAAGAATTTAAGTGAGGGAGATTGTAATGCTCTAGATTTTTATTGAATTAGTTAAGTGTGAGTTGTGTGAGTGTGTGCTGGGTAAGGTATATACTGAGTTGATCTGAACTTTATAAAAAACTACAATGAGCCTTAATTGTGACTAGATTAGTCTTTTTGAGGCACAATTCAAATGTGACTAGTGTCTTTCCTTGAGTTGTTACACTGGCTGTGCCAAGATTGAAAGCGGCAATAAAAAAGACCCCCAAAACAAACATTAAACTCAAACACAAACAAGACCCCCAAAGCAAAATTATTTAAAAGAGGGAGGTAGAAGCAGACTCAAAAGCTCCAAAAACATTTTCCCAATACATATAGCCATACTCATCAATAAGGTGGATAATATGGATATTTTTTTTTTGTCATTTTTCATTGTAATTACAACTAAATTCACCACATGCACATTAACGAGTAACAACAAGTGGCATTGGTAACCGAACTGATACACAGCATCTCATACAACAAAACAGCTTCTGTAACTGAGTCAAACAAGAAAAGCTATGCTTTCCTGATCTGTTACACACTAGTTCATTCAATATTCACAGTGAAAACAGGCAAATGGTGCCCCCCCTTCCCCCTCAATGTTCATGGCAAAAAGGCGCAGGAATGAAGAAAGCCAGTAAAAGAGAAAGGGAGTTGCTTACACTAAGTATATTAAAGAAAATGCATATTGGATATCCCAGACCCAAAATTGCAGAAAGTAACTTTATCATGTCACCCCATAATTCCACATGTAGCCAAGATCCCAAAAGCAATGACTTCCAAACAATTGGACGGACCCATCACCCAGGTATAGAATCTAAAAACTTCCAAATGAAAGGACCCATCACCACAATAATCTAACATATATAAACTCCCAAGCAACCCCCTCCCTCACCCCCCGGGAAAAAAATTAAAATAAGTTACATAATTAAAAACCAAGTGAGCATGCAAGCTTAGTGTATATTATCTCTCTTAAAATGAAACCAACCAGGGCTAAATTATTTACAGTAAAAAACAATTTAATATGGTATATAATCAACAGCCTTGACATCATAGGATAAAAAATTCGAAGTGGATATAACAGCTGGATTTTTCAACAAATAAACAATGTAATGTTAGCTAGTATATCCAAATACAAACAACCGAATGAGGATGACCTACCAAAAAAGAAATAATGGACCCTCTGTAAATCAAGAAAAAACCTTTAAATGGTAGATAAAACACAAATCTTTTTTTTTTAAATAAAAATCTCTATCATCATGTTACAAATAAAAATTGTAAATATACTGATATTAAGGTGGCCAAACTATCAAGGGCACGATATGAACTTGCTCTGGACAATCCAAAATAAATTAAAATAAGGTGTAGTGAAACACAAGGCATAGAGTTTGTAAGAATATCAATGGAACTTTACCGCACGAGAAAAACGCAATGCATCTCTTTTAGACAAATTCCCATAAGACCATCTTCTCACTTGAAAAGTAGCTCCCTCGATCATTGGTACTGCTGGCACTGAATAATCAGCTCTACGTCGTTTCTGCAATCTCTCCTGAGGCTCAGGTCCTTTCTTTTTCCTTTTATTACTTATCTCAGGTTGGTTAGCCTCTGCATAGCTTTTGGTATTTCTTGCAGCACGAGGAACTAGAGCATCCTGAAGGAGAACAAATGTCTAAATGATTAAGAGATTCCAAAAATGAAGAAAGAACTCATAAGTGTAACAAGCAAAACTCAAAAAGGTTAGCATAGTCAAAGCACATACTTCAGCGTGCGCTATTGCTTCTGGCTTTATCCAACGACTCCAAAAGCTCCCATCATCTTCAGCACTACCGAAATTGGCAACCTGGATGTAAACGAATAAATATATAAAGGGTTCTAAAAATCATTAACGACTCTATGTCCGGATTTAAAAGCCTAGAGGAGGGAAAAGTTATTTAAATGAACCCACATATTGCTCCCAACCCCAAAACACTAGAAGAGGGAAAAGTTATTTAAATGAAGTATTTTTTTACATTACTACATTACACACATATTCAGCGCCTTGGAACTATGACCTAACCCTCCCCATCCTATCCTTATAAGGGAAGGAGGTACCATTAGAGCTAGCAGTCACTGGCTAACAAAAAAATGTCAAAGTTACTAGGAGAACGACCAAGATTTAGCCACCAAGAAAATGGTTTTATAATCTTGCCTTAAAAGCACTCAACAATTCATTCCCTTGCTCTCCACCAGGTTCCTTCTCTTCAACTTTCTCTGCTCTTTCAAGAATCTCATCAATATCCATGCTTAAAAGTTTCTTCTTGCTTTCTTCATCATTCTTGTCTTCCTTAAAAAGTTCCTCTGCTCCAAACCTTAAGATAGCTGATAGCTCATTCTGCAATCATGAAAAATACAAGATATATCAATTCTGCCAAAGGACAAAAAGTACAGCAGTCACTACAAAGTAAAATTCCGAAAGCTGCATTAAGGCCCAAGAAAAAAGAATTGAGCTACAAATGGAAGCTTATAAGCTCATAAACTTCTTGTGTTTCTGCTTCAAAGTTACCATGTAATCCAATGAAATTTCAATAATCTTATTGTAACAAATGTCCTTACTTTGTCAAAGAAACTCCCTTTTTTCGATTCTTTCTTCTCCAATCTGCCCTCTGCATTTAATTTTTGGATCACCAAATGATCAAGAACCTATAGAGGACACATAACACAAGAACATGTAAAATTATTATCTCAAATTTCTGAGGAAAAAAAAAAGATTCACGTAAAATGCATGAACATTGGTAAAGATTAAAGTGTTTACACGCACACAGACACTAACTAATGCATCTGAGAATAACTGGCAAAAAAGGAATTAAACAATTTAAAACGTTTTTGTGCAGTATACCATTTTTTTCTTGGCTCGCTCCAGGATATCCTCCTCAACACTTTTGCTTGTAACAAATCTATAGATGTTAACAACTTCTTGTTGTCCAATTCTATGAGCTCTACTCATTGCCTGATGCAAAACAAACAATAATAGTAAACAACACGATTGAACATATCTGCTATTTTTTTTATAAGTAAATAAGAAACTTTATTAATATGAAGTAAGGCACATCCCAGTACACAACATGCATACTGGAGATGTTCAGTTAAGACAGATTACAAGAGTCTAGAAACTCCAAGAAATTGGAACTCAAGTATCCTGGCGTTACAGCCATCAATCAAACAAAGACCATAAGACAATCATCTGAATGAACATGTCCACTATTAATCATAATCAAGAAGCATGAAGCCCAATGACATAATCACAAGACAACAGGAAGAGAGATTTCATCCAGTACAAACCTGTAAGTCATTTTGGGGATTCCAGTCTGAATCAAATATTATAACTGTGTCAGCCGTTGCAAGGTTGATACCCAGGCCACCTGCCCGAGTTGAAAGAAGGAAGCAGAAATCATCACTCCCAGGAGCATTAAAATGATCCATTGCCTGCTGGCGTAACTCAGACTTTGTACTACCATCAAGCCTCTGAAACTGAAACCCTCTAAGCGACATATACTCTGCTAGTATATCCAGCATTCTGACCATCTACAATAAATCATGTAACCATGACTCAATCACTTTGATGCGTGCGAAAACTCAATACTAGTTCAGAATCTGACACGTCACACAACAATCATCAACACAATCATATAACTCGTTAACAATCTCAGTGCAATGTCAATACAGGTGGTACCTAAGAACGTCAGTCAATTATAAAACTATCTAAATTGAACAACTTTAAATGAAAAGTCTTAGGAAGACACAAATTCAAAATAACTTTGAAGGTTTTTTTTTTCGTGTTTTTTTTTTTTGTGTGTGTGGTGGGGGGGGACACTTGTGGAATTTACTACTACTAATGAAAATATAACATGTAACCAATAAAACCCCTTTTAACGTGTTAATTCTAAAACTATTCTCCATCTCTTGTCAGTATCCAACTGCACTCCCTTCAAGAATCATACCCAAACAGTGACCTCTTACCATAAACCAGTGCACTACTGCACTCCCTTTAACAGATCATACCCTAACAACCAATTTAATAAAAGTAGCTCTATCTGGCAGAAACAGCCACCTAACAACAGTATCATCAACTCGAGCTTGCTTTATTATGAAAGACGGCATTTTCATTCCCAATGCCAAAATGCATATACACAGAAACTGTGCTCCCATTGACAGCTATTTACACCCCTAACCTCATCAACGTGGGACAAATAAAATGACACATTTTTGTTTAGTTTGATTGGTAGAAAAAAGTACCAAACAGAAACCAACATTGGTGCACATTTGCATGCAACTTGTTCAGCTCCCAATAAGTTCAACTAGAATCCATGATAACTGACTTATAAATCAAGTAAGCCAATTACCAGTCTCAAGACAAACTTCCAGTCAGGTAGGCAAATCACATGCCTTAGATGATACAGGGAATCTGCATAAGCCAATATGTCACTTCTACACTAACAGAACAATTACCTGATACTTGATTGATCACTTCCAAAACATATTTCTGATACTTCCAAAATAGTTCGACTAAAATCTAAGTACCTAAGAAACACCATATAGATATCCATGCACGACAGGTCAAGATAATTTATCCTGCTGATTAGCCTATCTACATGCAAAGATATGAAGACTCAACAAAACAAAACTACAAGGTAAAACAATAGACTATTCATAGCTTCTTGAAAGTTTTCTTTTTTTTTTTAATATTATAGCTTCTTGTAAATTCTCAAGCTACAAATTCAAAGCAATTATTCCGGAAAACAAACCTGGGAAAAAATCAGAACACGATGCTTTGTCTCATGTAATCTAACAAGTAGCTTATCAAGTATGACTAGCTTCCCGCTGCTTAAGATAATTCTCTCCAGTTTACTGCCATCATTTCTTGAGTCCCCACCATAACCATGGTCCGCACTTTCAAACAGGAAAGGATGATTGCAGCATTTCTTCAACTCTACCACAATATTTAAAAGTGAAACCTGGAAAGGAGAGAATATAAATATGTGCCAATTTTTAAATAGTTAACAAGCAAACAGGCATTATTGAACCAATTACAGATTCAGTCAGTTTTATGCCACACAATGCATTCTTCCTTTTAATTACTAATGCTATAAAATTATGACGGAGACCTTTTACGGGACATACGGAGATGTTTCTTATAATAATGATAAATGGTGTTCAAGCCTTAAAACCATATAAAGCTAAAGTGTATAAAAACCTGATTCCCACGAACTCCTTTGTTCAGGTCATGAAAGTTGCGTTCCAAAATCCACTTGTAGTACCTAGATAAATGCAACCAGCACCAGGTGTGCAGATAGTGAATTCAGATGGCATGATTGGAAGAGTAAAACTTCACTGCAAGCTGATAATAGCACTTACTGCTTCTGAAGAGGGGACATTTCAAGTCGAAGAATACGCTCAATTTTTGGAGGCAAAGACTTCTCTACATCCTTTATAACTCTTCGGAGAATATGAGGCCTCAATTCCGTATGAAGATTAGCAAGCTACAATAAAATAATCCATAAAAAATAATAATAATATGAATAAATATTTAAGATACGGACAAATTAATGTTTTTATTTAGATTAGGCTAGAGTAGAATTTCTATCTTGTATAAAAAAAAATTTTAAAAATTAAAAAAAAAAAATACATATTGAGATAAGCAGGTAATGTAAATGAACATGTGATGAAGAGTGTAAATTGCACCTCATTCTCATTGAATGAGCTGAGATTCTTGTAATTCTGAACAAAATCATCCTTACTCTTGAACTTCTCACGGTCAAGGAAGTGAAGCAAAGCCCTATAGCAAAAAAGGGTTGCAAATAAGCAAAACGATGAATAACATTGGTACCAATAATAGCAAATAACTGCTTGTTGCTTTCCTAAAATTTTGTTTACAGTCAAAAGCAATCTCATACTGGCTCACAGATCGTTACAAAAAAATCAACAATATCTTTTCTTTTCTATTTTGTTGGTAAAAAATCAACAATATCACACTAGTGAGATCTAGTTCCCCATTGTTTGGGGAGGTTAGAATAAATAGAACAACAAAACGTTTATGCAATATTTATTATCTATGGAAAACACATTATAGGATCTTAAGGAAGTAATGTGGTAGCCGGTAAGGTTGGATAAAAATAACTATGAACAAAAACCTAGAAGGCATTAGGGACAAAATAAAACAAAGCATTTGTTAGTGCAGAGAGCAATTAGAGAAGGTAAAACTCACGTTCTAATTTTTTTATGATAAATAAAAACTCATTTTCTAATCACAAAAGGCTAATATAACAAGCCAAGATTAAACCCCTGCAGTTTACATTCGGTACAGATGAACATACAAGAACTGATTCTCATCTGAGTAGAAGATATGAGACACAATAGGATCAAAAGTTTCAGAACACAGGGCTAAGACCAAAAACAGGAAGCATGAAATATTTCTATGTCAAAGTGATAAGGAGAACGAGTCTTCCACCTAGTCACTAGGACATGCACATGCAATTGCCATACCCCAACAAAAGAAAGAAAAAGAATGGCAATTGCATATGCATCAGAATATGCTAAACTATAGCTGAAAAGTTATTTATTTGCCTCGCAATACATTTGTTATCAGCATTAGTGCATATTCAGCAAGAAGTTAAGAATTAAATAAACTAGCATGCAAAAAATGCAATGCTCTTTCTAATATGAAGAGAAAATTCAATACCATAGTTCTTCCACACTGTTTTGTAAAGGAGTTCCAGTGATAAGCAACTTGTTCTTGGTGCTAAATTCCTGAACACAGCAGGGCAATCCAAAACCATCCAAATTAAATTAAAATGTAAATATATATGTCAATCATTCAAATTCATTGGAGAATTTAGCATACCAAAAGGGTTGTGTACAATTGTGCCTCACTATTTTTTAACCTATGAGCTTCATCAACCATCAGATAATTCCATTTGATCTTCGAGAGAACAGCCTTATCCTTCAGAACTACTTCATATGTTGTCAATATTGCATTAAATTTTATATTCCGCCCAACTTTTTCATTGTAAAATTCATATTGCTGACAAACCTGCAATCATATAGCCAGACAAAAACAATTAACTATAAAAAATATGATGAGAATATCTAAACACAGGCCAAATATATAGTCCTTAATGCAGATATGAATCAGCTAAATACAAGAGGCATATAGCGGCCTTCTTAACCTTTCTCAATTATTTAAAGGAAAGAGAACAATCAGTAATTGTGATCTGTCATGACTTCCATCATGATGCAAAGTCCCATCAATTATAATATTAATGATTGCCAGGGAGATTTGACATTCACATGCGCCATCAAGCAATACAACAATCGGAACCAAAATTTTGTCTTGCATTCAAGAATCAAACGACATATGACATAACATCCACTTCTTTTTTTATAATCAGTCATTTTCCAGAGCTGATCTACCATTATTTTATCATAAATGTCATAGGAGAAAGAAATTCACTAATTTTTTTTTAAAGGTAGATAGTGGGGGACGGAGGAGGTGGGGTTCAAACCAGACACGAGACACCACAAAGGATGCCACGTTGAGCTATCACTTGAACAACCCCCCCCCCCCCCGGGGGGCAGCGCCAAAAAAAAAAGAATCACTAATTCCAAAAAGCAAGACAGCTTGGGGACCAAACTTGAAATTATGGTCAAATATCAAACAGCGTGCAAAACGGCATGCCAAAATGTGTATCACTGTGCTGATATTGTAAGTCATATTATATGTACCAATTAGACGAGCAAGCTCTAATTACACTCATTAAACAACTCATCAACATAAACCAACTTTATCATTTGAAAACTACAACTATCTTTATCTAGAAGGAATATTTGGCAAAAAATGTCACCACTAACAATCACAGATATATCATGCCTATCAAAAACTTTTGCATCCTATCCTAGTATATACATCAAACATGCATATCCAGAAGTATAACTAACCTCTCGGCTTGCACGGGTACCAACATATACAATAACATTCATATCAGGAAGCCACTTCCTAAATTCTTTTGCCCAGTTTGACAAAGTAGATAATGGTACAACAACAAGAAAAGGCCCATGGATTTGTTGAGCATTCTGTAAGAAAAATACTTATTAACACGTAATATGACTAATGACTGCAGAGTTCTATCATGTCATCAGCAAAATGAAGAATAAGTTCACCTGTAAAAAACCAAGCATGGAAACTGACTGAACAGTTTTCCCAAGACCCATTTCATCAGCTAAGATTACATTTGTATCATTCCTCCAACTGGCACATGAAAGAGAAACCAATTAGAACACATACAAGAGCAAGCATATTCTAACAAAACCATTTTTCAGTTTAAAGAGAGGTGAAAAACAAAAAACCAAAACCCAAAGAAAAAAAAAACTATAAAGCAAAGAAAGTTCAACTATCTAACAAATCCGTCAAAAGAATTAAAATTAAAAACACCCAAAGCATTTGTCCACTCTAGCAATGTCTGGAGAAAAAACAGCTTCATATCATGAGTTAGAAATTAGAGAACATATACCTGTTAACAAGAAAATTCAAACCCTCAAGCTGATAATCACGAAGCTTTCCTCCCTTCAACCATTCAGGCTGTTCGTCAAGCTTCCTTAAGCTTGCTAAAAATTAAAAATTTAGATTAATTTATAATTTTTATGTCATTCACATGCTGCAAAATAGGAAAAAAAATCTACATACATAAAGAGAAAATTGAAAACTTATGGGATGATGAAGGGATGAAATAATACAACTTCAATTAAAAAGAACTAAGGCTGTTACCAGAAACCGTTTGTGCAGGAAAGAAAAAAAAAATGTTAAATACTTCAACCTCCCCAAAATCTATTGAAAATACACATATAGAAATTATTATCAATATATATATATATATATATATATTTACAAGTAACGAAAGATTTTATTGAAAAAAACAAAAGAAAGAACACCAGGGCGGGGGGTTTACTCAGGGAGCCTAAATAAACAAAAAGCCATTGTCCACAACTTGTAAGCCATTGGACAATGAGGAAGAAGGTAGTCCACAAGGAAAGAAGACCACCCTAGGAGGGACCTTCGATCGTCACACCAATTTCCAAGGGAAAGATGTGCTATTACCAATTTATATTGATAAGACAATATAAATGCCTGAAACACTTACTTACATTATAAAATTCCTAATAATATCAGTAACCTTTCCAATGGAAATCTAAATCCAACTTACAGGCTAAGACAGCACTTGGGTAATACTTTTAGATGCATAAATAGTGCATAGTACTTGGAATGTTCGTTTTAATCGAGGTCCTAATGATTGGAAGGCTGCTGTGGTGGTTGATTTCTTCCAATTCTTGGCAGCCAATTTACCTTCAGAGACTGTTGGTGATCGGTTGAGATGGAAGTTGACCAAAAACAGGGATTTTACCATCCGTTCATATTATCATAAGTTACATGGCCCTTCTTCTGTTATTTTTCCTTGGAAAGTTAAGGCTCCCCGGCGCATTTCTTTCTTTGTTTGGACAACCGCATGGGATAGGATCCTCACGGGTGATAACTTGCGGCTTAGAGGCTTTGATTTTGTTGACTGGTGTATTATGTGTCGTTGCTGTGGTGAGACAGTGGATCATCTGTTGTTACATTGTAGAAAGGTTTATCGGCTGTGGTGCTTTGTCTTTAAGATTTTTGGGATTTCATGGGTTTCCTCATTTACGGTATCAGATTTTCTTTTTAGTTGGTGGAATTGGTTGGGGAAGCATTCATCTTACATTTAGAACTTAGTTCCATTGTGTTTGATGTGGTGTATTTGGAAGGAACGCAATCGACGGACATTTGAGGATTTGGATAGATCTGAGGACCAAATGCATGCTTTCTTTTCTGGTTCTTTGTTTGATTGGGCTAGGGCTTGGGGACTCACATCTAGTGACTCTCTTCCTCTTTTCCTTAGCTCTCTTTCTTTGTAATTTAAGTTTTTTATGTCTTTGCTTTTTCTTCCTTTTTGTAATTTGCCCTGCTGGTGCTTTTTGCATCTAGCAGTTTTTTAATATATTTTTTCTTACCTATCAAAAAATAAATAAAAAAAGGACTAAAAAGAATAAATACCACATACATACATACATACATACATACATATATATATATATATATACTTGTGTGTGTGTAAAAATTATTAGCAGTTCACAGCAGCTACTTGTTAGAGTTCATGTGATGCAAGTTCCAAGGACCAAAAAATACTTTTTTATTGGTAAGATACAACTTGAACCCACAATCTTACCTTCCACCTTATTCTTACAAGGGGGAGGAGGAGCCATTTGAGCTTGAACTCATTGGCAAGGACCAAAAAATACTAACCTTTGCTCTTCTTGCGCTGGAAATCCACCATTTTCCCTTGTACAGCCATTGCAGCCTCACGAGCCTGCTCACAAATATAAAACCACAACCTTTAGTAAATATAAAACCCTTTGTGCATGGGTTCCTGTGCATTTGCTCATATAATAAACAGTAACAGATCAAACAAAGCTTAATGATTGATGCTGACAAGAGAGCTGTGAGAAGCACTTAATTAGGAACAAAAAGGAGAAGAAATAAAGCAAAGAAAATATCAAGTCACAATATTTCAAAGCCCTAACTTCAGTTCTGGATGCCAAAGCATCAAACACAGACTAAAAGCTTGATACTATACCATTTTTTTGTTAACAAGTGAGCCACTAAATGGTCCATCCCCAAAAAAAACACCTGAATCAATATGAACCCTACACATGCTATATTTGAAACAAGCCATTGACACTGCTTGTCTTTTAGAAAATCAGAAGGCTGTAAATAGAAAGAAGGAATGTTAATGAGTGCCCTTAAAGAATTACAAATGGACACTCGTGAGGTCCAAAAAATCAACAATAAAAGAAATTAAACAAAGGGAAATGTAGGCATGCTCTTTCACAATCATTGAAAATTAAAACCAAGAAGACAATTTAAAACACATAATACCTTGTACTCATCAATGGATTCTTGAGCAAATGCGATATCAACATCCTTCTCCCTGATACCATATATAAATTTAAATATAAGCATTCCAGTTCTTACTTTACAAATAAAAATGATGAACCCTGTTTTTTATACGTAAAAAATGAACAACCCAGTTACCAAAAGAAACAAACAAAAACCCCAAAACGAGCACTACAATGCACCCATGAACCAAGATCACATCCTCCATCCCATTCAGATGGGGAGAGAAGATGCCATTTAAGCTAAAGCTCATTGGCCAAAGCAATGAAAAAGAGTATATAGTACAAACAAGTATCATTGCACAATATTCTCGTCCAGATTACCATGTTGCTTCAGCATAAGACAATCCTTGCCACTTAACTAAATACTCTGGTATGACATTGCCAGAACTATCTTTACTGATTCGGTCTGCAATAATTCTCTCCACCTGAAAAATGGATGCGGAAACCATTTATAAAAAAAACATCAAATTTAAAACAAATTATTTGACGATAGAAAGGAAAGTAAAGATTAAAAAAAAACAAAAGCAGGAAAACAAACCTGACTATTTTGCTTGATGAGATCTAAGTCCATTTCCTTGCTCACATCATTTACCTCAATCTAATAGGTAAAACAGAACCAGAAAATGAAAAGGATAAATTACCTCACATGAAGGAAATTAATATACTGAATTTTATGAGCACAGAACTTCATAGGAGAACGGAACTGTTATATAACTTCGAAAAAATCATATCTGTAGTAAGTAATAATTCCTTTTTTCTTTTCTTTTTTTGACAATTCAATAGTTGGGGGTGGTGGGATTTGAACCCAGGATGTGTCAGCTGGAAACACCAGGAGGTGCCAACCAGTTGAGCTAAGGCCCTTGGCCTATAGTAAGTACTAATTCTCACCCATGCAGAGTCCATTACATAGAGAGTTCATAAAGTAAATAGACAATAACACACCAAAAAGGTTTTATAGCTATGAACTCCCATATGGTTCGCTAAGTACCTTAGTTTCACTATAAACGTATGCATGTAAGCAAGCTAAAATTTATTGATCAATATCTGACATCAAAAAATAGCTAGGCCTCATTTAGATTGTAAAAAGTTACCAAGAGAGAGGAATAGAGAGACTTATATGTCAGAATTCACATATTACCTAGCAATTAATCATATCATAAGTCAAAAGCCAACACAGCAACACATTGTTGTTCAACCTTTTTTGTCCTTTCAAAAACTCAGACAGTGAAATCCAATATGTCACAAAATTAAAAGTCAACAATAATCCACAGACCAAAAATAGTGTAAATCGGTCCATAGCAAAAAAAGCACAAAACACAGCTTGAACTCTCCAGACAGACGTATATTAACAACATTGCCAAAGAAACTTGTGTGTGCCCATGTTGCTAGCATGACAAATTGTTTAGCATCTTGTTCTGAGGAAGCAAGTCAGTTCAGTGCCAATGTTCTATCCCATTTGATAATAGCTACAACTTTGGAACCAGATTCACAGAAAAAGAAACAGAAAGTAGCAACTCAAAGCAAATTACCAAAATGTTCCTATAACATGTTCATATGCGTACATGAGTAACATGACCTCACAAACATTTTGCGCATTTGTTTCTTTCCAGTTTGTGTGTCTCTGCTTGCAATTGTTTATAAATCAAAATACCAAACATACTTATAAATCTTGCTCTGCTATTAAAATAAAGGAACTCTAAAACTCAGAATATTACCTCCTCGCGTGAGATTGCCTTCCTGTATCTAACATCCTCCATCACTTTTTTCGTGTAATTTAAAACTTTCTTAAAACCACTAAGCTGCAAACTCACATAGACAAAAAGCACAGAGCTGCACATGTGAATAACAATTGACAACAGAATGCATAAAACTAATTACACCATTAGCACATTACACGCAACCAATAGGAAGAACAAAAGGCATACATTTTGTAGCTCAGAAAATGACTTCCACTGACAGTGCAAATGAGATTGGCCTTTCCATTTTATCAAGAATTCAATCTCATTCCAATCTGGCTCAGTATCGTACAAGTGGCTCCACAGAACAGGCTCCGTTGATCTATTGTTCCTTAGAGCATCTTCAGCCGTGCCCTTTGGCTGATGCCACAGAACCTTCTCAATGCAGTCACCATCCTCTTCTTCAATTTCCTCCTAAAGATGTAATTTAGAATTTGGAACACCTTAGAATCTCATACATAAAAACAAATTCATGAAATGATCCAAAAGAAACCATTGCACAGTAAGCTTTCTAAGATAAATCCAATAAACAAACAGATGTGCACAAAACAAAAGTAAACTATCATTAGATTGGAAGAGTCCAGAGTATTCAATTAATAAACAACACAACTCTGCAAACAAGATCATAGAAGGAATTTCAACTCCAAATAATTTATAACTTTTACCTTTGACTCTGCCCTGGGGTCTATGGAGTAGTGTTCCTAAGCATTTCACAATTCAAAATTTCATAGTTTAGCACACAAGCATGGAAAACTGATGCAGCCATTGAAAATTATTTTTATTTTAGCACACAAGCATGGAAAATTAATTTGTTACTACTTCCCAAATTCGTCTATTCAATTTTTGTTTTATAGCTCCCAGATGTGAAGTCCAAATGAAGTAAAAGTTATGTGGTTTTAAAATTCTAGTTGTATGTGTCCTAGGGTTGAAACATTTTTTAACTTGGATTTTAATTTAATAATTTATGGTCAATTTTGTATTCAGGGGCAGAACTATAATTTCTGCAACCCTACAAATTAAAGTGATTTTGGTAATTTAGTTAAGTTTAGAATTTTCTAGAACATTCTATGTACCTTAACTTTTCTTTTCTTTGGGTCCAAGTTAGTCCTTTATTAGTTATTCCCGTATTAGGATTTTAGTTTAACCTAGTCAAACTAGGAGACCTACTACTACTAGTACAAGAAAGAGTATATTTATGTTCAATGTACTCGAGAATAAATGGAGTTCATTAATATTGAGGCACATTGGTGTTATAGTTCATTTTCTCCCTTCCTCCTCTCTTTTATTCTCCTTCTTATGATTTCTTCTCCTTCTCATGATACTGTTCACAGGTACTGTTAATCCAAACCTAAACACTTTTCATTCCTCCTTACAACCCCAAGTCAAGCCCTTCCTCTGATCTATTAAAACCATAAAGCCTCATGTCCTTTCTCTATCACAACACTACCCAAGATCTTAATTTCTTAACCTGCCACAGCCAAATTTGCCAATTTTTCCTACTTCAAAACCTAACCACAAAAGAGAGAAGAACACAAAGACACATAAAGCTAACAACATTGATTAGATTGTGCAGGTCAAAATATTTTAAAAGCTACACAAGATGGCTTCAAAGGGAATAATAGGCAACAATGCAAGTAGGCTTCCAGCCTAATTATTTCCAGACAGCAGAAGCCACAACTCAAAGATCAGAAGACTGCATAATAATTATGGTGTATAAATTAATTACTTCTCATTACTTTTCTATTTTTTATTTTTTGGAAACAAGTTAGATCTTTAGACCTGTGGTTCATCAATGTTTTCATCCATTTGATAATCACTAATAGCCAACCAAAAAAAAAAATTATTACTAAATTTCAGACAAGTAATTAATTTGGACCTCCATTCTATAAAATGCATATCCAACAACTATGCTCCGCTAGTTTCAGACATGTCTGCTTCTAAAAAGATTATTTTCAAGTTAGACTGTTAAAGGATAAATACAGTGCTTATCAAACCCATATCAGCTGTATCCAGTGCACTCCCCATCAAACAGTTGTTTGCTTCCAACGTATCATGACTAAAAACCTACATCACATTTGCTAAAGAGACACCACCAATATTTTGACAACTAGCTGAAACAAAAAAAGTATTGGATCTCCCCAGCGGATCCAACACAGCATACTTTCCAAAAAAAAAAAAAAAAAAAAAAAATTAATCATCACAAAGAAGCCAATATCCAGTGGACTTCTCCACAATCCAACAGAAAGCTGATCAAACATGTCATCTCAAACCAAATGAAGATACTATATATCTTGGAAAGACCAGGAGGAGATTCCTCTGATCTGAAGAACATTGGTAGCATTTACCTTTTTTCCTAGACAATCAACCTAACCAAAGGCTTCCTTTTCAAAAGCACTTTAAATTGGCAAATAATCAAAGAGGGAAAAGAGGAGCTACTATATTGGGCTTCTACAGAGTAAAAAGAAGGTAACTTTGCAAAATCAACTGGATGATCTAAACACCAGAAACTAGTCTTTTCTCTTTCTTAAGCAAGTGGATGGGAGGGAATTCACTTGACATAACCATCAGATATTCCACTTCAAAACACCAATTTGCAATACTAAGTTCCTTGGATCTGTCTAAAATGTTTTTTTTTTATATGTAAGGATCTATCTAAAACGTGCCTACCAATCCTGCCTTATTTCTTATCAACAGATCCATCTCAGCCTCTACTTTATAAAGTTGATAGTGCCTCACTGATACGCTCCAGGTAAATTCACCAGCATATAAATATATATATATATATATATATCATTCAGAACAAACAAACCATCAACATCGCCACTAATGGTAAAGCTTAGCCGCTAACTAGGTAACACATTCTGATGTTTAATTTCAAAGGTAGATATAAAATGTATATTAAATAAATAGCAAAAATAAAGTCAACATTTCACATTAAATAGTGCTTCAGCAACACCAATCTGTAATTCTTTTTTCCCCTCAATTTTAGATCACAAAGCGTTTCATCATAGAAACAATGTGTAAAAACATCCAAATTTTCTAACAGTATTTCACTAACTGCTAGCCTAGTCCACAGCAAAATTACAAAATAACTAGTCAAGTAGGTATTTTAATGTCATCCAAAGGAGAAATATAAATGGTATAAATAACAAAACGTGACAAAGCTATTTTACATTACTGAAACTCTAGTTAACAAAATTACTATTTCATTCCATCAATGTTGTGCAAAAAATTGAGACAATCTTTTTCTGCAAAAAAATAATAACTTAAGCAGAAGCTAAAAAAGAAAATTTCCAACTGTCATAAGGGGAAATCATCCAGCAGCTAGATTGCTTATATGATAACCCAAAACCCAGCCCTCCTCAAAACCCCTAGGGGATAGAGAGGGAGAGACATCATCATAAAAGACCAAAAGACCCTATGAAGAGCCCTCACATATCCTTTGCATGCTTAAAGAAGTATTTGGCTTTAATTAATATCACCAAAAAAAAAAAAACTGGCTTACACCATGAAAGAGCCCTATAACAAGATCTCATTTTACTCCTAAAGTGCAGATACAGCAAAATTTAAATCAAACACAAGTCAAAAGATATAAACAAAATAGAAAATACTTATAGCTGTCAGGTGAATGCATGTAATTAACACTATTAAGTAGACCACACCTTTTGGCCCTTTTTCTTCTTGCCTTCATCAACTTCTTCACTTTCTTCACTTTCAACATATGATACCTTTCGAACTGACCTACTAGAAGTACGGACCTCACTGTTTCGTCCAGATTTATTTGTTGACACGGTGGACCGGCCACCATTTTTACGGAGATTTACACCTCTCCTTGTCATGCTTTTAAAAGCCTCATCACTGTCATTGTCAGAGTCCTCTGCCGAGGACTCTTCCTCTTCAAATGATGATTTCATTCTCCTTTGTCGACTAGATGCACGATATGATTTATGGTCTCTAGTGGACCTTATATTACGTCCAACTTTACCTTGTTGCCTACCCTTAGGTTTCTTTGCATAATAGGAATCATCTTCATCTGAACCTTCTATATCATCAACACTGTCATCATCTTCATCAGAATCTTCACCATCCCAATCTTTATGCTGTATCATTAAATAGAACTTGATAAGTCCACAGACATAACAGACAACTAAAAATACAGAATCTATATTAGTACCCAGAACCAGCAGGAAACAAAATCAAAAACCAAATTTAAGTTCCACATAAAATAACACCCCCCCCCCCCCCAAAAAAAAAAAAAATCTCCTAACAAAAAAAAAAATTAATCATAATAATTAATATGATGCTTTTGATAATCAAGCAGGAAATATATCAATACATAAAGAATATGTCATCGACAATGCAAGAATTCTTTTTTTTTTTTATTGACAAGTTAAACAAAGACCCAGCAGGCTTTGAAGATCTCACTCTCCACAAGAGGATTAAGCTAGATCTCATTGGCAACAATGCAAGAATCCTATCTTGTCAGACACAGACAAAAACAGAAACATGTATAGTATCTGAATCTAGTAGAAAGGACATCATGTCTAATATCCTCAAACTGATTTTTGTTTGCAATGCTACTAGAACTTATTATGACCTAATTAACATCAAATAAGCATAAGATTGAGGTAACCTATAGTAAACCTTAGATGCCTGCACCACTGAGCAGGCATCGGTAAATCGCAAAATGCACTTATATAGCATATAGTATGACAGACCAGCAAAAATGAACAAACAAGATTAAAAATTACAAATCCAGGTCAAATTTTTTCATTTCCTTATTCCTTGTATTTTGATTTGATTGCACTTCTCTCTTAGTACACCGCCAGTGTACACTAGGTTTGCTTTTTTCTAATAAAATTTTTCATTCTTAACCAAAAAAAAAAAATGTTTCCGCCTATATTTCCAGCTCACTAATGGGGAATATTTCCTAGAATAATGAAATTTACAAGGTTCTGTATATCAAAGTCCAAAAAATTTCACTGAGCAAGTTAACCTAAAGTTTGAGCAGCAAGAGTAAATTAGGCACATTTTAATCTGGACAATTTTTAGACTTTCCTAACAAGTGTCATAAAAAATTCTGTTATAAGATTGAAAAATTAAAGAGAGACTTCTTATGGAGTGACATGAGGGACGAGTTTAAACTCCATTTGGTGGGATGGGATACAGTGCGCACTCCTATTGCTAATGGTGGATTAGGGATAAGGAAGCTTACCACAATCAATAAAGCATCTGGACAATTTTTAGACTTTCCTAACAAGTGTCATGAAAATTTCTGTTATAGGATTGAAAAATTAAAGAGAGACTTCTTATGGAGTGGCATGAGGGACGATTTTAAACTCCATTTGGTGGGATGGGATACGGTGCGCACTCCCATTGCTAATGGTGGATTAGTGATAAGGAAGCTTACCACTATAAATAAAGCCTTATTGGGGCAATGATTGTGGCAGTTTGGGGTGGGGGTGACACGGTTATTGATGCATGTGGTGGCCTTAAAATTTGGGGAAGAATGGGGGGATGGTACTCAAAGTTGGCTAGGGGCCAGTATGGTTGTGTGGCCTTTACAGCCAGCGTATTTGTTTTGAGGTGGGTATGGGAAATTCAGAAATTTTTTGGCATGATTGTTGGTGTAGTGACCAATCACTCAAAGTGGCTTCCCCGGTCTTGTATGAGAATGCCATATATAAAGAGGCTTTGGTGGAGTCCTTATTGATGTGACTGAATATAGAGGCAGAGCTGGGATGTGAGGTTTCATCAAAATTTAATGATTGGGAGCTGGAGTCCGTGGCAGATTTTCTTCATCTTATAGTCTCACACTCCTCTAACTGAAGGTGGTGACCAAGTGAGGTAAAAGTTGAAGACAAATGGAGATTTTGACATTCACTCTTTTTATAATATTCTGAGGGAGTCTTCTTCTGTCTCTTTCACTTGAAAGAGTATTTGGAGTGTGAAGGGTGGCTTGGCGAAAGATACCCTGAGGAGGAGAGGATATACTACAGTGGATTGGTGTTACAAGTGCCGATATAGTGAGGAGACAGTGGATCATTGATCCATTGTTGGGAGGCTCATCACTTATAAATCTTTGTTTTCAGAACATTCAGGGTATCCTAGGATTTACCAAATAGAGAGATTGATTAAATCTTTGTTTTCAGAACATTCAGGGTATCCTGGGATCTACCAAATAGAGAGATTGATCTTCTGGCGGCCGCCCGGGGGGGGAGTCAGTTGGGGAAACATTTGTAGAATATTTGGAATTTGGTTCTGCTACGTTTGTTGTGGAGCATTTAGAGGGAGCGTAATAATTGTACATTCGAGGATTAGGAGGGCTCAATCAAACAGCTTCCAGTCTTTTTTTTGTAGGCACTTTGTTTGATTGGTCTTGAAATTGGGGATTTACATTTAGTGATTCCATTTCATTGTTTATAGATTTCCTTTCTTCTTGTACATAATATCTAGTATCTTTGCAGGTTTTTTTTTTTGGCCCCTTCGTGCCTTTTTTTGCATGTAGTATTCTTTTTTCAATAAAATTATTCTTATAAAAAAAAAAAAAAAAAGTTTATGTTATCCTAAATGCTTGTATCAAATATAACAAAAAATCTGCATCCTAACAGATTTGGAAATTGATCATAGTCTACATCAGAATATTGATCTTTACATACCCAGTTGTAGTTGCAGAAGTCAGGTTATTAAACACAGCACCTATGTGAGACCATACATTAATCATTATACAATAGAAGCATCAAAAGGTTCAAACAAAGTAGTAAGTTTCTTCCTCTAATAATACAGTCCACTAATCACAATATCCCTCTCCTAACAACTTCTTTTCTAACCGGAAGTATAAATTTAAACCAGACACCGCAAGCCCAAACAATAATGAACATGTAAATGTAAGCCTTGATGGATGCATAAAACAATTAAAAATAAGTAACAAATTGAACAAGACATCAACAGCATCCCAACAACCAGATGTGTCTTAAGTGCAGGCACCAGCTGCTCAGCACAACCCACATGAATAAAAATTTTAGCATTTTTTTTTTTTTTTTTTGAAAAAGAAAAAAAAAATATGCTAAAAAAAATTTTAGCATATTGACCTAAAAAGGATATATCCCACAATCAATTACATGCTTAGACCTATTCCTCAAATATTAACAATTTTGACATTGTTATATTATACCAATACTACTACATATGTTACTACAACAAAAACAAAGCCATAGTCCCAATAGCAGGGACTAGAATGTAAAAACCACTTGACTAAATAAATTATGACAGCTTACAAGGTTCACTCAGACTTGTACCAGAACAAAATAAACTTTAAACAATTTTTTTCTCAATTCAATCCAATAGAAGTATCTGCTAGCAGGGAAAAATTTTTACTAGAGCCAAAACCTGCTATATTCACTTTTTTTTATGACACAATAGTTGGGGATGGGAAGCAAAACCAGCTATATTCACAGATGTTAAACCATATGAACTAAAGAAAGGACTACCAAGGAAAAATGGTAAGGGGACATCATCATGCCTTGTCAGTTTGTTAATTTTCAATAAGTAAAATGTCAGATCTATTACCACATTCCTACTTCGAACAAAAAAAAATGCATTATAATGAACCAATACTTATAGCAACTATGACAATGCAATTAAAATAACCTTGTTCCCTGTGCGACCAATTGTGACACCAGAATCAGGTTCAAAGTCTGCATCATCAGGGTCATCCTCTGCATGCAAAAAACAACATAAATTTAGTGTCAACTCCCCGAGTGAATAGTGACACTACAGCAATAATCAATTTGGTGTCTTGTTGGAGTAATTGTTTGGGAAAATATGCTTCAGACGTATGGAATATGGTCCCTGGTTGTTTGATGTGGGTTCTTTAGTTGGAAAGAAACCGGCGCTCTTTTGAGGTTCTGAAGAGGACGCTTGATCAGTTACAAGCGCCCAGCCAAAATACTCTTTTTGAATGGGCTAAGTGCTGGAGTTATTCACACTGTTCTTCTGCTTTGGAGTTCTTTTCTACCCTTAGTAGTGCCCCTTAAGTAGTTTCTCTTTTTCTGTTTGCAGTTGTTTTTGTTTGCTGTTTTTTGTGTTCACCATCATGAACACCTGTAATGGCTGTGTGCGTTTTTCTTGTTGAATAGAAGTCTTATTACTTATCCAAAAAAAAAAAAAAAAAACAATGTAAAACAAATTACCATCTGCCTCATCCTCTTCATCATAATCAGCGTCATCATTATTGTCGTCGTCATCTGCATCATTGTCAATCAAAGCTCTAGAATTCCTTTTCACATGGCTACTAATAGCAACAGGCTTTGATTGTGGCCTAGAATTTGGCCCAAGGGAATGATGAAACCCTCTATAGTGCATTGAGTCACTCTGCTCTTCCCCATCCTGCTCATAGTATTCATCAGATAACATCTCATCTGCAGGGACATCGGAGTGGACCTTGTGACCCTTGCCCGCTCCCTTTTGCCTATCATCATCTTCTGACTCTAATCTATCTTCCCTGCCATCTGATGAATTGTCTTCCAACCCTTCCGCATTTCTATACTCGGAACCACTTTTAGAATCCTGCCCAGAATCAGAGCCACCCCGAGTCATAGGTTGGCAGTCCTTCCAAAAGGTTGAACCCCATTTTCCTGCCATAGCCATTCTCCTTGAAGTTGGTTGGAAATTGGACGTTCTCGTATTAACATCATTAACAGCTTCCTCATTTTGCAGCCTATCAGCACCAACTGCTTCAGCTTCACTTTGATACTGCACATCCAGGTTTATATCAAATTCTCTATCACTCGAAGTCGCATCAACATCCCCATTCCCTACTGAGCTCCTCATCCTGTCCTCACTCTGTTCCTGGCCTTTTTCTTCCAGAACACTGTGTGAAACTGTTTCATTAGTATAGTTCCTAAAAAAGGCCATCCTTTCACATGGACCCTCTATGTAGCATATTTAACTCAATCTCCTCCTTACTATAAAGAGTAAGATTTCAAATAAAGAAAGCTTCGAGTAAACACCTAGTGCCTCAGTTTTTGTCTCCAAAAATCTCCCGAAAAAGGCCTGAGTAAAAAGCAAGCATGCAAAGGCTAGTCAGTAGAATCCACAGACACTTTCAAGAACCCGAATAAACAAAATGAATATTTCAGCCAATAATCACTCCAAAACTTACAAATTACAGTAGAATGTAGGTCAAAACCAAATAACAAAGAGAGCATGTATTCAAAAAACAAACACCTGAATCTCACAACTTCTCAGGAATCCCAAATAATGATTAATTTTTTTTGGTAAGTAGCCAAATAATGATTAATCTCAATAAGTTGATTCAATTTTCTCAGAAACCAAACACTGAATACTCATCCCCAAGTGTAACCTTAGCTCGAAGAACCATTCGAACTAAATAAGAAGAAAACAACATTCTCCCATCAAATTCAAACCCTAAACTAAAACACAGAATCAATAAAAACTGTCCAAAAACAGCTCAAATGAGGAACGCCGAACACACTCGAATTTCGAACTCATTGCAATCGCAAAATTCATCAAAACCCGATCCAAATTATCGAAAAACTCACGAATGCAAAAAAACCAAGCAAGGGGCGAAAACGAATCAATAGGAACAAAGCAATAGATCGAATACCAAATTCTCAAAATCCAACGAAATTAACCGCTAAAACCCCTTTCAAAAAAAACCACAAACCCTAACGAACACAAACCACAATACCCCAAATCGAAACCCTAATTTTCAAAAGCCGAAACGAATCGAACGCGAAAAAATATAGAATCCGATATAATCGAAAAACCATAACACAACGCTAACCTTTAATTTTTTTTTTTTTAATTTTTTTTTCTACACGAGCTTAACTATAAATAAACAATACAGGTTTATAAGAGAGATTGAAAGAAGGTGCGCAGGTTAACAATCGTGCGCACCTCGTTTAACTTAGAAGAACTCGCCGGGTCACCGAATCGCCGGCGAAGAAAAGAAACGGAAAATGGGAAAATCCGAATTCGTTTTTTGGTTCCGGGTTCGGGTCAAAGTTTCGGGGCGGGTTTTGAGAGTCGTCGACGGCTGAGATGCGCCGAAGAGGTTGGAATTAACGGTTGGATTTAAAAAGAAAATTAGGGGTTTTTTTTTTTTGTTTGTTTTGCTTGGATTAATCGTCGACGATGACGATGGTGTGCCAGAGACAGAGGGAGAGAGAGAGAGAGAGAGAAATAATTTTGTAGAGAGAGAAAGTAATTTTTTTTAGAGAGAGAGATAGGGTATTTGGGGAAAAAAATTTAGATTGTGGGTAAAGGGTTAAGGGGTGAGCGTATTTGATTTTCTCTGGAGAAACGTGTTTATAGTGGTTTTCTGTCTCTAAATTTTTCCCCATCTCTCACATTTTTTTTAACTTTCTCTTTTTTTTTCTTTTTTCTTTTTTTTTTGTAATAACAAAATGAAAAATGTAACTCTTTTTACCCTTTTTTTTTCTTTAAAATTTTTTTTATCAAAAAGAAAATGTCAAAACATAAATTGTACTATTTTAATTTGACTAAAATTCATTTTAATTTCCTAACTTCACTTACATTCAATTTAATCCTTTAAATTTCAAACTTATTTAATTCGGATCTTTTATCCAATTATGTTAATTAACTAATGAAAAAAAATATCACATTAAATATTTTTATTAATTTCAAAAAAAATTTCATGCTATAAAAATATTTGTTGAAAAAAAAATTAACAAAATTAAACAAAATGCTTGAATTAAATAGATTTGAAAATTATAGAATTCAATTAAATGAAAGTAAAATTTAAAAATATAATTTTTATTTTTTAAAAAATAAAAATAAAACTATTTTTTGAGTTATGCTATGAACACAATAAATTGTTATAAAATTTTCACAACAATTGAGGTCAAAATAAAGTAAAATGACTCACCAGAATTAAAAATAAAGGTGTTATGAAGACATTATAAAATTTGTTGTCTCAAATAAAATTTCTCATTTTATTTTTTTTGGGTAAAAACAATTTTTATTTTTTGAAGCGAAAAACAAGTTTTTTCAATTTTAACTCTATGGGCTGAATTTAATTTGGCTAGTGGTGGGTTTTTGAAAAGTTGTAAGATGGCCAACAGGGTGGGGCCATGTGGCGGTGAGGTGAGCGCGGAGGGTATCCAAGTGAGGATACCAAAGGGTTTCCATTGTGGGGAGCAAAAATTTCGATTACTCCCATTACAAAGAAAGAAAGGATAAATTTGAAAATGTGACTGTAATTCTTCTTGTAGTCTCTTTTTCTACAAATAGTGCAGTTTATGTATAAGCAGTAATTCTTCTTTTGAATCCTGTTTTCTACAGATTACCCATCCAAAAAAAAAAAAAAAAATTAGTCTGTTTTCTACATATAGCATTGAGGGTTTGTATGTGTATAGGCAGTAGATAGTAACAATTGGGAGGCCTTGGGACTAGGGCCAGTTCCATGATTTTCACACTATGTTACTATATTTACGAGAGAGAGAAGGGAAATGAAGGCAATGAATGAAATTCATTTCATTCCTTTGTTTGAGGGTTTTAACGTAAGAAATTGAAATGTTATTTTTATGTTTGAGCGTAAATAAATGAAATGGATAAAAGGAAACAAATACTCATTTTTCCATTTTCATTTTTTCCTCAAAATTTAAAATTTTATTTCCCCCCAAATTTTGAAGGAATGAGAATGAATGGAATGATATCTTGGTCTAATAATAAAAAATAATCATTAAGAAGCACATGTCATATGTTTAAATTCTATCATATTTATAAATAAATAAAGAATTAATGAAATTTTCGCTAATAAAACTCAAAAAATAACATTTTTTTTTATATAAGATAGAAATTTTACTCTAGTCTAATCTAAGTATATGTGTGTTTGAAACTCCCTCTTGAAAACTTGAACCCCGGCCCTTGCCCCCTACTCCACACAAGCACTTATAATTGTGAAGTGATCATTACACCAAGGGTACACAATGGTAAAATAAAATAAAAATTAGGGGTATAATAGAGGTATAATAGAAATATTTTTATAAAATAATTTTGTTCAATTTTTTCTAATTTTATTCTCAAATAATATAAACAAAGTTTAGTTACAAAATTAGTTGTAATCTAAGTCTACAACCTTACACAATATCTTTTTATTGGAGGTGAATTTCCACGTATTTAATATTGGATTATATTTTCTTCTTATATCTTCTATATTTGCAAAATTTCTAGAAAATTAAAGACCAATAGTTATAGCCTATATCATCAATAAACTATTTAAATTGCAAGTTTTTGTTATTTAAAATTATGCATAAAATATAAGTTTATGTATCATATAATAAATAATATTTAATTGACACAAATTTTGACACGTGTATTAAGGGAGTAAGAGCATCCACAGCAGTGGAGCTAAAAATCTAGCAATTTAGCTCCACCAAAAGTTACTTTATCTATTTTACCTACACACATGTTGCAGCAACAGATCTATTTTAGCTTTCAACACAATAAAATAATATAAACATCACAATAAAATAATATATCCCCTACAATAAAATAATATATCTCACTACCCAAAAAAACATCCACAGCACCAACCACAACCACCTCTACCATCAGCCACACCCACAACCACACCCACAACCACCACTACTACCACCACTAGCCACAACCACCACTCAACTTTGGCAACCACAACATAACATAGAAAAAAAAAAAACAAAAACAAAACCACAACCACAATTACAACCCCATCACCACCAGTCAGCACAAACCACCAGTCATGACAACCACAACCCATTGCCACTGCCACTGCCACAACCACAACCACAACCACAACCATAAACCACAAAACTCATAGCCAAAATACACAAAACCCACTGTCAAAGCCAAAATCATCCACCGCCACCATAACCAAAATCTACAAACCCACTGTCAAAATCATCCACCACCACTACCATAGCCAAAGTCAACCACCACCACCACAACCACCAAACCCATATGAAAATACATTTAAAAAAAAAAAAAAACTCAATCATAGCAAAGAGAATAGAGAGATGGGCGGCAGCAGTGGCTTGCGGCTTAGGGGGTTAGTGTCAGCGTGGGTCTGATCGGTGAAAGAGAAGTGAGTCTAAGGTGGCTTGAGTTCGATGAAGGCGGTACCAGTGGAGCTTGGATCGACGATGAAGCTTAGGTCGGCAACGGAGCTTGGATCGGTGGTGAGATGGAGGACTAGGCTTGTCAGCGTTGGATGAGTGATGAGATGAAGGACTGGCTGAAATGGGCCGGTGGCATGGGATGGCAACGTGGGCGATGACGATGAAGATCGATGATGAAGATTGGCGATGATGAAGATCCAGAATAGATCGACGAAGTAGACAGTAGATGAGGGAGAGAAAAAAAAATGAGAAGGAAATAGGAAGAAGGAAGAGAAGCCGGAGAGAGAGAGAGAGAGAAAAAAAAAAGAGAAAATATTTGTTTAATGGAAGAGGAGAGAGAAATTTAATAAAATAATATTTTTTTAGCTCTCATGAACAGTGCACATCTATCTATAGATGTGCACTGTAGTAATGGAGCTAAAAAAAATAGATTTAACTCCACTGCTGGGTGCTGATTTTGGGGTTTGAGGAGCTAAAATATAGCAATATAGCACCACTGTTGTGAGTGCTCTAAAGAATATTCAATTTAACAGTTAGATTTTCAAAATATGTAGTAATGTTAATTTTTTTAAAGAAAGTTGTAGCCTTAGGCTACAACCAATTTTGTGACTAAACTTTATCCAAATAATATTTATTACATTCCATTATTTTATTTTAAAACATTAAAACTATACTACTTAATTATATTCCACCCTTCCCTCAAAAAAAAATTTATATTCCACCCATTCATTTATTTTCGTTTCCTTTTCATTACTTGAATATCTCTTAGGACAAAATTTAGCCACAAAATCAGTTATAGTCTTAGAATACAACCTTACTCAGTAACTTTTTATTAGAGGTGACTTTTGACAAATTATCATTGAATTACATATTCTTCTTATATCTTTCATGCTTGCAAAATTTATAGAAAATTAAAGATTAATAGTTATGTCATCAATAAATTGTTTACAATTCAAAAACAAATTAATTGCAAGTTTTTGTAATTTAAAATTATTCATAAAATATAGGCTTGTAAAGCATATAGTAAAATTATATATTATTAACACAAAATTTGATATGTGTATTAAGAGCATAAAAAACATATAATTCAACGATTAGATTTTCAAAATATATAATAATGTTTATTTTATTGAGTAAAGTTGTAACAAATTGTAATTAGAACCAATATATCACAATTACCAATAGCTTTATGAGTGTAATTTTGCAACCTACATGAATAAGGTTTTTCTCTAAAAGATCAAATTTTCAATTAATATTTGAAAATACAATGTTTTTTTATATATTTTATTTAAGGGAAGGTTCTTTTATAATTATTCAAAAAAAAAAAACGGCAGGCTTAAGTTGTGTTTAAACATAAATAACGTGTAAGTGAATTTTATTATTTATTTTTAATAATTCTATTAATTATAACTAGTGGGGATAAGGGTTTAAACTTTAAACCATGGTTTTCCTGCTAAAGGAGACCAATCAATACCACTTTTTTTTTTTTTTTTTTTTTTTTGCTAAATAGACCCATCAATACCACTTAACAACAAGATTTTTGGTAACTTTATTCCTAATTCTTCACAAACTTATGAGGTTTTTTTTTCCCTTACAAATTCTCAAATAACATTTATTTTTTTGGCCAAAATGCAAAATTCACCCTCTAAATTTCACCACTTTTCATTTCAGTCCTCTAAGTTTGCATTCTGTCATTTCAATCCTCTAAGTTTCAATATTCCTCAATCCAGTCCTCCATTAACATTCCATCCATTCTTGTTGTTAATCTACCCTTAATTTAATATTTAATTTTTATTTTATTATTTATTTCTTAATTTAAAAAATATTAATTAAAAAAACCAGAAATAGAGCCTGTTTGGATCACACTAATTTTGAGTGATATCACTTAGTTTTCATCACTGAGTTTCCAAAACGCGTGGCCACAAAAAATCTTGTGTTTGGCTTGGATTTGAGTACTTTTTTCCATCACTCAAACCTCAAAAATTTGAGTTTGAGTGATGGAATTCGGAAACAACATTTGAGTGTTTTCAAAAACTGAGAACTGATTTTCAGTGGGTAGGGTCCACAGTTTTGGCAAAAAGTTGAATTATTAGAATGAGATATGTGACTGAGTTTTTAAACCAAACAAGTGGTTTGCAGTTTTTTGAGTGAATGTGAGGTTTGAGTTAAGAGTTATTAGTTTTGGATTTAAGTTATGAGTTTTGAAAACTGAGTTATTTCTAAACCAAAAGAGCCCTAAAATACTCGTCCCTCCCCACGTGAAGAACAAGAATAGAAACCCCACCCACCCATTGACAACTAAGACTAAAGAGGAAGAGAGAGAGAGAGATCTGGGTTCAAGGGGAAAAAAAAGTGTGCTTAAGGGAGGGTAGTATTAATAAAAAAGTAAAATAGGCTAGAATTTGGAAAGTGGAAAGTGCAAGCTGCAACTGCATCACGAATTTGGGTCTACAACCACGGAATTAGCCATAGCTCATAGCTCATAGCCCATAGCCCATAGCCATGGCCGCTTCCAATCCCAACAAGTCGATGGCCAAAGCTGTCGAACCATATTACTTTTGTATCTCTTTTTCTTGACGATTATGATTGGTGATTCTCAATGCTAGTTTTTTCTCTATTATTATCAAACATTTTCTTATACTATTATTATATAATCAGAACAAAACTGGGTCCGTTTGAATACAGCTTATTGTTGCTGAAAGTTGTTGAAAACTGATTGTTGCTGAAAACACTGTAGCAAAATAATTTTTAAATGTATGAATAGTACCGCGGGACCCATTTTTAATATTTTTTAATACATGAACAGTGCGTGAACAGTATCGCACTGTTCATGCACAGTATTTTTTTGTCCCTCAAAAGTCAATAACTTCGGCAAAGAAAAAAAAAAAAAAACTAAAAACGCGGGGGCCAAAACGCAACTCAACTAAACTCACTATCCAAACCGACACTAAGTCTTACAAGGTGGAGTGCCAATTGGAAATCTACTGCTCAGTTATCAGTGGGTTAAGCTAGGGGTGGGTGAGGTTTCTGTTTGTGTTCTTCAAACGGGGAGGGTCGAGATGTCTGCTATTTTAATTTCTAGGTATTTTTTTTAATTAACATTTTTATTAAGAAATAAATAATAAAATAAAAATTAAATATTAAATTAAGGGTAGGTTAACGGCAGAAATAAATGGAATGCTAACGAATGACTAAATTGACGATGATTGAAACTTAGAGGACTGAAATGAAAAGTAGAGAAACTTAGAGAATAAATTTTGCATTTTGACCTAATTTTTTCATTTTAATTCCAAATCCAATGCTAATTAGGCGACAATCGCAGTAGGATCATGTTGCTAAAACCTTTTTAATTATTTCTCTCTTAAAATTGTATTCAAATGACAACCGTAGATATAATGAATAAAGAAATGATTAAATTACATTTTCTTCTAATTAAGTTTGGAGGTATTTTTCAATGTAATTCCTCAGATTTCAAAATTTTAATTTTCTTTCTTCATGGTTGACATTGTTTACAGAGTGGTCCCTTGGTTTTTATCCAATTGCACTGAGCTTAGACATGGCAAAACAGGCCAAAATTTTTTGACCTCACCCGAACCCCATTTTTTTGACCCGAAGCAAAAACAGGTTGACTTGTGACTTGACTTATGTTTTTTTGCGGGTCAACCCAACCCCGACCCTCAACCCGAACAATCTTTTAAAACTTTTTTTTGGTAAAAAAAAAAATAATTAAGACAATATTGGTTTAATTGTTTGTTGTGAACTTTAATAAAACAATTGAGACATTTACATAACTACATGCAAATAAATTGAAAGATGAATGGTTGAGCATTCCGTAATGAGTAAAAAATTTTAGTTATCAAATAGCAAAGTATATGTCAATATAATCTAGTTACAGTAAAGTTAACAATATAGATTTAAAATTGTAGACATGTATGAAAAACATTCATAAGTGTGAAAATAGCGAAGCAAAGTATTAAATTAGCATAAATTTTGAATGCTTAGACCTATTTTTTAACAATTTATGTCCAAAATAAACAGTTTTCCAAAGTAAATTATGATATTTCCTAGAGCTTAACAATGATATGATATTCATAAAAGAGACCATGTATAAATAAGTAAACAATCAAACTTTAATGTATGTTCTTAAATTGAAATAGAGTGTCAACCACAATTAATAATAGATTATAAAATTAATTTTCAAGATTGTAAATTTCTTATATGTTTTTATTCTTTGTCAAATGAATTATCCAATAAGTCATTTGTAATTTTGTTTTATATTTTGAGACGTTGATATTGTGTAGAAATAAAACTTATGTATTTGTTTTACTTATCTTTGTGTTATTTTGTTTTAGTTAGCAATGTTGGGATTTGTATAATTTAAAAATTATTAAATAAGTATTAATAAGTTTAATTGAGTTTATTCTTGATATAAGTGATGAATTCAAAGTAATGCATTTTACATCAAGTAATTTGTTGCATGACTTTTCAAATGGCAAATACATGTTGTTTTCTTAAAAAAAAAAAAAAATCATGTGAAATATACAAGTCAACCCGACCCGACGCACAACCCGATTGACCCGAACATGTTTTTAACCTGCTTAAAATGACCCGTTTTGACTCATAACCCCGTTTGACCCAACCCGAACCCAACCAACCCATTTGCCATGTCTAACTGAGCTAGAGGTGGCTTAATATATTTAAATAGAAAGCCTGTAAAGACACACAAGAAATAAAAAAATAAAAAGTTGACAACTTTTCACACATATTGATGAAGTTGATTTACCGCCTCATTCGCTTATAGCATAGAGTCGGCTACGCACCGAGCCCAAGCACACTACTAACAAGAGTTCAGCTTTTGTAGTGGTGCCCTCTTATATTTGGTGGGCCCCACACACTTATGAAACTCTCATGTTGTGAATCAGGCACTCCATAAGTCTATCTCACAAGATAATTTGTTCACAACACCACGACCAATTTTCCATTGCCCTCTTAAGCCCATTAAACCCACTATCACGTCTCTAATTTTTTATACAATATATAAGAGGATTTCACTCTTTGAACTGAACTTTTATCTTGTTCAAAAATATTATCATTAATGAAGTGTAACTTTTCTTAAAAATAAGGTCATAAATGTCAAACAAGTAACCAATCTATCTGTACTGTCTATAACACCCACAGCAACACAGCTATTGTCTTTTTAAAATTCAAAAAGAGAACTCCTAACATTTAGATACTTTTTTCCTTCACATTCATCTTTTTATTCCCTAAAATTTAGCTATTTTATTTTTATTCATTTTTCATCCAAATAAAATACCACCATTTTTTTTAACTGAGAGAGCTTCTAAAATTTAGACTTCTTTCCCCTCAAGTTCGTCTTATTTTTTCTACCCAATCTTTTCTTTATATCATTATACCACTTTCAAACGCGCATTAAAATAAAACAGTTACTGCTTAATTTTTTTTTTTTAAAGAATAGAAAAACTTTTGCGTGTGCATAAAAGCTAGTCAACTATAAGCCTATTCGCTCCTCTATTCAACCAAACCAATAAGTCATAGTAAAATCTTCCTTTAAAAGTCTCCCACATGCTCATTTGCCCATATCCTCACGAAATCACTGAAACTTGATGACTTTTATTAAAGTTTCAAGGAGTTCCCTCCTCTCCACATTAATTCTTATCAATAAAATGTGCATTTAGATTTTTTTTTTCTTTTCCTTTTTTTTTTTGTCAATAACAACCTCAGTATATTCTTCACATTAAAGTAATATTAACTTCTAAAGGTTAAGAAAATAGTGGGTTCTTTAAAATTATTAATAAAAAAATTCGTCAAAACCATTGTAATTGGGCATACATATTGTATAAACCATAAAATTACAATAAATACTTGTTCTTATTCTTAATTTTTGTTCTTAAAAAATGTTGGTTGCTATCATGCAAGCCTACTAGCATGTGCTTCTCAACCTAACTACCTATTTTTTGTGTGTGTTTTATTTATTATTATTATTTTTTACTCTTAAACTGGCTTGGATAATTATCATTTTTTGGGTATGGCCATTAAACTGACTGCACACGTGAGTCCCCTTTTTTTTTTTTTTTTCTCAAAAAAAAAAAAAAAAAAACTACCTCAATCATATGTGTGTGTGTGTTATAGTTGTGTTAAGTACATGTTGAATAAGTTTGGATTGCACGTTTCAGCTGGCGTTCCGTGTTTGGCGTTTGAAAGGTGGGCCCTACGGCAACTGCGCACGTTTCAGCCAATTTCAAGATAAACGCATATTATATATTTTGCTGGGTCCCACACGGCACTAATCATATTTAAAAATTATTTTACTACAGTATTTTCAGTAATAAGTTTTCAGTTTTTAGCAAATAAGCGGTATCCAAACAGACCCATTATCTTTTTTCTTTTTTAATCATGTTTTTTTCCTTCTTCTTTTGTCACGTGACACATTGCAATATATTAAAGAATTAACTTTTTTTTAGCAAAATATTAAATAATTAACTTTTTTGAGAAACACAGATTTTCCATTATCTAATTTAATTACTTTAATCATCAATGAACTTTTGTTTTAATGATATAAGTTGGGTCTTATATGCGACATTTGCGATGTGTGGCTCAAAGTGAATGTTGTATATATCTCGTACATGTTTTTGTCATGTGAGGCATTATAATTGTATTTAAATTATTAAAGTAGTTTACTCTTATTGTCTGTCTGGCTGGGAAGATGAAAAAGTTGAAGAATAGAAAAAAATTTATATTTCCATAATTTGTGTTTGGTTGGGGTGAAAAGTAAAATGATGAAAAAAAAGTTTATATAAATTTACTCATAAGTTCTTATTAAAAAATGATGTCTAATTAAAAAAAAAAAAAAAGTGGAAAATAGCCAACCCAAAAAAAGAAAACCCAAATTTAATTAAAAAAAAAATCATTCCTAGTAAAAAAAAAAAAAAGTAAAGAAAAAAAAAATTCACATGAGGTTAAACCCACAAAAAAAAAAAAAATGAAGAAGAGCAAAACAAAGAACCTAACGCTCAGAAAAATATTGCAAAAATAAATAAATAAATAAACTAGCAAGTCTAGCACGTAAGAACAAAACAAAAGGGGGAAAAAACTAGTAGGTCTAGCATGTTAGAGGAGGAGGAGTAGTTCAGTCATTGACTGCAGCTATTCATCTTCCCTTTATTTTCTTCCCGAATTGAGGAGATAGAATTTTGGTAGGTCAAGGGAGAAAACACTTGGGTCCCACCAATTTTTCATCCTCCCCTTCTCTCTAACTAAATACCTATAAAAATTAGTTTTATTTCCATTTTTATCTTCTTAATTTTCTATCATTCTTGCTTCACCTACAACCAAACGAACCCTAAGTGAACCTTTATTACCACCTGACTTTATAAGTGTGACGAATTGACGATACCTCCCCATGCACTAAGTGCTTGGAGGGTCAGAAGGGAGGCAGAGAAGAGATCAAGTTGTCAAGCTTGTAACATATTAGCATATAATGTTTCTAACCATTTCCATAATAATTTTTTTTTTGAACCATTAGTCCAATAACAACTTGGTCACAACAAAATTAAAATAAGAGCATTAGGGGCTGTTTGGGTGCAAAAAAACGCTCACTCATCATTCATCACTGAAATATCACTAATCATCACTTATCACTCTATAACTCATTTCCTATCCCTCAATAATGATGAAATATCTCACTTAGGTCGTTTGGCACCCATAACCCAGTTATGTTTTCAACATAAAAAGCTAAAAAAAATTGGAATCCACACACTCTGACCTCACCTGTGCACCTGAACTCCTACCCAGCCCTATTAACTCCACTCACCCTAAATATCTCACTTTACTGGTCCACATTTCTTCTCCATTTTTGTCTCGCATGCTCAACACCATCAATGGCTTCCGTGTCATCGGTCTCGATCTCACCGAGTCGTCGCCGGTCTGAGCAGTGGCCAAGTTTGGATTGGACGACGTCATCAATGTGACTGCGGTGAAGGACGAAGAACGAAAGGAAGACCAGAGAAGAAAGGTGCGAAGGGGAGGGCATGTGAGATTGGAGAAGAAAGGTGTGAGATGCTATGAATTTTTTGCTCTGAATTTTTTCATGTGAAGGACCTGTGCATTGTGATTAGCCGTTGGGTGGAGTGTTGCAATAGTAAAGCCCTGAAATGGATTTAACAAGTCTCTGCCGTAGACCCATGTGTTTTGATGGAAATTTTCAAAATGCCACCGTTACTCAATTTCTATAACTCAAAAACGCCTAAAACTTGTTTTCAGTTTCCATAATTCATCACTTAATTTAGTGTGGAGTGTTGCAATAGTAAAGCCCTGAAATGGATTTAACAAGTCTCTGCCGTAGACCCATGTGTTTTGATGGAAATTTTCAAAATGCCACCGTTACTCAATTTCTATAACTCAAAAACGCCTAAAACTTGTTTTCAGTTTCCATAACTCATCACTTAATTTAGTGAGAATTTAGTGATAAAAACAAAATCTCAGAACAAATCCAAACAAGTGTTTACTCCATGGGACCCACTAGTTTTGGGTAATGGGTGATGAAAACACCCAAATCCAAACAACCCCTTAGGGCCTATTTGTTTTTTTTTTTTCATCACTCATCATTCCTCTCTTAATTTTCATCACTCATCACTCATTATTCATCACTTAAAATACCCAAACTCCCTACACCCCACCCATTTGGCACCATCACTCAACTTGTCATCACTCAAAATTTTCAACTGTTTATGGCCTCATACTTGTAACTTGGTGCAGCTTTTACTTTTTTTTTTTTTTTCAACCCCCAATACCCAAACTCATGGAACCTAGTTGAAAAAAAAAAAAAAAAAAAGAGCCCGGAAACCCAAACTCACTAAACCCAGTGAAAGAAGAACAACAAGAAGAAGAAGACCATGCCAGACCTAGCGTGAAAGGGAAAAGAAAAGAAGAAGAAGAAGAAGATCACCTACTGTGAAAGGAAAAAAAGAAGAACCCAAACTCCCCGAACCCAGTGAAAAAAAAAAAAAAAAAAAAAAAACTTAATGAAGAAGATCAGACCAGACCCAGCATGAAAGGGAAAATAAAAAAGAAGAAGAAGAAAAAGATCACCTAGTGTGAAAGGAAAAAGAAAAAGAAGAAGAAGAAGAAACCAAACTCACCGAACCTAGTAAAAAAAAAAAAAAAAATTTTAAAAAAGGTCAAAAGTTGTGGCTGGACTCTGACTGTAAGACCCTCAATGTAGGTTTAATTATGGAAATGCCATTGACAACTCAAAAATTAGAGAATTTAGTGATGGAAACAAAAACCAAATGAACTTCTCAGCCATGGGTCCCACCATTTTTGAGTTATGAGTGATGGAAACAGAGTTATGAGTTATGAAAACAGCAAATCCAAACAGCCCTTAGTATCTATAGTGGCAGACCATTGCAAGGACCGAGGGGACCTTGGTCCCCCCCCCCCCCCCCCAACATTTTTGAAAAAAGTGAATGAATATTTTTATTTTTGGAATTATCCTAAATAGTTTAAAATTATAAATAAATAACCTTATCATTTTGCCCTCCCATACCTAATAATATACATAAATATTTAAGAAAGTTTAAAAATAAACATAACTTTCATTTAAATAGAAGAATAATGCTAGAAATATAAATTATTTTACAAAAAATATTGCAAACTACTAATGTGGTGAATGGTTATTGATAAATAAAAAAGTGATATTAATAGTGGGTTTAAATGAAAACCAATAATAAATTGGTCACATCAATATTTTGTAAAAATATTGTAAAATAGAACACAATACAATTTTTATTTTTTATTTTTTCCTTTTTAGTTCTTTCCTTTTCCCATAGCTACTGCAGTTTTGTGTTTACAATATAAAACTAAAAGTTCTATGTGACTAAACTAGACAAGAAAGAGTGAAAGACAAGCTTGAAGTTTTTGTAACTCCTCACCCATGTATAGTGTTCCCGTGTTACTTTACTTTTCATTTGCTTTCTTTTGATGTCTTTACTTTACTTTTCATTTGCTTTATTTTTTATTTTCTTTATAATATATTATTTGTTATTATTATAATCAATATATTATATGCCGTATGGTATTATAATTTATAAATGTACCTTTTTTTTTTTTTGAGAAACAAACACGCACACACACAAATTTTGTAATTTATAAATGTACTTGATTAATTTGATTAAAATATACCGTATATACTACTATATTAACATGTATTTAGCACTTAAAAAAATATAACATGTATTTAGTTGTTGTTTATAGCATGTAAAGACCAAAAAATCTAGCAGCCCAAACCCACTTAGAACAGTGAGTTGTACAGTTCAACCTTGACCCAAATCAATGAAATTTGTAAGAGAGAGAAACGAACAACAAGAGAGGGCTCTGCCCGAGGATAAAAATAAAGAAGCAAAGGCTAATGTTATAGAGTAGATGAACATATATCCCTCCACAAGCTTGCTCGAGGAGGCTAAGATTATACAAAAATTTGCACTGTTCGTTCTCTTCTCTCAATGCTCTTCTTGTTTCTTTTTGACTATTCTGTCTGGATCCCTTTTTTTATAAACCCCTCATTTCTTATATACTTCTCCTTTCTTCATATCTCAACCATCCATCTCTACCTAACTAGCTTTCTCTCATGACACTTGTCTCTTTTTACCTTTCAAGAAGGTGGTGGAAAGAGTTTGCTTAGCTGTAACTTACACTGTTCAGGTCACTTCTTCATCAATGCAGCTGATAAAGCTGTTGCCCATTATTTAATGCGGAGGCGACAAGCTACTCCAAACTATAAATTTCCCCTATGACCACTGACTCTCTCTCTCTCTCTCTCTCTCTCTCTCTCTCTTTTCAAATTCTCGCTCCCACTTGGAATGCCTTAGAGTATCTTGACTCATCTCTTCCTTTCCTCGGGCGGATTTCCTTCTCGGGCCTGTGGACTGTGACATCCCCACAATTATACTGCAACTCTTTAGATCCATCCTTGGTCCTCGGGCACTTATATAGCATATATTGAGTTATGAAGTATTATACATTACTATTTTAGATTTCATACACACACAAATTTTTATAGATGGCCCCCCTAAAGATAAATTCTTGGCTTCGCCTCTGAGTTTCTGGATTCTTACAAAATTTGTTATTTTATACTCTAAAAAGTTATCATAGAATTTTACAACTCACTTAACATCTCAATTTTTATTTTAACATACAGCTCATTGAGTAGCAAATATGGAGTTCAAACTCTAACTATACAAAAAACTGATTATTATTATTATTCTTGATGGTTACAAAAAACTATTTAGTGTTTTACTCTGATGATAAAAGCAATTATCATGAAGTGAATGCTATAAGTTAAAATTCTTATATGTATTTAAATTTGTTTTAATAAAAGTGATTAACATTTTCCATTTTTAATATACACACAACTAGCATTTTTTTTTTAATAAAAAATTTCACCACTCACAATTTGACCGTTGTCTTTAGAGTTTAGTGGCAATATTGCTCACAGAAATATACATCACTATCAGTTTTTTTAAGACTTTCTCTCTTCTTCCTGTGTGCGTTAAAAATATTTAGTATTAAAAAAAAATTATTGCCAACTTGAAAATAAAAATATTATATATAAAAAAATATTTTTTTATTAGCTTACTTTACTTTAAAAAATATTTTTGAACACACTGACTTAAATTTTGCACACCCTAATCACAAATAAGTCCAACTCAAAACTAAACATTAACATAGGCCAATCTAGTCCAAAACTAAAACAACACAGATCAGCTCATCCTAAAACCAAATAACACCACAGATCTTATAGATCTTTCTCTCATGAATTTCATCTCATCTCAGTTAATTATTTGACGATCTTGGTATCTTCAACTCTAAGAATAAAGAGTGAATATTTGTGAGTTGCAAGTGTCTATTTTATTATAAATTTTTGTGTGAATTGTGATGTGTACGAATGTGCGCATGTATAATACAAACATGATATAACTTTATATAATTTAATTTTTAGGAAATACAGTGAGTGTGATGCCCACCAACAGACTCTTGCTGGTAGCGGGAATCGAATCTGAGCGTGTTAGGCAAAGCGAACGAACCATACCCAACTGAGCCAGATCCTATTGGCATTTTAACTTATATTTTAAAATGAACCATCTGGAACAAATTTTTAGAGCCCCACTGATTATTGCTAACGGAATAAAGTCTCTTAGGTCTTAAACATAAAATTTTAGAAACATGTGATCAATCTTTCCCATAATATCTAACCGTTACTTCCTATCAAAAAAAAAAAAAAAAAAAAACCGTTACCCAAAAAAAGAAAAAATATTTTTGCCTTTTTTCATCTGTGTAGTACGTAAATTAAATCCAACAAGGGAAAAATACTGTAAATGCTAAATTTCTGGTGACGTGGCCAGACAAGGACACAGAGATTCATGGTGTGGATTTAAGCCACAGTTCTGGAAAAAGCGTTAAAAGTACCACTAAGCCACGGTGAGTTAAGTTGAAGAACCCAGAAACCAAGACTAGAGAGAGAGAGAGAGAGAGAGAGAGAGAGAGAGAACTTTGTTATCAATGGTGGTGGTGTTGTTTTAGGTTGCTTTAGAAGAAGTGGAAGCGTTTTGTCGTTCTTCAATGGAGTCCTGTACTACTTCTTCGTTGAGAAGCTTCTGTGTAACACGAAAGCCTCCGGTAGTACTAAAAACTAGTGTAGTAGTGTTTTCTAGCACTCATAGCTGTTGGTGGAGGAGGAGGAAGAGAGCTTCTTTTCATGTTTCAGCAATTTCTTACAAGAAGTTCATTGGATTTGCTCTAAATGAAGCTAAGCGCCAAACCCATTTGGTTCCTTCTCCTTTGCAGGTATATTTTGCATTCTATTGTCTCTGATCTCACCTGGGGTTACTTCAATTTTAAGCTTAATTGATCCATTTTTATATTCAGGTTCTGGGTTATTTTTTGAATTTGAAGGCTTATATTAACCTGCTGTTAGTGGCCGCTGTCGCTAAACTACTGTAGTTTGCCATTTTTCAAATAAATAAGTTATAGTTGCAATAATATAAGAACTAGTTCTGTTTTGACCATTGACTTAATTTTTGTGTCATGGAAAATGGGTTCTTTAGCTATGAATAAAAAATAAATTAATAGATAGGTGCAAATCGTAGCGGTTAGATTGGAATTCAGTGGAACCATTTTTATTTATTTATTTATTTTTATGGGTGTTTCAATAGGCTTAATATGCTATTAAATACTCTGCTATTGCCTTTCAAAAGAGTATAACTGAAGTCCTGCATATGGGTCCCTATAAACATATGATAAGATGTATTTGCTCTGATCACATTGATAAGTTGTTTTTACAGTTAGTAACATATACATCTCCAAGCATTGGATCCAAGAAAGATGTTCACTTGAACTTGATTGCTTTCCAATTTGGAGAGAAAATGGACTACTTTGAATATAATTGTAAAGCACAGTTTTGGTCTTTTTTTGATTACTCAAAGCATTTGTTGCTCTTGTTTTGGCCAACAGCTTTTTTTTAACTTTGGCTGCATGTTTTTCCCACTTTATTGCACCTAGTAAAATGGGAATATTGGATATAAGCTATGTGCAGAACTTTAATTGTAGTTAGATGGTGGGTTTGAAAGTTACCACAATCCAAAAGTGCTGTCCTTCCTCTACTTTGACTGAGATGGTTTTGAGACATAATGAGGTAAGATAGTATAGAACCTAGTTTTAGGCTCTCGAAATCTTTCAGGGCTCTCTAGTTAGATATCTGACTTCTGCTGGCAAGAGAAATCCTCAGTGATTGTGTTTATTTTATTGTCATTTGGCTTACTCCAAATGACACAAGTTATTCTCTCTGTCGTTCTAGGTAGGTTTCCATTGTGTTGCTTTACTAATTTGATGGATAACTGTAAGGTTTGTTAGAGGCAAGATCATGAGGAGAAGTGCTTTATGGAAAATTATTTGGTCCATTAGGTTGGAAAAATTAGCAGAATTTTTCAGGATCCTACATTATCTCCTAGGAGGAGGTCTGAGAGATGATTCCTGTTTCACTTTTTGTGCTTAAAGCTTTCAAAGAACAAGACCTTTTTAACTACTACTATCGTTTTAGCATTATTAATTTTGTAATTAACACTATAGGAGCTGATAGGAAATATTACATTACGTCCTCAGTCTTGCTATTCGTGAAAACATCAATTTTTTATGTCTCCAGGAACAGTTTAATTCAATGATTTCCATGGATGGTAAAGCAGAGCTTCAAATGTTATCATTTCAAGCTCCCAAGATTAGGCTTCTACGGAGTATGAGCATTGAGACTGAAGTAATGCAGGTATCATTCTCTATTATGTTTTATTTTTTTAAATTGATATTACAAATTATCAAATAGTTCATAATCATTTTTCACTTCAATTCTTTTGAAACTATTTATTGTGACTAATGGAGCTTGTCCTCATCTGAGGCTTCTTTAAACTTTTATTACCATTCCACATGAGGATATCTATTGGAGTTGGTGTAGTTGTCAGCCACTTCAAGAGTGTGATATATCTTAAAAAGAAACCTACCTAAAAATCAATGGAAAGGTTGGTCAATTTACAGTTGCTTATTGAATAAATGAATGCAAAATCATCTTTATGATGATTTATGCAAGAGATTGGACCTTGGTTAGATGGCAAGTACTGTTTGCCCAAGCGATGTGTTGTGGGTTTGAGCTTTGGAATCAATCTCTCCAAAAGTGGGGATTGCATACCAATCACCTTTCCCAGACCTTGTAGAAGTGGGAGCCTTGTCACTGGCTATGACCTTTATGGTGATTTAAGCCTGGGTTTAGTATTTGGATACCTTTATTGTATGGCTTCTAGGCTGCAATGTTGTCTAGTCATTTTGGGAAAAAAAAGAAATTAATGGAACAATTAAAAAAAAAAAAATTCAATAAGAAAAACTTAATTCTACTCTTCTGATATTGGCTGGTGGCATCTTGGTCCTGGCCTGCAGGTCCATATGCACAATGAAAAGAATTTTAGAAACCTCAAGCCTTCAAATCATGTGCTTTATCAATATTAAACCTTTTAACGTATGAAAAAATTTATGCTTTTCTGTGTAATAGCTTTTTTGTCAAAATCTATATGCAGGTTTTGGACTTTGCTGTCTTTCCAGAACCGGAATTTGATGTGCCCATATTTTGTGCCAACTGTTTCTCCACCAGTAGCACAAACATAGTGGTCTTGTAAGCTTGTTCCTTTCTTTGAATTACAGAATCTGATGAGCCGAACACTGCTTTTTTACAATAGAAAATACATTTTAAAACTTTTCTCCTGGATTTCCTTTCTGCTTGAACTGGGAAGCAAGCTTCCCAAGGGAACTGTTCTCAGAAGGTTTGATAAAAATATATAAAAAGTCTAGGAAAACTCGTTCTCAGTGAGCGTTTATTTTCATTGGAAATACTTGAGCAATGCAAATTTTTCCCATTCATGAAATTTCCAGAACTTGATTAGAGGCTTTCCAATGCTTTGATAACTTGATTAACTGATAAAGTAGATTTGTAATTGGTGACTTTCATGTAGCATGATAAAGGGCCTAAGTTGTACATCCATGTAAAGTAAAAGTTTAAGAGGTTGTGCGTAGAACAAAAATATTCAGCTCATCATGCCTCTACAATCTTGTACCAGTAGACGTTTTATTGCCCTTAAGTATGATTAGTGATAACATTATGTGATATGTATAACATTTTTCAAAAATATTTGGTCTGCAAGACACATACCATCAGCATGTCATGCTCTTACAATCTTATATCAATAGTCATTTTGTTGTTCTTTATTATGATCTGTGACAGGCTGACAGCATAATTTTGTCAAAATTGTTTTAAAAAATAATTTTGGTGTACAATGGCTTGGCAACCTGATATATTCACTCACTTAGGTCGAGTTGAGAAACTGATCTGCCCGATATTTACAGGACTTGAGACATTATCATTATCAAACTAATTCTAATGCACGTTTCTGTGGATGAGTCCCACATGACCATCATCATAGCACCATGTTGCCTCTAAGCTGTCAAATTTGTCTTGTAACCAGTTGAGGACTCTGGACTTCACAACTTACTTTTAATTGGTGATTTATAGGGACCTTAACCCTTTGCACGATGTCATCAGTCGAAGAGATTATAAGGACAGATACTATAAAAGTTTAATGCCTCTTAGTCTCAAGTATGCTGAGGTAAATGAATTGCTCAGTACTTGCACATTAAATAAATCCTGAACTTGTTAAATCTTTGGATTATTTTTTGGGTAATCCTTTCTAAGATTTATGGTATGACTGAACACAGATTTCATGCAGCTTCTGCCCTGGGGAGGAAAGCTCACAAGCGAGTCTTTAAAATTTTTCTCGCCAATTGTGCTATGGACCAGATTTTCTCCAAGCCAAGACAGATTTGATATCTTATATTCTGCATTCATGGATTATTACAAGGTATAGACTAATGAATTTTGCAGTCCGATTTAAAAGTGAGAATTATTTTAACTACGTTCTATTAATAGGAAGTGAGAATTAACATTTATTTGGTAGTTCCTATGTTCAATTGGATGACTGAAACATTGCAAATTGTATTGCGTCACAACTTTTCATTGGTTTTGCAGGCTTGGTTTGAGCTGATAAAGCAAGCAGTAGGGCAGACAGATGCATCCCAAATTATGAGCAATCGCGAAGCACAACATAGATATCTAACATGGAGAGCTGAGAAGGTGGTTAATGTTGTTTCCTAGTTCCTTTTCATGCATCCTATCATATCTTCCGAACCATTATGATTGACCATTGAGCCTTCTGTGTGTACCACATCACAGAGATTAAGGGAAAAAACCACTATGTTCCTTAAACATTTTTAGACATATAAACTTGAGTACAATCCAAATGGTTAAAAATCAGTTCATGCTGCTCTTTAAAATTTTCAATTAACTGACCATCCCTGATAAGAATTTTTAAGTGAAACTCCCTCTTGGTCATCTACTTGGTTGTGCATGTGTGCATGTGTCTGAAGATCCTTCCCTTCTTCTTCTAAATTATTAAAAACTAAAATTATGATTAGAAGATTCTTCATAATTTGGCTCAACCTTATAAAGGCTGTAGCAAAGATGTATCACTAGCATATTAAAGACGTAACTTGGGAGTATCTGTAATGCAAAGTTTAATATACTCATTTCAAATTCAATGTATATCAGGATATCATGTGTGATATTTGTGTTGCGGTTGGTTGTGACACACAGCAGAAGTATTCATGCTTTATCAAAGGCATGCAAAAAACATCAGAATTTGTATGAGTGTATGAGAAATCCCATTTAGCCTACGATCATTAGGGTTACATCTGAAATACAACTAGACCAAAATACCATATATAAAGGTGTTTTAAGTAGTCTCATTATTGACTTATAAATACTTATAATCATATTCATGGTTGAGTGTTAGTATGTAGAAAGCAATAAGTCTGACCACGGGGAAAGGGGTAGGAGTCGAGGATGAATCCATATACCAAGCTTGATTAATTGTACAAAATAATGGTTAAACCATTTAACTGTTAATCACATAGATTGAAGCCTTGAATCTCATGCAGACCATGTTAAAATTCACAGTTTTATGCGCCTTCTCTTGCTTTGCTGATGTATTTGGTTGATGGAACATTTGCAAAGCAGGATCCAGGTCACGGAATGCTGACAAAATTGATTGGGGAGAGAAGTTCAAAGGTATATATTTTATGAATTGGTAAGTTAAAAAATGTTTCTCTACCATTTAACAATGTCGTGACTCGTGTCTTACTTTGCTATTAATCCATAGGAGTTGTTGAGGAACTTCCTCTTTAATGGAATTAATGAGCTAGGAAGCAGAACATTCCTGGAATACTTTCCTGAGTACCGCTGTGAAGATGGGACTATAAATGAGAAGCGCAGCATTATTGGAAAGTCTTTTGAAAATCGCCCTTGGGATACAAGAGGGGAATTCATTGGTAAAATTTCTAATTAATATGAATGTCCTTTTTTATTTTCCTCTTTCTTAGCCTTTTTGTTTGTCCGGCTTAGTACTTAAAATCTTGTATATTTTGATGTGTTTTGTATTTTTTTCATAATAAAAAAGGATAAAACAGATTATTGTACTCAGAAATTTTACCAGTGAATGGTTGGGCCAAGTTTCTTTAATAGAAAACCTGGAACTTGCTGATTTAATCCAATTTTATATATTTAAGTCAAATTTACCCATGTTTGAGATGAGAACACATGACTGAAAGATTTTCTGGGTTTTGCAAAGACAAAGGATTGCGGTAGTGGGAAAAGGTATGGTGGGCACTTGACATAAAGAATTTATGGTCATTTTCAACCCCCTCCCTCCTCTTTTAAAAAGAAAAAGGTTCTTTATGGTCCTGTATGGACCATGAAAGAAGAAACAAAAAGGAGAAAAATAAAGAGAAGATTGTGTAATGCTTGCTGGCATGGTGTCCATGTGGCTCAATGAGCATCAGACTTTGAAATCTTTTCTAATTAGAAAAAAAATTCAGTTTCTAGTTGTTGATTGGGGGTAATCTTTTGCAGGTTAATATGCTTTCTTGGAACAAATTATTATACTCATAATATGTGGCCTTTATGACTACTCTAGCATATATCCACCCTCAATTGTATATATATACTAGTATTATGTTCATGCGATATTGAATCAAAATTCATATGTACACAAAAAAATGTTATTAATTTGTTATATTTAAAAATAAAATAGATAATAAAAATAAATGAATATTTTATTTTAGTTATATAATAAATGCATGTTGTGTGAGACTATGTTTTTATAAAAAACATATGTAAGTCTAAAATAATTGAATGGAAGATGATAGATCATTATGTAATTTTAAAAAAAATATTTATACAAGATAGAAATTATATTATAGCCTAACTTAAGTGTATATGTGTGTCAAATTCCCTCTGGAGACTTGAATCCCATTCCTTGGCCTCCTTCACCGCACATGAACTTTGTGATTATCATGCCAATGGTGCGCGGTGGTGATAACTATGTAACTAATATAAAAGGAGATGCCTAAAAAAATATATAAGAAGTTTGCATAATATATTGTGCTTTAAGGCTCAAGTAATCACCAACATATAATTAAATGAAAAAACCTTGAATTTAATAATTAAAAAATATCCAAAACAATAATTGAAACATATTTAAGTGAAAATCTCAATTTAATAATTAAGAACAATCTAAATTATTAAAAAAAATTAAAAATATGAAGTAGCGTGAAAGCTTTGAATTTTTGTACATTTGTACTTGAAAGCAAGGGAGGAGATACCAAAAACATGGGTGAGTTTCACCCTACCAAAAAGACAAAACCAGAGAGGATATATATATATATATATTGTGGGGCCCTATCGCGCTCACTACGCTGGCCCACTACATGCGGCCCAAGGCCCGCGCCGAGGACGGTGCTGAGGCCGAGGACAATGGGAAAGAACCCAGAACATCCAAAGGCCCGCGCCGAGGATGACCTGTCCTCGGCGCACCGACTTCACTTAAGAGAAAATATCCCACCAACATTCTGGCCGTTTTAATGGCGATGTGACCAGCAAGCCCAGTTGCCTCGATTACTATAACTAATAGAAAGTCTGCAAAGGCGGCTAAGAACTAACATAAAGCCTGCTAATTACAGACAATGGGAGGGACCCCTGCAGACAGAAACCAGATAATTGACAAATGGATGGTGAGGATGAAGCCAAAAAAGGACTATATATCTAAGAGGGTTCCCAGCAAAAAAAGGGGGGATCCTCGGCTAGAACAGAGGATCTATCAGCCTTGCAAACACTGGGCAAAAATGGCAACGGAGGTGATCTAAAAGACTTAGTCAAAGTGAGGGTCTTTCTTACCTGAACTTCTAAGTCCAGTTTGTTTAGAGTGATCCGCCCTAAAATTCGTTGTTTGCCCGCTACATGCCTAGTCCTTCCTACCCATTCTCTACAAATTTTATTGTCTAGGGTCCATTACATTTTGAGTCCCTACAATTGGCGCCCACCGTGGGGCGGATTTGTGCGTTAGCGGCACAACGTAAAGAAAACAAAACGACAAATCAATAGGGAAAAGATGCAAATCCACAAAGTTCTTAGCAACAATATTCATTCGGCAATTTACAACAACAAGAAACAAGTACAAAAAAAAAAGAGAGTATATACAATACATGAAATAAGTATACTTCTTTTATTGATATATGAAAAAAGATTACATCTCTTACAAGTAATGCCCAGGGGGCTTGTTCTAAAGCTAACTACAAAGGCAGACACATGACGAAGCCGACAGAGGAACAAGGGGTGGAGAGCGACAATGGCAGAAGAACAGAAGATAGAAAAGGAGAGTAGAGGAAGAGATGAAGAAAAGAAGAGATGAAGAACAAATATCAGAAAAAGAAGTGGAGGACGAGAGGAGGAAGGAAGAAAGCGGAAGTGAGAAGAGAGAAGACGTGAGAAGGGAGGAGGGTGGAGAAGATAGGAAAGCTACATTAAGGGGTGGAAGAGGCCGCGGAACCCAACGGTTGCGCTCTTGGGTTCCGCCTGGTTTCTCTCCGACCCCCACTGTAGCCTGCTTGGGGGGTCAAAGACCCATACCCAAGAGAGGGAGGTTACGTTCTGTCCGGATCCTCCTCCAGGTGGTAAGGAGGGCTGTGTCCCCGGTTAGGTTGAAAAGAAGAAGGATCTTCGGATCTCCCTTACCTCTGCACCAGCGTGGCGGCCAGAGTCGGAATGCCATCCTCGGCTCCTGATGGGGGCTGTGCATTCTCTGGAGTGCCCTTTTCCAGGGCCAGTTCATGCGAAGGGGCTCGAATGATTGCGCCTTGAAGAATTTTTGGCGATGTGTTTTTGGGGAGTTTCAGACTGAGTGTTTGTCAAATGTGAAGGGGAGGTTCGCCCTAGGAACGCCTTTTATAGCGGGAGGAACATTGATGAGGGCCGAATCCACAATGAATCCCAGGGAGAGATTTCCGGCCCAATTTCCAAGGGGCTTGCCAACCGTTAGATCCTCATCAATCCATGGTCAGTATTAATGAGGGGACGCCTCATTAAACAGGAAGACACCGAAGCGTCAGAACGCCTCACCCGGACAGCCCAAAAAACGCCTCGTTATCTGAAGAATCCCACCAAACGAAGAGGCAAGACACGGCAAGGTCTTATCTTCTACCAACTTCAGCATTTATTGTTATTATTATTCTGCTTGAAAATTGTAATTATTTAATGCTTAGTGTAAAACGCGGCAAGAATTAAAACGGCCGCGGATACCTATATAAAATCGATGATTAAAATGGAAAACTAGGTACTGGACAGAACCAAGGCACTGCATGGTCCTCGGACCCAGGCCTCATGGGGAAACCAGATACCTCAGATGATTAAAATGGAAAACTGGGTACTGGACAGAACCAAGGCACTGCATGGTCCTCGGACCCAGGCCTCATGGGGAAACCAGATACCTCAGATGATTAAAATGGAAAACTGGGTACTGGACAGAACCAAGGCACTGCACAGAACCAAGGCACTGCATGGTCCTCGGACCCAGGCCTCATGGGGAAACCAGATACCTCAGATGATTAAAATGAAAAACTGGGTACTGGACAGAACCAAGGCACTGCATGGTCCTCGGACCCAGGCCTCATGGGGAAACCAGATACCTCAGATGATTAAAATGGAAAACTGGGTACTGGACAGAACCAAGGCACTGCATGGTCCTCGGACCCAGGCCTCATGGGGAAACCAGATACCTCAGATGATTAAAATGGAAAACTGGGTACTGGACAGAACCAAGGCACTGCATGGTCCTCGGACCCAGGCCTCATGGGGAAACCAGATACCTCAGATGATTAAAATGGAAAACTGGGTACTGGACAGAACCAAGGCACTGCATGGTCCTCGGACCCAGGCCTCATGGGGAAACCAGATACCTCAGATGATTAAAATGGAAAACTGGGTACTGGACAGAACCAAGGCACTGCATGGTCCTCGGACCCAGGCCTCATGGGGAAAACAGATACTTCAGATAGCTAAATGAGATCGAGAAACTCGAGACTTCCAGCAAGGAAAACACGTCATCATGAAAGCTAAATGATAAGCAAAACCAAGGCATCGCATGGTCCTCGGACCCAAGCCCCAGAGAGAACCAAGCATAAAATAAGAAAACCGAGCACAAAGTAAAGCTTAAACGCATTGCATGGTCAAAGACCTCAGGTCAGCGGGAAGGAAATCTCCCCGTAAAAAAATAAACGCTAAGGAAAAGCGAGGTCTTGTACAAATTTCAGACCTAAACCTCTATGGAAATCAGTCATTATGAAGCCGCGCAAACGTTGATTGAAACCAGGGCTCTCGTACGGGTCATGAGCTGAAAACCGAGGCAAAGCCAATTCCCTTTTTAGGTGCCGAATAAACAAATCCTGTCAGAGACAAAAAATCGTGAGAAATTGAGTACTATGGTGCAAACAACCCAAGCCCAACCATCCTCGGGTGACACTCTGCGCGAAAAGAAAACTGTAAAAAACGGCTACAAAAGCGATAGCACTGACGACAAAGTAGAGCCAACAGGCTGAGGAAAGGCGCCGAGGAAATCAAAATCCTCCTCCCCGCCCAAGGGGACGTGCAGCAGAATTTTGAGGGGCTATTGTGGGGCCCTATCGCGCTCACTACGCTGGCCCACTACATGCGGCCCAAGGCCCGCGCCGAGGACGGTGCTGAGGCCGAGGACAATGGGAAAGAACCCAGAACATCCAAAGGCCCGCGCCGAGGATGACCTGTCCTCGGCGCACCGACTTCACTTAAGAGAAAATATCCCACCAACATTCTGGCCGTTTTAATGGCGATGTGACCAGCAAGCCCAGTTGCCCCGATTACTACAACTAATAGAAAGTCTGCAAAGGCGGCTAAGAACTAACATAAAGCCTGCTAATTACAGACGATGGGAGGGACCCCTGCAGACAGAAACCAGATAATTGACAAATGGATGGTGAGGATGAAGCCAAAAAAGGACTATATATCTAAGAGGGTTCTCAGCAAAAAAAGGGGGGATCCTCGGCTAGAACAGAGGATCTATCAGCCTTGCAAACACTGGGCAAAAATGGCAACGGAGGTGATCTAAAAGACTTAGTCAAAGTGAGGGTCTTTCTTACCTGAACTTCTAAGTCCAGTTCGTTTAGAGTGATCCGCCCTAAAATTCGTTGCTTGCCCGCTACATGCCTAGTCCTTCCTACCCATTCTCTACAAATTTTATTGTCTAGGGTCCATTACATTTTGAGTCCCTACATATATATATATATATATGATAATTGAAAATAAATTCATTAGCAATGAGATATGATGAGAATTGAAGAATTGAGAAATAAATAGTAGCATACCTTTTAATGAGCAATTGCATGCCGAAAGTGCATTCCTTCTGGGTTTTTCTTGTGAACAACAATCTGTATTATAAGTAAGAGCAAAACATTTAAAAAAAACACTAATCTCTCTCGCGCACACATATATAAAGTAAAGATCATATTTGACCTTATAAGTAATTGTATCATCCATATTAACTTAACAAATTCTAGCCCGAAGAAAGTAGCTTAAAAATACATATATATGGTTTAACAATTTATTGACCACAGTTCATCATTTATAATCTTTGATTTTAAAAGAAAAAAAAATTTAAGTTAATAACCAAGCTATATCCATCACACCATCATGACCATGAATTTTAGCTCGGTGGCACTCTCTAATTAATCCCCGTGTGAAGAAGTGGATTCGAATGCTCCACTTATTTTCTGAATTTGTGCTTGATCAACTTAAAAAGAAAAGTTTCCCTAGCATGATATTTGCTATCTAGTCCACCTAAATAAGATTTTTCAAAGCTTAAACTACATGGTGAATAAAACTTAAACTAAAAAGATAGAGTTTGGTGCAATTATGGCTTTTAAGCCTAACATTTATTATATGATATGATATATGTTGCAAAAAAAAAAAAAAAAAAAATCAAAACAATAATATTTTCATTGTGAGTTTTTTTTTTTTTTGTTGCATAAATGATCAGAAAAATAAAATCTCTATTACTGTAGTCACGTAAATTGGGAAGATGGTTTATCCGAAAACCCAACTACCAATAGTATATATGTACTCTATTATATGTAAAACTCTATTATTTGAGATTTAAGAAATTTAAAATTCTACTTCAACTAAAATTTTATTAAATAATTAAAATTTAATATATACATATATCATAATTTTAATGATTTTTGAACCATATCCTGGCTATGATAGTTAATATATATAGTAGTAGAAAATGAATAGAAAACGTTTAGTAGGAGGTTTTTTTATTTATTTAATATCTCTTGATTCTTTTTTTTTTTTGGCAGCAATCTCTTGATTCTTGACTTCTAAAGGAATTTGTAACCAAGTCTCCACGGTTGTTTACTCAAAAAAGAAAAAAAAAAAAAAGAAGTCTCCACGGTTGTGTTTAAAGCGATTGAAAATTTGAAACGTTTATTTATTATTGCTAGACTTGTTACACGCGTTTTGTGTGTGTATTAATAAGACTCTTTTTTATTTTTTATTTTGAGTTTAGTGAAATAATTTAGTGAAATAATGTTTAAAAGTGAGATAGAGATAATGTCTTAAATTTTAGAATATTGATAAAAGGAAAAAACTTAAAACTTAGGAACATTAAATTACTCTTTTAACCAGTTTGTGTTTTTTAATTTAAAATTATTTAACTAAAAATAAATGTATTTTAAAAAGTTTAAGAATTTGTATAAGAATATTTTAGTATGTAAAATGTTAAAACTCAAACAAAAATTCCTGTTATTAAAAGTATAGATTATTGGGCATCAAATTAGGAAACAAGCATGGTGCTATCTCCTCTTTGAAATCCTTTTACAACTACCCATCAAGTCACTTTTGCGATTTAGGTGTATCTCTCCACAATGGTGCAATATCATTGATAATCCACACTTTGCTCACATGCACCATTCTCGATGTGTTGAAGAACCCAAGATCTTAGGGCACGTTTGGTACACTGTAATGATTATTACATGGGAATAGAAATAAGTATTACAAGAAATACATTAAGTTGGAATGTAATAAGTATTACTATTCATTAGTTTAGTGACCATTTAGGAATAGAATCCTGAATATGCATTCACAATTTAGTATAGTATAAAAAGAAGGTGTAATTAAATCATTTTTAAATCAAATTTCCTAAAATACACTTATTTTAGGGTGTTCAAAATAGAGCTAATAATTGACAATAAGGAAAATCTATTTTCTTTTCTTTTGAAGATGTGACAACTAATGGTTTTTTAGGAAATTTTTTTAAAAAGTTATTACATAAGGTGAAAGAATAGATATAGTACCTTTGATAAGGAATAATTATTCCTTATTTTGAAGAATAGCTATTCATAAGGAATAATTATTCATTGTAATAAAAACATAACCAAACAACTGAATAGTTATGCCATAGGAATATCTATTACATTACAGTTTCTATTACAGTATACCAAACGTGCCCTTAGTGTCTCATGGACAGGCAGTAAAATAATTTATGTGTATAAAAAATAAATTAAAATAACTCGTGAATAGTTGCCTCGGGTTTCTTTTAGAAAAAAACAGTAGCTTTCTAGTTGAATCCATTTTATATCTTCAAGTAAAATTTACCCATATTTGAGTATACATGGATAATATAGATTCAAAGTTTTGCAAAGACAAAGGGTTGAGCTGTTGAGGCAGTGAGAAAAGGAACTATGACACTTTTTTTTACACCATTCCTTTTTGTCCTCTAGGAAGTGAAGTTTGTGTTTCTTTTCCATGAATGAATAGCTTAGACACACCAACCTCCGAGAACAGAGAGAGGGAGAAGAGAGGGAGAGAGAAGAGAGAACGAGAGAGACGTGAGATGAAAGAGTTTTATTTATTTATAATTAATTAAATATTTTTTTGAACTTATTATTATTTTTAAATATTAAAAATATTACAAATTATATATAGTTATTGGTCGATTCGGTCCAATCTAGTCCAAAAGTTCTATCACACTGTCTTCTTGTTCCCAAGAGCAAGTTCAGTCTAATTCGTTCGAGGCACTGGCATTAGCGATTTCAAACATTCTCAATATTTCGTGCGTTCCAAAAAGGTTGGGATGCAAAAGCAGATGGTTTAACTTATTTTCATTAATTATGAGGGTAATATGAAAAATTGCAATTTGGTGTAGTTAGTTGGTGCAACCATAATTTCTAAGCACAATTTTTATTATATAGTATATGATATAATATAATTTTCTTAATAAATTAAGCTTGATATTCTTGTATGACTTATAATTTAGGTATTTTTTTAATATTGACCCTAATCTGTTCATATAATGTAACTTAAGGATTTTATCATTATAAAAAAATTTATATAAAAAGAAATTGTTGTGCTTTTTATGTTTAACTTGCACAAAGACTATATCTCAAAAAAAAAAAAAAAAAAAAACTTTTACGAGAGTGTTCAATAATTATTAATTACTAGTATATGACATTAAATATGTTATTAAATGCTTATATCTTTAATTGTGAATGTTATAGGTTAGGTTTGGGTTCAGTATCTAGTGGCATTGGACCTGTTGAGATGGTGACATGTGTCCACTTTTGGACACATGTCACTATCTGACTGAGTCAAGTACACTGGATGCATTGAACCCAAACCAAGTCCAATATTATAATTGCACATACATGCTATATCATTATATTGTTTAAAATTGATCTATCAATTTCTTTTCAAAAAAAAAAAAAATGATCTATCAATTTCAATTAACTTTTTAGAATATTTTTGTAAGATATTTTCATTTTTATTAAAATATTAATTGAACTTGCAATTCAACTTATTATTGAAAGAGTGAACTAGTGAGTTGTGGGGAGTCTATTTTTTTTTTTTTTGAGAAATAATTACAATATGCTATTAACCTTGTGCATGAGAGGTGTTAATTCAGTTACAAGGCCTTTGGCAAAAGTCTATACTTAGTCAAGTTCAAAAACTATGATAAATATATATTTATAATAAGTAGTGGACATAGAATAAATGATACCTCTTAATTTGTACTAGACTTCTCTAGTGATTTCTTTCTATAGTCGAATCCGAGTCATACTGGTACTCTCCAATTCCGAATATTGTTCGTAGTATGTTACGTGCATATATCTACACACACACACACATATATATATATATATATATATTTACTTGGACCGATGCTCAATTAATAGTTTTGTTTTACATATATTAAAACAAAACTAGGACCGATCTCTCTCTCTCCTGAAGTTTTAGATTAGCGGAGTTTGTTCTTCAATTATTTGGCATCAAATTCCAGCAAGCTAGCATGGTGCACTTCCCTTCAGATATCCTCTTTGACATCTTTACACGACTACCCATCAAGTCACTTTTACGATTCAAGTGTGTCTCTCAACTATGGTGCAATATCATTGATGATCCATCTCTTGCTTACATGCACTTAACTCGATCTGTTGAAGAACCCAAGATGTTAATTCTTGATCATCAAACTAAAAAACCAGATACATCAAGGTTTACAGAAGTTGTTGGGGGCTTCTTGAAGGCTGACATGAATTTAGTAACAAAGTTTGCAAAGTCAAAAGCATGTTTCTTAGAGAGTTGTTGCAATGGTTTGCTTTGCTTTACAAAAATTTATGATGATAGAGTTTTGGTTTTGTTTAATCCTCTTAGACAAGAAGTTATAGCACTGCCACCACATAGAGCTTCTCTTAAACCAAGCAAGAGCAAATATGGATTAGGTTTTGATTCTTCAACAAACACATACAAAGTTGTTAGGGTTTTCACCCGTGGAGGCTGGCATGGAAATCTATTATTCAATATGGGTGCTGAAGTTTACACTCTTGGTACAAGTTCATGGAGACCTATTAGCAAAGGTCCTCCCTGCCGTCTTGCTGTTGCTGGAAGACCTATATTTGCATGTGGAGCACTTCATTGGTTTGTTAACCCTAATGTTGATAGGGATGCTCTAAAAGGCAAGTATATTGTTTCTTTTGATGTTGGGAAGGAGGAGTTTGGCTCGATTTCTCCTCCCAAATATTATAGTTTAAGTCATTTGCTTGATCTTGGAGGAAACTTGGCTATGGTTGATCGCTCATTTGATAGCCATATTGAGATATGGGTAATGAGGGAATATAAAAAGAAAGAATGGCTCAAAGAATACAAGATTGATATAAACCCCCCACTTGGGACACTAGATAATTTTTGGGTTGAAGTTATAGGGCTATGGGAATTTGGTGATATACTATTAAGGTACCGTGAAAGTTTTATTTCCTATAATCCAAAGACTGGTGTGAAAAGGTACATCGAAATTTTAGGTCATAATGTGGAAGTCCTATATCACATGGGTAGCCTACTATCAATTTCTAAATTTCAGACAGAGTAATAGTATTTGTTATTTCTTTCCAGAGTTAATTTTTTGATCAATTAATTAGCATTATATTGAATAAAATGCAAGATACTTGATTTCATATGCTTAGTCCACAGATGATTGGGATTTTGCTTCTTTGTTTGGTAACCAATTCCTTGGTCAATTTTGATTTATTTTCAATGTTCTAATCCATCATTAAATCTTCTTTTGTTATTCCATTTATCTATATTGTTAAGGATTTATGAGTTATTTGGTGACAAGTATGTGAGGTAGCATATTTTAGCTTGAAGGAAATTTAGCAAGTTTGCTTATGTTCTGTTTGAGCTTAAGTTATTTCATTTATAACTAATATGACACTGGCAAATATTGAAATACTCCATAGTGGATATGTACTTCGCAAGAACATATGAAGCAAACCACCTTTCTATGTGTGTCAAAATATTTAAATTAATAAGGTCTTTGATGTGCTTGAAGTACAAATGCCATGCATGTTGGTTATTCTGGGTGCTAGCTAGGCTTTTCTTTAAGCTCGCTAAAATCCAAAACAGATAATATAACAACTGAAAATTTATTTGACTTTCAACATAAAAAATAATATGAGTCATTACTCATGCGTTGCAGATAAAGATTCTGCATATGACTTGCAATGCAAACCTCACAGTTACCATTATCACAACCCTTTTGTTAAACTGGCCTTGATGGGTAAAATTTTTGCCTCACATGTTGTTCAAGGAAATAGAAGCACTGGTATAGTTGGTGAGCTTAGTGCTAGATTGTGACATAGGTATGATACCAACTATCATGTCTACCTACCTCTTTTGCAGTTGAGGATGGACCCTGAAACACCCCCATTCCTCCGCCGGTAATTAACAAGATAATCATGATGTTTTTCAAAGGCAAGAATGCACCTATGCACACAACCAAGTAGTAAGAAATTAAAGGCGACATTATATAAATTATATTATTTTAGTAAGCATATGTTTGTATACTGTAATTAGGCAAGGATGTGAAACCACACTTGCTTTCTCTTATACTAGCAAGCAATCCAGTGTTTTTTTCCACCAGTGAGGGTGGGCAGCGCTTTCTCGAGGGCCTTGCCCCTCTTCCCGGTCAATATAGATGGGAAGGGGCCCTAGTATACCCTGCATCAAAGAGTATATTAATTTCCAAAAAGTAAACATTTACAATTACAAAAATGATCACTAGTCACCAAAATAACTATTATTATTTAAAAATACATGACACATGATGTCACAATTAGAGCAAAAATAGACAATGACAAGGTCTTGGACAAATTTTCCGGTGGCACATTTGCACGAGCAGCCAACTAATAATTTTATTTCAAGAGAAGATGAGGTACGTAATGTGAGCATGTACATGGACCAACACTAACTGGGTCCAGAAATGACCAATTTTTCAAATATTTCAGCCAGAACCTTTCTAAGAAATTAGATCATAACTTTCTTTGGTAGCATACTACCTGTTATGACCTCCCCATATACAGAGAACATTTACAGGCAATGATCACAAATTCACAAACTTTCAAAAGCTTAAGCCCTCAAACTACTTGACCCAACCATGCAAAAAGATCAGATCACCTATTTATAAAAAGAAAGCTATATTTGTGTGAGAATGCTATAACATATTAGATTTAAGCATCTGTATGGACAATGGCCTGCAGATCCAATAGCATGTTCTGTCTCCCTTTATGGAAGTGATCATAATTTTAACCTTAGAAGGGATGTTGCTTGTGAATTGTGCTGAGGACATCTGTATGGTTAAGGATATATAGGTTCAATGGCACGTTCTACGTTCCTTCATGGCAATAGGGCTCAAACCCCAAAAGGTGCATTATTCGTAATATAGAGGGAATTTAGGAATCCTAGCTTATGTGTTGGGACTTGGTATACCTAAGTTATAAAGCATGTCAATACCTTAGTTACCAAGCTAAAGCCAAAAAAAAAAAAATGTAAACTTGGGAAGGCTGCAATCATGACTTGAACTGTGGGGGAGAGAAGGGAAAAAGAAAAGGAAGATGCAATATCTGCCATAATTAACTATATTACTTACATAAAAAAAAACTATATTACATAATACAATTACTTACATCACACATTTCTCAATTTCAAACAATATCTCTAATGGTACACATAGATGACGAACCAAATTGAATGTAGGAGTTCAATTATTGGGCTTGGGCAGCTTTAAATAGCTCTTGCCACTTTTGCGGATCACTTCCTGGTCCTTCCCCCTACATATAAATTTCAGTTTGGCAAGTAATTTCATAAGCATAGTAGAATATGGTAAGTTAACTGAAAGTCATCCAAACAGTTGACACAGATTAAGTCCAATTGAATACTGAATGAAAATGCAAAGACTCTGATTAACAAGGACTAAGAAATCTGTACCACACAATATTGGATCTCACAAGCATTTGAAAGATACATTGAATATTATACAAGTTACAAATATACATGATGTGGTCATATATGTTTCTATCTTATCATAGATTCACATACCTGGTCAAAACCCAATATGGAAGATCAAGAAGATGATGCATTTGCTTAGATAAAATAATTAATGAATGTTGAATGTCAGAAAATAAGTGCATGTTGTTCATCATCGACCAAATATTATAATTAAAACAAAACTCGTGTCAAAATTTGTCTTTAGCCTTTAAAATGTGCTTCTCTGATGTTTCAAAGTCCATATTGCTGTTAGTATATATTCAGCCTGTTGTTTAACAATCAAAACCAATTAAAGATTTTCAATTTGTGATGCAAGTCAAAAACATTCCAGAAGCAAGTGGAATGATAACATTTGCATTTTATGTCCACATGCTCCACATTTACCATAATCATTACTTGAAGATTACCTCAACTGAGTTGATTTCATAAGTTTTGCCTTCAGTGAATTCCATGTCCAGTGCCTGTATACAAGCTTCTGCAACTACAATTCTGCTAGCTTCTCCAACAAGTTTATCTCCTGACACCAATATACAAATCCATCAGACAAAAGATACATGAATAAAAGGAAAAAGAAGAGGTTTTCACAATACACGTATAGATTAGATGATCTGTTATTTGATTAGTAGCTATGGATCTGTAATTTATTTGACATGATGATGTACGTTGCAACTCGTCTGAGAAACAAATTATTTATGCCATACCTTGACCTATAAGAACTGCACGTCTTTGCCCAGCTGTAGCTTTGAGCAAAGTATTTAGATCATATGATGTGTAAGGTCCATCAGTCAATCTACCAGGTCTGGTACAAGAAAAAATTACAAAAACCAAATTAAACTATGACTGCAAGTATGGCTCTCACTCTCTCTAGTTACTAAGCATTCCTTTCTCAGTATCGAGTTAACAAAAAAAAGGGCAGTAATTATAATACCTGATTATGGTAAATGGAAGACCAGAATTGCGAAGAAAATCCTCCCCCATCCTTTTAAATTTGAGGACACCAAAGAGGTTCATAATGCTATAGAAATAATACAAAGTGATTATATTAGCCCATAGTACTAGTAATATTATGGAATGAATCTCTAATCAAAACTTAACACACCAAACACTTTGAGAAAGCTGTAGCCACAACAAGAAGAGAATATAAAGATCCCCAATTTTATACCACTGACAAATATGCACAACTTCTGTAAAACATGAATTTACTACGCCAATTTCTAACACAAAGCCTGATAGAATCACTAAAGAAAGTGTACATAGTGTAAAGGATATATGTAAATTCCTATAGAATCCTACAGAAACCTTTTAATGGGAATGTCTATTTTAAAATCATTTGAATTGAGTATTAGGCATCATATTAACATGCAGGGTCCAAAACACTCACACGTATATATTTATATCAGCGGATAGAAATTTCCTTATAATTGCTTATTTTCTAATTATCCATTCATTTAAGAAGTAGTCTTACCTCCATGGTAGTTCACTGAACTTTGTTACTCCGATTGATGAAACAAGAACAATTCTCTTCAGTGACGAAGGCAGTGCAGATACAAGATTTCTCACACCCTCCCAATCTTCAATTAATAACTTACAGTCAAAAGCACTGAAAGCATACATACATGTGTACATGGTCTATTGGTCTGGTCTCTGGTGTTTGTGTATGCATAAACAGAAATTTGAAGGTACAAGAATGATGAATTTTATCCAGTATGTGGGGCTGCTCTTCAATGCACAGGCAGTAGTACATAAAACACATTGTAGATTCTTCTCCATATTTTTACTTGCATAGTCTTGTTTACTCATAATGCTAAATTTTTAATTGATGAAAAACACAATACTGACCTACTCTTTCTGGTGTGTTATCCCCATCCCATCGTTTCGAAGGAAAGGCTGTTGTTCCCGTGCAGCAAATCACATGCGTTACTCCCTGAATACAAGGTTTTAAGAATAAAAATCATATTTTAGATAATTACCCAACATTCTAAATGGTCAAGAAAAACTTTTATCATTCATTAAGATAAATATAATCAAATAATATAATGTAGAATTGAATAGAGCAAAGCAGAAACCTCAAATATAGATGGATCTAAATCCTCTGGGTTCCGAGTATCCCCTTTAATCACCTATCAAGTTGAAAAGCTCTATGACTACAAAGTCTAACATCCGGAGGTAAGATAACACAGTAAAATAATGCACAAAGAATGAAGAAAATTTGTGCACATTTATTATTCATGTAGAAAAGTTTATGCATAATTCAGTCAGAATATTGCTACCTGCAATATTTCCTCATCTTGTTTACCAAACAAGGATACTGCTTTCTCAGGATCTCGTACTAAAAGTCGTGACTTGATATTCCTGTTTAGCAATGATGCCACTACCAACTGCCCTGAAAAGTAGAGAAAAGTACTAAACTTGCAAAATTCCCAAACAAGTTAACAAAAGGGTATGTTTCAAACTGACATTCTTGGTGAAAGCCTTATTAGTTACTCAGATCCCGAACCAATAACAAGAATTATTACTCAATAATCACTGAGATATGGACACGGTACTACTAGCCACTGCTCTCTCTCTCTCCCCTTCCTTTTTCACCAGTTTATAGTTATTCTTATAAGATTTGAATAGAGATCATTGGTTATTCATTAAATCAAGAGGACTTCAAGGAGTCAAATTTATACTAGATAACCTTTCAAAATTTAATCTTTCTTCTTATTTATTAACAACCACTAGCATTTCCACAATCACAATAACTGCATTCCATTGCAATATAAACTACCAGCATAAACGCACACACACTAAAACCAATCAGATTGAATACAAAGAGGCACAGAAGTAACATATTCACCTTCAACTCAAACCAAACATGTTTCAGACAGCACAAACACTCAGTCACTCACATAGATGCACTAAGTACACAAGTTCATAAACATGTAGATGTTACATCATAAGCAGCAGAGAAAAAGAGAAAGAAATAGCCTACCAACACCACCGGAGCCACCAGCGACGAGAACAAGCTTAGAAGAAGAAGAGGGAGAGGTTTTGGAATCATGGGTTCGCTCTGAACTCGGGGATTGGATGAGTTCCTCTTTGACAGCATTAAGTGGTGGTGGTGGTGACCCTCGTCTAGAGCTAGAAATGGACTTGGAATAATAAGAAGTTGGAGGTGCAAGAGTGAATGCAAAACATGGGACTCGTTGATGGGGTTTTGGGAAAGTTTCAACTGGGACTGGGAAATCGGGAATTGGAGTGAATAAGAGTCTGGAAGCCATGAACAGAGAACGAGAGCAACAAACTGAAACAGAGGAACAAGAGTCACAAGACAACGGTTGGGCTGTGTGGTGGGTGCCGGATATGTTTTATCTATGCTATTATTTTAAGGCCTTCTCCGTTTGGACTAAGTTTTTTTTTTTTTAATGCCCCCACCTTCTTAGATTTATGTAGGGACAAAATTATAAGAGAGTCAGGTAAGAATATATATCTAATTTGTATTAAAATATTGTCTACAAAATAAAAATATTTTTCCACTAACCTACTTCTTCAAAGTAATTATACGTTTATTTTTTTTAAAAATAAAAATATAAGTTAAACAACCCAAATTTCTGATTTTTTTTTCCTATAAAAAAAAACCTACATTTCTAATACTTTATTATTTTTTAAAAAAACACCCCACATTTATCCAAAAAAACTAAATATCCAAAAAAAAAAAACTAAACGAAATTGATATATACACATTTTCTTTGTTTTTTGTTTAAATAAATAGATACATTTTTAAATAGAAAAACAAGTTAAACAACCCGTTGCTTTTTTTTTTCCTATAAAAAAAAAAAAACCCCCCCACATTTATCCAAAAGAAAATAAAAACTAAATAGTTATAAAAAAAACTAAACTAAATAGACATATGCACATTTTTTTTTTTTGATAAGTAGATACATTTACTAATTAAAAATAAGACCACTCTCCTGATAGTTTTTAAATTGCTTTATCTATTTATAAAAAAATAAAATTAAAATAAACACACATTTCTTTTTAAAAACACATCTGCCTTACTAATTGGGATTACCAAAATGACCCCATGAGGGCCACGACTATCTTCCTTTCCCTCTTTTCTTTTCCTTTTATTTATTTATTTTTGATATCAATATAAAAAAATATTTTTATATAATTATATAATAAAAAAAATTATCATTATTTTAATAATTAATAATTTTTAATATTATTTGATTGATGATGTTTCAAGTTTTTACTATCGTTGTTACGTACGTTCTTTGAAAAATTATGTTCATTGAACATATAGAATTTTATACATTCTTTGAATGTACATAATTGTGTACATGCTATAAAAAAAAAATGTGTACGTTCAATATACAGAATTATGTACATTCTCTAAAAAAATTTCTTCATTGAATGTACAAATTTATGTTTATTCTTTGAAAAATTGTGTTAAATTTCAACAAATTGTACACAATTGTGTACATTCCTACCAATTGTAGAATCATGGCTCTTAACTTGGGGATTGGATGAGTTCCTCTTTGACAAAAAGGGTCCATTTGGTTTTTATGTGTGTTTGGTAAGAGAGAAGGGGAGAATGGAAAATTGATGAGACTTAGATATTTTCTTTCTTGGCCCAGAAAAATTCAATCTTCTTAATTTAGGGAGAAAATAGAGGAGAAATGAATAGTTTCAGTCAATGACTGAACTAACCTTCCTCCTTTTACCTGCTCGGTTTTTTTTTTTTTGGCAATATTTTCTTGATTAATAGGGTGTTGATTTTTTTCTTTTACTTTTTTTTGGCATGTTTTATTTATTTATTTATTTTATAATAAAATTGGTGATTGTTTTTATTTTTTGGTTGGTTGTTTGCCACTTTTTTTGTTCTAATTGGATATCATTTTTTGATAAGGGCTTATGTAGGGTCACGTTTTGGCGGCCCAAGCCTACTGAGTATGGGGGTTGAGGGTTAGTGAGCTCAATACAATAAATTTGTAGAGAGTGGGTTTAAAGAGTTAGGCCCTAATGAGCCCAACAGCGGCTAAAATGTGTTAGGAAGACAGTAACACAAGAACAAAGTGTGTAGGATAGAGTGAATGTGTTGTCCAAGGAGGCTCACCTTTATATAGATCGATGGAACTGGTTACCAGTGCAACTCTGGTTGTTACTGTGTTCTTTCTCCTTTTTTCTCCTCCCCTTTTTCATGGAGGGTATCTCACATTATATAGTCCCTTCTTGATCATCTTGACCCTACACTTGTTGATCATTTAAGCTCACACTTGAGTGTCTGTCACAAGCAGCACTGTTCAGGAGTCTTCTTCACATAAATGCGGCCAGAAAGTAGCTGCGGTGCATTAAATGCGGTGATAGTAGCATTTCCTTAGATATTCCTGAGTTCCTATCGCTTCGGTATGTGTATGATACACATTCTTACTGTTGGAGCCTTTGGGAAGGTCACCTTGACCATTCGGAGCACAGATTTGAGCTGCATCTGTCATGTCCAAGGAGGACTTACTCCTCGGATCACTTTCCATTCGTCCTTTACTTATGAGACTTTAAGGTTGGAACTCTCCCTAACTATATGTTTCTTCTCAGACCATTCGATATCCTCGGACCAAGCCCATGGCCCAATATATGCTTGTGGGCCTTTATCCCTACAGCTTATAAGTAAATTTATACAAACTCATTTTTTCCATCTCTTTACTTTTCCACCCTCAACCAAACACAAATGGAGAAATTCAAAATTTTTTTTATCCTTTTATTTTTCTATCATTTTCTTATTTCCTATTCTCCTACTTTTCCATCCTTACCAAATGAAACCTAAATTGTGGTGAATGTAAAACATGGGTCTCGTTGATGGGGTTTGGGGAATGTTTTAACTGTGAAATTTGGAATTGGAGTGAATAGATGTCTGGAAACTATTGAACAAAGAAAGAGAGCAGCAAACTGAAACAGCGGGACAAGACAACGATTGGGTTGTGTGGTGCTGGTTATGTTTTTAATGGGATTACCAAAATGATCCCCCCAGGAGAGTCATTACTTTATTTTTCTTTTTCTTTCCTTTTAAATAATTTTTAATTTCAACTATTAATTGATTGATAATAAAAAAATTAGTATCTTTGAGCATGTTCCAAATTTTTTTTTAATAAATTGAAATTAAATTTAAACTTAAATTTTTTTTTTGAGAAACATATTTAAACTTAATTATTAAAATTTGTTGTCAACTCTTTCACTATTATCTTTGAAAATTATAGATGCTCTCATCTCCCTCACTTTTCTATATTTAAGACTTTTAATATCTTTTTACTTTGAAAATTTTAATTTCATACTCTAATCTAAATTCTATCAATTTAATTTTAATAATTTAATAATAATTTTCCCAAAATAAGAGACCCATGTCATATCATTACCATACCACGGGCGGCTCTAGTCTTTGTTCAGGGGGTTCAAATGAACCCCCTGACTTCAACAAAAAAAAAAAAAAAAAAATATATATATATATATATATATATATAATATTTTTTTTTAGTTTAGTACATTAATTTTTTTTCTTAAAAATATTTTTGCGCACCTTAACTTAAATTTTATACACTCTTATTATAAGTATTTTTTACTCTAAAGTAAGAGTAAGTGTTTGTGAATTGTAAATGTCATTTTTTATTATAACTTTTTATTATATGTGTATGAGTGTATCTAATATTAATTGTGTGCATTACTTTTTTTTTATTAATGTCATCTGTGTGAATAATGATTTGTACATGGATGTTTGCATGTACAATATAAATATAATATAACTTTATATAATTTAATAATTAGGAAATAAAGAGGATTTGTTACATGAGTGTGTATAGTTATCATGTTATAATAACTTTTTGTCATCAGTTAGAAAAATTCAAGAAAAAAATTGCAAAGTTAGTGATTATTCAAGCATTTAATTGATTAAGTAAACACGTAGTGAATTATTTTATGTATGAATGAGTGTAGTTGTGAGTATCAATAATTAATATAGATTCAATGAGTTGAGTTTAGTCATTTAGTTTAAAATATTTTTGTAAAAACAATGACAAATATGTAATTAATATTAATTGCATAAAAATAAAAATTTAGACAAATTTAACAAAATAAAATGGTCAGAGCTACCCATATTGGCAATAAATACTCGTAATGAACTATTATGTAACAATTCAAAATTTGAAAACTTGTAGAATTCAAGTTCTCTTTTTATTAATTCTTTTTTTTTTTAATTTAAATTTCTTAATGACCCCCCTCAACAAAATTCCTGGAGCCGCCACTGTACCATACACTATATTGTATTAAAAAAATAAGCCATACACGCTATTGTAGTGCATTATGAAGACATTATACGAAGGGATGGCAAAAAGTACCCGACCTGCGAATGCCCAACCCTAATGGGGCGGGTTTTGCTCGACCCGTGAAACAGTAGTGTTGAGTTTGGGTTTTTAAAATAAAACCCGAAAAGGGTTTAGGTCGGGTACTGGTTTTAGCGATACCCATCTCAAACTTGAACCCGGACTCGACCCAGTTAGAGTAAAATTACCAAAAAAACACACACACACACACACACACACACACTTAGAAGGCGTTTGGATATGAATGAAAAAGATCAGCGTCTGGCTTTTTTTTTTTTAATAATTGAGAAGCACGTGAAGATGTTATCTGTCACTGTTCACGGGACAGTGATAGACATTTGATTAGAGAATAAGTGGTGGACAATGCACACCAGTGGGTTTAGTGCACTGTTCACGAGACCTACAAACCTCTTTTTTCAGCAACTTTTTCATAAAAATGGGTCCCACGGCACTATTCACACATTTAAAAATTATTTTGCTACAGTGTTTTCAGTTTTCAGCAAAATAAGTGGTATCCAAACGCACCTTTAGTAAAACTCTAATCTCTAACTCTCCTCTCATTCACAGCCACCCCTTTGCTTTGTCACTCTCACTTATTCAGCCCCTCACCCATTTGGCAACCCTCATTCACTCTCACCGCCAGCTATACCCCTCTCTCTGCTCTGTCACTAGTTTGTCGTCGCTGTCACTATTATTTTTTATTTTTATTTTTTTTTTAACTTTGGTTTCGTTACATCAAATCTTTGGTTATTTTGAGAGATCAGTGGCTGGCGGCGTGCATGTGTGGTGGTGGTTGAGAACCGATTGTGTGGTAGTGGTGCAGTGGTGATTTATGTTGCTCGGTTTTGTGGGTTTTCTTGGGTGTATGTTGTTGGTTTTGTGGGTTTCCAATCTGTTGGTTGCTGAGAAAATAATGGGTTTTATGGGTTTCCGATTTGGGTGTATGTTACTGGGTTTTATGGGTTCCTATTTGTTCAAAACTAAGTTTTCTTTATTATTATTTTTTTGATAAAAGATCTGGGTTTTCTTGAGTGTTCATTTTTCCCTATTGTTTGGTTGTTGAGAAAATCAGATTAGGCAAACATAAATTTTTTTTTTTTTTTAAAAATTGGGCCACAGATTGGGCCCTGAAGTGCCATGGCTGGATGGGGTCCGCGAGGTCTGACGGGGTGGGTTTGGGAGTTAAAGAATAGCCCGTTTATTAAACGGGGCGGGTTCGGGTAACAGGGGCGGCTCCGCGGGGCAGGTTTAGGCATAAAGAAACCTGCCCCGAACCCGACCTGTTGCCATTCCTAATTAAAAGTATTAATATAGTTTGCTCTAAGTAAAACTCTACAAATCCAGTAGGGTAAGAAGAAGCTTGTTGTTGGTGGTGGTGCACAAGTGGTGGAGTAAGCAAAAAAATTGAATGGACACAAGGTTGGTGGTAGATGGAGATTGACTTGCATTATTTGAGTTCATTTTTAATTTTGATATAAACCAAGGCCAACTCTAGTTGGTTTTTATTTTTGATCTTAAATTTGAGTTTATAAATGTTTGTTGATGTTTGATTTTAGTTCTTTACCATGTTTGAATACTAAGAAAATGAGGGAAAGAATAAAAAAGTGGACCTAAAAAAAAGTAGTTGAAGCAAATTGTGTCACTCTTGGTCGATACAATGTGATTTTGGGGTTTCTAGGTTGATCTTGGTTGCCCATATGGCAAAAAAGAAACCATTGGTTTGGTGCCAAATCCTCCTCCACATCGACTGTCACCAAATTGGTCTCATCCCAGGTGTGGATCAAAATAGATTATGATCCACTCTATTTGCCTTGAATATAATGGATTTCTGTTGTAGCATTTTAATTTGCACCAATAATTTCATTTTATGGTGAATCCATAAATATTTAATTTTTCATGAATCTAAAGGTGAATATATAGTGTCACATAGAGGTGATCATAGGTCAGGTTTGTTGGGTTTTTGTACCACTTATCACTAACCCTATAACTTCAAGTTCAAAAAATTAGCACCCAATGTCAACCAACGTCACATGTTTTTTACACTCATGTTAACATAACATCACTTAGTGGTTCAATTTGGTCAGTTTAATATGGAATTGTGCATATTATTGAGGAGGAGATTTTAATCATTGGTACTAAGGGAGGGATAGAGGGGGTTCATTGTCGATAGATCTCTTTCTCTCACAGTTAGATCTTGTGAGGTTGGTAGGAATGATTCTTGCAAAGAAGTACAAAATAAAATGATATGACATTCATTTTGTTAGATTGTTACATGTTCAATTTGGTTTGCTTGTAACAAGAGATACTTTCTCCCATTTTACAATGAGTGGATTCGATTTAAAAAACTTGCAAGTTACTTAAGAATTTTAGAGTATATTGATAAACATGCTATATCCACTGGAGTATTAATAAATAAACATCTCCTTAATTAATGGTGGGATTCTTGATAATAATAATGATCATGATAATCATCATTTTGTTCGGGTAATTATTTAGTACTTCAAGAGTACAACGATGTGATACTCTCTCCTCTTACATAATAGTAGATCCTATTAATTAAATATATGGTAAGAACTACCATTCATATGAGAGGAGGAAATACTGCGTCCCTATATTTGGAAAATACCTAGAAGTTTTCTTATTGATTGGCATAAAAGCAACTTGTAAACTCACTTTATTTATAAGAATGATTATTACACAACACACTATAAAACATCAAGATCATGACATCCATGAAACAAATCAAAAGCTTTTTCCAAAGACAAACAGACAATTGCATGCTTTATTTGAAAGGACCAATATTGAACTCAACCATAAGATTGGCCAGCCTATCAGAGAAGAAATCAACAATGCCACTCGTACAAGAGTTCATGCCACCGAGTAAGTTCAAGTACTTGACTTGGTCTCCACTTATTTGGAAGCTTGATACAAATTCATATCCTGGCTTGATGGGAAGGTACTTTGTTCCAATTGCATTTGTCAAAAGGCATGCAAGGACCATTAAAATAAACACATTCTTCGTAGCCATGGTGCTTGTCTTTGTGTATTGGTGTGTGCGTCCAGGCTATGTGATGGAAAGGGAGAGATATGAAGAAAAGCTTAGGTTTGGGAGGCTCCTTATAGAGGTCTTGGTAAGGAGCTACCATATCTTTTAGCAACTTCTTTTTTATTTATTTATTTTTAATCTAGAAAAAAGTTTTGACTTCATTCAAGATGTTAGGACATATGTGGTTCACTTGTTAAGAACATATGTCATTCTTTTATGTAGTTGGCTAATCTTTTGACAAAATTCACTTTACTTATATTTGGGTAGATCTAGGATGTGTTTAATACTTCAAGGAACATCTTGTTCAAGTCTAGGATTAAAGCCATGAAGATTGGACCTAGGAACAAGTGAAGAAAATGTGTTCAATAAAGCTGGACAGATAGCTTAACAGCTGCTCGACACCTCTCAACAGCTAGGCTATCTATCGAGATTTTCAACTTCTTCTTATCGCAATCTCGATAGCTTCTTGACAGTTGGTGGATCGATCGAGAAAGCTCCTGTCCCCTCGACAGCTCCTCGATAGCTTCTCGATAGCTGTATCCATCAAAATTTGAATCTCGACACCTTTTCGACACCTCCCGATAGATCGAGGTTACGGAAATTCAGATTTTCAGATTTGATTTTTGGCCCATGTTTTTGTATTTGTGTAGGGTTTTTTTTCTCACAACTCTAGACCTATATAAAACTTATTTTAGAGGCCGTCACATAAGAGAATACAAGGAGAACGAATGCAAAAGGTGAACGATGCTTTTTTCTCTCTAAAAGAAGCTACTGCGTCTTTGCGCCTTAAGGTTTTGTAACCAAGTGCTTCTTGATCATTATTCTTGATGAAGTGAAGAATTTTGCAGCCAACAATTTTCTTCTAGTTGGTGATTAAGTCGCGTACTGGGATCCGCGCAATTGGTTAGTTATGTACTGGGATTCGTGCAACAAAAAGGCGGTGTTCATATATTGAAGAGTTCAGAGGTTCTGAAATGGTAGAAGGTTTCTACTGTGAGTTCATCTACGGGGATTGTAGAGTCTAGGGACAAAGGTTTTGTACTAGATCTGAAACTTCTCTTTACTATAGTGGATTGCTTTTCGGGAAGGTTTCCCTTCCAGGTTTTTTACTTTGAAACTAGTTTGTTTCATTGGTTTTTCTAGGTCATCATATCTTGTCTTATTTACTTTTCCGCTGCATTCATTATTGACATGATATTGATGTGTGTTTGTTTTAACAAGTTTTATTCATAATAAATCTAATTAACAATTTGGATTTAAAACTTGTTAATTATATCAACCGGGGTCTAAATTTCCCAACACAAGAGTTGTTTTAGATGGTATTATTATTAGGGTAAAATATGTTGGCTTATTGTCAAATGACTTTTGACTTGGGTTAAAGAGTGACCAATTGGAAAAGATGTAATATTTATATTACCAATAATGTACATATAATCTAAAAGTTGTAGAGTACGAATTGAATGGATCCACATCCATTCATATTGGCTTTCGAGAAGAACAATAGAGGTTGTGATATGAGTTGGCACATTGCTATTTGTGAAATACAACTCATGCCACAAATAGATCAATGGAAATCATATTGTCAATTTTACAAGTAGAAGTAACCATTTTGACAAAATCAAGTATCAATTAAAATTTATGAATAGATGTTTCCCATGTACAGGGATAGTGTGTAATGGTTATTAGAGCCTATTAGATGATGGATATAATTTTTCAGCAATAGCAGGAGCTGTCTCATCAAGTTTTGAATGGACTTTTACTATAAACTAAATTATATAGAAAAAAGTTAATGCATACTTTAAGGGTATTTGTTTATGAAATATTTAAAAATATTTTATAGGAAGAGAAAAAAAAAACTTTAACTAATTTCTTTAACAATTTTTTATATTTCCCATAAAATTTTATAATAAAAGATAGGTCATACATGCTATTGTAAGGCATTATGAATACATGAAAACTATTAATATAGTTTGCTTTAAATATAACTCTACGAGTCCATTAGGATAGCATTAAGATGCACGATGAGAAGAGTCATTTTAGTGAGTGAAGCAAAGGAGAGAGGAAGCTTTTTGTTGTTGTTGGTGTTGGTGTTGCACAAGTGGGGGGGTTGGGGGAGATTTGTTTTGTTTTGTTTTGTTTTTTGCTTTAAATGAATGTGATGAAAGATTGACTTGCATGATTTAAGTTCATTTTTTATTTTGATATTAACTAATAAGGCCAAATCTAGTTGATTTTTAATTTTGGTCCTAAATTCAAATTTATTGGATGCTAATAAAATGAGTGAAAAAAAGAAAAGAAAAATAGACAGATTTTTTGTTTTTGTTTTTGAGAAACCGAAAAAAATGGTTGAACCAAATTGTTTCGTTTTTTGGTTCTTTGTTGATACAATGTGAGTATGGGGTTTCTAGGTTGATTTGGTTGCAAATATGGTAAAACTGAAAACATTGGCTTTGTGCCTAATCGTCCTCCACATCAACTTGCAGCAAATTGATCTTATTCCTAGTGTGGATCAAAACAGATCATAATCCTCTCTATAGACAGTTGTTTATTCATTTTCTGGTGAATATTATTTTTAATGTCACTAAAGACAGTTGTTTATTAATGTTGGAAAATGATGATATTTATTATTCTTAAAAATTTTTAGTAAGTGAATGTTGCCTTTTAAAAAATAGGTTCTAAGAAAGTATCATAGATAAATAAATATTTATGTATTAAATAGTTACTTTAAATTTGCGTATAATCAAAATTCTTCTATTAATAGCATAGTTTGACATTCGATTTATGGTACATAGTTTCATAATTTGTGTATAATCTCAATTTTTTTTACTTAAGATTAGCGCATGCCTTCCATGTGCCACTTAAACTAGTGATTTTAAACGAACCCAATCTCCCTAGAAAACTAAAAGAAGAAAAAAAATCAATAGAATTTTTATGATTTGGTCATGTATCCAAATGCACTTATCTCAAAGTATGACATAATTATTATAAACAACCTTGTTAGAGAGAAAAAAAAAAGGTGATTATAGCAACCATGAGGGATTTATTAAAATTGCAATTAAGAAAATAGAAATAGAATAAAATTACTCACAACTTATTGTTAATGAGAAAGAATTACTTAGCACATAAATTCAATAGTATTTTTATGATTTGTTAGATACACATGATTTTATTATGAAAGCATGTAATGTAATTGATGTGACGTTTCATATTCTTATTATAAATCCATCCTCCTATTTTAAACAACAAATAACTTGTAAATCAACATGGAAACTTATCCACCATAAAAAATGATTTGAAATTTAAAGCTGATATAAGCGGCATAGAGGAGTTGACAGTGCCCAGCAATTATTCCTATTGCTTTCAGGTATTTATAGTGTGTCTATTATATTTCATCTTTTTGGATGATTTTTCTAACTTCTTGTTAACTTTTTCCTCTAGGTTTGTTGCATAACTTGTCAAACTATTGTTGATGACACTGTCAGCATCTCTACGGAAACTAAAAAAAAGATTTGCAAGGTGGGGTAAATCCTAATTTCTTAGGATGAGTCTAACTATCATTTTTTCGCATTGTAACATCTTATTCACTATTTATGTAATTCAAATATGATCTGTTATTCAGTCTTGTAACATGTATTTAACATCCAATTTGTATTTGTAGTGTAAGAACAAGGAATATCGTGAAAAAGGCTATGCTAAAGGCTTTGTTTAGCAGCCATATATTGGAGAAGAAGGTATAGCTAGAAGGAGTGTCACGATTATGCGTTTCCATTGTATGGGTTTCGAGCCTTTCCACTGTATGGGGATTCAATGGAGAAGCAGCTTATGTGTTTTGGAGCATATGTGATGTTAACAATGGCGGAAGTGTATAACAGAATAAAGAGAGAGAAAATGATCTTTACTAAGAAGAGAAAAAATGATTATACAAGCTCAAAAATACAGATTATAACTTAGTCCGTATTTATAGGACCTGGATTAGATAACTTCTAGAACCTTCAATCTACAGACTCATAACCACCCCTGTAACAGACTTTCCATGATTGGATTGACAGTTACTAGGATAGTTGTGGAGCTCTGGTTCATCTTCAAGAAGCACACAGTGATGACCAACTCGTACACAAAGGAAGGAAGGATCAGTGCCCATATTCTAACATTGAAGAAGCCTTAAAACGGCACCATTCTACTAAAGTAAAAACATCACTGTTTTTCTATTACAACTTAAGAGACATATTTAATTCATTCAATACAACGACATTGTATTGTACTAACCGTTAGAATCTAGCCGGCCTAGGCTACTTTTCAAGCAATAAATTAGGAAAAAAGAATCTATAATAATATATTAGAAAAAACAATAATAATTAAATAAATGCCGTAAAGTAATAGTTTTACGTTGAAATATGTAATAAAATAGAACAGCCAACAGTAAATTGTGATACAAATATATATATATATATATATTTTGAGAAAACCTCAAGGAATTTCATTAAAGAAAATTAGCCATAATCAAAATCTAAATGAAGATCAATACATAAAATTTGAAATCTCATCCTATCTAATATCTAAATGAAGATCAATGCATAGAATTTGATACCTATTACGAAACTAGCTAGTTTCATAACACGCGGGTCTATGGCCGCATTTTTTTAGCCGCATTTACAAAAATGCGGCTATAGCTAACTTATAGCCACGTTTATAAGTGGTTTTAGCCGCGTTTTAGGGTAAGTCTATAGCCGCATTCATAAACGTGGCTATAGGTCTAGCCAAATATATATATATATATATATATTTCTTAAAAAATGCGGCTATAGCTAACCTATAGCCGCGTTTTAAAAACACGACTATAGATTAAGTCTATAGGCATGTTTATAAATGTGACTATAGGTCTAGCCAAATATATATATATTTTTAAAAGAGGTCCTATAGCCATGTTTAAAATGCGGCTATAGGTTAAGTCTATAGCCACGTTCATAAACGTGGCTATAGGTCTAGCCAAAATTTTTTTTTCTATTTAAAGGACCTATAGCCACGTTTAAAACATGGCCATAGGTTAAGTCTATAGCCACGTTTAAAACACGGCTATATAGATTAAGTCTATAGCCACATTCATAAACGTGGCTATAGGTCTAGTCAATTTTTTTTTTTCTTTTTAAAGGGGGACCTATAGCCACGTTTAAAACGCGGCTATATAGGTTAAGTCTATAGCCACGTTTTAAACGCGGCTATATAGATTAAGTCTATAGCCCCGTTCAGCACTTCAAGTTCAACATAAACAAAAATATGGAATATGTCATAAAATATTCCAAGAATATTCTATGGCATATTCTACAATATTCCAATTAAAAAAAAAAGGATGGTTTCAGCACTTCCGTAAACAAAAATATGGAATATGCCATAGAATATTCCTAGAATATTCTATGGCATATTCCAAAATATTCCATAAAAAAAAAAAATATGAGATTTCAAAATATGAAATCTCAGACTTAACCTCTCGTATGGTCCTAGCAAAAGGAAAAAAGAAAAAGCTCTCTCATAGTCATTCATCTCAAAAAAATTAAAAAAGCTCTCTCATATTAATCTCAAAACTCTCTCAATCTCTCTCTTTCTTGCTGATGTTGTATGAATCGGTTTGTGAAAATATGGGGTTTTGTTCATTGTTGTTTGAGTTTTGTTCATTTTTGTTCCCTTTAACTTTCTGTCTCTCTTTGCAGTAGATCTGAAGATTGAGTCTCTCTTTGCTTTAGATTTGAAGATTTTGAATCAATGAAGCTAAAGTGCCTCAAAAAATTATCTCTCTTTGCTTTATTTTCCTCTGACCCATGGCCGAAAATTATTTTTTTTGTTTGATTGTGTTTTGATTAATTTTGGGTTTGAGCATATGGACTCTTTTTGGTTGTGTTTTTGTTGTGGGGATTTTTGTATTTTTGAGCTTGTGCTTTTGTTTTCCTTGAATAGTTTGTGTGTTCAATTTGGGTTGATTTCGTTGAAGGAGATGTTCTGTTTGTGTTCTTGTACTGTTTTCTTGTATTTTAGAGCATGTTGTGTTTGATTAATTTTGAAATTTTCTGGGTTTTTGTTTGAATTTGAATTTGCTGGGTTTGTAATTTTGTTTTGAATTTATTAATTTAATTAAAATTGAAATTTTAAAGTTTGAAAGTATTAATTTTAAAAATTAAAATTTTAATTAAAAAAAAACTTTTGATTACTGAAAATTAATTTTTGGTAACCAAAGTTTTATTTTTATTTTTATTTTTTTTTATAAAAAAATTTAAGGGTTTGTAGCCGCGTTTTTTAAATGCGGCTGTAGATTGAGGACCTATAGCCACTTTTTAAACGTGCCCATTAGTTTGATCCTATAGCCACATTTTAATCGCAGCTATAGTTTTCACCTATAGCCACGTTTGAAAAAGTGCGGTCATAGACCTCTCAGGCTTATAGTCACAGGGTTTAGGCCACATTTGAAAACGCGGCCTAAAAAAACGTGACTATGGGCCAAATCATCCTATGGGCATGTTTTTTTGACCTAAGGTTGTGTTTTACAAACGTGGCCATAGAATGTTTTTTTTTTTTTTTGGTAGTATAACGTTAATTAATTGTATAACGTTATACTATAGTATAACGTTAATTAATTGTATCTATGTTGAAAATTATTGGCTAAAAAGTGAGACATTCTCAAATTATTTTAAAATATCCAAGAGAAAAGAAAAATTAACATGAAATGTAGTTGTGTAATTTTTGAAAAGGAATTCAATTTCTTCCATAAAATAATTTCAAAAAATTATATACACATAGGTAATATTAAGCATTTAATATCCCATACAAGAATCCTTCAAACTTATCAAGATCCTTCCTAGGACACGCAATTCAGTGTAAAATTTGTGGTCTAACAAACCTTGAACTATAAACTCCAAAAGCCCAACCTTCGTGGTAACCAACAACTCATAATTCTAAGGACTTTTATATATATATATATATATATAGAGTAGTGTTTTAATCAAGAATCATATATAACTTAAGTATTGAATAAATATTTTAAATTAATAAAAAATTATTTTAAATACAGTATAGAAAAAAATGTAAAGTTACAAAAAAAAAAAAAAAAAAAACATTTAGGCATAACACTAAACGTTAATATGTAAATATATAACGGTAATATGTTTATATCATGAATAAGATATTGTTTTTCTTATATATAATTTTGACATTGTTTTTTTAAAATAATAGACATGTTAAATTATCTAAAGCCAACAAAAAAGTTATTAATTTTACTTCTTCAAGGTAGACTTCAAATGGTCAACCACCTTGGTTCTTCAATTTTACTATTTCTTTTTTCTTTCCTAATAATTTCTCCTTAATTTATATTTGTGGAAGAATATATGTTATCGATTAAAACACTTAAAATACATATTGATAATCAAAATGAAATACCATATCAAACCCTCAAAAAACAAATAGTTACTATAAGGGCAAGAAAAATCGGCGGCCCAAATTCACTTAGAATAGTGAAATTTGTAAAGAGAGTGAGGTAAAACAAGTTGGGCTTAGCCTGAGGATTCAGACAGGGAGGGAATGAACAAAAGCCAAAAATTAAGTGTATAGATGGTTCTTTACAATTTCACTCGAGGACGATGTTCTTGTGCAATAATGTACACTATTCTCTCTCTCTCTCTCTCTCTCTCTCTCTCTATTACTGTTCTTGTTCTAATCTCTTTTTTCTAATTTTTTCTCGGGGGGTCCATTATCTAGAAGTCCTCTTTCTTTATATCCTCCTCAGCTTATTGCATCCTAGCCCTCCATCTCTAATCCTCCAGACTTCCCTTAAGACACTTGTCCCTTTAGACTTCTGTTGAACGTGGTAGAAGGAGTTGCTTAGCTGTGAATTCTATTGTTCAGGTCACTTCCTCATCAATGTAGCTGATAAAACTGTTGCCAGTCATTTAATGCAGAGGTAGTATGTGAGCTTTCACTTGAAACTTCCTTCACCTACCTTGACTCTCTCTTTGAACACCATCCTCTCCATTCGGACTTCCAAGAAGTATTTTGTCCCTTCTCCTCCTATTCTCGGGTGAATCCCCTCCTCAGGCTTAGAATGCTTTTATAATGATAGTCACAGCTTGTTGTATCCTTCCTCGGTCCTCGGGTCCCCACAGTTACCATAAACTTTATCAAAAGCAAATGCAATTAATGCCTTACATAGAATAAGAAAATTAAATACAAAAAAAAAAAAATGTTAATTCAAGAACTTGGCTTCAAATTATTGGGAAGGCTTCCTCTATCCATATGTGTATATCGTTTTCATCTTTAGCAAATCTAGTTGGTCTGTTTGCTACCTCAAGAACATGGGTTCAAATCCTATTACAAAAAAGAGATAATTACAGTAAACCCACTTGTGGTATGGCCTGTTTTCACTTTGCCTACCCGTAGTTTAAAACCTTACACTTTTCCCACCTAAGGTTAATTCTGTTAGCCTTCCGTAACCCACCTCTCCGTTTGACGTTAGAAAAACACTTTTTTAGGCAAAAACAAATATAACAAGAATCAAAAAGCTAGGGTTTTTCATTGCTCATGAACTTCAATGTTGCAATGTTGTGAAAGACTGAAAGAAAGAAAAGGAGAGTAGGTGAGGTTTCTTTGGGATTTTTTAGCATTTGGGTACCTTCTATTTCTTCATAGTCATTAGTCAGTTTAATATGATAGGGATGTTGGTGCATTTTCTCCCACTAGATTTTTGCTATATTAGGTATACATTGATAAAGTCTTAGGTGTTGCTTGAATCACTTTGTTTCCATAAAATTTTAACAGATTATCGTTTACTTTTGAGTTTTCTCAATTGGGATTTTGCTCAAGCACTTTGTGATCTGCACTTTGCTTTTGGAACTCATATCTCATCTGAATTTTGCATTTAGAAGTTACTAGTAATATGGGTTATGCCCAAAATCTGGTTGGTCATCTGGGTTTTTTTTGGCTGGGGTCGAGCTCTATGAACTCGAAGTGGGGTCTGGTTGGTAAAGTTTAGTGATTTAAAAATTTTCTTCAATTTCAAGTTTTGAAACCTGGGTTGGCGAAAGACTTGAAATTGGTCACTGGTTTTAGCTTTTTGCTCTGAGTTTGGCTTTTAGACATAGACTTATATGGATTTTGTGAAAATTTTCATGAGTGATTTTGATATATGAGAGATATCTAGCTAGAGACTTTCATCAGTATATTTGATTAATGACTAGATGGCAACCACATCACCATCACCAGGTTCATCTCCTTCAATCGTGCCACCATCTACTACTACTACAACTTCACCATCCAATTCACCACCACCACAGCCATCCCCCATCACCAGTCCACCCCCACAAACCTCGTCTCCCCCTCCTATAATTTCCCCATCTCCTAAAAGGTTCAAAATTTTGAGTTGAAGTTCGTGAGCAATGAAAAACCCTAACTTTTTGATTCTTGCTATATTTGTTTTTGCCTAAAAATGTGTTTTTCTAATGGCAAACGGAGAGGTGGGTTACTAAAGGCTAATGAAACTAACCTCAGGTGGGCAAAGTGTAAAGTTTTAAACCACGGGTAGGCAAAGTGAAAACGGGCCATACCACAAGTGAGTTTACTGTAATTATCCCAACAAAAAAAGAAGAAGATATTAAAGCTATGCAATTTTTCACGTTACAAAAAAAGAGATTGAAAGATTAAACTTGCTTACTTACCTAGGAAGATCAAACCAACCAAATATAATAAAGACCAAATAAAAAGTAACTTAAATGAGGCATCGAAAAGAAAAAAATATAAATCAACACATAAACTCAAAGTTACAGAGAAGTTCCTATCAAAAAAAAAAAAAAAAAAAAAAAAAAGAAGAAGAAGAAATTGAGAAAAGAAAGTTTGATATATGTGCAATGTTAGCAAAAAGAGTGAAAGGAAAAAAAAAAAAGATAACAATAACTAACTTTTTTGTATTTTATCTAAAAAAATTGATAGAGATTTATTGAAAAAATCGATAAGAATAATTATAATTTTGTGTCTATCCATGAGGTGTTTTTAAAAAAATAAAAAATAAAATTAAACTTTGATATTAGTAGTTGTATACGCATACTATGGTTTTATTTATTTATTTAAATTGATGTTGATATGAACCATTAGTGTGAAACTAAAATTCTAGTCCCCTAGGAGGATAGAACTCGTAACTCATACATGAAGTAGATTTCCAATTGCTAATTAAATAAATCAAAAGAGAGGGGTAATACAATAACAATCCCACGATAACTATGAATAATTATTATTCTTTTTAATAATTTAAACAATAAGTAGATGTTCAAACTTGTTGGGTTATAGATTGATCCATGTTAATTAATTCAATTATCTAAATTGATTAATTAGGCCAAATTACATGCAAATCGTGGGGGCACCAACAAATTACTAAACAAACTAAGTGCGGCGGAAAATAAATTGACATGGTGATTTGTTGACGAATGAAGAAAAATTATCGCAAGGCAAAAACTCCATTTGGTGAATTTCAAGTCACTACTTCTAAGAATCCACTAATCATGAACAAGCGGTTATTAGTATAAGGCATCCAACCACTACCTTAGACTATCTCAAAATACCAACCTACTATTGAACCTAGCTTGATATAAGTTTATTTGGCTCCACTTTTTTGGAAGCTTGGTACAAATTCATATCCTGGCTTAATGGGTAGGTCCCTTGTTCTAGTTGCATTTGTCAAAAGGCATGAAAGAACCAGAAAGATAAACACATTGTTCATGGACAAGGTGTTTGCCTTTGCGTACTGGTGTGCTTTTGTGCAATGTAATAGAAAGGGAGAGATGAAGAAAAGCTTTGGTTTTGGAGGCTCTTTATAGAGCTGTAGGAAAGGAGGCAATTTTCAATTAAGAACCAATTGATATCGTTATTAGTAACTACAATATATATATTTTTTAATCTAGCAAAGAGTTTTGATTTGATTCGAAAGTTGTTTAAGAATGGTATTATTAGGGTAAAAAAATTTCTTTATTTAATTTCTATAATTTCTATCTTTTTCTAAAAAAAAGGGTAAAAAAATTTTGGCTTATAATTATGGTTAAGTGACTTTTGGCTAGTGTTAAAATGTGCATTTAAACCCATTGGTAAGGATGTAATTTTTTTTTTCAATTAATAATTATAGAAAATATGCATAAAATCTAATAGTCTTAGACTAGTGAATGGAATTATGGAAGCATCCATTCATATTGGCTTTGAGAATGAGATGTCACATTGCTATTAGTGAAATATAATTATGCCACAAATTGACAAATCGAAATCGTATATATGGTCAATTTTACAAATGTATCATTTTGACAAAATCAAACATTTAAAATTTCTGAAAAGATGTTTCCCATATTCAAGATAGTGTGTAATGATGTTTAAATTACTTTGGGAATTATAGTATTCATTTTTGGATAGACTTGGGGTTTACACTCACCTTGGCTTGATATCTTAAGTAAAGCTTCTCATCAGCATGATTTTCAATTATGTATCTTCCACTAAAAATAGGTTACCAGCTGTGCATCGAAATGTTCTGCAAATGAGTTATTGCAAAGTCTGAGTTATTGCATAGTCTTCGGCATCACAGATTCACTTCTAAGAAGAGAAAAGTGGATATACTATATAGTAGGCAAGAGAGAGGGGGCGTGGGGGGGGGGGGGGGGTTTGGTAGTGTTGGTACCTGCATGTGTGTGAGGGTGAGGGTGAGGGTGCAAAGAAACAGATAATTTCCCCTCCATTTTGCTAAGAATATATATATATATATATATATGTGTGTGTGTGTGTGTGTGTGTGTGTGTTAGGGACATATTTTATGTAATTGGCTAATCCTTTGACAAAATGCCCTTTACTTGTAATTGGGTAGATCTAGGATGGGTTTAAGACTTCAAGAAACATGTTGTTCAAGTTATGTGTTAAAGTCATGAAGATCTGACCAAGAAACAAGTGAAGAAGAGCTGTTCATTAAAGCTCGACAGCAATCTCGACAGAAAGACTTCTATTGAGATTTAAAGTCGAAACTCAACACAAGCTCGACACAAGTTGTTCCTGTCGAGACTTATGGAATCAGAATTTCCAGATTTGATTTTCGGCCCATGCTGAAATATTTGTATAGGGGTTTCTTTTCTCACAACCCTAGACATATATAAAGATTATGTTAAAGGCTGTCGAACATGCAGAAAGTGACCTAGTGCCTTATTCTCTAAAAAAGAAGTGACTGCGTCCTTGCACCATAGGGTTTTGTAACCAAGGAGCTTCTCGATCTTCATCGTTGATGAACTGAAGAACTTTGCAACCAACAACCTCTTCAAGTTGCTGGAGTTAGTCACGTACTAGGATCCGTGCACATTGGTTAGTTACGTATTGGGATTTGTGCATCAAGGGAAAGATTGCCGCTACAATACAAGTACAATTGAGTATTGGGGTAAGGGTTTAACTGTAGGTTGGTATTTCGGGATAGGTTTAAGGGTTTGGTAAGATTTCTTATACTTATAACGGCTTGTGTTTGATAATAGTGGATTATTGGGAGTGGTGACCTTAAAATCACTTGGTGGGGTTTTGCCTTAGTGGTTTTCCCCATTCGTAAACAAATCACTCGTGTCAAATTTATTTTCTGCTGCATTTAGAAAATTTGGTGATTTGTTTGTGCTGCCACGCTATTGCATGAAATTTGATCTAATTAATTAACTTGGGTAATTAATTAATTAATTGCAAGGGGTCAATTCATTTTGCCATAACAATATATATATATATATATATATATAATACACACATGTGTACTAAGTAATTCTTGACCTTTTAATCCTACCTTCTTATATGAGAGGGGAAAGTGTGTTTGTGTGTGTGTTTTTTTTTACATCAATAATTGGGGTGGGGGAATCTCAGCTGTGAATGTTTTTACTTGAAACACTAGAATGTGCCACTTAAATTACAAGTTATGCCATTATGGGTGGAATCAATATATGTTGCTTGAACTTGTGATATGTTAAATATTAGCTATGATATATTTCATGTTAAATATGCTTGAATAGATGCGGAAGAGGGAAACATAAAATAAGAACACAAGAACATGAGGGTTACGTGGTTCAGTCTTTCGGCCTACATCCATGGAAGAAACCCTTAAGGACTACATCTTTATTATATAAGAGTGTAGTACAGAACCTGTATTACAATGAACTGAAACGTGGGTATATACAATAGACTAAACTCTAGACTAATAGTCTTCTAGTAAAGTAGGAGTAGACTTGACTTGCACACAAAGTAAAATTAGGCTGTCCAATGCTAATGGGTTAATATATCTCCGACATGATAAGTTAGCGACTTAGTGGCAATCAATACAAAAATGTATGATAGATTGGTTGTTGGTCTTCAAATCAAGGTAGTCAATATTGTATTGAAGGTCGTTTTGATGTGGTTAGGAAAACGAAATACTTTGGTACCAACCACGACTAGTATATAGTTTCAGGATTATTGCTATATATATATATACGTATATATATGGATTTTTTTTTATAAACATATAATTTAAAATCCACATATTTTATAAGTCCAAATAGTAGCCTACATACATTAACCCAATTTATTAAAAATTATTTTTAATTGTACCATTGAAAACATCAATTAATATCAATTGAAACGCCCAAAAGCTGCCCAGTATAGTTGCTACAACTCGATATTTTGTTTAGTGAATTTTAGAGGTGGGTATTGTTGGTAAATTTGGTGGAAACTACTAGTGAAATGGACAAGAAAGGTTCAAATCAGACCAAGGATTATCAATTCAATTTGGTTTCATCTACCCCATTGTCACATCATCTAAAATTAGTTATCACTAGTAGCAAATCCATGCAATGCGTGTGAAATGTAATATAATTATTTTATAAGAATATAATGCAAAATTTGTAGGTCGAAAAGAAAGAAATATAAATTAACACATAAACTCAAAGTTACAGAGAAGTTCCTAATATATATATATATATATATATAGTGATTGATGACATCATAATATATGTGACATTCTATGACTTGCTTGAAATCTCATCCTACCTAATATGTAAATGAAAATCAATGCATAGTGTAAGGACCAGATTTGAGTTCCTTAGCCCAAAAAGTGAATGGACTTAGGCTCAAAAAGCCCAAAACAATGAATTTGTAGAGATGGTTGGAAAACTAGGCTTTAGTTCATCAGACAACAAATAAGGTAGGTCTTGATGACCAAAGAGTGAAGATAAACAAGTTTAAACTAAAGAAAATTGTCCTCGGTAAAGTTCGAGGAGACTGGTTCTTAAATATTGCTCTTAAGTTTGATTACAAGTTTGGTTCTTGATTTCTATAGTATTTCTCTCTTGATTTCCCGATCCCCCTCTTCTCATTGCCTCTTTCTTCTTTTATCCTATCTTCCTCTTTCATCTCTCACTTCCACGTGCACGCCAGATGGTTGGTGTTGATACTTGTCCCATCAGCACATTCTTGAAGTCTTTGTGTAGTAGCTGTAAGGCTGAAGAACACTGTTCAGGTATCATCTCCATATTAATGCGGCCATAGAGTTAGCTGCAGAGCATTTAATGTGGTGGCAGCTGCTTTCCCCTAAGATATTTTAGGATTCCTTCCTGTCTGATGTCTCTGCAATGCTTATCCGTACCAACAGAACTTCCTGGAATGTTACCCTGGTCGACAGAGCACCTATCTTTGGACCTCAGCTGTGGCTAGCCGAGGAGACACTTATCCTCGGCCACCCTCTTAAGCCATTATGACCAAAACTAACCTCTTTATTTACTAACACAGTCTCTTTTGACAAAGATTTCTCATCCTCGGCTTGGGCCACAGGCCCAATATATAAATAAATAATGAACTCCTGGGCCTAATATCCCTACACATAGAATTTGATACCTATTATGAAACTAGTATAAAAAAATTGTTGACTAAAAAGTGAGACATTCTCAAATTATTTTAAAATATCTAAGAGAAAAGAAAAATTAACATGCAATGTAGTTGTGTAATTTTTGATAAGGAATTCAATTTCTTCCATAAAATAATTTCAAAATTATATACACATAGTAACATTAAACATTTAATATCCCGTATTAAATATCCCGTATTATCACATGTCATTCCTTACAAGAATCCTTTAAACTTATCAAGATCCTTCCTAGGACACACAACTCCATGTAAAATTTGTGGTCTAACATACCTTGAACTATAAACTCCAAAAGTCCAACCTTAGTAAGCTAGTCTTTTATTTTTATGGGTAAAGGTTAATAATTTGAAAATTTAATTTTTATAAAAAAAGATAAATTTTAGAGATAAACAATAACTATATTTTCTTTTTTGTATGTGTGTATGAAACTTGAAAGTGATGTAGAGATATATAGAAAAGTTTAGGTAGGAAAAAATAAGATGAGCGTGAGGGGAAAGAAGGCTAAATTGTAGGAGCTCTATTAGTTTTTTATTTTTCTAAATTGGGGGTGTTTTACTTTTATTCGGATGAAAAATGAATAAAAATGCTAAATTTTTGGGGAATAAAAAAATGAAAATGAAAGGAAAAAAATCTTGAATTCTAAGAGTTCTTTTCTTTAATTCAAAATGAAATTTGTTATTTGTTTTTTGACAGTTATGACTCTATTTCTAAGAGAGGTTACCATTTATTAATTAAGGTATTTTTGAACTACATAAAAGTCTAATTCAAGGAAGGGAATCATTTTATAAATAGTATAGATAGATATAGAAGATAGTATATATATATAAAATAAAGACTTGTTTGCAAAGTTTTTTGTTTTTATAAAAAATAGGTGAGAAGTTTGTATTTATCTAGGGAAAGTTATAGGGAGATTTATCTATATTTTACTATTTTGAATTTTGTTAAATTATGATTTTAACCTTATTTTTTAATTTTTTTAAAGAAATAAAGACTATTTAATTAGATTAGAAGTTTATCCATTTTGGAAGTAATAAGTAACTTTTAGAATCTTTTTAATATATAAAAACAGATAAGATAAGAGCTTTTTTTTTTTTTTTTTTTTTTCAATGCAAGATTAAATTTCTACTCTAGTCTAATCTAAGTGTATATATGTGTGAAACTCCCTTCTGGAAACTTGAACTCCGACCCTCTACAAACATTTATACTTGTAAAATAACTATCGCACCAAAAGTGCGTGGTGGTATAAGAGCTAAGAGATATAGAATATAGATATAGTTATTTTACTTGTACAGAAAATTGACATTCCGTATTAAAAAAAAGAAAAGAAAAAGAAGAGAAGCAATTCCGTAATGGACTCTTAATCCTTTCCCAATCTTGGGTATAAAAAGCGGCGTTTTGTTGTGAGTGCAAGGCTTCGGTAAAATATTAAAAATCCGTACTCTGCCGCAGCATGTCCCAAAAGCCCCCAAACCCAAAGGTATGTTCTTTCTTTGCGTTCACTTCATTTTAATATATCCAAAAGCCGCAAACATGTTAGCATTTATCATTAAGATTTTCTTTCTGTAATTAGAAACAACTTAATTTTGATCCACAGTCTCCTCAATGTAACTATTTTTTTTTAAATTAAATTGTTTTATACTAAGCTGCTTTTGGATAAGATATTGCGAAACAGTGTTTTGGAGGGTTTACAAGGGTTCTGTATTTGATATGTAAAAAAAAAAAAAAAACATAGTTAGCACTTAGCATCAGTAAGTTATTTTTTGATAATTTGATATTATGTTCCGTAATTATTTATCATCGAGAAAGATAATACAATATCTCTTGTATTAGAGAATGGAGAAAAGTGCTTGAATTTTATTAGAAAACTTTATTTGCTTTTACATAAGAAACTCCTCCACTCAAGTTTTGCTTTTGTAAAATTCGTTTTGTTTATTATAGCAGTCGAGTCAACTCAAGCGTCATGGTTGATATGGAGGAAGGTTTTAATGTTATGGAAAAGGAGCACAAGATTGACATGATATCTGAATTGCCCGACACTCTTCTACAACAAATTTTGTGTTTCCTTCCCACTAAACAAGTTGTTCAATCCGGTATCTTGTCCAGAAGATGGAAACATGTTTGGTTTACAGTCCCGGTTCTAGAATTTGATCAAACCTGTTTTGAGTCGAAGTTGTGGTGTCGGGACAGAAAGAAAACTCGCCAAATCCAGAGAAAGAGAGTGGAGTTATATCATTGCGTGGAGCAAAATTTATTAAGCCACTGTAGACAAGGTCTTAAAATAAACAAGTTTACACTTTTTATGAAATTGACTACACGAAAATCGGTGTCACGTCTGGACCGTTGGATTGACTATGCAGTTAAGGGTGACATCGAAGAGCTGAATCTTGAATTTTACAGAAGTTTATGCAAGAGGTATATTTTGCCTCAAAGGGTTCTGCTTGCAAAATCAATAACTGTGTTGACATTACGTGGGTGTAGGTTAGAGTCACTTTATTGTGATATAAACTTACCGTCTCTGAAAAAGTTGTCTTTATCAGAAGTGCACACAAATGATCAAATTATCCACAATCTAGTTGCTGGGTGTCCTCTCATAGAAGACATGAGATTAGAATCTTGTTATGGGTTGAAAAATATACACTTTTCTGCACTTTCTAAACTCATGGCAATCAAGTTGAGATACAATATACTTAAGAAGGTGGAGTTGGAAGCATCGAATCTTTATGATGCATATATACAAGAGAATAAAGCATGCGAGATCAACCTGATCCATTGTAAAAATTTGAAGAAATTAGAATTATATACAGAGTGCATGACAGATGAGTGGTTCCATTACCACATCTCTCAACTTGCACACATTGAGAAGTTGATTATTCATTGCAATATGTTGGGAAAAATTAAGATTTCAAGTCAGAGTCTTAAGGCATTATTCTTACTTAAATGCGACAAGTTGGTTGAAGTCAAGATTGACACTCCTAAGTTATGTCTTCTCTCATATTGTGGTCATAGCAAAATATCACTTTCATTGAATGCTTCGGTTTATTTGTCAGAAGCTTGCTACCAGATGGTAAGGCCCGTTGATCATTGGGATGTTCAAAAGATTGAATTGCTTTCAAATCTAAGTAATTCCAAAGTATTGTATTTGACAGGTTTTTACGTTGCAAAGGTATTTTTGCTTTCTTTCATTTGTTTTTCTTGCTTCCTTTCATTTCATATCTTTTTACTTATCTTTTTAATTTTCGAACATTCTTCTTTGTAAAGGATGTGGTTGTACCAAAAGAATTAAGAGACACCCTACCATCCCCATCATATAATGTGAAGCAGTTAAAGGTAGCAATTTCCCAGCCATGGAATGGTCATGAAATTGACAGACTTGTGGATAACTTGCTTTGGATTTCTCCTCTTCCAGAGATTGTAGTAATAACTTATTGGATCAACGTAAAACCCTGGAAGGACACCACATCTTTCAAGGTATGAGAAAAATTCATTATTTTTGAAATTAGAAACTTCATGCATACTAGGATATGCATGATATTAAGCTATATCACTTTCGGTGAGATGCGGATCATCTAGCTGTTTATAATATATTGGCAAAGATTTTTATTGTAATTACTCATGGTGCATGTACATGTGTTGCTAGTGAATTTTTTTAGTCTTAGAATCCTTTAAATTGTGATTGAATGCAAAATAGAAAGTTTAGGTTTGAAAATTAAAGTTTATAGTATAAAATGTACTGCTAGTATGTATGTGCAATAAAAAAGATAGTGTACTCTGTGCACAAAGTTCCCACTTATGTGGAGTGGAGAGAGAAGTTTCATAGTTATTATTTAACTTGAACACTAAAATTCTTAGTAAAAAATTATGTTAAGTTAAATGATAGAACCTTTTACTCAAAAAAAAAAAAAAAAAAATGATAGAATCCCATTTTCTGCAACTACTTTGGTATCTCCTAGTTAGATGCTTAAATTTGCCAAAGTGGTAGTTTCAGAGCAGTGCATTATGAAAATTTGCCTAGTAGAAGATGATCATCATTGTTGTTATGATTTGATATCAATTCTCCTATAAAAAGCCTAAAAACTCTTTGCTTGATTTCAGTTCTCCTATAAAAAGCCTACTCTTGACGAGGAGAATCCTAGTTGTTGCAAATTTCTTCCAAATCCATGTTGGAGGCATTGCTTAAAGACTGTCACGGTTGAGAACATCAGAGTACGTGCAGATGAAGAGACTCTAAAGGCAGAAAAAGAAACCTTAGAGAAGTATTTTTATGAGAATGCAAAATTCTTAGAGAGCTTCCGGTTCTTTTGCGGTGGTGTTGATTAAAAATTGTCAACCACAACTTTAGAGGATCTGTATTGGCAAAAATATTAGAAATGGGTATGCAAAAATCTTGGAGAGCATCCACTTCCATTCAAAAGGAGTTCTGCTCAAACATTGTTTGAGCTTTAGACGATCTGCAAATACAAAAATTTTAAGCTAGCTAACTTTTAGAGTAGAATTTTGGATGTGGTCTTATAAATTATGACCTCTGGCTGTGACTCATCTTGGAGAATCTTTTTGAATCTTTTTGAATGCATTACACTTTTGTTTGTTTTTGGTTTGAACTAATGTTCCTGATATTTGATTATTTTGTAAGATCATTCTCGGAACCCAGCAACTTATTGTAAAAGTTTTTAATTACTAAATTTCAAGTGTTTTATGGAAGGATGTTATAATTTGTTTTTGGCACCAGTACTTTTTGTGCTAGTTCAGGTCAATCGAGTTGAATTTCTTGATGTTCTTAAGCAAACTTTGAATTGCTTTGGGTATATGGGAATAGAGTATGCCATATATATGTGAATATTTTGAGCATCAGAGCATGTCTAGACTCCAGAGTACTCATCCTGGCTTGATATCTTAAGTAAAGCTTCTCATCAGCTTGGTTTTAAGAAAACTAATGTTGAAGAATTATGAATCTTCCACTAAAAATAAGCTACCAGCTAGGATTCAAATCTTCTAGAGTTCCTAGGGTACTCTACTAGGTAAATTTCTTTAAATACTCACCCCTCATTTAAAATTAATGGTTTAAGATGCTGCCACATCATCAATCCACTAACTTACTCTTTTAAAAACACAAAAAATGGATAAGTTTAGGAAGCAGTTGTGATCTTTAACATTAGCAAACGGATCTAACTTTTTTTTTGGATGGAACAAATCTCAAACTTGGGAAATTAACCCACAAATTACTCCCGCCATTTTTCCCATTTGAATCCAAAGACACTCCTAGGCAAGAAGAAAACTGGACTTTCTTTTACAACTCTCCTACATTCTTGAAATTTTCAATACTTTCAATCACAAATGATGGATCCACCCAGCTCAATCCCTTCAAACCGTCCATGGAAGACCATTGAAAGCCCAATGGAGGCCATGTATATTAGCTATCTTACTCTCTCTCTATCCTTTGTTCTCTGTCTATTGTACTGACTATTAGTTTCTTCCATTTTTTTTTTCATACCTATGGTTGATATTAGATTTTTATTGTTTTGCAATTTCACTACTGTAAAACTGTTTAATGATTGCTCAAGAGGGCTGTGTTTTTTTGGGGCTATATCCTCTGCTTGCAAGGTGTTTGATAAATGTTCAAGATAAGAAATAGAGTAGACAAAGAAAATAGGTGTACTAGTTTGTTGCCTTTAGTATAATCTTAGACAAAGAGCAAGGCCACCATAATCAGAGAGAAGAAAAGAATGATTCGAAAATATATACATAGGCCTAAATTATTAATTAATTAATTAAGATGAAGATACGTAGGGCCATTATAATAATTAATTTATTATTATAATTAATAATTAATTTTATATATATACTCTTTGACAACGTCACTGACCACACCATGTGTTCATGTATATTTGGAGTGGCACCATGCCCTGCATCAAGAATAAATTCCTATCTCCTTGTAACACACAGTGAGTTCACAATGCATTTGGTTTGGTCCCTTCCATCTATGCTCATGCTCTAGCTCCTAGAGCACCTCATGTGCCTACTACTAGCCTGAGTTTTGCAACCTTAGCTGGGTAGATGAATTCTACTCTTAGAGAGATTGCTTCATTTGGACAGATCTCTACCCCATCCTTGGGTTAATTGAGCATATTTAATGTACCTATGTTATCAATTGAATATGTAGATTATCTGATTAATGTATAGATCTTGTTCACAAGCACAACATTACTGCATTATCCAAGCAATGTTGGCTACTTGGCTTGTTTTGGCCAGACAAATTAATGTTTTTCCTGAAACTCAAAGAAGCTCTATTTATTTTTAGATGTCACATGTCTTTCAATGCTGTTTTTTACTTTTTATTTACATAATGCTAATCTCATCTGCTCTTTAGATATCCTGTCCTTTAGTTTTAGTCTTTACTTTTTTGGTTTTAGTACCTGACTGAAGGTTTATTTTATGTCCTTTTATCTTTGCAGCCCTTTTTTTGCACTCTTCTTCTGCTTGTAAGCAATGTTGCGTGTGCACCACAGGAAACTTGAACTCCATTCATTTTTATTTTACTTTTTGTTGTTTTTATTGTCTTTTAGAAGCCAATATATATGTACTAGTGTAATCAATTTCCTTTGTGTTTTTGCTAATTTTTCTAATGATTTGCAAGTTGTTGGATTTGGAAAATTGCTTTGGTGCTTTTCTTTTCATGTTATTGGGTTTTGTTATTGTGATGATTGTTTCAAACTTGTCTATTTAGTTTGAGTATATTAGTAATGGGACCTTGGTATATTAGTAATATTTGAAATATTCAGTTTCAGTTAATTGGAATTGAGTTTTATTTTTTTTATTTTTATTTTTGGTTGTATTTTTATAGGATGATGGACATTTCTTGTCAAAGCAAGGATACCATGAATGATTGTACCCCAAAGGTCGGTATGGAGTTTGATACGTTAGAGGCAACTTGGATGTTTTGGAAAAATTATGGAAAACAAATGGGGTTTAGTGTTTGAAAGCATTATAGAAATAAAAGTAAGATAGATGGAGAAATAACATCGAGAAGATTTTTGTGTTCTAAAGAGGGTGCTCGTAAGCTTGATAAACGAGATCATCTGACTAGTCAACCTCGACAGGAAACAAGGACTAATTGTCTAGTACGATTGGGTGTTTCATTAGTTCGTGAGACCAGAAAGTACAAGGTGTACAATTTTGTATCGGAGCACAACCATGTTCTTCATCTTGCAGTAGCTACTTTGATGATGCGATTAGAATGAAAGATGTTTGATGTCCAAGCTTTTGCTATTGATTTAGCTTATGCTTCTGGAATTAAGCCTAAGGAGATACATGAGTTAATTTGTAGAGAGGCTGGTGGAAGGACTAATCTTGGCTACACTGGAATTGATCAAAAAAACTATCTTCGAACTAGACGACAATGAAGCACCTATCTTCGAATTGATAAAAAAAAAAAATGATAGAATCCTATTGTCTGCAACTACTTTGGTATCTCTTAGTTAGATGCTTAAATTGTCAAAGGGGTAGTTTCATAGCAGTGCATTTACGAAAATTTGCCTAGTAGAAGGTGATTATCATTGTTGTTATGATTTGATATCAATTCTTCTATATCTGCACAAAACCTGCCATATCTTTCAAGGTATTACTGAAATTAATTTCTTGAACTTAGATACTTCCTGCATATTATGAAGTGTGTGGATGATAATTTAGTTTTTAATTTGCAAATTCTTGTTAAAATTTGTGCTTATAATGGTGATATTACTTTTGGTGTGATGGATCCTCTAGCTGTTGATAATATATTGGCAAAGAATTTTATTGTAAGTACATGTGTTGCTACCAAACCAGTGCATTTTATGAAAAGTTTCCCAGTAGAAGATGATTAGCACTATTGTTATGATTTTGACATTTCCAAGAAAATTTTCCTTTTGCACCTAGACTGATTCAACCGGCATTTAGTCCCTAGACACTTTTTTTTTGGTTGCAAGAGATATGGATGCTAAGGAGATGTCTATTTTTCCTTTTGGCGGTGTTGCCAATTTTTTTCTTTATTTAAGTTCTCCTATAAAAAGCCTAAAACCTCTTTGCTTGATTTTAGTTTTCCTATAAAAAGCCTATTCTTGATGAGGAGAATCCTAGTTGCTGCGAACTTCTTCCATTTCCATGTTGGAGGCATTGCTTAAAGATTGTCACAATTGAGAACTTCAGAGTATATGCAGATGAAGAGACTCTAAAGTCAGAAAAAGAAACCTTAGAGAAGTATTTTTATGAGAATGCAAAATTCTTGGAGAGCTTCCAGTTCCTTAGCGGAGGCTTTGATTAAAGATTGTCAACCTCAACGACTTTAGAGGATCTGTATAGGCAAAAATATTAGAGGTGGGATTGCAAATATCTTGGAGAGCTTGAGCTTCCACTTCCATGTGGAGAATCTTTTTTGAATGCATTACACTTGTGTTCGTTTTTGGTTTGAACAAATATTCTTGATGTTTGGTTGTTTTGTAAGATCACTATGGAATGTAGCAACTTGTTATAAAAGTTTTAATAATGCTACCATTATTTTGTCATTTATTTCTTTTTTTTTTTTTTTTTTTTTTGCTAGATAAGTGTTTATGCAGGGGATTGAACCCCTGAGTTGATAGATCCCATGAGGACCGGGTACCACTAGGCCAGCAGGCCCGGTGGTATTTTGTCATTTATTTCAAGTGTCTTATGGATGGATGATATATTTCTTTTGTTGGACCATTATTATTGATGCAAGTTCAGGTCAATTGAATTAAATTTTTTGAAGTTCTTAGACTGACTTTCAATTGCTTTTGGCATCTGCAGACAAGAGTATATGGTGCAGACACGGGGTACAAGTCCCCAATTGTACACATGTATGGGAGGAAGAGCAAAAAAAAGACGGCCCACCCTGTGGCCTTATGGATGGAGCTTATTAGTTAGGGAGCGACTCACCTCCTGTTTTTATTTCTCCTGTTTCCTTCCGTTTTAAGACAGATGAATGACATCTGGCACACCAACCATCCAAAGGTAAAAAAAAGCCCATGTCTCTCTCTCAATTTGTGCGTTGCTTTCCCTTCTCTTTTTCTATCTCTTTCTACAGATACCCATCCTTCTATGGAGCTTTCTGGGCTATCACCCACCTCAATCTCCCTTGTCTCATTTTCACTTTCTCTTTCTCTTGTTTCGCGCCTCCCTTTCTCTATCTCTCAAAAATCTTTATTCAGATTTTTTATTTACGCTCCGTTAAAGATTTAAAGATTGAAGGGTTTTTCAAAATTCACAAATCTCTCAATTCCTCAAGTTGAACATCATTTTAAAACTAGAGAAATGAACACAAGAAGAGTGAAAATCATTCGATTTTCACCATCTGCAAAGCAAAAAAAGAAAAGAAAAAACACATGCAGCTCTGAAAAATTTCAACGATGATAGATTTCGACAAAGAGGGGGATGCGAAATCTGAAAAATTTTGGTGGGTAAGCTTTTAATGAAAAGCATCTGAGATTTGAAACCTCAATGACGAAAAAGCTCACTGATTTCGAACTTGACTTGAAAATCGAAAATGGAAAACAATTGATTTTCTTGCAAGCACACGATAGGGTCGTCAATGGTGAGATTTAGCTTTTCACAGATGGTTTGGGATTTTAGTTTGACTAATATGGTCGGTTTTGGGCTTTCCATTTATGCTCTACATTTTCAGTTTGGCGTTATGATGCTGCATAGTTGCAGAGTGGTGTGGTGATGCTGCACAATTGCTTAGTGAGAGGAGAGCCAAAGAGAAAAGGAAGAGGCAGGTAGGTCACTGTTGTATTTTTCCAAGTTGGCTTCTTTTTTTTTTTAATCGTTGGATCAGTTTGCTTCCAGGTGTCATTCATCTGTCTAAAAACGGGAGGAAACAGGGGAAATAAAAACTGGAGGTGAGCCGCTCCCTATTAGTTATTAGGCTTGAGATTAAGCAAGCTCGAGCATTTAATAATTAGGGTTTCTTTATGCATTTTTTTGTTAGCTATTTAAGCACTTTTTCTGAATATTGTAAGACAGCTTTTGAGAATTATTAAAATGTGTGTTTTCTTTACACTGGTGTTGACTCCAGTTTTGCTTGGTGCTTACTCCAAGCAACCCTTAGGTGCTGACTCCTAGGGTTTATCCTTTTGTTCTATTGTTGTCTTATTGCTCCATTGAAATAGTGTGGTTGTCCTACGTCAGTTTTGATATCAAAGCAGGCTTCTGGTCCACATAACACAACCGTAGACAACCACTTGAAAGCAAAACCATCAAAAGAGCAAGCCAGCCAATATGACAGTACCTTTCAAGTTTTTTCCCCATGAGATCTTGAACAAGCCCAAACCAGCCCTTGCAATCCGTATATTCCCCCAAGCCCCACATGAGTTTTTCACCCCTAAGCCAACAGAGAAGCCAGTGACACCTCCCAAGTCGGTGACCACCATCCTTGCCCGCCTTTGATCACAGAACCCACAACCCACAAACCACAAAAAAAGAAAAAAAGAAGAAAAAAAAAGGTGACCCACGCAAGCCCATCATCCACTAGACCAAAAACAGAGGAGTTTGAAAGTCAACGAGAGCCACCGATGGGATTAACCTGTCGAGAACCACCTACGCCAACTCGCTGTTGACACCGCTCCTACCATGCCACTTCATGCTTCATAGGTTCCATCGAGCTCCGATCTGCACCATCGTGCACCACCAATAGCGAACGCTGGTGAGCCCATACCGTCTCCCAGCCGTTGACTCCAGCGCCGCTCGTGACTGTTCCGCCGCTTCTTTTCTCTTTTAGTTTCTTTGCTTCTAGTTTCTTTAGCTTCGGTGCTTTTAATGTTTGGACTTAGTAGACTTTAGTTTTAAACTGTAGTTCTTTCTTTATTGTATTTCACAAAAAAAAAAAAAAAAAATCAAAAGGAAGGAAAAGAGATAAAGTGTTGTTGCTGCCAGCCCATTGCATGTATGGGCCCTTAAGTTGTTTTTTTCCACAAATCCATTTCGTCCAATTAGACCCACTCAATTGAGGAGCCAAGCTCGTGACTATCAAGTGTAGTAAGTTGGCCACTGACAAGGGTACAATTCTTACTCTCTTTTTGGCGGATTCAATTTTGTCTCATTGAAAAATATTATCTTTATATTTTTTTATGTGCATGTCCCACCATACCCCACTGGCCCACCCGTTTTGTGCTCAAGTTAGCTATTTTATTATTTGTGCTTTCTTTCAGGACCCATTCTAAAATTCCAAAAAAAAAAAAAAAAACCAATTTCTTTGAAATATCTAATTCTCATTATTAATTGTGGAGCTTATTGGAATTTGACTTTAATTTGGGTTATCTCTCAATATTGTGAACACTGTCACTACTTGACTGCAATTTATTCCTTTGACTCATTGATCTAGTCTCTACATGCACTCTTACTTGACCTTGGTTTTACATTGAGAATTGATTACTTGAATTTTTGAAGAATCTCAACTGCATTCATAAATATAGTGTTGCATGCATTTACGTAGTGGTCGCATCATGTCAAACCCTGAACATCAATCCACTTCTGAGCCTAGGCCCTCCTTAGAGCAAACCATAAAAGACCTAGCAAAAAGTGTCAATGATTTACTGGATAGGGTAGAGCGAGTTGAAGCATCTCAAAGAGAGACTATTAACCATGTGGGAGAAAACATGCTTAGGCAAAATAACCACGGTTACTTTAATAGGGCATTGAACTTTGAACATGATCACTATAATCACAATGGCCCTAGGGATTATGATGATAGGATGTCCAAGGAAAAGATAGAAGCACCCACCTTTGATGGCTGCCTAGACCTATGGGTTTTCACTGATTGGTTACGTCAGATGGAGAAATTCTTTGACTATTACCATTGGGCTGAGAATAAGTAAGGTATGACAGAATGAAGTTAATTGGAAGAGCCGACCTTTTCTGGGAGGACCTTGAGGATACCTTTAGGCAACGACGTGAGCCCCCCATTACTGATTGGCTTGAGATGAAGGATGCACTCTCAAGGAATTATCTTCCTCTAACTTATAGGAGCTCCTTCCTTGAGGAATGGGATCACCTAAAGAAAGGCACTGCTTCTGTGGCTGAATATATAGAGAAATTCAAGGAGTTTAAAAGGCGAATTTGAATAGTTGAGGAAGAGGTTGTTACACTCAATAGGTTCAAGAAAGGTTTAAATGCTAACCTACTAGGCGAGATTATCACCCGATGAGTCATTACCTTAGGAGAAGCATATGACCTTAATAGGAATTGTGAGTTATCATCCAAATCTATCTTTTCGTAACATTCTGAGCTCCAGAGTTTTCCCACCAACCCTCAACCTTTTGGTAGCAAATCTAGACTTGCCTTACCCCCTAAGGTCAACCCCAATAGAAAAAGAGGACAAGGAAAAATGTGTGGTCAATGAGCCTTCAAGATTAGGCTCTCACCTCCAATACATCAAATGCAATGAGGTTGGACACATCGCAGCTAGATGTCCCTCTAGGACCTTTGTTATTCAAGAGGATGATGAAAAGGTAGAAGATGTTGAGGAGCTAGTGTGTGATCCAAATGTTGAAGAAACCCAAGATGTTGAGGCAGAATGGGAAGATGATTCTAGCTACCTCGCATGCATTAGAGCCATCTCTCTCCAGGTTGATGACTTCAAGGACTTTGGTGTCCCTAGAGTGAATGTGGTAAGGTGTACTTTGGCAGAGCAGAGAGACACTGATGATTGGCGAATGAGTGTCATCCTCCAAACTTACATTAAGTGTGGAGACAAAACTTGCAAGGTTATTATAGATAGTGGGAGTTACATTAATGTGGTGTCCTCTAACGTTGTTTCCTGCCTAGGCTTGAAATTGACCCCACACCCTAACCCATATAAAGTTTCTTGGGTGGATACTTCCTCCATAGCCATAAAAGAAAGATCTGTTGTCCCACTTCAATTCCTCACCTACAAGGCTGAAATATGGTGTGACGTAATTCCCATGGATGTAGGGCATATTATCTTAGGTAGACCTTGGCTTTATGATTTGGATGTCACCCTTCATGGGCGATCCAATTCTTGCTTATTTATGTTTGAAGGTAAGAAGATTGTGCTCAATCCTTTGAAACCCAAGCCAATCGACATTAGTAAGAAGACTGAAGCACTAAAGGCGAAAGGCCTGAACATCATAAGTCCAAAGACATTTGAAAGGGTAGCAGTTCAAGAATCTATTATGTTTGTCTTAGTTGCCAGGGAACTTCATGGAGAGACCCGTGAGGAGCAACCTGAAAAAGTGAAGTCAGTGCTCCAAGAATTTAAGGATGTTTTCCCTGAGGAACTCCCCGATCATTTACCGCCCATGCTTGACATACAACAAGCCATAGATTTTGTACCCGGAGTAACCCTACCTAACTTGCCTTCACCACTGGGAGGGGGGGATTCCGGGACCCTGATGGCTAGAGGGTAGAAGACCTTCTCTGGTTTCCTTAGCCTAGAAGAAGCCTCAACCTCAGCTTGGTTGAGGGCCTCCTCCTAGGTCAACACACAGTAGATGCGGCATACAGCTGGCACCTCAGCCCTAAGGGTGTTCTCAGTCTCAGCAACTCCTATGTTGTAGCCGTGCTGCTTGGCATCTTCTCTGGCCGCCTGGGCCTCCTTCTGGGCCCTCTCGGCCTCTTCTCTAGCCTTCTCGGCATGCTCTTTCTGCTCTTGGACTTCAGCTAATTTCTTTTGAAGAGCTGCTATTTGCTCTTTAGAAGAAGCCAGCTGCGCCTTAGCATTGCGCAGAAGCAGCCTCTGGTCCTCGGCTTGTTTTTGTGCACCTGCCAGGGCTGAGTTTGCACTCTTTCTTGCCTGCTTTACCTCGGCCAGTTTCTTCCTTAGGTCCTGGTTGGAATGATCGGTAATTTTAAGGGACTCTACAGCCGCTGATCGCTTATCCCTCTCCTTTTCCAATTGACGGTAGCTGGAGTTGGTTATCTCCTTAATCCTAAAAATGGCTTGGACAGCCTTAAAAAAAAAAAAGAAAAAAAAAAAAAGAAAAAAAAAAGAGAAGAATGAAAAATGGGTGAAAAGGAAGGAAGAAAGGGAAAGGGGTTAACGACCTTACAAGCAACTAAAAAACAATATGAGAGAAAGGACGAACGCATACCATGCCCAAGTATCTTTTGAGGTTTAGGAAAACCTCTGGCCTCCTGATACTTCGAAACTCGGCCATTTCAGAAGGGAGTAGTGGGGCCTCCTTTAAAACTGACGCCACATGACACCCAGTGCCTCCATGGAAGTCCCTGATAGATGCATTCTCCCTCAGGGGCTCACCATGGAACATTGGAGCCGGAAGCCAGGCTTGGGGCTCGAGGGGCTGAGTATCCCTTCTATCTGAGTCCCTTTGTCCCCCCGACCCAATCTTCAGTTGCTTCGTCGCTCGTTGGGTCTCATCTTCGGACACTGGGTGAGGCCTTCCAGTCTCCACCACTTCCTTGCCCTTCTTTTCTCTCTTCCTCTTTGTGGCCATTGGCTCTACCCTGGGGGGCAAGGACGGTTGAGCAGGAAGGGGGGGAAGTTTTGTGAGAGGAGGAGGGATTTTGGGATGAGATGATTTGCTGGGTGCACCTTTCCCCGGCTGGGACTCAATAAGCTTCGGCAGACTCTTCTTCGATTTCCTTTGAATGACCATGTCCACCTCCGAAGTGGTATTTACCGATATAAAGTCCGCCTCCGCACAACTCTGATCACCTAGATCGCTGGGAGGATCCTCTGGTGATTGGGTTCCGTCGAGGACTTCAAACTCGTCCTTGGACGAACCCAAGTCAACAATTTCCTCCTCTTCCCCTGACTTTGCCTGCTCCCCTCCCTTCACCTCGGGGTAGGAAGAGGAAGAACCAACTAAAGACACGCCTTCTGGGGTTACAGCGTCCTTGGGAAGAAGAAATCCTTCCACAACAACACTAATGCGACGCAAACGGGGATCTTTAGCCTTTATCACACACTTGGGTGCTTGGAAGGCGCGTGACCCCTAAAATCAGATGAGCCACTCGGAGTTGGTCGTCATCCTCGTTAACAAACACCTCGACCTTGAGAATTTTGTCCAGACTCTCCCTGTTAACCAAATCGAAATGTGGTTTAAAGGCGTGCGTGTTTGCAAGATCCACGAAGAACATGTCAATAACAGTAAGTTAACCCCAGCCCCACATAATATAACAAGCCCATTTATTTACGCTACTCCTAGAACCACACCTGGTTGCCCTTCTTGCGTTGGGCAGGGAAGGCCATCATGCCATTCCCCAGATACGATTAAAAAGTCCTTAGTAAGACCCTTACTAGACTCAGGGAGGCACTGTATCAGTCTAATAGCGGGCTTCCTTGGCTTTAGGTAATACCCCTTCCCCTTCAAATAATGAAGGTTGTACACCCAATTAACATCATGATGAGTCAACCCTAACCCCATCTTCTCATTTAGCGCGTCTACATAGCCCAATATCCTAAACACGTTGGGAGTGCACTGGGTAGGGGCTAATCAAAAGAACCTAAGGTAACTCCTCATGACCTCCCCCATAGGAATCCTCATGCCACCTTCTATGAAGGCGATCATGGGGATCGCCACCTCACCCTCCTGCCTGTTCTCAAACCACTCCCCCTCCTCATAATACCTTAGGCCAACATTGGGAGGAATCCTGTATTGGGCCCTAAAATTCACCATGGCCTCCTCAGAATCTACTAAACTCTTGAACCTACCCATCTCTATAAGCGAAGTAGGGAACTAAGAGGACTAAGGAGCGAGAATGGGGCCGAAGATATTTAAAAAAAAAAAAAAAGAGAGAGGGAAAGAGTATAGAATGGCAAGGAAGAAAGGTTTGAGAGGATTTACAAAACAGGTGGGGTGATCCTCGGCCAAGCGTTGAGTACATATAAAGACAGGTACGCGGAAGGGGTGTACAGGTTCAATGTATAAGCATGAGAGCACATGAAACGCTAAAGTAGTAAAAGAGGTCAACTTGAAAAACATTTATATCAGAGAGAAAATCTAGAAGCGGGAAAACTCCAGTTCGGTAACCAATAGAAGCGCCAGTTGTTGGATTGGCATCGTACCAAGGAACGTGGGGAGCACAAAGCCACCAGAATTTAATGAGGGGTGCGCTCCGCACACCGAAACACCAGAAACGTGCCTTAGACAGGTGAAAATACTTTAGCATTGATGGTGAATAAGACTTGATTAACCGTGGCAGGGGCCCGAGGATATAAAAACCCTCCTCCCCGTTCGAGGATCCGGGCAGCAAGATTTTGAGGGGCTATTGTGGGGTCTAAAGATCTGGTAACCCCAGCCCACTTCATATTGGGCCCAAAGGCCTATGCCGAAGATGTAGGACCATTTGAGGACGAATACAAGAAACCCAGGCTCCCAAGGAACCTCGCCGAGGACGACACTATCCTCGGACAGCCGAGATCATGGAAGGGGAGGGCAGCACGCCATCAACGGCAGCCTCTCAAAGCATCCTAAAGAAAAGACAAGTACAATGGATCAGCCATGGGAGCATGGTGGAGGAGCAATTCAAGGAGAAACTGTCACCTCCACATTAAATGCCCACAACTAACATTCTGGCCGCATTAATGAGGAAGTGACCCCTGAACAGTGTTGTCTAGGTTGCTGCAGCTCACAGAAAGCTGAGGAGAGTGGCTGATGGGACAAGTACTCAAGTAGTGACTTGTATGATCAACAGATGGAGGGCCAAGATCATCTGGAAGGGAGTATATAATTCAAGCAGTACTCCAGGAGAAAGGGGGGGGGGGGGCAATCCCAACAACTCCGAATCACTTAATGTACCGGGGTAAGACTCCTCGGAAGGGGCCGAGGACGAATTTTCTTGTAGAAACCTGGCTCTTTTCTAATTGATTGTTTGTAAAACTCCTTATAGCAGTTACCCGATTCACCAATGCCTAGTTTTTCGGCACACTCTCTACAAATTCATTGTACAGGGCTAGTTGGATTTGGGTCCATCCATCCAATAGGAAAAGTGCTCAAATCCAGTTCCTACAGATATGATAACTAAACTATTTGATTTGATAATATTAAATTATTTTCTAATCTTTGTTTGTTTGTTTGTTTGTTTTTTTTTTATGCAGATAAAAGATGACCATACTGTGAATTTTAATTTGAGTTTTGAGTTTAGGAGACGTACAATAGGACTCAATGGACAAATGGCTTACGTGAATGACGCCGAGGCTACTTTTCAGGAAATAGATTAGAAACAAACCCTATGTTTGCCCACTGGCAATATTAGATTAGGAACAAGATATATATAATAATTAAATAAAGGCAAAAAAACAGTAGTTTTACGTTGGAAGGAATAATTAATTAATAAAATAAAACGGCCAAGAGGCAATTGTCATCCAAATAACAAAAATATATTAAATAAAATATATATTGATTGATGGCAATCATAATATATGTGACATTTTCTGATTTGCTTGAAATCTCATCCTACCTAATGTCTTTTTTTTTTTTTTTGAGAAGCCAACCTGGAAGTCCAGGAAGGAACTTTATTAAACAAATAAATTAAGTAACATCAGAAGCAACCAGGGGGACAATATCTGTAGGTATGTCTTCTAACCAAACCTTAAAAACTTCCCCCTCTTTTGCTTTCTTAGCCAAACGATCGGCTACCTTATTACAAGAACGATTAACAAAACAAAAATCACACCAGTTCAATTGAGAAGACAAATGGTAGATATCATCAATGATATGTCCAGCAGAAGAATATTCAGCCGATCCAGACTTGATTGCATTGATAACTCCAGCAGCATCACCTTCAAAGACTACCTCATGAAGACTCAATTCCACAGCAAAACTAACAGCCCTGCGGCATGCAAGGATTTCGACCTTAGCTACTGTTTGAGGGAGTGAAGTACGCATTGAAAGAGCACCAATGACAGCCCCTTGCCAGTCCCGTATCACCACGCCAATACCTGCAGAATTTGTGCTCTGAAAAACTGCACCATCAAAGTTGACTTTGTACTGATTTAACTCAGGTGGACGCCACTGCATTGAAGACGGCAACTGGGTAGAGGCATGATCCGAATCCTGGGCAGTGAGGAAGTCCTGCAAGAGGCTACCAGATTTTTGAACAATCTGGTTCAGGGGAACAGATTGGAGACCCAACCGAAGGCAGTTACGCCTATTCCACAAAAGCCAAGAAATGATTATAAAAATTTCAGCTCTAAAGTCATCAGATACCTGCAGAAAATGAGCAAACAAATTAGAAAAATCCCCAGGAGGGATTGCAACTGAGCTCCGGGCCCAGCTTAGTTGGCTCCATACATTCTCCAGTGCTTCACATCCCCACACAGCATGGAGAATATCTTCAGGCTGGGCATTACAGACCATGCATCTGTCAGTATCAGCTATATGGCGACGGAACAAGTTGGCCATGGTGGGCATCGCCTCATTGCAAGCACGCCATGCGAAATGCTTCATCTTGAAGGGATCCGTAGCTTCCATAAACCTCTCCAAAATGACTTCTGGGGGTTAGGATTTGAGCTACTCGTGTTGTTGGCTGAAGCATCACAAGCCAGCAACTTATAGACACTTCTGGCAGTCAACAAACCAGAAGGAGTTTTAGACCATATCAGACGATCACTAGGAAGTCTGAAACTCAGAGGGATACTCAAGATGATTTTAGCCTCATGCGGTAGGAAATTTTGGTGAACTACATCAGATTTCCAAGCACATGAAGTTGAATCAATGAGATAGCTGACCTTGGCATCGGGTGGAATATTGGGGAGAGGAGAGATGACCGTTCTATAGCACTAATCAGGAAGCCATTTGTCTTCCTTTATACTGACAGAGGCACCATTCCCTATCCGCCAAACCATGCCCCTTTTAACCACATCTCTAGCACTACAAATACTCTTCCACGCATAAGACCCTCCATTCGCCACTGGTGCTTCTAGGATTGAACAATTCGGAAAAAATCTAGCTTTGAAAACCTTATGACATAGAGAATCCGGATTATTAATCATTCTCCAAACTTGCTTTGCCAATAGAGCTTGATTGAATTTCTCAATCTCCTTAAACCCCATACCTCCCACCTCCTTTGCTTCACAAAGCCTTTCCCAATTCACCCAATGAACTTTTCTTGCCTCACCATTGTAACCCCACCAAAATTTCCGGATCATGATCTCAATTTCTTTAATCAATCCCTTGGGAAGTTTGAAACAACTCATGGAGTAAGTTGGGATCGCTTGAATTACAGATTTAATGAGCACCTCTCTACCAGCCTGAGAAAGGAGTTTTTCCTTCCACCCCTGTAATTTCTTCCAAATCCTTTCTTTAATATAGACAAAGCTATGTTTTTTTGCCCTCCCGACAAAAGCTGGTAAGCCCAAATATTTTTCATATTGTCTTATGGCTGGGACACCCAAAAGCATTTGAATACTAGCCTGGATATCATGGTGGGTGTTACCACTGAAAAATATATTGGTTTTTTCTCTATTTATTTTCTGACCTGACCCCTTCTCATAAATAGATAATAAATCAAGAATTACCTGACATTCAGATTCTTTTGCTCGACAGAAGAGAACACTATCATCCGCAAAGAACAAATGAGACACCCGAGGACCACTTCTACAAATTGAGACTCCCCTAAGCAAACCCTCAGATTCGGCTTTGTGGATTAATCCCTGAAGCCCCATAGCACAAATCAGGAAAAGATAAGGTGAGAGTGGATCACCTTGCCTTAGGCCTCTGCTAGGAATGATGCGACCAACTGGAATCCCATTAATGATGGCTGAAAAGGAGACAGATTTAATGCAAGACATGATAACATTCACAAATTTCCTGGAGAAACCCAAATGCAACATAGCTTTTTCCAAAAAATCCCATTCCACCCGATCATAGGCCTTACTCATGTCAAGCTTTAAAGCCATGAAGCCCAACTTCCCTTGGGTTTTCCTTTTAAGATAGTGCAACGTCTCAAAAGCCACTAAGATGTTATCAGTAATGAGACGACCTGATAAAAAAGCACTCTGAGAATCTGAGACAATATATGGTAAGATACATTTCAACCGGTTTACCAGAACTTTTGCAATAAGTTTGTAGACCACATTACAGAGACTGATAGGTCTAAAGTCTGAAACTTTTTTAGGATCCTTAATTTTTGGTATGAGTGCTATGAAAGTAGAGTTGAAATTGGCAGGAACATGACCATTATTAAGTGCATTTATGACAACTTCAGTGACATCTTTACCAACAATGTGCCAAAAAGTTTTATAGAAAATAGGCGACATACCATCAGGACCGGGGGCAGTGAGAGGGGCCATTTGGTTGAGAGCTTTAAAAACTTCCTCGCCTGTGAAATTCTTGTCCAATGCTAAATTCATTTCTGCAGTAACAGTTGGATTCATGCCAGCTAAAACCTCATCAAAACCCGTGGGATTGGATGTAGAGAAAATGTTTAGGAAATACTCTTCTACCATTCTGCCCACACGTTCTTCATCTTCTACCCACAGCCCGGATTCATCCTCCAAACCCAAAATTAGGTTACGCTTGTTTCTTTGATTTGCACGGCAATGGAAATACCTTGTGTTTCGGTCGCCATCCTTCAACCAATCGGCATGTGCTCTTTGCTTCCACATGGACTCTTCCTTTGATTTTAGCAACTCAATTTCTTTCCGTAACTTGTAGATACGGTCAGGTGCAGTAACATATAACCCAGTCTCCTCTGCCCCACTAAGCTCTCTTAACTTCTTTGTAAGTGTGGTTCGTACCAGCCCAAATGTTTCCCGGTTCCAGATTCTCAAATTCTCTTGGCACTTGTCTAACTTTTTAATCAACACCACCTCCGGAGATGATGCAGAAACTTCATCCCATGACCGTCTCACCACATCTTCACATGAACTATCTTTCAACCACATAGCTTCGAATCGAAAAGGTTTACCTTTACGATAAAACCTTTGTTGTTCCGAATCCGAAATAAGAAGAATGGCCTTATGATCCGAATGAAACACATCCAGATGGTGGATCCGGGTAGTAGGAAAACGAAGTATCCACTCCACTGTAGCTATCCCACGATCAAGACGAATCCACACATTCTGATCCCCCGGCCTCCTATTGCACCATGTAAAAGGAAAACCATTAAAACCAAGGTCTTTCAAACCACAGAAGTCCAGGGCATCACGAAAGCCTTGCATTTGTCTCTCAGGACGGTCCAACCCACCTTGTTTTTCCTCCATCCAAATAATCTCATTGAAATCCCCCATGCAAACCCACGGCAAAGGTAAACGTCGACTCAAATCCCTTAGTAAAGACCATGAATGTTCCCGGTTGTCAGTTTCAGGGTCACCATAAAAACCCGTAAAACGCCAGGCGTCATCCATTCCAAAGTCTATACTAGCATCAATGTAACAATCAGAAGAAGTGAGCACAGCCAAATTAATAGATTCTCTCCATAACAAAGCTAGACCACCACCCTGATTCACCCTAGGAACAACAAAAAAATTCGCAAAATTCAACTTCCGGCATATTCTTTCAATAGTAATTTTTTCCACTTTGGTTTCCATCAAGAACACAATTTTGGGATCTTGTTTGCTAATCAAAGCAACCAATTCTTCTTCTGTCTGTGGGTTCCCAAGCCCACGACAGTTCCAACTTAGGCAACTCATTGACCCTGGTGGTGCTGGACCCCAACAACCACCTGATTGATTTCCTTATTCTCGGAATCACCTACACTCCTGCGCATCCTTTTCACCATGCTAGAATCTGCCAAGTCAAGTGAGGGACGTCTTTCAACTTGATCAGGCATTGCAACTGAGGTGTTATCACTACTTGCTTCACGTGCCAATTTTTTCCATTTTCTTGTCTCACTGGGCCTGACTTCACTATTAGTAAAATCAACTATATTTGGCTTTTTTGCATTAAAAGAGTAGCAACCTGTGGGAATAGCCTCAATAGTCTTATCCATAGGTGCTGAGACCTGTTGCTTAGAGATGTCACACTTCACAGCCAACCTATCATTGACCCCACCTATATTATCATTCTCCAAATTGTAACTATCCTCCATAAAATGATCCCTCCCCTCCGTCAGCACATTAACTTGGACCATGCCATGATGGGAGCTAAGTGTTGGGGCTGGGCTATTTTGTTTTGGCATAGCTGGTCCTTTCCTCCACATTGTATCTCCACTACCTCTTCCTGAAACCACTACCACAGTTTTTTTATTTTGCCTAATAGGTTCTGCCCGAAGCCACTCTCCATACTGTTGATTTTCTTTTTTCAATTTTCCCTTTCCTTGAAGCCAAAGATTACATTCCCTTTCGCTATGATTAACTCGACCACACCAATAGCAAAAGTTTGGAAGACGCTCAAACTTGAGGAGAGCCCATCCAATATGTTCACCCTCTGACCAGAGCTTGCAGCAACGTGGAAGGGGCTTAGTGATATCAAGAGATACGCGGATCCGCAAAAACTCACATCCTTTGCCATCATCCTCAGGTTCAGCCACTTGAACAATTTTACCTATAGAGTTGCCCACTGCCTCACCGGTTTCCTGAGTCATACTTTTTTCTGGGATATTGTGGAGTTGCACCCAAAAAACAGATGTGGTATACTCCAGGAGCGGGGCAGATTCTACATCCACAGTACGTTGAAACACAACCAGACTTTTATCATAGGACCACGGTTCACACTCCAAAACCCTCTCTAAATCCAGAGCATCATCAAACTCAAAAACCATGATGTTCCCGCCAATGTCACGGATTTTGAATTCTCCACTCGGTTTCCATAGCGGTTTAAACGTTCGAGCGACAGCTTCAGCATTCACAGTCCGTTTTGTGAGAAACTTGGCTGCCAATCTGCAGATAAGGGACTCACTGCGCCGTGGGACATCAGCACCCTGTTCTTCTTCTTCGGTTAAAGAGAACAGACCAGAGATCTTCAAGCGATGCCATAGTGACAGAACAGAGACAAAAAGAAACCAGACAAAAGGATACTAAAGATCCACAATCCGTCCTAGCAGAAACGCAAAGCGTACTGAAGGGAAAAAGAAACCTACACAGTGGTAGGGACAGAATTCTACACGCACCTTGAAGAAACCCTTGCAAGAGATAAACCCTAGCAGAGAAACCCTAGGCGGCGAGAGAAACTTTGATTTAGTAAAAATGTCCTACCTAATGTCTAAATGAAGATTAATGCGCGCATAGAATTTGATACCAATTATGAAACTAGTTTAACGTTAATTAATTGTGTGGTGAGGCATTTTCTTTCTTAAAAAAAGTGAGACATTCTCAAATTATTTTAAAATATCTAAAAATAAAATAAAAACTAATATGCAATGTAGTTGTGTAATTTTTGAAAAGAATTCAATCTCTTCCATAAAAACTTTTAAATATTATAAACACGTAGGTAACATTAAACATTAAATATCCACGTATTATCACATGTCATTCCATACAAGAATCCTTCAAATATATCAAGATCTTTTCTAGGACACGCAACTCCATGTAAAATTTGTGGTCTAACAAACCTTGAAGCCCAACCTTCGTGGTAAACCAAAAACTCATAATTCTAACGACTTTATATATATAAGAAAAACTTATTTGCTAATTAAGTTTTTTGTAATTTAGAAATAGGTGAGAAGTTTGTATTTAAGGGGGGAAGTTATAGGGGAGATTTATCTTTTTTTTTTTTTTTTTTTTTTTGAATTTTGTTAAATTATGAATTTAACCTTATTTTTTATTTTTATTTTTAGAAATAAAAACTATCTAATTAGATTAGAAGTATTTTTAAAGTAATAAGTAATTTTTTGAATTATCTTAACAGAGAAGATAAGAGATATAGACTATATAAAATAGATAAAGTTATTTAAGTCTTACAGAAAATTTGACATTCCGTGTCAAAAAAAAAAGCAATACCGTAATGGACTGAAGTGGAGCACCGACTCCGAACACCCTCTTTATTATTTGGGCTATAAAAAGCGGCGTTTTGTTGCGAGTGCAAGTCTTCGGGTAAAATATTAAAAATCTGTACTCTGCTGCAGCTTGTCACCAAACCCCAAAGGTATGTTCTTCCTTTGCGTTTACTTTCAGCTCAATATTCAAAAGCCGCAAACATGATTGCATTTATCATTATGATTTTCTTTCTGTAATTAGAACAACTGAATTTTGATCCACAATCTCCCCCAATGTAAATTTTTTTTTTTAAATCAAATTGTTTTATACTAAGCTACATTTGGATAAGCTATTGCTAAGCAGTGTTTTGGAGGTTTGTAAAAAAAGTTACAAGAAGTTATTGTTGTAAAACTGAGATATAAGTTTTAAAAAGGGGGCCTAAGAGTACAAATAATTCGAAATAGGGTTCTGTATTTGATGTGTTAAAAAAGAAAAAGAAAAAAACAAAAACAAAAGAAACTTACTTAGTACTTCGCACATAGCAGTAGTAAGTTTTTTATTTTATTTTATTTTATTTATTTAAATTCTTTATTATGTTCTCTAATTATTTCTCGTTGAGAAAGATAAATAATAATACTATATCTCTTGTATTAGTCAATGGAGAAAAGTGCTTGGATTTTATTAGAAAACTTTATTTGCTTTTACATAAGAAACTCCTCCACTCAAGTTTTGCTATTGTAAAATTCGTTTTGTTTATTATAGCTGTCAAGTCAACTCAAGCATCATGGTTGATATGGAGGAAGGTTTTAATGTTATGGAAAAGGAGCACAAGATTGACATGATATCTGAATTGCCCGACACTCTTCTACAACAAATTTTGTGTTTCCTTCCCACTAAACAAGTTGTTAAATCCGGTATCTTGTCCAGAAGATGGAAACATGTTTGGTTTACAGTCCCGGTTCTAGAATTTGATCAAACATGTTTTGAGTCGAAGTTGTGGTGTCGGGACAGAAAGAAAACTCTCCAAATCCAGAGAAAGAGAGTGGAGTTATATCATTGCGTGGAGCAAAATTTATTAAGCCACTGTAGACAAGGTCTTAAAATAAACAAGTTTACACTTTTTATGAAATTGACTACACGAAAATCGGTGTCACGTCTGGACCGTTGGATTGACTATGCAGTTAAGGGTGACGTCGAAGAGCTGAATCTTGAATTTTACAGAAGTTTATGCAAGAGGTATATTTTGCCTCAAAGGGTTCTGCTTGCAAAATCAATAACTGTGTTGACATTACGTGGGTGTAGGTTAGAGTCACTTTATTGTGATATAAACTTACCGTCTCTGAAAAAGTTGTCTTTATCAGAAGTGCACACAAATGATCAAATTATCCACAATCTAGTTGCTGGGTGTCCTCTCATAGAAGACATGAGATTAGAATCTTGTTATGGGTTGAAAAATATACACTTTTCTGCACTTTCTAAACTCATGGCAATCAAGTTGAGATACAATATACTTAAGAAGGTGGAGTTGGAAGCATCGAATCTTTATGATGCATGTATACAAGAGAATAAAGCATGCGAGATCAACCTGATCCATTGTAAAAATTTGAAGAAATTAGAATTATACACAGAGTGCATGACAGATGAGTGGTTCAATTACCACATCTCTCAACTTGCACACATTGAGAAGTTGGTTATTCATTGCAATATGTTGGGAAAAATTAAGATTTCAAGTCAGAGTCTTAAGGCATTATTCTTACTTAAATGCGACAAGTTGGTTGAAGTCAAGATTGACACTCCTAAGTTATGTCTTCTCTCATATTGTGGTCATAGCAAAATATCACTTTCATTGAATGCTTCGGTATATTTGTCAGAAGCTTGCTACCAGATGGTGAGGCCCGTTGATCATTGGGATGTTCAAAAGATTGAATTGCTTTCAAAGCTAAGTAATTCCAAAGTATTGTATTTGACAGGTTTTTACGTTGCCAAGGTATTTTTACTTTCTTTCATTTGTTTTTCTTGCTTCCTTTCATTTCATATCTTTTTACTTATCTTTTTAATTTTCGAACATTCTTCTTTGTAAAGGATGTGGTTGTACCAAAAGAATTAAGAGACACCCTACCATCCCCATCGTATAATGTGAAGCAGTTAAAGGTAGCATTTTTCCAGCCATTGAATGGACATGAAATTGACAGACTTGTGGATAACTTGCTTTGGATTTCTCCTCTTCCAGAGATTGTAGTAATAACTTATTGGATCAAAGTAAAACCCTGGAAGGACACCACATCTTTCAAGGTATGAGAAAAAAATTCATTATTTTTGAAATTAGAAACTTCATGCATACTATGATATGCATGATATTAAGCTATATCACCTTCGGTGAGATGGGTCATCTAGCTGTTTATAATATATTGGCAAAGATTTTTATTGTAATTACTCATGGTGCATGTACTTGTGTTGCTAGTGAATTTTTTTAGTCTTAGAATCCTTTAAATTGTGATTGAATGCAAAATAGAAAGTTTAGGTTTGAGAATTAAAGTTTATAGTATATATGTACTGCTAGTATGTATGTGCAATAAAAAAGATATTGTACACTGTGCACAAAGTTCCCACTTACGTGGAGTGGAGTGAGAAGTTTCATAGATATTATTTAACTTGAACACTAAAATTCTTAGTAAAAAATTATGTTAAGTTAAATGATAGAACCTTTTACTCAAAAAAAAAAAAAAATGATAGAATCCTAGTAGAAGATGATTATCATTGTTGTTATGATTTGATATCAATTCTCCTATAAAAAGCCTAAAAACTCAAAACTCTTTGCTTGATTTCAGTTCTCCTATAAAAAGCCTATTCTTGACGAGGAGAATCCTAGTTGTTGCAAATTTCTTCCAAATCCATGTTGGAGGCATTGCTTAAAGACTGTCACGGTTGAGAACATCAGAGTACGTGCAGATGAAGAGACTCTAAAGGCAAAAAAAGAAACCCTAGAGAAGTATTTTTATGAGAATGCAAAATTCTTAGAGAGCTTCCAGTTCTTTTGTGGTGGTGTTGGTTAAAAATTGTCAACCACAACTTTAGAGGATCTGTATTGGCAAAAATATTAGAAATGGGTATGCAAAAATCTTGGAGAGCATCCACTTCCATTCTAAAGGAGTTCTGCTCAAACATTGTCAACGTGTTGAGCTTTAGATGATCTGCAAATACAAAAATTTTAAGCAAGCTAACTTTTAGAGTAGAATTTTGGATGTGGTCTCATAAATTATGACCTCTGGCTGTGACTCATCTTGGAGAATCTTTTTGAATGCACTACACTTTTGTTCGTTTTTGGTTTGAACTAATATTCCTGATATTTGATTATTTTGTAAGATCATTCTCGGAACCGTGCAACTTATTGTAAAAGTTTTTAATTACTAAATTTCAAGTGTTTTATGGAAGGATGTTATAATTTGTTTTTGGCACCAGTACTTTTTGTGCTAGTTCAGGTCAATCGAGTTGAATTTTTGATGTTCTTAAACAAACTTTGAATTGCTTTGGGTATGTGGGAATAGAGTATGCCATATATATGTGAATATTTTGAGCATCAGAGCATGTCTAGACTTCGGAGTGCTCATCCTGGCTTGATATCTTAAGTAAAGCTTCTCATCAGCTTGGTTTTAAGAAAACTAGTGTTGAAGAATTATGAATCTTCCACTAAAAATAGGCTACCAGCTATGCATCAAAATGTTCTGTAAATTGAGTTATTGCATCTTCTTAAGCATTAGTCAAGAACTTTCCCCTATTTGCTTAGAATATACGGTTCAGTAAAAAAAAAAAAAAAATTTTGTGTGATATACTCATACAAAATAAATCTGGACCTTTAGATCTTACCTTCTTATATGATGAGAGGAGAAAATGTTTATTCAGTTATTTATTTACATCAATAATTGGAGTTGGGGAATTCAATCAATAAGTTGCTTGCAATTTTGATAAGTTAGTGGCATTCAATACAACAATTTATCATAGACAGGTTGTTGGTCTTCAACTTAAAGTAGTCAATATCGTATTGGAGGTTGTTTCGATTTGGTCAAGAGAGACGAAATATTTTGGTATCAATTACAATCAATGTATTGTTTTAGGGTTACTTTAACCCAATTTATTAACTTAAATAGCATTTTTAATATTTTTAATTATTTGTATTGTACCACCAGAAACATCAATATCGGTTTATTTGTCAAAAGCTTGCTACCAGATGGTGAAGCCCGTTAATCATTGGGATGTTTAAAAGATTGAGGCCCCGTTTGGTATAGTAGTTTAACAATGTGTTTTCAGTTATTAAACAACATTACACGCATTTCTATATACTTTTTCACCCATACGTATTTTCAAAAAATACAAACAACATTACCAAACAGCCCCTGAATTGCTTTCAAAGCTAAGTAATTCCAAATTTTATTGAATTTGTCAAGTTTTTACTTTGCAAAGGTATTTTTGCTTTCTTTCATTTGATTTTCTTGCTTCCTTTCATTTCATATCTTTTTACTTATCTTTGTAGTTTTTGAACATTATTCTTTGTAAAGGATGTGGTTATACCAAAAGAATTAAGAGACACCCTACCATCGCCACCATATAATGTGAAGCAGTTAAAGGTAGCAATTTCCCAGCCATGTATTGGACGTGAAATCGATAAACTTGTAGATAACTTGCTTTGGATTTCTCCTCTTCCAGAGATTGTACTAATTAATTTCTTGAAACCCGCCATATATATCTTTCAAGGTATTACTGAAATTAATTTCTTGAATTTAGATACTTCCTGCATATTATGAAGTGTGTGGATGATAATTGAGTTTTTAATTTGTAAATTCTTGTTAAAATTTGTGCTTATAATGGTAAGTGATATTCTTTTGGTGTGATGGATCCTCTAGCTGTTGATAATATATTGGCAAAGACTATTGTTGTAAGTACATGTGTTGCTACCAAACCAGTGCATTTTATGGTACTACCAAACCATTGCATTTTATGAAAAGTTTCCCAGTAGAAGATGATTATCACTGTTGTTATGATTTTGACATTTCCAAGAAATTTTTCCTTTTGCACGTAGACTGATTCAAACGGCATTTAGTCCCTAGACACTTTTTTTTTTTTTTTTTTGGTTGCAAAAGATACGGATGCTAAGGTGATGTCTATTTTTCCTTTTGGCGGCGTTGCCAATTTTTTTCTTTATTTAAGTTCTCCTCTAAAAAGCCTAAAACCTCTTTGCTTGATTTTAGTTTTCCTATAAAAAGCCTATTCTTGATGAGGAGAATCCTAGTTACTGCAAACTTCTTCCATTTCCATGTTGGAGTCATTGCTTAAAGACTGTCACAATTGAGAACTTCAGAGTATATGATGATGAAGAGACTCTAAAGTCAGAAAAAGAAACCTTAAAGAAGTATTTTTATGAGAATACAAAATTCCTGGTATTTTTGGTATTTTTATGTAAAAAGCGTTATTTTAGGTTTAGGTGATTTATTTCTGGTTTCAGATCTTCTAGATTTCTTAGATTTTGTCATGTCAGCATTCCACTAACAATAATCTTAATTGTTTTGTTTGCAATATTATTTTATTATTTGAAAAATATTGTTAGTAGAATGTTGACATGGCAGAGTCTAGACTTTAAGATCATTAAAGTGTGGTTAGGATTTAAAGAAATCTATTGATAGAATACCCTAGAAAATCTAGAGAATCTGAATCTTTTATTTCCTTGTTTTTAGGTGCATTTAATACTTTTTTAGGTCAAATTTGGTTCCTGTTATGGTTAGGTATCAATTAAGAGTTATTTTAGAATATATTTTCTTGTCTGTTAAGTTTTACGGAGCCCTTAAATAGGCCCTTAAAGACATCAGTTGGTATCAAAGCCTTGACTTACCCCGGTCTAATTGCTAACCGGCGAAGTGGTAACCACCACCACAACAACGACGAATAACTTAGTGAGTATTACATGACGTACAACAAGCAGTCACAAATATCTGTGCTAGGATGGCGCTGTTGAAGAATGGAAACAATAGGGATAGCTGCAGTGGAGACATAACTCACAGGCAACTTAAGCAAATTTCATATAGACCTTATAAGAGAATTGTAAGTTTTAATGGTTATTTTTTAAAAGAAGATTCAAATTTCATATAGACTTTATAAGAGAATTGTAAGTTTTAATGGTTATTTTTTAAAAGAAGATTTTCTTGATTGGTTACTTAATATAGAGGATTTATTTGACATTGAGAACATTTTTATATGAGAAAAGTTGGAATTGCTTTGTATAAACTTAGTAACTATGCCTTGTGTTGGTGGGAACAAGTACAATCTGATAGAATCTAACAAGGTAAAGACAAAATTCGTTCATGGGCAAGGATGAAAAAGATGCTTGCTATCAAATTTTGTCATTTGGATTGTGAAGAAATCTTGTCGTATACAATATAAGATTATTATTGGCTAAGAAGTTCATACTTGAATTATTTTGAAGAGCCAAATATTCCACCATTAAAGGAAGAATTGCATGTTGAAGAAAATATTGATTTTGAAGAATATAGAGAAGTCAAAGAAGAAAATATAGAGATTTTTGAGGATATTAATGAAGGCCTTGTAATAGAAGAAGAACCTAAAATCAAGATTGTGGAAGAGATTAATGAAAACCCTATTATAGAGAAAGATCTTGAGGTTGAGACAGTAGAGACCATTAAAGAAGAAATTATAGAGGAAATTGTCAACGATCTCGATGAAATCAAGTTAGATGATTGCAACATTCAAAGTCCTATTATTTTATTGGGAGACACCGAAACAAAGTTTATTGATTTTATTGGGGTGGAAAGATTTGATTTGATCATAGACTCTTATTTGGTGAATATTGTCAATTATATGAAGATCAAGGAAGAAGAAGTTCAAGTTGCTCAATTAATGACTTTCAAGTTTGGCAAGAAGACAAAGAAGATGAATTATTCAAAGTATTTGTTCTCTTGGCATGAGAGATTTTAGATTTCAAAGATGAACTCGAGGATGAGTTTGTTTTAAGTGGAGGGGTCTAATGTAGGACACAATTTAGTATTTAATTATTGTAATTTATTATTTTTGGTATTTTTATGTAAAAAATGTTATTTTAGGTTGAGGTGATTTATTTCTTTGTTTTTAGGTGCATTTAATACTTTTTAGGTCCAATTTGGTTCCTATTATGGTTAGGTATTAATTAGGAGTTATTTTAAAATATATTTTCTTGTCTGTCAAGTTTTATGGGGCCATTTGTTTGTTTTTAGACCCCCTTAAAACACAATTGGATTAACCTAGTTAACAAGCCAAGTTATTACTTTGTCCAAATTTCAAGTCTAGGTTAACACAATCATATAATCATATCAATGTAAAGTGCGGAAAATAAAGAACACAAAGATATGATGACCCAGGAAAACCAAACCAGTAAAAAACCATGGGGAGGATTTAACCTAACTATTCTCAAGGTAAAACTGAATCCACTATGAAAGAATCGAAGTTTTACAATAGCGACTTAGACCACTAACATCCTATTGCTACCTCATGTAGAAAACTTACCAACACGACCACGTGCAAGCTCCGAGACCACGAACTCCTTCTTTCTTGGATTTTCCAACAAGTACAAGCACACCCGCTTGTGTATCTTTAAACTTTTTAGTACAGCAACTGAATGATCATCAAGCTCTCAATGAAATCTCCTTCTTGATAATTCTAAGCATGTGTGAAGGCAACCACCTCTCAGATCTCATAAGAGATTCACACACACAACAAATAGAGCAACCTCAAAAACATGGCTAGGGTTTCCCTTTTATACCTAGGGTAAAACATAAAGCCCTACACGTTATATGGTTTAGGGCTGAGTTGGAAATTCTGCAGAAAAAAATATTCTACCCAACTTTCGATCGATCGAATCTAATTCTCGATCGATCGAGCCAGTCAGAATTGCACACTCAATTCTGCAGTTAACTCGATTCCAACTTTACATAAAAGACTTATACTTTGAGCAAGTCTAAACAAGACTAACATCTGTTTTGATCATGGTTTGCCAACATTACAAATTAAAGTTCTAATAAATTAGTTCCTAATTACTTAGAACCTAACAAACTCCCAATTTGTCAATCCATGACAAAACACAAACATAATGCTCAAAGTTACTAGGAAAACAGTCCTTTACAAACAATAAAGCCCATTAAAAAATCCAACCTAACTACTATCTATCAGTTGCAAGTGTAGACAGCAGCACGACTAAATCAACATGTATATTTCCTGAAACACTTAAACAAAACGCATAAACGCATGTGTGGAAAATACAAGTAAAACACAAATAACTTCTTGATTTCACATAAAACAAAATAAAGACATATATAATGAATGACTCATAAATATAAATCAATAAGCAGTGAAACAAGAAACATAGTATCTCCCCCTAACATGAATAGCCCAAAAACAATACATCAAGAGCCAAAAAGAAAGTAAATACACAATGAAGCACTTAGATACAATCTAAACTCCACAAGCTCCAACAAACAAAAAACTCTCCCCCTAATTACAAAAAAGTCTACAAATGTCCAAATCCAAATGTACTCCCCCTTTTTGTGACGGAATGCCAAAGGGCAATCAGAAACCATCATCAAAAGGAGGTGGCGAAGGCGAATGTCTAAGATGCGCCAAATTTGCTCGCAAAGCATGGAGCTCATCAAGCATGTCTACCAAAATCTGACTATGAGCCGTCTGAACAGTCATGACAGTCTCCAAAGTACGACGAATGTCAAAGTCATCCAAAGTAGATGGTGGAGGAACAGCAGCAGCAGTAGCAGCAGCAACAGGATTAGTAGACGCCTCATTAGAAGAAGGACCTGTAGAAGAAGAAGGGGGGTGCGGTACCAGAAAGCTCAACATGAGGACATTTAGAGCTCTCTCTCATATGAGCAGCCCTCTGCCTAAGAAAGGAGGCACCTATGGGAGCAACTGATGGAATTAAAGATGAACACAGCGGAAAAGTAAGTTTTGAAACGGATCTACTTCATTCGATATTGATAACATGCATAAAGTAAATTTCAGAATTTAAGAACAAGAGATCGTATCTTGAAGCGGTGAATTCCAAAAACGAAGATTGAAGCACTTGGGAATACTTTTAATCTTCACTCCAATTCCACTAACGCCCAAGATGTGTGGTCTCTCAATTGGTAACAAAGGGATTATTAGAGAGTGACTTTCACTCACTTCCACACCATTACAATGATGTTTTTCTTACCCATAAAATTCTGTACGTTTTTCCCTTTGTATCTAACCAATATATCTAATTGGGCTGGCCTTTTAGGCCTTACCAATTGGGTTTAAGTGTGTGGCTTGGAGTGGGACCAAAAGGGACCAATAAGATATTAGCTCCAATGGGCCTTGGGCTTTTCTGTCAACTTTTGACAAGTCCAAAGTTACCATTAACTATATTTAATACCACTATATAAATATAGTTGCACTCTAGGTCTTATCTATATATTATATCCCAAGACTTTATTATACATGCAACCCCTTCATAAAATATTCGTAGTAATACAAAGTCATTGAAGTAGACTGCCACTTTGTAAATTACTACATCTTGATCCTTGAGTACCCGGTTTAATCTTTTAATGTTATTCATTATATATTTATGAAAACCTATTCCATAAATATATACTTTAGTCTTACTAAAGTGGTTAGGCCTAACTCTTTGAATAACAAACTCATTAAACTTATCTCAAGGGAATACTTTATATCTCCGTTAAGAGACTATGAATTCCATCTTGAGAATACATGTTCCATCAACACTTAATGTGGCTGCCCAACATACTGAGGTTTTGACCATTATTTTAGATCTCACTCCTGACATATCAAAGTAACCTACACCTCATGATCAGGTTCATTATTCTCTCAGGATTAAGAGTTCGTGCAAATACAAGTCATGAGATTTATTATTCATTTGACAGTCTTTAGGCAAATAATAAATCTCACAGCGGTCCAGTTCAATATGTCTTAACTCTTAAAACATATTAACACATCAACCAGAAGTCTCCACTTCCATGATTAAGACAAATCATCGTGATAGACGTGTTATAGTCTTCGCAGATGAAATGCCCAATTTCATCACCGACTACGAACTATAATTCTGAGTTTACAAAGAACTTGTGATTTATGTCTTCTGTGACTTTTCACATAAATCACATACAATGCATCTCATGGACTAAATGATAATGTCCGAATATTCAAGTTACCACTATATCAGATAATAATAAAACAAATTTATTAAACACAATATTAAGTCATACATAATGTCATACACAATGTCAAACTTAATATCATACATAGCACCACTCAATAGGATTTAAGGGCACTAATCTTAACAGCAACAATGTGTACGGGCTCAGGAGCGGGGAAGTCATCTAAACCAAGATGCAACAAAATCTTATGAATGAAAACAGGATGAGCAGTAGATGAACTCCTATGAACTTCGTTCAAAGAATGAAGAAACAAATGAGGAAAACTAATAGGAGCATCTGTAATAAGAGTGTACAAAAATGCACATCGCTCCAAAGGAATAGTGTGCAGATGAGAGATAGGCCACAAGAAATGATAAGCTATACTAAAGAAATGAGAGTGTAACTCGGTGAGCTCAGTAGTAGTGATCCGAGGATCAAAACCCCACTGGATAGAAGACCCAGTGATGTACGACATGATGTCGTCCAAGGGAGGAGACTCATCATAGGGATAGACAGGGTGCTGGACCAACGGTACCCCAAGAGCATCAGCCACTACAGTAGGAGTAATGGTGAACTCTACACCTCGTCTCCAACTCTTTACTAAAGTGTTGGAATCATAGACGTGGATAGAGAGGTTCGAGTAGAACTCTCTAATCAGGGTAGCTGGAGGTGGATGGCCAATATCCAACAATGGTAGCTAGCCCTTATGCTCAAAGTTAGCCTTAATGGCTGGATCAAGCTCATTTAATAACACCTTACGCTTAGCCCAAAAATTTCTCTGAAGGTTTAGTGTCTTAAAGGTCTCTTGGTTTTCTCACTTGGAAACCGCTCACGATCAAAAGAAGGAGTAAGAGGAGAAGGGGCAGACCTATGAGCTCTAGTCTTCGTAGGCATGGTGCTAGGGTAAGGACAAGACACAAGGACAGAACCAAAAAGAAACAAAAAGAAAAATCAAGGGCAGACTACAAGTTAGCACAAAAAAAATATAGAAATAACAATCTATATGATGCATGAACAGATAAATGTCATGATGCATGCTCTAATGTAGTGATAACAAGTTCAATTTAAGTTTAGAATCACAAAATTGGCTTGAGCATAGAGTTTACAACAAAAACCCTAAAATTTGAAAAACCACTTGTTCAATTTTACATAGATTGACCAATTGATCATTACACAAGATAGACAACAGTTTAGAATGATCAAATTAATCAACCCAACAAGCCAATTTCATCAATCAAGCTTAATTTGAACAAAATCCCTTAATTCGGATATATTCAAGCCCTAGAATTTTCAATTTCGCACAAATCACCAGATTGATCAAATTAAACACCAAAGATCATGTGTATAACATCTTATAACAAAAACCCATTGATAAATTTTAAGAAATATGGCTTGAATCATCAAAAACCCCAATTATGCATAGGTTCGAAATTTAAAAAAAAAAAATGCATGAAACTTGAAAATAAAAGCAAAAGGAGGGGCAAAAAGGTCTTACCAGCCTTGAGAGAGAAAAACCCTTGAAGAAATTTGAGGGAAAATGACAAAAAATTTTGATTGGAGCCTTGACCGATCGAATAGAGAGAGAGAGTTTGAAAACTTTTTGAAAAGTAAGTTAAACATGTGAGAATCAGCTTTTTAAAAAAACTCTTTATACAATTTTCGATTGATTGAAATTTAGGTTCGATCGATTGAAAATGCTTCAATTGATCCATCATCAATCGAGCATTGATCGAAACAGACAGAGGCTGACCAAAAGATTTTATCGCAATTTCAATTGATCGAAGAACGGACTCGATAGATCGAAATTCTGGAAAAAACACAGTTTTGAAAAACAAAGCATTTTTATGCAGAAACTCCCTAAAGCATTGAATTTTATGAATAAAATGCATGAGTATGAGATGAAATATTTTTCAAAAACATAAGGTTTGAACCCAGTTTTCCCAAAAATTAAATTTTCAATCCAATCTCTTAAATTCTCAAGCAACAAATATGTTTTGCATAAAACTCAAGGAATCTGCAAACTCGGTTGGTCAAACCAAAAACACACACAATAACATGTACAAAGTTTAGCAAAGAGGAACTTGTGTAGTGTGTGCAACTAGCAAAAGCTCGAGATACATGTGAGGTGATATGTGAATAGAAATCAAACGCAAAGTCTACAAAATTCATCACATAGAATTTGAAAGAGACTATCACCTAAAGAGTTACATCATATAACTCCCACATCTTCTAGATCATAAGCTTGCAATCATGTAAGTTTCTTGATTGCCTCATATTGTACACATAAATTATAGTTGATCAGAAACTTATTAAAATAGCCGGGATAATGTACACACCAATTTTAGTTGTTTGATTTAACTTTAAGTCCAATAATGTACATACCAATTTTAAGCATTTAAACCAAGGCTACACCTTATGTTCTTTTTGTGCATATGCTATACTTTCTCGAGTACAAAATCTTATGATATGCACTAAGGTGTTCATGATTGGCTAGTGAACAATGGTGAGATGGTTATTTATGCATTTATCAAAAGGTTTAAGTCCAACAGTCAAAGACATGTGACTTCAAGATTAAGACAGAGATCAAAAATTATAAACAACTTTCCCATACAACATGCACTACAAAGCTTCAACTAGAAGTGCAATAAATAAGTTCATCAAAGCTAAACAAGGTACAAAGACAAGTTATGTGAAAATATATTGAACCAACCTTGTTTTCAAAACCAAGAAAAATAAATACAAAACTCAATTTGCTTCACTTTTTCCTCTTTTTATTTTTTATTTTTTATTATTTTGAAAAGAAGAAACAAAAACAGTCTTAGAATGAAATGCATGAATGTTATGCAATGTAAATCCTAGAAACAAAGAAATCAAAAACCAAAGAACAATGGTCACAAAGAGTAGAGCAATGAAGCACGATGACTATGTTAGAAAGACTCAATTAGATTGAACCTTTTGCATCCAAAACTTTTTAGATGCACCTCGAGCATTGGAGTTCTTATTCACATTAGAATGATTTACAATTCCAGGATTGGACTAAAGGTTAAGAGCCTTTACCAATTCAACAATAAGTACCATAGGATCAAGTACTTGAGGCACAGGCACTTTTGGCTTATTTGCTCGCTTAACAGCTTGCAGCTTGAAATAGTTTGGACGAATGTGCCCAGACTTTCCACAAAAATGACAAACCCAAGTAGGCTTATCATGCAACTTGTCCTTAGAAAGGGTAGACTCCTTAGGTTTAGATTCTTTCAGATCAACCCTAATCTTCCTAGGAGGTGTGACCTCTATAGGTTTAACAGTCTCACTCACAACCTCACTCACAGGGGGTTCAGAGGAAGAAGAAGGAACAAAGTTTATGGAATGAGGTGCAAACACAGAGATGCTTTCTACAAAACCTAATCCAGATTTGTCAGAAGGAGACTTTTGAACACTCAGCATATGATTAAGTTTGGAACTAGCGATTCTATTAGTTTGTTCTCTAGCAACAGACAGTTCAAGTTCCAAATTCTTAACTTTATCAAGCAAAAGCAAATTCTCAGTTTTCACATTGTTCAAAAGTTCATTAGCATCAAATAGTTTCACAAGCAAATTTTTCTTATCAAGCTTAAGAGATTCAATTTTCTTTAAGCCTAATTCAACACTCATAGCATCCTTTGCAGCAACTTTACAAAGTTTATTATAGGCTTTTTGAAGATCTGCATCTTCAGAGAGTTCCCTGTCAGAAGGGTTCTCTTCAACAGACACACTTTCATTGACTACAGCAGTAGCAGTGAAAGTAATAAAGTTTCCATCCTCGTCAGAACCAGACTCATCATCGGAAATTTCATTATCACTTACAGCCATAGCCTTACCCTTAGACCTCAAGTATGTAGGATATTCAGATTTCATATGACCATGCCCTTGACATCCAAAACATTGAGAATCCATAGAATTATTAGGAGATTGACCTACTTTTTCTCTAGGTTTTTCAGTGTTGTTAACCTTAGTGGGATCATTCTTCCTAAATTTTCTAGGTTTAGCAGTGTTCTTACCTTTTGCCCTTCTGTTGTTGTTTCTAAGGAAATTCCTAAAGTTCTTGGCAAGATAAGTAATCTCTGTAGCAGAGAGCTCATCATTAAATCCACCAACATCAACATCATCAACTGACTTAAGAGCCATTGATTTTGATTTGCTAGTTTTGGGTAAGTCCAACTCATAGAATTGAAGAGATCCTACAAGTTCATCAACAGGGATGAAGTCCACATCCATGCTCTCAGTAATGGCAGTCACTTTGGATCTAAAATCTTCAATTAAAGATCTAAAAATCTTCCGAACAATTTTCGGTTGATCATAGATTTCATCTAAGTTGTATGTAGAGTTAACAATGTCATTAAGTTTAGCATAAAATTCATCAAATGATTCATCATCAAACATCCTAATGCTCTCAAATCTAGATGTTAATTGCTGCAGCTTATTAATTTTGACAACCTTTGTACCTTCGTGCACAGTCTGGAGAATATTCCAAGCAGTGTGAGCAACCTCAACATTATAGATTCTCTTAAATTCCTTCATAGAAACAACGTTAAAGATAGTATTCATAACTTTGCTATTGATTGCGGCTGCTTCTTTTTGAGAAGTTTGCCACTCACTAACAGAAGTAATGGGCTTCTCCCATCTGTATTCAATAAAGTTCCAGACTCTCTCATTAATAGATTTCAGGAATGCTTTCATCCTTACTTTCCAATAAGCATAATTATTCCCATCAAAGTGAGGAGGAATAACTAGAGAGTGTCCGTGTTCTATAACAATAGGGGTCAAAGATCAGCTCAGAGATCAAAAGATCTACAACAAGAGAGCAACCTGGCTCTGTTACCACTTATTTGTTTTTAGACCCCTTAAAACACAATTGGATTAACCTAGTTAACAAGCCAAGTTATTACTTAGTTCAAATTTCAAATCTAGGTTAACACAATCATATAATCATATCAATATCAAGTGCGGAAAATAAAGAACACAAAGATATGATGATCTAGGAAAATCAAACCAGTAAAAAACCTGGGGAGGATTTAACCTAGCTATCCTCAAGGTAAAACTGAATTCACTATGAAAAAATCGAAGTTTTACAATAGCGACTTAGACCACTAACATCCTATTGCTACCTCATGTAGAAAACTTACTGACGCAACCACGTGTAAGCTCCAAGATCACAAACTCCTTCTTTCTTAGATTCTTCAGCAATTACAAGCACACCCACCTGTGTATCTTTAAGCTCTTTAGTGCAGTAACTGAATGATCATCAAGCTCTCAATAAAATCTCCTTCTTGATAATCCTAAGCATGTGTGAAGGCAACCACCTCTCAGATCTCATAAGAGATTTACACACACAGCAAATAGAGCAACCTAAAAAACGAGGCTAGGGTTTCCCTTTTATACCTAGGGTAAAACATAAAACCCTACACGTCATATGGCTTAGAGCTGAGTTGGAAATTTTGCAGAAAAAAATATTCTGCCCGACTTTTGATCGATCGAGTCTAATTCTCGATCGATCGAGCTAGTCAGAATTGTACACTCAATTCTACAGTTAACTCGATTCCAACTTTACATAAAAAACTTATACTTTGAGCAAGTCTAAACAAGACTAACATATATTTTGATCATGGTTTGCCAACATTACAAAATAAAGTTCTAATACATTAGTTCCTAATTACTTAAAACCTGACAAACTTCTCCTTTGGCAATCCGTGACAAAACATAAACACAATGCTCAAAGTTACAGGGAAAACAACCCTTTACAAACAATAAAGCCCATTAAAAATTTGTTATCCTTAAAAATTAAGCAAGTTCTAAAAGTAATTTCTATTGACCTATTTTTACAAATATATAATTGGCTAAATTACATATATGGTCCTTAAACCTTTATGCTGTGTTTTAATTTAGTCTTCAACTTTTTAAATGTGTTAATTTAGTTATTAACCTTTTAGTACTGTATAAAATAATATAAAATAAATAAAATAAATAACTCAGTCCATTTAAACTCGTACAATTGGGATTCAAATCCTTAAAATCACAAGGAAACACAATTCCGGCCGTTACCACACAATTGGGTCGATAACTTGATATGCACACGCGACGCGAGTCACAAACAAAATGAAGGTTAATTCCATTTGGCCAAAATCATCTCTATCATATATGCTCAATTGCTCATCCCCCATCATCAATGCTATTGCTGATCTGTAGCATTATCAGAATGGCACCACAAAGTCTGCCAATGAAAGAAACAAAAGGCAAAAGTAGATTTATAATCTTGCTAATAATTTGCTACGATTCAAATAAATTCTAATTTGTTATCGTTTGCCTTGTGTTTTCTCTGTAATCAAATATATCCTAAATTAAAAAAAAAAATTTATTTACAGAGAAAAGAAATTAATAGAATGGAACATGTTGCTCTAAGAGTGGCTTGCACTCCATGAGCCGTACGATCTGCTCGTCAAGATCGTTGCTCGATATTGTTGGTTATGAATTCACGTTCGTCTAGTTCTACTGGGAAAGTGAATCTGTTTCTTTTTCTATTTCTTTTTTGAAAAAAAAAAAGTCCATGTGGCATCTAAGGGGCATAAAAATCAATTTTTTATTTTAGCTGTTAACTACGTCAGTATTTTTTATTTACCACTTAAAAGCAGAGATAATTTTGACGCAATACTAAAATGTTAGGGACTAAATTGACACATTTAAATGGTTACAGACTAAATTAAAATATAGCATAAAGGTTAGAGACCAAATATGTAGTTTACCCTATATAATTTTATTATTTTTGCAGTTTTTGATTGATATTATTCTTTTTTAAAGTAGTCAATATTCTTCTAACTATTGTTACTATGCATTATATTTTCCTAATTTTTTTTTTGATAGAATGAAACTATTTAGGTTTCAAATTTATTATTCAAATTTCTCATTCACTTAAAGAAATTATCATGACAATTAAAATTTATCATATAATTACACTTGATGTTACTCAAATACTTGATAGTATTCTCAACCCAAACATGTCTTTTCATAACCTTAAGTAAGTGGACCGAAATGGGCTGAAGTGGACTGAAATGGACCAAAATTGACTAAATTATATTTGACCAAAGTGGACTAAATAGATTGAAATGAACTGAATTAAATTGAAGTGGACAAAATTGGACAAAATTGGACCAAAGTGGACCTAATGCCAAATTGCAATTAGTAAAAATATCTCAAAAAATTAATAATAATTATAATAATAAAGTGATGTAAAACCATAATCTGTCATATAAGCAATGTATTCCAATGTAATGGAAGTGGTTTGTCATTAAAGTAACATCAATCAAATTTATTATCACATTAATTTTTTTAACTAATTATTATACATGCATCTGTGATTCTTTATGCCTTTTAAAGGTTCTATTCAAGTTGAATTTGGTACCAAGTAGAGTAAGTTCGTACATCACAAAAAAGTATATCAGGAAAACCGCTTGCATGTAATATTTTATACAAAAAAAATGGGAAAAAAAACTTCCTGTTACTTAAGAGCTTTATTATTTCTGTTGAGTTAGCGGAAGCTTTGACACTAGATTATTGAACAAATGACTGAACAAAGAGTTTTTATTAAAAACTTAACTCTTTAATTTCAACACTTTACAAGCACTGATGCTTGACTCCCATACACTGGTGCATACCTCTCACTAGTCTCACTAATCTCACTCTAGTCTCTCACTAGTCTCATACACTAGGAGTCTCTCCCACTACTTTACATACCACTATATCTATTTATACTAGGTGTATGTTGGTTAGGAAACCAACTTGAAGCTTCTAGCACCTTCCTTTTTATTGGCATTAAATGAATGCCATTCTCCAACCTTCTAGACTAATCTATAAACGTGTGGCTAAAATTTACTTCTTCATAGAAGTCTCTAGAGATAGCTCATAGAGAAATCTAGAAAGAGCATCATGGAGAAATTTTCGGAATGCAAGAGAACTTTCTAGAGAATTCCGGAGAGAAGAAAATTGAGTGAAACTCTAGAAGTTTCTAGAGACAAGAGAGTTAGTGTTGATTTCTAACAATTTCTATCTCTTGAAGTTAATAAAAATAAGATATGGCCTTAAATACTACATTAATAAACAAATACTAGCCTCATCACACGCACGAAGCGCGTGCAATGAGGCTTTTATTTATTTTTTATTTTTTATTTATTTCTAGTGGTCCTATTTTGTAAAAAAAAAAAAAAAAACTGTATATAATTTTTTTTTGAGAAAAAAAATTGTTTATAATTATTTTATATATATAATTTTTATTTTAAAAATCTAATTTATAAGTGAATAAATTAATTTGAAAATTAATAGGAGAGTGGTCCTATTTTTTAGGCAATGTTTTAGTGGGAGTTAGAGTTGCATTTTTACTAGATTGTCCTTTAATTTTGTCTCTACTTAAACATAGGGTTGCAGGGGTATTTTTGAACTATAAAATGAGAAATCCAAATAGGGAAAGCCCCTTAAATAATAGTATAAATAAATACAATGGTGAAATGAAATTATTGTATATACACCATATTATATAATAAAATAAGGGACAAAATTGCTTTTTGCCCTTTTTAAAAAAACAATCCAGCATTTTACCCTCTTTCCCAAATTAATTAGGGAAATGCCCCTCTTTTGAAACTCGATTTGTGATAAATCGAGTTATAAAAAAAAAAAGTTTATGCAGTCCTATAGTGGCGTTTTTAAGGACTTATAGTGACGTTTTCAAGACCTATTGTAGCGTTTTGTAACTCGACCTCCATGAAATCAAGTTATAGGCAATTTATTTTAATTTTTTTAACCTATAACTCAATTTCATATAGGTCGAGTTACAAAACGCCACTATAGGTCCTGAAAATGTCACTATAGGCTCTTTAAAAACGCCGCTATAGGGCTTAACTCGATTTATCATAAATCGAGTTTCAAAAGAGGGACATTTCTCTAATTAGTTTGGGAAAGAGGGCAAAATGCTGGATTGTTTTTCTAAAAAGGGCAAAAGCCCATTTTGTCCATAAAATAAGAGATAAAACAGCCATGTCATATCATTACTATACACTATATTATATAATAAAAAATAGGCCATACACGGCTATTTCTCAATAGCTCAAGGTGTGGAAGCCTCTAACCCCCTAGAAAAATCATGCAAAATCACTTTTATATAGGTGTACAAAGTAGAGTTTAAGAAGACGACTCAAATTAGGTATAAAATAGAAATAAGGAAAATGACCTCGCTCGTGTAAGGGTCACGAGAAGTTTCAGGTTGGTTTATGTTCTGCTGGAGCTAGTTCCTCTTTTTCTTTAGTGAGATGCCATTTCGCTTAAGTGAGCTTCACCTTTGCCCGAGCAAGATTATCCAAACTTTGGACAATAAGATAATTTGTAACGCTCTTTTGTAGTGAATGCAATACATCAATCGCTTGAACTTCATTAATTAAATTCAAAGTCATGGAATGGGCCAAGAATAATTATTCCCGTATTCCCTTTCAATATAAAAAATAGGTTACCTTTGATACTAAGCCTCTTCAATTTTTCTTCTTTCTCTTGATTTTGTGGAAATATATGTTTACATATAGTGATTTGCATTCAATGCACTATTTTTCACATCTTAGGTTGGTTTTTTGTATTTTGATGGGGACGTGATTGGGTCCTAATTGCTTTTTAGGACAAAATGGGCTTCTGCCATTTTCGGGCAAATTATATAGGGAAATGCCCTCCTTTCCAAACTAAATAGGGAAATGCCCCTCTTTTAAAACTCGATTTATGATAAATCGAGTTAGAAATAAAAAATTTCTGAAGCCCTATAGTGGCGTTTTTAAGGAGCCTATAATGACGTTTTAAAGACCTATAGTGATGTTTTTTTAACTCGACTTCAATGAAATCGAGTTATAGGTAAAAAAACGCCACTATAAGTCGATTTCATTGCCTATAACTCGATTTCATTGAAGTTGAGTTAAAAAACGTCACTATAGGTCCTTAAAACGTCACTATAGGCTCCTTCAAAACGCCACTATAGGGCCTAACTCGATTTATCATAAATCGAGTTTTAAAAGAGGGGCATTTCCCTATTTAGTTTGGGAAAGAGGGCATTTCCCTATATAATTTGCCCGAAAAGGGTAGAAGCCCATTTTGTCCTTGCTTTTTAGGTTTGGGACTTTGGGTTAGGTTGAGTTTGGGCTGGCAAAATTTTCAACCCAAGTAATCTGTCCTAACCTACTTTTTTTAATAGTTTTTATTTTTAAAATTTTTATAAACATGTATTTCATGTTTGTTAATTTGATTTCTTTTAAATTTTATGACTTAATTAAAATTTTCTTTTGGTTTGGTTTATTTTTCTATTTTGAGTTTTTATTTTTATTTTTTGATAACAGAACACGCCATCTCACAAAACCTGGGCTTGTGTCCCACATCAGGTTGCGTGAGTTTAGTTCTTCTTATATATATAGAGCTTTGCGTCTCCAATTGCCACTAGCAGTTTTGTGAGATGGTGTGTTTTGTTATAAAAAAAAAACCTGGGCTTGTGTCCCGCATTGGGTGCGTGAGTTTAGTTCTTCTTGTATATATAGAGCTCCATGTCTCTAACTGCCGCTAGCAATTTTGTGAGATGGCGTGTTCTGTTATAAAAAAAAACCTGGGCTTGTGTCCCACATCGGGTGCGTGAGTTTAGTTCTTCTTGTATATATACTATAGAGCTCCGCGTCTGAGATGGCGTGTTCTGTTATCAAAAAAAACCTGGGCTTGTGTCCCACATCTGGTGCGTGAGTTTAGTTCTTCTTGTATATATTTTGAGTTTTTATTAAATTAGAATATTAAGCTCGATTATGTAAATTGTAATAATTTATTGAATAATGAATTTAAATAATTGAATGAAAACCCAAATTTATGACAAAGTGACCCTAACTAAACGGATTGGGTTGGAGATTTCTCAACTCGAAGAAGTCAAGTTGTATTAAGAAAAAAAAAAAAAACCCTAAATCTAACCCAATTAACTTAGGGTTTGGCTTACGTACCTCCAATACTTTTTTAACTGAATGTCTTATTTTGATTTAAATACACAATGGCAAGTGGTAGTGGATTTTAATCTTCACTTTTTATTTAGTTAGTGGGTGATGTGGCGGTTTCTCATTAAAATAAAAGGAAATTCCAGTTAAAAAAGTATTAGATGTAAGCCAAACTCATTAACTTAGTGGAGCTTTGCTTAATGATGTGCGTCGTTGTTCTAGTTTTTATAATCAATTACGTTACTCTCATGTAAAGAGAGAAGGTAATAAGGTTGCTCACAGCCTAGCTAGGTATGCTAAGCATATCTCTGACTTTGTTGTGTGGATGGAGGGTGTTCCACCGCATTGTTTATCTGTCATCCAAGTTGATTTGGCTGGAATTTCTTATTAAAAGTTCATTGTCTTTCTTCTCAAAAAAAAAAAAAAAAAAATTAATGTTAACCTTTTTATTTCATTACAACAATTCTATTTTCAATATACCAGTACTTATCGACGATGAGATAATGAAATTATGACATAGTTTATTCATTACAGTTTTTACAATTGATGTATGGAAAATTTTAATATTGTAGTTTACATGGATGAAAAGGCTGGAAAATAAGCGAAAAAAAAAAAAAGAAATTAAAAAAAGAAAAGGCGCATAACGTGGACTTATATATAACCTGTCAATCTTTATCACATAAACAAACAAGCCTAGTCTGCATAGAAAAGAAAAAGAAAATGAAAGAGAAAAAGAAAGATTAATAGGATTTTTATGATTTGGTGCTGTATTTGAATATGTAGTTGCCACGAAAGCATGTGAATGACATGATTATAAACAACCCAATCAGGAAAAAAAGAAAAGAAAAAAAAAAGCATATTGTTATAACAACCTTGATGGGTTTATTAAAACTACCATTAAGAAAACAAAAATTTATAAAAGAGAATTACTTAAAGAGTGGGTTAAACAACTTAAACTAGTTTTTACATAGGAAGCATGGGTGCGGATTCAAGTTCAGGTGCGGGTGTGGCTGTGGGTGTGGTGAGACAACACGACAATTTTAAAAAAAGTAAGACACGGGTGCAGGATACATTTATTAGTTGATTATTATATATTTTTTCTATATATTGTTAAGCATTTTTTTTTTCATATAATGCTAAACATATACCAATTTAAGAGTAATTGTAGATAATAAAGAGAATTGAGATGATTTTAGGATTTTTCCTTTAAAGTCTACCAACAAAACAGTGTGTTTCGATATAATATTTCACTTTTTTTTAACAAGAATTTCCACCCATATTGGACCGATTTAGGTTCTATTTCGGGTTGAATCGGACTGTATCAGGCCAAATCGAAAAAAAAAAAAAAAATCGTCCACAGACGCGCATGCAGCCGCGTCCACGACCGCACGTCGCTTCTGTGCAATTCGTCGCGTACACTCATGTTTTTATTATGAAAGCATCTAATTGATATGATTATAAACTAGTTGATGGACATTTGATACTCTATTATAAATCCATCCTCCCACTTTAAAGCAAAAAATTCGGAAATCAATTTCAATCATTGTTTCAACTTTCAACATACCAAATCTTTCTCCCCAACATAGTATGGAATAGTTAGCGTCACGAGTTTTCAATTAAATGATTTGAGTAGATACGGAAAAGCCCAGAGAAATTTATATGGATAATAATTTTGTTTATCATTTCAAGGTATTCTCTTTTGTTTTTTTTTTTAATGATTAAAAATAAAACCTTGAAAATGATAAACAAAGCTATTGTCCACGTAAAATTCATTGAGCTTTTAGCCTTTTCCTCAGCGTATTTCATTTTTTTGGATGATTGTTCTAATCGTTAACCCTTTCTTTTAGATCCATTGCAATAAAATATGTAAGATGGGTAAATGCTGATTTCTTACAGTTAGTCCAATTCTATGTTATATTGTTCAAATATGATCCGTTATTTTGTTTTGCAACATATATTTAATATTCATTTTCTATTCATAGTGCAAAAATTAGGAAAAGTCTTGCAAAGGACTGTAATGCAAAGGGCTGTACTAAGGGCTTTGTTCAACTAGAAGAAGGCCACAAATAGCCATTTACTGCGGAAGATAGAATAGCTAAAAGAAGTGTTACACGTATGTGTTTACACTGTGGGATTTGGGCCCCTCGATTTTGTGTTTGAAGATAACTAGATTGCCAAAACGGATTGATAATTAAATGTTGTTATTTGATTTGATAATATTAGATTATTTGATTTGTGTAATTTGTCAATCTTTATGCTAATTTCTTACTTTTAGTCCAATTCTATGTTGAAAAATGTTGACTAAAAAGTGATATATTCTCAACTTATTTTAAAATATTTAAGAAAAAGGAGACTGAAAAAAAAAAAAAAATTTAACATACAATGTAGTGTCTAAGAAATCATGCATGCAATGTAGTGGTGTAATTTTTGAAAAGGACAAAAATTACACCACTACATTGTATGATTTCTTAGACACTACATACAATGCAGTGTCTAAGAAATCATGCATGCAATGTAGTGATATATTCTCAAATTTTTGAAAATTTGAGAATGTAGTGGTACTTTAATACCAAACTAGTGGTATTAGAGTACCACTAGTTTGGTTAAAGGTATGATAATCAAATTTTCCTTTTTTTAGTTGATAATACTAAATATTTTTTGCTGAAAATTTTGGTATTTTTTTATGCAGTCAAAAGATGGTTTTGTGCTCTCGTGCCGTTTAATTTAACTGGAGGTTCTTATTCACGAAGCATAAATGGAAAGGCAGCACTTGTTGATGGAATAGAAGCTATCTTTGACATAGTTAAGGAATAGTTTTATATAGAAAATGATGTAATAAAATATATATGTGTACAATATATAGCAGTGGCAACTTCAAAAATATTTTTTAGGATGGTCATTAAAAAACATAAATTATACAAATTTAATATACAGATAACTTGAATATATCAATGTCACAAAAAAAAAAAAAAACGAAAATACATAAAGTATTACAATTTTTTTCCCTACTAACAAAGAGAAAGAAAAAGAAATGAAGTGAAAAGGGATAAAGTGGGAATTGAGAATGCTAAGATGAGATTAATAAAGTAAGAAATGATAATAGAGAAAAAAAAACGGATGATATTTGTTACAGCTACGAGCTGAGTTGCTAAGAATATCAAAATTATTACTATTGCAAAGCCAAAAAGAGCATTACTGCTGACACTGCCAAGGAGAACTTATGACTACAATATTTTTCTTGAGTCATTTTTTAAGGAAGAATGAAATTATATATTATTTTTATGTAATAGGATGAAAGAGTAATCTTTCAAATTTGTGACTATTTCATTTCATTACATAAAAACAATCTATAATTTCATTCTCCCTTAAAAAAAAAGTACTCAAGAAAAATATTGTAGTCATGGGTTCTCCTTGGCAGTGCCGGCAGTAATGCTCTTTTTGGTTTTGCAATCATAATCATTTTGTTATCCTTAGCGACTCAGCTCGTAGTTGTAGCAAATATCATCCGTTTTTCTTTCTCTATTATCATTTCTTACTTTATTAATCTCACCTCAGCATTCTCAATTCTCACTTTATCTTTTATCACTCCATTTTTTTTTTCTCTCTTTGCTAGTAGAAAAAATTGTAATACTTTATATATTTTTGTGTATTTTTTGTGACATTGATATATTCAAGTTATCTATATATTAAATTTGTATAATTTAGGTTTTTTAATGACCACCCTAAAAATAATTTCTAGAGTTATAATTATAAAATAAAAGATAAATTGATATATCATATATGTCTATTATATAGCAAATAATGAAATAAAAATATTATTGGCAAGATGATATATGTCTTTTTTCGATTTTCTTGAAATCATGGGCATGTTATAACTTGTATTTATTGTTAATTGAGCTGTTAAATATTATTGCATAGTTTTTTCTTGATGATATTTATATTGATTCATTGAACCGATGGCATGAAAAGTGTAAAATTTTCAGTGAATGGGATACCTATCATCCAAATCCATATCTCAAAAGGGAATATAGTTTCTTCGTGGCTTTAGAGACTGCAAGCAAATTGGATTTTGCTTTTTTCCACTTAGAAGATCCATTCATATCATCACATAAATATTTGTGCGGAGAGAATCCCCTATAAGTATAAACTATCACCAAATAGATGAAATCATTGTCCCTTATAACTGGTCAAAATTATATCATTTAAGCCAACTTGGTCGGAGGAGGCCTCCAAATGAATGATTCTTATAGGGCCTTCCATGCTGAGGAATGGGATATATAAGCTATATTAATTTATTGAGCAATGAGGATATTTTGAAGTGTATTTTTTGTTATAAGTTTAGGTATGTAAAGTTGTGATTTTTGGTTTTAATTATGTGTCAAATTTTATTATATTTTGTCAATCATTTCCCTGTATGTTTGTGGAATTCAATGTACGAAGTTAGTGTGTGAAACTGGTGAAGAACTGTGAAGCTGTTGAGAATAACGAAGGAGGTCTTGCACATCAGAGCAAGCTTCAAGCTGAAATACTTGCATAGCAGAGCAGACTCGAGCTTGATGCATGTAGAGAGTGGATGCACAAGTGAAGCCTCACAGGCAGCTTGGGCTAGCAAAGAGCTAATAGACCTGATTGAAGCTGTGCCATTTCATGAACAGTTCATACATCCCCGGTGATGATATCAGATGGCTTAAGTAGTTAGTTAAGTGATTAGGCTCTCCAAGCAACACGTGTACATAGAAGTTGGTTATAACTGTTTTTCACTCCAAAATTCCCTCCAAATCAAGGAAGTTTGTTATTCTGTTTTTGCTTCTTTTAGCTTGTATATATAGGTGTAGTAATATGTATTAAACTCAGTTGCTTGTAATTCTCTTTCAATCAATAAAGTCTGAGTTCTAAATTAGAGAGAAAGTGTTCTAGAATTTTACAGAAGCACAGAGCAACATGTGACTTGCTTGCGATTGGCTTGCGAGTGGACAACCTGTGAAAGTCCACGTGCATCTCGCGACTTGGCCAACCAGTGAGATGACCCGTGAGATGCACTGCCAAATTGTTTTTTTTGCTTTCCTCATTTCTTTACCTACACTATAAAAGCCCACATTACCCATGAAATTGTAAGGAGAATTTCAAAGAGAAAACCCTATAACTTTATTTGAGAGTTAGAGATTGCACACCCACAATCCTTTGCACATTTCTCTTCACTTTCCTCTACTTTTACCTCTCTAATTCCATACCCTTTGAGAGGTTCTTAGCCCAAACACATATCACACCAAATCTGAATGTTGTGAGTTGTTTTGGTGCCTATTGGAAGCATTGGATGAAGCCATTTTTTGGTGGATGCAATTGGAGCTAATTGCGGAATCCAGATAACTAGTGAAGACATGACTCGATGAAGTCCATTGGGAGCTAGAACTTGGAGGGTTCAAGTACTTTGGGTAGATTAGGCTTTGAGGGTTTTTTTGATATCCTTGTACTCAAATTTTATTCACTGGTGGATCATTTCGGCTTAAAAGACCACAAAGCGATTTTTATGCCGAGCACTTTGGTTTTCCTCTTTGATAACACATCGCGGTGTTATCTTACATTTGCATCTCTCTTCCCTTACTCCTTGTGCTTTATAATTAATTGTTAATTATATATGCCCATGAACTAGGTTGTAGTCCCGGTTAATTGCGCTTTGATTTTTCTTATTCCGCACTTAGTTGAGTAGATTCAAAGCAATTAAGCCATATTTTAAAATTGGAAGTCTAAACGGGCTTTAGTAATTTTAGACTATTGAGCTCTCAAGGTAAAAAATAAATCAAAGAATTGCTTTTAAATCAATTGAGCGAAATTAGGATAAACTTGAGCAATAATTAAAGTCAGACAGAAAGTTGGCAACACTTGCTTGACCCTTGTTCAAGTAAGATCACGACCCATGATTCCTAATTTCATTCAAATACTCATTGATGCCGAGTTTTAACCTGTCTATATAAATCCAGTTCCAAGAGAGCCTTTGTTCATTGAGCCTAAATGGAAAATGTAATTATGCTTTTTCAATCTTGAGCCTAAATTGATTTTTCTTGAAATCATTAAGTTTGTTTCTAAATTGTGAGTTCACTATTACTGCCTTCTGAAGAGTTCTTTGGAGTAACAGAGTTTTGGTGGTTGCAGATGAGTTTGTTCATTGAGGGGTCCCATAAAGGAATTTTAGAGTTTTTTGGGCCACTGCGATAAGATTTATTGATATGTTTGATATGTGCTTCTTTAATTGTTAACTTCGAATGTAATAAAAAAATTTAGTCATAGATAATAAATTCGCTGCTTAGAACTTTGGGGGTCTTAATTATAGAGTTTTTTTTTATTTTTATTTTATTTTTTTATTGGTATCTCAGGACTGAAGTTGCTGCCGCAGGGGCTGCTGCTTCCCCACGCCAGATCAACCATCAATCTCAGGACTGAAGTTGCATTTTTTTTTATTGGTATCAAAGCTTAGGTACGCTTAGAAATATTTTCTTGAGTATGATCCTTAATTCCTGTTAGGAATAAAGCATAGTCCCTCACTGGTCCCCTTCACTTTGATCAGAAGTGCAGAACAATTATGTCCAGGGGTATAGCTAGGAAATTCTGTTTGGGGGTTGGTGAGTTGTGGTACTAATTTATTACTCTTGCACGGGGGATCTCAATCTCATACACTAACGACGTGGTGATTAATGATTAAACTTTAAGTATAAGATAATAGAATAGATATATGAATACAATTCCAGGGTAAAGTGTCAATTTGAATAAATATTATCTATATATCATATACTATATGTGGGGCCAGTTGCCCGAAAACTTAACAGAGAGTTCATAGGAAGTGGGCTTGCGGCCCAACGGCCCAGTCCGAGGATAAGATTTATTCTTCAAACTAGCGTCTGAGATGGATGTAACTCTTTTAATAATCAAGGAACTTCGTAGAATTACATGCAAATTAACTAATGAATATTGAACAAAGAAGGAACCGGGAAAGGTAACAAATATCTCCTAAAAGCTGCTACCTCCCCATTAAATGCTTCCCAGCTAACTCTCTGGCCGCATTAATGTGGAGGTGATACTTGAACAGTAACCAAGCAGCCTTATGGCCACTGAGCGGAGGATCCAGGAAGTTCTGGATGGGACAGAAAGAAGTTCTCTGAATGGAACCTACACGTGTACGATGAAAGCAGGATGAAGAAGGTAGTATATAACGTGAAATCAGAGTACAAAGAAGAGGAGGAAAAAAAAAGGGAGAAAAGAATCCAAAGAAATATACACTAGAAACCTAGCCGAGGAGAAAGGGAAAAGAGTGTTTTCTTCTATTTATTTTGAAGTTCCTTTTTGTTACGCAAGAACGATGTCTTTTTCCACTCACTGGAACTAGTTTTTACACCCACTCTCTAAAAATTTTATTGTTTGGGCTTGTTGGGCTCGAATCCCATTCCTCTTTTGGGTCCAATACAATTTGAGTCCTTACACTATATAATAAAAGTTGAGCTTAGAAGCCGTAGTTGTGCTAAGTGGTTGACCGAATTGCAAAAAATTTTAAAATTTTTTTTTTTATAAAAAAATAGATATAATTTTTTTGTGTTTATCTTCTTCTCTTATAATTTTTAAGTTAATAAAAATTTTAATTTGATTATAAATATTGTAGGGTCCAAATTCGTTGGGCCTGGTACCGATTCCCTATATCGTGAACCCAACAAATTCCCAACAATAAATTTGTAGAGAATGGGTTAAAACAGCTGGGCTAGTAGTGGATTTAGCAACGGAGTGGGTGGTGGTGGGTAAAAATACACTGTTCAGGTGTCTTCTCCACATAAATGCGGCCAGGAAAGTTGCTGCAGTGCATTAAATGTGGCGGTGGCAGCTTTATTGGCAAGATATCTTATGATAGCCGCGCCGTTAGACGTGCCCAGGGCTCAGCCCTTGCAGGGGAATCTTCAACATATCTATTCGATAAAGTTCTGGGCAGATACGTGGGATGTGGCCTCTTCGGCCCAACTAGGTTGTCTTCGGACGGAGCGTTTCCCCTTGCGCTCACCAGGATGGCAAAGTACTGATACTTTTAACATCTTCGGACGGAGAATCATACTTGAACTGGGCCTCGGGCCCAACGTATGGAGCTGGGCTTTCTCACCCATAATAGCCCCTCAAAATTCCGCTTTTAACCTGCATCCGAAGAGAAAAAGTGGGATTTTGACCTTTTGACCTTTTGACAAATGAGTGCCTTGAATTTTGCCTCCACACGTGCGAGCATGAATTTACGCGCCTTCTTTATTGCCGCTGCTGTCGCGCCGTTTCCAAGGCGTCATTAATTGCTCCAGGCGGCGTCTTGTCCCTGAAATCTAGCGGCTCATTTCAAATCAACGGACGAGATTCTCCTTAGAATTTCGGGCGGGATAATCCTCACCACTTTGCCTGCCACTATATAAGGTCTTAAGGGGGAGTTGTCTTCTCATTTTGCAATCTTCAGAACTCCCAGCGAACTCAAGCGTTCAGACTTTCAAAGCCCTTTCTGTCATCCGCTTCAACTCATTCTACAATCCGCTGCGATTTCCCGGCGAGGCCAGAAGACATTCTCTGATTCAGTCCGACGTAAGTTCCTTTCTTCGAGATTTTTGAAATCTGTTCAGTCTGCCTCTTCGGCCATTTGTAAATTTTCTCCAGTCACCGTTCCGCATTTCCCTCGCTTTAACCTTATTATCGATGGGTAGATTTGAATACCTAGTGGACAGTCCATCCCAGATAGAGAAGTTTAGGGAGATATATCGCATCCCTCGGGAAGTGGGCTTGAGGTATTGCTCCACGGAGGGGTTGTTACTGGACCGAGAGGTGGGAGAGGTGATAATCCCCATCATCGCCTTCCTGGAGGGGGGAATGACCCTCCCCATGGGCGAGGTCACCAGAAGTTACCTCACTGCCCATAGGCTTAGTCCTGACCAGTGCGCTCCCAATACATTTAGGATTTTAGGGGCGATTGATGACCTGAACCGTCATTTAGGCCTGGGGTTAACCTGGCACGATGTGGTGCACATGTACGAGTGTCGTACCAAGGAGGGGGCGGGATACTATTTAAGGTCCCGATCCGATGTCGTCAGACTCCTGTCCGGCCTCCCCAAGTCCAACAAAGGGATGAAGGACGATTATCTTATCGTCTCGGGTGCCTGGCATGATGGGATTCATTGCCCAACCCAGCCAGGGACGCCAGGTGGGACATTCCCCCTCGAGCTTTACTTTTTTATTTACTTTTAGCTGTTCGGTCCCCCTCTTCGTCATATTGCAACCCTCTGACAGTTCTCGCGTCATGTTTTCAGATAGAAGGCACGTGGCTCCTCGGCTGAGTCTGACGAATACTGCGGCTTTGAATTACCTTCTTCGGTCGGAGATTTTCGTGAGCGAGGACGGACAGCTTAGGTCTGTTCCTCTCATCCTCGGTTACACCCCGAAGACTGAGCTTCAGCCGAGAGGCAACGCAATCACACTCGGGGATCGTCGCATAAACCGTATTGACGTGGCAAGGAAGAACTTTTTGGCGCCGTTCGACCTCGCCCCAGTGCCCCATCCCAACCCGCAGGGCATCCTAGCACTAGTTCAGCCCGTTCAGCAAGCGCCAGTTGAACCAGCAGCCGAGGAAAGAGTCGCCTCTTCTACCCCTTCACTTGACGCCCAGATCGACCAGTTTAAGTTCGAAGAGGATTCCTCGGAGGAGGTTCAGATCTTATCAGCCGAAGAGGCTCTTGACAGGCAATCAGCTACCCCAGTTCTGAACCTAGCTTCGCCAGAAGACTCTATAGAGGAAGACATGCTGAGTTTGGATCAGCTAATGAAGAACAGGAAGCCAAAGGCTCTAGCCAAGGGTACTGGCACATCCCAGCCCCAGGCAAATTTCCCACCACCGCCTCCCCCTCCTCAAGCCCCAAGAGATCTGGGTCTGAAAGTGCTGCCCGATTTGAAGAAAAAGAGGGTGGTGACGGATGTAACTGATATCGAGGAGGGGGAAGTGGTCCCTCCGAAGGGCCACAAGCAGCAGAAGAAGACCCACGATGCAAGAAGCAAACGGGCTTCTTCTACTGATAGTAGGGAGGAAAATGTGGCTGCCGACGTGCGGCGAGGGACCCAGGCGTGGTCCCCAAAGCTTACTCTGGATGGCGTGGCCATCCCTTTCGACGCCTCCCTCAGAAACTACGCCGGAGGCAAGGCCGGGTACATTGCAGAAGCGCTCGAGCAGCCCCTCCTTCTTCCGAGGGATATGGAGTCTTATCGGCGCTTTAGTGAAAGGGAGCTCTTTCTGTCCCTCAAACGGGATTTAGGCATGGTAAGACAACTGGTGCTCTTTCGCAGCTCTTTTGAGGCCCTCGTTCATTTATATTTTTACGTAACATTATTTTTTTGTTGCCATGCAGCTTGCTCAACAAATCTACGTGGCTGAAGAGTGGGTTCAGCGGAAAGATGTTGACGTGCAAGCTGAGATTCGGTCCAGGGAGGACGTTGAGAAAGCATTGGGCAAGGCCAAGGATGAAAGCGCTCGCAAATCCGAGCAGCTAAATGAGGAGGCGAAGGCAAGGAGGAATCTAGAGGCAGGCCTGAAGACTGCTGAAAAGCAAGCCGAAGACCAACGCCAGCAGCTCTACACCATTGAGATCAATCTAGAAACACAGAGAGCGCTGGTAGTGGAACTTCGCGCTGAGCTGGAAAAGGCCAAGGACGCTGCCAACTTGGCCGAGGAAAAAGCTCAATTGGCCAAGGAAGCAGTTGAGGCTGAAAAACAGGCTGCTTATATGCTGGGGGTGCAAGAGACCCAAGCAAGGCTGATCGAGGAGTTCGCCAAGGTCTGCAGGGACTACTGCGATATCACGTGGAGCAAATGCCTCGACGCAGCTAGAGTCCCTGCAGAGTCATCTCTAAGGCAACCTGGGAGCATCTACTATGATCCTGATATATGTGAGGTGCCTGAAACCTTGGAAGCACCTTCGGCCAATCCGAATCCCCCAGCCCCAGCCGAGACGAGCCACGCCCCTCTTCAGACCGGTGATGCGGGCGATCTGCCGAAGCCAAACCCAGCACCTCAAGATAAAGCTTAGGACGTTCTGCCTGTGTAATCCTTTGGATATTTTTTGCCATTTTTGTAATGAAATCGTCTTTCAATGAATGAAATAGTTTACTTTCGTTACTTGTTGCCTTTATAGTACTTGTCAGATCGCGTTATTATGGCTAGTAAAGACAGTTTCGTAATTAAGAGTAAATCGGAAACATGGTAATCTTCTATACGTAGTTAAAACAAAGAATTATGGCAATAACAGCTGACGTAATTTTGCTTAAGTCTAGTAACGCGAGCGTGCCCATTAAACCAAATCAACTGCTCCGAGGACAACATGCGTGATTGAATTTAGGGTTAAATACTTGTAAAAATTGTAAAGGAGTGTTAACTAACCCAAATCATCTGGTCCAAGGACTATAGGCATGAGTGGGTTTAAGCTTAAACACTTGTAAGAAACGTGGAGTGTTAACTAACCCAAATCATCTGGTCCGATGACTACAGGCATGATTGGATTTAAGTTTAAACACTTGTGAGAAACGTGGAGGAGTGTTAACTAACCCAAATCATCTGGTCCGAGGACTACAGGCATGATTGGATTTAAGTTTAAACACTTGTGAGAAACGTGGAGGAGTGTTAACTAACCCAAATCATTTGGTCCGAGGACTACAGGCATGATTGGATTTAAGTTTAAACACTTGTGAGAAACGTGGAGGAGTGTTAACTAACCCAAATCATCTGGTCCGAGGACTACAGGCATGATTGGATTTAAGTTTAAACACTTGTGAGAAACGTGGAGGAGTGTTAACTAATCCAAATTATCTGGTCCGAGGACTACAGGCATGATTGGATTTAAGTTTAAACACTTGTGAGAAACGTGGAGGAGTGTTAACTAACCCAAATCATCTGGTCCGAGAACTACAGGCATGATTGGATTTAAGTTTAAACACTTGTGAGAAACGTGGAGGAGTGTTAACTAACCCAAATCATCTGGTCCGAGGACTACAGGCATGATTGGATTTAAGTTTAAACACTTATGAGAAACGTGGAGGAGTGTTAACTAACCCAAATCATCTGGTCCGAGGACTACAGGCATGATTGGATTTAAGTTTAAACACTTGTGAGAAACGTGGAGGAGTGTTAACTAACCCAAATCATCTGGTCCGAGGACTACAGGCATGATTGGATTTAAGTTTAAACACTTATGAGAAACGTGGAGGAGTGTTAACTAACCCAAATCATCTGGTCCGAGGACTACAGGCATGATTGGATTTAAGTTTAAACACTTATGAGAGACTGTCATAACAAAATGCAATCATGATTGAGGGATTCATTTAATAGTAGTACCTTTTGAGGTTGTTTACATTCCATGGTCGGGGCACTACATGATTATCCAAGTCTTCTAGGAAGTATGCTCCGATGCCAGCCCCTGAAGTGACGCGATATGGTCCTTCCCAGTTCGGTCCTAATTTTCCCCAAGCTGGGTTCTTTGCATTACCTACTACTTTCCTCAGGACAAGATCACCAGGCTCCAGGGGTCTCTGCCTTACATTGGCATCGTAGCCCTGTCTAAGTTTCTGCTGGTAATGCGCCAGTCGAACCATTGCATTTTCCCTCCGTTCTTCAATTAGGTCCAAACTCCTTTCCAGCTGTCCGCCGTTGCTAGCTGGATCAAAGGTGCTTGACCGGAGTGTTGGGAATCCAGTCTCTAGGGGTATCACGGCTTCGGCCCCATAAGTCATCGAGAAGGGGGTCTCTCCCGTGGACCTGCGAGGCGTAGTTCTATATGCCCACAATACGTGGGGTAATTCTTCCACCCATCTACCCTTCGCATCATCCAGCCTCTTCTTTAGCCCGTTAACTATGACTTTATTGGTGGCTTCGGCCTGCCCATTTCCCTGGGGATAGGCGGGGGTGGAGTATCTATTTGTGATTCCCAGCTCACTGCAATAGCTTCTAAAGGCTTTGCTATCGAACTGAAGCCCGTTGTCCGAGATGAGGGTGTGTGGGACTCCAAATCTGGTGACGATGTTTTTCCAAATGAACTTCTTCACGTCTACGTCCCTGATATTTGCTAGAGGCTCAGCTTCTACCCACTTGGTGAAGTAGTCCGTTCCGACCAGCAAGAACTTCCTGTTTCCTGCTGCCTTTGGGAAAGGGCCTACGATGTCCAGCCCCCATTGAGCAAAAGGCCATGGGCTGGACAGTGGATTAAGGGTTCCACCAGGTTGATGTATGCTCGGCACAAAACGCTGGCACTGATCACACTTTTTAGCGTATTTATGCGCCTCTCTTTGCATATTTGGCCACCAATAGCCTTGGGTGATGGCTCGGTGGGCTAAGGATCTCCCTCCAGTATGGCTCCCACAGATTCCTTCATGCAGTTCTTCTAACATCGATTCAGCCGCTTCGGGGGCCACGCACAGCAGATATGGGCCAGAATAGGATCGTTTGTACAGTTTATGGTCTTCGGACAGCCAGAACCTTGTAGCTTTTCTCCATATTTTTTCCGCCTCCACCCTTTCTTCGGGCAACACATCGTCCCTTAGGAACTTGATGATGGGGTCCATCCAGCATGGGTTGGTTCCGACGCTGTGAACTTGGAGTACCTTTTTTCTTAACTCCGTGGTCCTTCGTACGTCCTCAATCAAGATGACCCTTGGTAATTCCTGCGCCGAAGAGGTGGCGAGTGTAGCCAGGGAATCGGCATGCGTGTTGCCGCTTCTAGGGACGTGCCGAAGGGAAAAATATTCAAACTCCGACTGTAGGGACTTGACCAGGTTCAGATATCCCTGCATCCTCTCGTCTTTTGCCTCGAACTCTCCTAGCACTTGGCCGACGATCAACTTTGAGTCTGAAGATATCTCGACGGATTTTCCTCCCATCCTTCGCACCATCTTCATCCCAATCAATAGAGCCTCATACTCTGCCTCATTATTCGTTGCTGAGAAGTCTAGCCTTAAGGCTTTTTCAATGATAATTTTCTCAGGGGATATCAACACTAGCTCTACGCCTGAGCCCCTTTGATTTGACGCGCCGTCTACATATAACTCCCAGGGCGAGGGGTTTTGTGACGAAATCGCGCTGACTTGCCTCCCTTCTGTGCCTAGAGTTTGGGCTACTTCCTCTAAATGGGGCTCTGTGAACTCGGCGACCAGGTCTGCAAGGACCTGGCCCTTCACTGACGTGCGCGGCATGTACTTGATATCAAAAGCCCCTAGCATCGTCCCCCACTTGGCAATTCTTCCTATGTAGTTGGCGCTTTGGAGTACCGCCCTAAGTGGGAGCTGGGTAAGGACTATGACCGTGTGAGCTTGAAAATAATGGGGCAGCTTCTTAGTTCCCAGCACAACTGCCAGAATGGCCTTTTCCAGTGGCAGATAACGGGTCTCAGCTTCTTGCAGCGATTTACTCACATAATAAACTGGCTTTTGCATGCCGCAGTCTGTTCGGATCAGTACCAAGCTTACAGCGTTAGGTGCCACGGCAATGTAAGCGAACAAAACCTCGTCTGGCTGGGGACTGGACATGATGGGAGGTCTGGCCAGGTAATCCTTAAGTTGCTGGAAAGCAACGGCACATTCCTCTGTCCATTCAAAACCCTTCCATTTATTGATTAACGAGAAGAAAGGCCGACACCTGTCCGCTGATCTGGAAATGAACCTATTAAGGGCAGCGGTCATCCCTGTCAGCTTCTGAATTTCCTTGGGATTACGGGGAGCTCGCAAGTTATTGATAGCCCTTATCTGATCGGGGTTAACTTCGATTCCCCTGTGAGTGACCATATACCCCAGGAACTTACCCGAGCCAACTCCGAACGAACACTTGGAGGCATTCAGGCGCAATCTGTGTCCCCTCAAAATTTCGAAAATATCCCTAAGGTCCCCAATGTGTTCCGCAATAACCTTGCTTTTAACCACCATGTCGTCAATATAAACCTCCATGCTTTTGCCCAGCTGTGGCTCAAACATCCTGGTCATCATTCTCTGATAGGTAGCCCCTGCATTCTTCAAGCCGAATGGCATTACCTTGTAGTGGTAATTTCCTACAGGGGTTACGAAAGCCGTTTTGCTCTGATCGGCGAGAGCTAGCGGTATCTGGTGATAACCTTGGAATGCGTCTAAGAAGCTCATCCTTGGGTGCCCGACGGTAGCATCAACTAGTTGATCTATCTTTGGCATGGGAAACGGGTCCTTCGGACAGGCTCTATTCAGATCAGTGAAATCCACGCACACCCGCCATTTCCCACTTTTCTTCTTTACCACCACCGTATTAGCTAGCCATTCGGGGTAGAAAATTTCCTTAATGGCCCCCGCTTGCTTGAGCCTCGTTACTTCTTCCCTAACTGCATCTGCGTGCTCCTTCGATGGACGCCGAAGGGGTTGCTTCTTGGGGACTATGGTGGGATCCACGTTTAGATGGTGGCAAATGAAATCTGGGCTTACCCCCGGGGCCTCCGCAGGGTCCCACGCAAAAACATCGACGTTTGCCCTGAGGAGTTCTGTCAACTCTCCCTGCTCCTGGGGAGGCAGCATGGATCCGATTTGAAAAAACTTTTCTAGATCGTCACCAACAACTATCCTTATCAGGCTTTCGCACTCTGCTTCTTCGGCCGGAACTTCGGCATCCAGCGCCGAGGGTTTTAATTGCTATAAACCTTCCTTATGACAGTTGGAGGGTTCGGCGTGCTGCTCGTGCCGGATTGCTGCCACTAGGCATTGCCTGGACATGGCCTGATCCCCTCGGATCTCCTCGACAATCCCCTTGGACGGATATTTAATCTTCTGATGCAGTGTGGAGGGTACAGCCCCAAGGGTATGGAGCCAAGGTCTGCCTACTATAGCAGTGTACGGTGAGTAAGCGTCGACCACTATGAAGTCTACCTCCACAACCTCAGTACCGGCTTGCACAGGCAGTCTGATCTGGCCCTTCGGAATGATCACTTTTCCATCAAAACTGACTAATGGGGAGCTGTACGGAGTCAAATCTTCGGGGGACAAATTCAGCCCCTTATATAGGTCCGGGTACATAATTTCTGCGGCACTGCCTTGATCTACCAGTATTCTCCTCACGTCGTATCCACCTATTCTCAACGTCACTACCAGGGCATCATCGTGCGGCTGCGTAGTCCCTATTTTGTCCTCTTCCGAGAAGCCCAAAACTGGGGCAACTATCTTAAGCCTCTTCGGCTCTTTGTTAACCATGTCCGAGGGCACCCGAGCGACTGACAATACCCTGGATGGGCAAGACCCTGTCCTTCCTGGCGCAGCGAAAATAACATTGATTGTTCCCAAGGGGGGTTTTATAAAATCGCCTCTCTTGGGCCCCGTGCTCGTTTGATTTCCTTGACCGCATGAGTGGTGCAGGAGGTGCTTTAACCTACCTTCGCTGACCAGCTGATCCAAATGATCCCACAGGCTCCTGCAATCTTCGGTAGTATGCCCATGGTCCAGGTGGTATTGACAGTAAAGATTGTGGTTGCGTCTTTCAGGGTTCCCTACCATCTTGTTCGGCCACTTGAAGAATGGTTCGTTTTTTATTTTGTCCAGGACCTGATGTACTGGTTCGCGAAAAACGGCATTGACCGCCCGAAAGTTCGCTGTGTTTTGTCCAGCCCAGTCCTTCCTCGGCCTGTTGTGGTTCTGCCTATCTGACCTGAAATCCCTCCCTTCTTGAGGGACAGCTTTCTCCTTGCCCTTGCTTTGCTGCTGGTCTTCCTCAACTCTTTTGTACTTATCGATCCTATCCATCAGCTGGCGTATACTGGTGACAGGCTTGCGCGTCAAAGAGGTTCTCAAGAGGTGTTCCGTGGGGAGGCCCAGTTTGAAAGAGCTGATGGCCACCGATTCACAATCCTCTTCCACCTCGTTATACATCTCCCAAAACCTATCTGAGTACGACTTCAAAGTCTCACCTCCTTTCATGATAATGGACAGCAAAGATGCCACGGATTGAGGTACCCTTCGGCAGGTGACGAAACGGGACCCAAAAACCTGTGTTAGCTCTTGGAAAGAGCTGATAGTGTTGGACTTCAAACTATCGAACCATCTCATGGCTATTGGTCCCAAGCTGGATGGGAAAACTTTGCACATGAGGGCCTCGTTCCTGGAGTGAACTGCCATTCGCTGGTTGAAATGACTCACATGTTCCACTGGGTCGGTCCGGCCATTATAGATGGTGAATGTAGGCTGGTGGAAACGTCGAGGGAGCTTAGCATTCTCAATGTTACGGGCGAAAGGGGATTTGGATATCTGATCCAGGGCTTTACTCATAGCATCGTTCCCTGCGTCCCTCGGTAAGGGATTCTGGGGGTTCCTCTCGTCGTGACGCATCTCCTCGTAGGTGAAGGATTCGCTGATCGATGTTCGATGCTTTTGTCTGTAGCTAATGTCTCGTTCATCCCCGGAATCCTCATCCGAATCTGAGGGACTGCGCTTCTTCTTCGCATGGCGCAACTCCCTTTTAAGCCTGTCTATCTCCTTCTGCATGTCCTTGTTCTTCTTTGCATGAGACATGTGGCTCTCCCTATGCAACTGGTTTTGATTGTCACGTGTGGTGTGTATACTTCCCTCACGATCTTGCCTCCGTTCCAGATGAAGAAAGGGATCGGTGTGCTTAGACGACCTGGACTCAGCTGGTCGTTGCCTTCGTTCAGCCATCTTCTGAGGTGTTGCTTCCACCTTTGCTCAAGCTATTCCCCACAGACGGCGCCAATTGTAGGGTCCAAATTCGTTGGGCCTGGTACCGATTCCCTATATCGTGAACCCAACAAATTCCCAACAATAAATTTGTAGAGAATGGGTTAAAACAGCTGGGCTAGTAGTGGATTTAGCAACGGATCATGCAAACAAAAACCATCTCAAAGAAAAAGGGGTTGAGACAGGCTGTTTTCCTTAAACAACAAAAACCCTTTAGTCCGAAGAGGATTAGAATACATAGACTTTGTGAATACTGTTTTTTCTCCCCCCTCTCAGTGAGGCCTGCTCCACATATATATATATACACTCTTTTTCCATCCTCACCGCACACTTGTCCTTCATCTAGGCTCCCACTTGAGTACTAGTCACATCAGCCGTCTGCTTTAACCTGTAGTGAGTGGTGGTGGGTAAAAATACACTGTTCAGGTGTCTTCTCCACATAAATGCGGCCAGGAAAGTTGCTGCAGTGCATTAAATGTGGCGGTGGCAGCTTTATTGGCAAGATATCTTATGATAGCCGCGCCGTTAGACGTGCCCAGGGCTCAGCCCTTGCAGGGGAATCTTCAACATATCTATTCGATCAAGTTCTGGGCAGATACGTGGGATGTGGCCTCTTCGGCCCAACTAGGTTGTCTTCGGACGGAGCGTTTCCCCTTGCGCTCACTAGGATGGCAAAGTACTGATACTTTTAACATCTTCGGACGGAGAATCATACTTGAACTGGGCCTCGGGCCCAACGTATGGAGCTGGGCTTTCTCACCCACAAATATATTATTCTTATCAACTTTTCATCTATCAATCTTTGGATAGATACAAAAATTTAATTTTTCTCATCAACTTTTCCTCTATTTATTTTTGGATAGACACAAAAGCTTAATGTTGATATCAACATTTCTTTTACTTCAACATGGTGGGAAGTTTAATTTTTAAGAGTTTGAGTTTAAGACAAAGAGTTTAATTAGAATTGATATTTTTTTTTAATGGCAGGAGATATATTCACACGACTAAGAGATTTTTTGGATAAACCCCAGAGAACTTTTTTTTTTTTTTGGATAAACCCCAGATTTAAAAAAAAATATAATTTTCTTGAAAATAAACTCCGCTTAGCTTTAAAAGATGTAAAATTCTATTTCAACCAAAATTCTAACTAAAACCACAAGTTTCATATTATATATATATATATATGTATAGTCACACACACCAAAAGCTTCAAATCTTAGATTTGCTCTAAGACTTTCTCGTCTCTACTATTATTTCCAATCTTTATATATATATATATATATATATAATTAATTTGTTCATCATTTGATTTATTGAGATTCATAAATATTTAATTTTGCAGATTCATAAAGGGTAACCAAACATGTGGAGCATAAAATGCAAGGTTGTTTCTATATTTTCTTTATTGAGTATGTCATATCGCATGTCTTTTTTGCCTCAATTTTTTGGTGAATTTTACTTCTTTGATCATGTCTAAGTTATGAGTAAAATCTGTAGCTGAGACCCAATTGGCATGACAATAAATAATTAGGCCAGATTCATGATTTTTTTATTATTAATATTTTGAATCCAAGTATCTATCATTTTTTAGGGTTTTTTTTTTCCTCTCAAATTCAGCCCCCCGTTTCTTCAAAAAATGAATTCCCAATTTTTTTTTTCTTCTTATTATTCATGATTTTTTAGGGAGTTTCCTTGAGGTTTCGAAACACTCAATCAAACAATACTCTTGGTATTGAGTTTTTCTCAAAAAAATTTCTTGAAGTTTATATTTACACATTTGGTTTTAATAGGGTGAAATTCGGTGCTTCCTCCCTCACTTTCAAAGACAAAAATTCAATTCTTATGTAAGTTTATCTACTTTTATTTTTTTAATGTTTAGCAATTTGGGTTGTTCATAATTCATAACTATTACATTGAGGTTACCACTTAAATATGCTTTCAATAAATTTTTTTAATTTTTTTTAATTATTGAATATATTGAAGGTTTTCATTTAAATATGTGCTTTAATTATGCAAACTCCCTTTATATTTTTTTAGGCAGCTTTTTTGTATTAGTTGCGTAGTTATCTACTATATTCCATTCAATTAATTTTGGACTTAATATATGATTTTTTTTTTTATATAAAAACTTAATCTTACAATATATGCATTCATTATATTACCTAAAGTAAAAATGTTATTTTATTTATAAAAAAGAGAGTAAAAGATTACTTTATTTTTATTATCTATTCAGTTTAATTAATTTTTTTTCATTAATTTACACATGATTCTTGATTAAGCCGTGCACATCACACGGACATAATACTAGTGTGTGTATATATATATATATATAATATAAAACCGAAGTCTCTGAAACTCTCAAAATTTTTCACGTCAGTATAATATTTAAATAAAATTATCATTTTATTTAAATGAAATTATTTTTGTTTAGTCTAAACTTAATAAGGTGTGGAACTTTATCTCTCTAAGAAGTCCAACTTAAACTCAAACTCATCATTGTCATTTTTTTAAAACAAAAATATTTTTGTTTAATCCAAACTGAACAAGGAGTGAAACTCTATTTCTCTAACAAGTCTAACTTAAACTCAAATTTGCAAGGTTAATCATGAACACTATAAAAGTAATGCAAACCCCAATATTTTTTTATTTTTTAAAGCCAGTAGAGGTATGAGCTCTTCTTATGTTATTTTCTTCTCCTCTACTTTATTAAAAAAATTATTTTATGGTTTTTCATTTATTTTTTAAAAAGTAATTTTCAAACATGAACCACCAAACTCTCTTTAACCTTTTTTTACAAGATAAAAAAGCTTGCAATAATTGAAATTATTCTTTTGAATGTAACCCATATTTCTCTTATATTTCTCTATTGTTTATATATATATATATATATATAATTTTTTTTTTCAATAATTTCTAAGCAGCGAATCTTCTGATTCTTTAATATTTTTTGGACTTTTAGAAGTTTTAATTTCTAATTTTTTGTAAGTCATTACACATTCAAGCAATGGTTTCTTCATCAAATTGACGTCATACAAGAGCAAATCATGCAAATGTGTAGTTTCTTAATCAATTTAAGATTTTATAAAATTATTTTAGTCTACTTCACAAATAAGTAAATTCCCGTGCATAGCATGGGTTAGCGACTAGTTATTATATATAAGTATTAGTTTTTTGTTAGGTATGTTTTAAAACTAATTGGGTATGTTCAAAGCTTAAGCCCATAATATTTTGTTGTAAAACCCAAGCCCATGCTCTAGAATTTTCCTTGGCTGGCGTGTGAATTTTTTTGGCAGCAAACAAAATCCTCAATCATCTCATATTTCCTTAGAAAACTATTCAGCCTTACCTTCCCCTCTTTTGCAGAAAATACATAGCAGCTTGCGGCATCAATGGGAAAGAAAAATTCCTTTGTTTTTGGCTTTCCCTTTTCACTCTAATTATCTTCAACTACTTCCTTTTTAAGAGCCCTAAGACTATCAAATTCTATAGATATGAGATTAATTGAAACAATTAAAAAAAAAAAAAAACAGATATTACTTAGATACTTTTGCTCCTTTGTCTTTTACTGAAAATTTTCTCTTGAGCATTTGTGAGTAGTTTAAAACTTTGTTTGTGAGTGCACATTAACAGAGTTGCCGTTGTATCCTAGAGAGCGACCGCCTGAGCCATTTGCACTGATGGATTCATTCTAGTGGAATCACTTCTTAAGGACAGTGAATATAGTTTTGTGCCTTGACAAAGTTTTACTTAGTCCTTAATTTTATACACTTTTGTACTTGTCTATTTTGCTTATAAGTTAATCTGAGCATATCTTGTTTTATTGATATATTATTGATATTGCTTTGTAACTTAGTTAATCAATTTGAACAATTTTCTAAACTATACCTCCAACATATAATTCCAGGGTAAAGTGTCAATTTGAATAACTATTATTATTGTTCTAAAAAAGAATAACTATTATTATTATTATTATTATTATTATATATAAGTAACAGTTTTTTTATTTTCTTTCTCAGTTCTCAAAAGAAAAATTATAGTATTAGTTTTTTAAGGGGGATAGAGTATTAGTTTTTTTTTACATTAATCTCTTATTTAAACATTACCCACATTTAAAACGTAATTATACAAGGATAAGGAATTTTATTCCGTGTTTAAATGGGAATGAAAATTTGAATTGAGTACACAGCAAAAGCAGGAAGTTGGATACCAATTATTTGTGAATTTTATTCTGCCGCACCCTACTTGTATTAATAGCCGGCCACTCATCTCATCAGGGTAGATATGGAGGAAGGTTTTAATGTTATAGAGAACGAGAACAAGATTGACAAGATATCTAAATTGCCAGACTTTCTTCTACAACAAGTTCTTTCTTTCCTTACTATTAAACAAGTTGTTCAATCCAGTCTATTGTCCAAGAGATGGAAACATGTGTGGTTTACAATCCCAGTTTTAGAATTTGATGGAGCATATTTTGAGTCAAAGTTATGGTGTCGAGACAGAGAGAAAACTCGACAAATACAGAGAAAGAGAGTGGAGTTATATCATTTTGCGGAGCAAAATTTAGTAAGCCGCCGTAGGCAAAGGCTTAAAATAAATAAGTTGACACTTTTTATGTACTTGAGAACACCAAAAACAGTGTCTCGAGTGGACCGTTGGATTGACTATTCTCTTAAGAGTGATGTAGAAGAGCTGAATCTTGATTTTTTTATGAGTGGCGGGAGGAGGTATATTTTGCCTCAGAGTGTTCTACTTGCAAAATCAATAGCTGTGTTGATGTTAAGTGGGTGTAGGCTAGAGTCACAATGTTGTGATATAAACTTATCATCTCTGAAAAAGTTGTCTTTAGTTAAAGTGAGAACAAATGATCAAATTATCCACAATCTTGTTGTTGGGTGTCCTGTGATAGAAGACATGAGATTTGAATTTTGTTTTGGGTTGGAAAATATACACTTTTCTGCACTACCTAAACTCAAGGCTATCAAGTTGGAATCCAGTAAACTTAAGATGGTGGAGTTGGAAGCATCAAATCTTTATTATGCATGTATAGCAGCTTATTATGCAAGCGAGATAAACCTGGTCCAATGTAAAAATCTGAAGGAATTAAATTTAGAAGCACAGTGCATAGCAGACGAGTGGTTCCGTAACCATGTCTCCCAACTTCCACTTATTGAGATGGTGACCCTATCTAATTGCAATAAGTTGAAAAACATTAAGATTTCAAGTCATATTCTTAAGAAATTATACATACATATGTGCAAAGAGTTGATTGAAGTCGAGCTCGACACTCCTGCGTTACTTAAACTCTCATATTTGGGTTGGAGCAATTTATCACTTTCATTGAATGCTTCGGCTTATTTGACAGAAGTTATCTACCAGATGTTGTCGCCTATTAATCATTGGGATGTTCAAAAGATTGAATTGATTTCGAAGCTAAGTAATTCCAAATCATTGCATTTGTTAAGATTTCAGTCTGCCAAGGTATTTTTCCTTTCTTTTATTTGATTTTCTTGCTTCGTTTCATTTTACATCTATTTTCTTGTCTTAGGAATTTTTGTACATTATTTGTTTCGGTGTTGTTAAGCTGAAATCAGATTTTTTTTTCTTTGTGAAGGATGTGGTTATACCGCAAGAATTGAGAGATACTCTACCATCCCCATCATATCTTGTCAAGCAGTTAAAGGTATCACTATCACGGCCATATACAGGAAGCGAAATTGACAAACTTGTGGATAACTTGCTTTGGATTTCTCCTCTTCCAGAGGTTGTAGTAATAGCTTATCGGATCAACGTAAAACCCTGGGAGGGCACCACATCTTTCAAGGTATGAGAAAAATTCATTATTTTTGAAATTAGAAACTCACCCACCCCCACCCCCCCCCCCCCCCCCCCCCCCCCCACAAAAAAAAAAAAAAACACTTCAAATTTAAAAAAAGAATAAAAATTCTGCTACATTGCTAAAAGTTATTAAGCAATATCACTTTTGGTGAGATGGATCTAGCTGTTTATAATATATTGGCAAAGATTTGTATTGTAATTACTCATGGTGCATGTGCTAGTGAATTTTTTTACTCATAGAATCCTTTAAATTGTGATTGAATGCAAAATGGAAAGTTTAGGTTTGAGAATTAAAGTTTATAGTATAAAAGAGAAGTGCTAAGTCCACAACATTTTTACAATATTTACACAACAAATCATAGGTGGTTAATTGTTATTGGTTCAAATTTGAACCTAACACTAAGATTACTTTTTTGCTCTGACAATAACAAACAGTAACAACTTGCCACTTAAGATTTGTTGTAATAATATTGTGAAAATATTGTAGACATATCATTTTGTACTACTAGTATGTATGTGCAATAAAAAAATATTGTACACAGTACACAAAGTTCCCACTTATGTAGAGTGAAGAGAGAAGTTTCATAGATATTATTTAACTTGAACACTAAAGTTCTTAGTAGAAAATTATGTTAAGTTAAATGATAGAACCTTTTACTCAAAAAAAAAAAAAAAAAAATGATAGAATCCTATTTTCTGCAACTACTTTGGTATCTCCTAGTTAGATGCTTAAATTTGTCAAAGTGGTAGTTTCATAGCAGTGCTTTTATGAAAATTTGCCTAGTAGAAGATGATTATCATTGTTGTCATGATTTGAAATCAATTCTCCTACAAGAAGCCTAAAAACTCTTAAGCTTGATTTCAGTTCTCCTATAAAAAGCCTATTTTTGACGAGGAGAATCCTAGTTGCTGCAAATTTCTTCCAAATCCGTGTTGGAGGCATTGCTTAAAGACTGTCACGATTGAGAAAATCAGAGTACGTGCAGATGAAGAGACTCTAAAGGCAGAAAAAGAAACCTTAGAGAAGTATTTTTATGAGAATGCAAAATTCTTAGAGAGCTTCCAATTCCTTTGTGGTGTTGTTGGTTAAAAATTGTCAACAACAACTTTAGAGGATCTGTATTGGCAAAAATATTACCAATGGGTATGCAAAAATCTTGGAGAGCATCCGCTTCCATTCTAAAGGAGTCCTGCTCAAACATTGTCAACATGTTGAGCTTTAGACGATCTGCAAATACAAAAAATTTAAGCAAGCTAACTTCTAGAGTAGAATTTTGGATATGGTCTCATAAATTATGACCTCTGGCTCTGACTCATCTTGGGGAATCTTTTTGAATGCATTATACTTTTGTTCCTTTTTGGTTTGAACTGATATTCCTGATATTTGATTATTTTGTAAGATCATTCTCGGAACCGAGCAACTTATTGTAAAAGTTTTAATGTTAATTACTAAATTTCAAGTGTTTTATGGAAGGATATTATAATTTTTTTGTGGCACCAGTACTTTTTGTGCTAGTTCAGGTCAATCGAGTTGAATTTCTTGATGTTCTTAAACAAACTTTGAATTGCTTTGGGTATATGGGAACAGAGTATGCCTTATATATGAGAATATTTTGAGCTTTAGAGCATGTCTAGACTCTAGAGTACTCATCCTGGCTTGATATCTTAAGTAAAGCTTCTCATCAGCTTGGTTTTAAGAAAACTAATGTTGAAGAATTATGAATCTTCCACTAAAAATAGGCTACCAGCTATGCATCGAAATGTTCTGTAAATTGAGTTATTGCATATTCTTAAGCATCAGTCAAGAAATTTCCCCTATTTGCTTTAGATTATACGGTTCAGTAAAAAAAAAATTGTGTTATATACTCATACGAAATAAATCTGGACCTTTTGATCTTACCTTCTTGTATGATGAGAGGAGAAAATGTTTATTTATTTATTTACATCAATCGTTAGAGTTGGGGAATTTAAGCGCAAGATGTCTTTGTGAAAAACATTAGAAAATGTCAGTTGAACTACAACAATCTTGGTAAGAGAAAGTGTATTTTAAGTTGTGACTTTATTGGCAAAATCAAAAAGTTGCTTGCAATTTTGATAAGTTAGTGGCATTCAATACAACAATTTATCATAGATAGGTTGTTGGTCTTCAACTTAAGGTAGTCAATATTGTATTGGAGGTCGTTTCGATTCGGTCAAGGGAGCCAAAATATTTTGGTATCAATTACAATCAGTGTATTGTTTAGGGTTACTTTAGCCCAAATTATTAACTTAAATAGCATTTTTAACATTTTTAATTATTTCTATTGTATTGCACCACCGGAAACATCAATATCGGTCCAAAAAAAAAAAAAAAAAAAAAACAGAGACCAATATAGTCAGTACAATTTGATATTTTATCTAGTGCATTTGAACATAAAGGATCAAATCGGACCAAGATTGATCTGTTGGATTAGGTTTCATCTACCCCTGGTCACATCATCTAAATTAGTTATCACTCTATATTTGATGTATTGAAATACCAAATATTCATTCTGAAATAGGCCCCCTCCATTTTAAAAGCAAATAGAGTAGTCCTTTTATGATTAAACATGATATTACTCAAAACGGGCTGGCTTTTTTCAAAACGGGCTTTTTGAGCTGAAAAAGTTGAAACAAACGGGCACTAAGATCTTTTAAAATTTTTAAAGTGATTCTACTATAGAGTTTTTAAAATCCTATCTGTCCATTGAGAAATGAATGGATTTGAATTTTACCATGATAAAATCAAATTCACTCATTTTAAAGCGGGTGAAAATTTGATTTTTAAACTTCAAGGTGGGGATAACCTTAAAAATTTTAGAAGTTAATAATCTAGCATGACCATGCTATTATCGACTAGACTGTTAATAAATAAAATGTATATTTAATAAATGGAGGGATTCTTGAAAATTAGAATGACCATGACAATCATCGTTCAATTGACACAAAGAAACCTGGATCAGTTTCAAACTTTATTTATTTATGAGGATCACTATTACACAGCAGACTAGAAAACATAAAGATCATGACACCCATATGCAAATCGAAAGTGTCCAAAGACAAACAAACAATTGCATACTCTATTTGAAAAGACCAATATTGACCTCAACCATAAGAAATTAAACCATTTCCACTTCATCATCATCATCGTCTAATAATTAGCAAGTGGAGCTTATGAACCAGCAATAGGAGCTTCTGAGCCAGCAATAGGAGCTGTAGCAAGACTAGACATTGCATGATAGTGTTCTTGCAGTTTGTTGTGCAGCTCTGATGTGAAATCAAATGAAGCTAGCGAGTGTGCTAGGCAAACAATTTATGGTGATGGTGGAAATGGAACCACAACAACCAGGGCCAAGATTGGTCAGCCTATCAGAGAAGAAATCAACAATGTCACTTGTACAAGAGTTCATGCCACTCTATAGGTTCAAGCACTTGGCTTGGTCTCCGCTTACTTGGAAGCTTGACACAGATTTGTATCCTGGCTTGATGGGAAGGTCCCTTGTTCCAGTTGCATTTGCCAAAAGGCATGCAAGGACCATAAAGATAAACACATTGTTCATAGCCATGGTGTTTACCTTTGTGTACTGGTGTGTGCTTCTATGCTATGTGATAGAAATGGAGAGAGATGAAGAAAAGCTTAGGTGTGGGAGGCTTTTTATAGAGGTGTAAGAAATGAGGCAATTTTCAATTAAGAAATTTTCTTTTAAATAAAAAATCTAGAAAGAAGTTTTGGTTTGATTCAAAAGTTTTTTAAGGAGGGTATTACTAGGGTAAAATTTGTTAGCTTATGGTTAAGGGACTTTTAGCTTAGGGTTAAAAGGTGCAATAAAAACAATTGCAAAGGATGTAATTTTTTTTAATCAATAATAAATAGAAATGTGCAATGCCACAAATGATTCTACAACAATTGGCTTCTGGGAACAACAATTGATTCTAAAGGAGTGACATGAGATGGAAAATTAATTGCTATTTGTCAAATACAACTCATGCCACAAATGAAAAAAAATACAAATCTTATGGTAAATTTTACAGGTGGAAGTAATTTTGACAAAGTCAAACACTTAAACTTTATGAATATATGTTTCCTTTCTACAAAAATAGTGTCTAATGGTTATGTTCAAGAGGGCTAATAAGTAACAAGTCATCGCATGATCCTTTCATAAGCAAAACCCAAAAGCCACCAAGAAGTGTGAAAACTTGAAATACTCTTATATTGCTATTGCTCAAAGTTAATTTCTTGCTAAACACAAATTATTTTATTTTATAAAATTTTCTACTAATGCTATATAATCTTACAAGTTAATTACCAAAAAAAAAAAAAAAATCTAATTTTTAAATAGTGGAAAATCTAAATTGAATGTTTTTTTAGTAGTTCTAGGACCACAAATTATTTCACAATTTTTTTGCCACAACTCTGATATGGTAGAGTATGAGTGGTTAACTATCACTTACACATAGCTCACTATTTTTTCTTCATTAATCACACTTTGCCATGTTATAGTTGTGGTAAGAAATTGTGAAAAAATTTGTGGTCCTTAACATTTTTTTTTTTTTTTTTTGTCATTTATGCTTGATCACCTTTTCATTTTTTTTTTTTGAATACAAGAATTAAAATATATATATATATATATATGTATGTATATTTAGCTTTTCAAATACTTCTACTAACTATATTAAAAGTGTCAAGAGCTCTTCTACAATGCTTTGGTTTAGTCAATTCTTGCCTTTTTTTTCTTTTTCTTTTTTTTGGTTTTGTTGCGAAAAAGCAAAAAAAATTTAACTGAGAGACCAAAACAAATATGTATATAGTTGTCTCTCAAAACAAATATGTAAACTGCTAAAAATCACCATTCACACCGGTTTGTTTTGAGTTTATTTCCGTTTTTATTTTAAAAAATATTTATACATGGCGATAGAGTGTTTTGGTTTAGAAGTTTTTGTTATACCGACACAATAAATTGTCATAATATTTTCACAATTGTTGAGGTGTCAATTCCTTGTCAAAATAAGATATATAATAACCTATTAGACCGAGACCAACCATAACTGAAAATAAAGATCTTGTAAAAATGTTATCACATTTTGGTGTTGTCACAATATTTTTACAATTGCTAAGGTGTCAATTGCATATAAATCAAAATAAAATAAAATAAAAAATTATCATATCAAGACGTACCACAATTTAAAATAAACGTATTGTGAAAATGTGACATTTTTTAATATCATAATATTTTCAAAATTGCAATGTAAGTTTTTTAGAGCATTTGTATCAATTCAGGCAAAATGGCATAAGAGCCAAATTTTGCTCAACCAACCCCAAAAGTCACCCTCATTAGTTTATGCATTTATTGTGCAAAATGCATTTTAGTTATAGTTCTTGTGAAAATATGCACAAGCGCTGATGTTGTGCATTTAGTTTTTATTATTTCTTTTCATTTTTTGATGATGAAGGAAGATAGTAGCTGGCGGTTTTGTTGTTGTCACAATATTTTCACAACTCAAAATAAAATAATAAAATATCATACCACCACTCACCACAATTTAAAATAAACGTATTGTGAAAGTATGATATTTTGTTATTTTCACAATATCTAAGATATAAGTTCTTTACAAGTCAAAGTAAAATAAAATAATAAATTATTAAACCGAGACTCACTACAATTGAAAATAAATGAACTATGAAAATGTTATGATATTTTGTTGTTGTTACATATTTTCACAAATATTGAAATGTAAGTTTCTAATAGGTTAAAAATAAATAATAATCTATCAGGCCAAGACTAACCACAACTAAAAATTAAAGTTATTGTAAAAATATTGTGACATTTTGTTATATTCCTAAACTTTTTTGGTTTAGTCAATTTTGGTGAGCATGTTTCACTCACAATTTTCTTAGGTTGACTTTTTGTTTTGTTTTATCAAGCACCAACATAGTTTTACTAAAAAAAAAAAAAACCCGTTCCCCATTTATGTTTGGGTTAGTTCACAATGTTCCTCATAAATAAAAAACCAAGCAATTTCTCCTTTTATAATTTGGAAACAAGTGAATACCCCCTATTGTTACTCTTTCAATTAAATCCTAACGGAATGTTATGGTTCCCATTCCCCACTAAATTTTAATATCTCAAAAATTTCCTTCAAGTTTTTTGAGTTTTATTTGGTAGTTTAAACTATCCCCACTGTATAGGGTGTTCTATTTGTTACCTAGAGAACATTGATTTAGTAGGTTTTATTCTTCTAAAATTATAATTTTATGTAATTTGATGACACATATGCCAGTAGTTATCTTGTTTTTTATAATTTATTTATTACTTAAAAGGGTGTTTATTAAAAACTAAATAAGCTAAACACCGTAGCTAGATGCATAAAATGTAATATAATAAAGAAAGAAGTATGAATAAAGATCTTTGTTGTGGATGGTTACAAGTATTTGATGAAAGCTTCAATTGCATACAGTATCATTCATTGCGAAAAATTCAAATATTGTAAAAATATATTAGCAAAACTTAGTTGTTTATTATTTGAAGATGACATTTGTTATCATTCTTATAATTTTTTAGCGAGTGACTATTGCCTTGAACAAATAGTTTCTAAAAAACTATCATTATTGTAGGGGCATTGGGCCTAGGAGCTCATTATCTATGTATATATTGGGCCTAAAGCCCAAGCCGAGGACTAGAGGTCGTCCGAAGAGGAGTAAACATTGTCAAAGGAGTTCGTGTTAGTAGATGAAGAAGTTAGTTTTGGTCATTATGGCACAAGAGGGTATGCCGAGGATAAATATCTCCTCGGCTAACTAGAGTCGAGGTCCGAATAGGTAGTCTGCCATCTAGAGGAACGTTCCAGAGAGTTCTATTGGTATGGGTAAGCATTGCAGAAATATCGGACAGGGGGGAGTCCTAAAATATCTGGGAAGAAAGCTTCTATCACCGCATTAAATGCTCTGTAGCTAACTCTTTAGCCGCATTAATGTGGAGGTAATACCTGAACAGTGGCTTTCAGCCTTACAGCTGCTACATAAAGACTTTAGGAAGGTGTTGATGAGACAAATATCAATACCAACAATCTGGCCTGCATGTGGAGGTTAGAAATGAAAGGGGAAGAGAGTATAAAAGAAGAAGGAAGCAATGGGAGAAGGGGATCGAGAAATTAAGAGAAAAAGACTGTAGCAATCACAAATTGCATTTGTAACATAACTTAAGAGAAATATATCAGAACTGATCTCTTCGGACTATGCCGATGACGATTTTCTTTAGTACAAGCTTGTTTTTTTTCATTCCTTGGTGATCTAAATCCACTTTAGTGACTGTCTGATTTATTAAATCTCAGTTTTTTTAACCCACTCTCTACAAATTTATTGTTTTGAACTTTTTGTGCTTAAGTCTATCCACCTTTTGGGCTAGGGACTCAAGTCCGATCCTTAAAATTATAAAATAGATATTCATATGTTAAATAGTTACCCTAAATTTGTATGTAATCAAAATTCTTATATAGTTTCTCAAAAAAAATTCTTATATAAATAATATTATCTTTGCATGATATGTATTTTTTAGTACATAGTTTCATACTTCTTAAAAAAGAAACTTTATTTTAAATTTCTTATTAAAGGAGCAGCATGTTTCTTGCAGTTGCCACCCATACTAATTATTTTCAAGAAGAATCATAGGAAATAGCGTTTATATTTTTTAGTGATACTCTAGCGTCTAGTGTTGTTGTAGGAGTTAGCGTTTTTTTTTTTTTTTAAGAAGAATTATAGCCTTATAGGAAGTAGAGTTCTAGCTATAAAGTTAGTAGTAGAGATTTTGAGCTTTCGATAAAGAATATGTTCTAAAGTTATGAATTTTATAAGATTCTCAAAACAAAAGTTATGAATTTATAAATTAAAAAAAGAACAAAAAATTTTATAATTTTAATTTAACTTTTTTTTTTGGAGAAAGTTTTGTTAATTTTAATTTAACTTATTGCTCAAAATTTCAGTTTTTTCTTTTCTAAAAATCTACAAAAGAATTTTATGGGGCTTAAAAAAACATGAATAAAATTTTAATATGGAGATGTTAATTGTTTATGTGAAAATGACATTTGTTCAGGAAAAAAAAATGATACTTTATTGGGAGGGGGAAACAAATTTGCTCCATTTTGTTTCAAGGAAAATATTTTCAAGAAATGACTCATTTTCATATATATATATATATATATATATGTATGTATATTATAAGTTTAGAAAAATTGATTTTTTCTTGTCTTTTGTGTTGATCTGGAAAACTATAACTAGAAACCATTTATGATATGTAATTTTTGTAGTGCTTTGTACTTTTTACTTGGTACATTTTGTTTTCTGTTGACAGTAGAAAATGTTTTCTGTACACTTGTGTTTTCTGTCTTCGGTCCACACGCCAGAAAACATTTTCCGGAAAACTTTTATGATCGAAAACAAACGGAACATAAAAAACAGGAAGTGCCAAATACTAATAGACCCTCAACGCAAAGACCCTTTGGGCTTAACATCGCTGAGTTCAGTTCAGTCATCAGAAATGGCATCTTCTGCACTTGCACGAATCTCCAATCTCCAAAGACACTTCGATCCCACAGAGTCAAACAACAACAAGGTCTTTTCTTTTTGCATCCAAATTTTCAAGCATCACAATTTTTCACTTCTGGGTTTCAATCTAAATGGTTTAACTAATATACAAACTGTTACCCATTGATTCTAGTGTGGTTTTCATTTCATGGTTGCTTTGGTTTTTAATAAAGGAGCCTCTTTTACAGTTCTTTGACTTTGTGTGTGTGTGGGGGGGTTTTTACTTTTCTATAGGGTGGCAGTGACGGGTTTTGTGGAGACTTAATAAAGATTTCTCCAGAGGTTTCTGAAGCCTTGTCACGTGGGGATGCGGTGGTTGCTCTTGAATCCACCATTATTTCACATGGTAATAACAGTTTTTGTAATTTTATGTGTTTTTGCTAGTTTGATGCTTTTGTATTATGAATTTTTAGTTTTTTTGAGAAATTTGATGGAAACTGCGAAACTCCTTTTTGTTAAAGTTTAAGATTTTAAGTTTGGTTTGTATATTTTTTGTATGTGTGTGTTGTAATGGGAAAGTATGGGCTATAGGTGTTATGAGTCTAATAATTTTGTTAGATACTTTGTGATGAGGCCTGTGAAGTTTTTATAATGTCTTACAATTTGCTTTATTGATGGTAGTATTTCTTTTGGAAGGCTTTGTGTAGTGTTTCAGAAAGTTCACTAGATACTTGCGGTTCCCCTTGGCATCCTTTTGAATTGGAAATCATGCTATGAAGCTGGAATTATAATATAAATTGAACCTTATTTGATTTTACATAGCATTTCAAGTGATTCTGGTCCCGAACTTACGTAATTTTTAAAAATGGTTTTCTTGATTCTTTAGAAATAAAAATAATGTGTTTGTGTGCATTTGTGTTTACAACACACTGCATAATTAGATATAAAGTGGAATCTGATTTGCATTCTTTATGTATATTCAGGAATGCCATATCCTCTAAATTTGGAAACTGCAAAGGAGGTGGAGGCCATTGTTAGGACCAATGGAGCTGTTCCTGCTACTATTGCAATTTTAGATGGCATACCATGTGTAGGTGTTTACATTAAACTTGTTCTTGTACTAAATATGCACATACGTACACTCGGAGAATTGACTGTCTAAGAGGCCCTTTCTAGTAAATCAAGTGTAACAGACTAATAGCTTGATCTAGTTATTGTAACACATAAATTTAAACGGCTTTCTTTATTCAGTAAGCTAAGTTCTGAGAAAATTCTAGAATATTTTATGAAAATTAGATGGATCTCCACTATCCAACTATGGTGAGTTTGACATACTGTCTAAGTGGGATCTGTCACTGTCACAGATACCTTTGGCTTAACAGCATGTCTTTGTGAATCTGTGATGCCATTTGCTTAAACTCGTTCTACATATATAGAACATAGCATAGATGGTGAAAACATTGTTACAGGGAAACCTATTGCAATGTACAAAGATAGTGGCTGACCAAATAAAGACAGATCATTATTAAATCAAAGAAGAAATTCACCGTATCAGTTTAATGGTTGAAGTCTGCATCTAGTTTTATAGGTGTAGTAGAGTTAGTGTTCCATACATCAGCTTTGTCAAGGCTCTGCTTTTTAAATTCAATATGTTCTGGGAAAAGAGCAGTAAAATAGAATAGCTAAAGTTCATGAAATAAAGATGATATTTCCTTTGCTTTATCTACTCAGTGGGAAACTGGTCTGGCCAACTTTGTTGCTTTCTTGTCCATAATTGATTGGGCCTTGCTATGAAGGAGCTAGCCCAAATATTAGTAGAACACTTGTTGAGGTTTTCAAGGACATGTGTGTCCGTGTCTGTGTCCACTTATTCGTTTATTTATTTATTTTTTTTGGAGGGGGGTTGGGGGGGTGTATTATAATCCTTGCCTCACGTTGGCTGTAACCTGCAATTATAGAAAAGTTGGTTATCTTGTCTAGGGTGTAGAATACACTATAATTTACTTCATTCTATAATGTAAAATATATCTCTGCATAGGATTGAGCATGGAAGAATTGGAGAGGCTTGCCATTTTGGGAAAAAGAGTTCAGAAGACAGCTCGGAGGGACATTGCGCTTGTTGTGAGTAGCTCTTGATCATATAAGCTTGTGATTGTTATTCTTTAGAAAGCTCTTTCTTTTGATATTTGCACCGAGTTCATATAGAATCTACTTAAATTCAGAGTTTGTCACCGCCAGTCTGCCACCCATTTTTTCTTTTCACATCTTAATTTAAGCAGGATCTGAGAATCCTATTAGAATGAGATCCTTTATACAATGATGATGCTAGAGTAACACTATCCATGATTTAAAATTTATATTTTTACAGAAAAAATAATTTAGACGTAGATATTTGTCCAAAAATAAATAAATAATTTATAAGTAGCTCTAAACTTCTTCAATCATAAACAAACTCTGTGATGACCATCCAAGTCTAGAAGTTCTGTGTTCACTGAAATCAAATCAACAGAACCCTTTGTAAGCTCGAAAATGTGTTAAAAACACACGAGCGGTTTAGACCCCCAAATTCAAATTACGGCTTGGTTGATTTTACACTAACTTACTAACAAGTGCGGAATAGTGCAAACACAAGCGTATAAACAAACAACTACTCTAATCCATAAATTAAAGCAACACAGCAGTAAAAATGAAATGAACAAGAGTAGGGAAGAAGGATGCAAACACAAATAACACCGAGACGTGTTATCGAAGAGGAAACCGAAGAACTCGGCGAAAAACCTCTCCGCCGCCCTCCAAGCGGAAATCGATCCACTAGACAATCAGTTGGGATACATGGATTAGCAAAAGACCCTCCAAGCCTAGTCTACCCGATGTACCTAAGCCCTCCAAGCTTCTACTCCAACAAGGCTTCTCGGAACCGTGTCTTGTCCTAGTTATCCGGATCCCGCAACAAGCTCCATGTTGCATCTGCCATTAAAGGCTCCTTCCTATGCTTCCCAGCAGCACCAAAACATCACTCAGCACTCTCTAAGGTGTGTCAAGTGTTTGGGCTATCAACCTCTCAAAGATATGGACAATGGAGAGGGAAGGGTTGAGGAGATACCACAAGCAAAAAATATTTAGAGAAGGTGGGGAAGACAATCTCTAATTACCAATGTGTTTGGCTAGGGTTTTTCTCTCTGAAGCATCCCTCAACAATTGTGGGTAAGGGTGATATATATAGGAGGGGTGCAAAAGGTGTGACTCAAAAAGTACAGGCTGGCAGAACAGCTAGTCTCGCGGGTGTCTCGCGGGAAGGCCTTACCCGCGAGATACTCGCGAGACACAGTTGTCTCCACCTGGCATGACTCTTCGCATTCCATCATGTGCCTGGCACATGCTTCACTTCGCGGGAAGCTTGGTCGCGACATACCCGCGAGATACCCGCGAGAATCCTTTTCTTCTTCAAATGCTTGAGTCTTCAACACTCTTTCTCTCACACACCCCTTACATCAAGTCCCACAACAAATACAGGGTATTAAACGATTGAACATGATTACAATCAAATTTGGCACGGAATAAAAGCCAACAAATACACAGTTGTAAATTACAACTTTACAATCTCCCCCTTTGGCTATTCCGTGACAAAACCCTAAAACAGACTCTAGACTTAAACGTGAGTTTGGGAACAAAGGCAAAACTCACTCACACCTAATTCTAGATTCTGAAAAGCTCTTGAACATATGAACAAGTATCTCCTGAAATACAACAACACACTAATATCATTGCATGTAGAAAACTTGAAATGCATATGGAGCAATAAAGAAAACAGGATCAAGCTATATGAAATAGAAACACTAGATCATGGCAAGATCAAACAAGTAATCACTATACACAAGCAATTACTATGCTCATTTACACATGAAATGAACATCCGGATATGCAAGATGATAAGCTCATTTGAAGAGAATCATTTGCATCTCCAACACTCAACCAATGCGAAATACACGAAGTATTTGCATCTAGGAACAATCCTACTAGGGCACAAGAGTGATGTACTTGAAGAAACAATGCATGACATTGAACTACAAGCAAACATGCATCAAGGTTGCATAAGCATGGTATAGCAAATGCATGGCACAAACCACAAAGACCTACAAATTTTATGCATGGAACAAACCCTTAAAGCTTACATAAGCAACATGGGTACAAGAAAATGCCACAAAGCACATATGCCACAAAGCATAGAACCAAAAAAACACAAACTACTGAAAATATACTGAAATTAATACTAAAGTTAAAACCATAAGTGTCAGAAGTATAAACTTAAAAACAGTAAGACATTAACTATAAACCAAGTAAAAACTTAGTAAACCCGTCTGTAAAAACCAATAACCAATAACCAATATCTAAGCTATGCTCCCCCTAAGGCTGTGCAAGCTAGCTATGCTCCCCCTAAGGCTGTGCAAGCTCTTGTTCATCAGCTCCCCCTCAAAATTTTCTCCCCCTTTTTGACCGGAATGGCCAAAGGACTAGAATTGGTCGGAGTCGGAGTCTGAACCCTGTGTAGGGGATAAGCTCTGAATCTGAGTGGATAGAGTGGTGATCTGCTCCTGAAGGTAAGCAAACTGATCGGCTGTGTGCTGTACATGAGTGTCAAGCACTGTGGACATGAGATCCATCTTTGCTAGGATCTGATCAAGCTTGCTGAGACCCTGTGGTTGTGCTGGAGCAGAAGATGAAGGCTGATCAGTCTCTGGGGCAGAAGTGAACCTGTCAATCTCCTCCTCAGTATCTCCACCCTCCTCTGGGATATCCTGAGGGGCACCCCTAGGCGGTGGAATGAGATGAGGACCAGTCTTCGGGCCTTTGATGTGTGCTGTGCTCCGAGTCAGAGTGTTTGCACCAATGGGGTAATCCCTCTGAACAACAGTGAGGCCACTAGGAAACTTCAGCTTTGTCTTGGCAATGAGACCCATGATCAGTGAGGGAAAGGGCATTATTGTTCTGGAATTCTGCTTCTTGATGCTCTTCTTCAGAATGTGAAAGATGTGGCTGCAGATATCAATTTCCTTGTGAGTAAAGAGGTCATAGAGAAACCTCGTCCTTGGAGCCGAGAGAGTAGTGAGGTTGGTGACCGGATACAGGTTATGGATCATGACATAGCTGAGAGTTCTCATTTCTGGAGAGAACTTGAGAGTGTCCATTGATGATTTCTTTGGAACTCCACCAAGTGCTGATATCATCTCCGTGATATGCCCCAATTTCTCATCATATTGAGTTGTCATTGGCTGTGAGGGAGGACGAATCTCCAAGAAGTCTTGAATGCTGTCCCTTGTGATCTCAAATTCCTTGCGCCTCACCCAGCAAAGAATCTTATTCTCTTCCACCTCAGCATTGGAGAAGAATTCTCTGATTATCTTTGAGTACACAGTTCCAATAGGATTCAGCAGTTTGGTCCAAGTCCGTTCTTTGAATGCATCTGGAATGCACGTGTTCTCAAGCTCTTCCAACTGCACCACCCTTTCCATGACAATGGTTGCTCTCTTGTAGCAATCATTGTACTTCATATCTGCCTCTGCGGATTTGAAGTTATCGGAGTCAGTACGAGCACGCTTGGGACCCTTCTTCTTGGTACCGGCATGCTTGGTGGGAGACATCTGTACAAGAGGACATAACACAAAAAGCACAAGTGCACACAACACAAGAACAAAACTTGATTAGATTCAAGTTAGTTTAAATCAAAATGTGATACTACCAAAAACAGAGTAGCATTCAAAACAGGGCATGACCAATTCATATACGCATGCTACACAACATACATCCTTAAACTAAAACACAAATGCATGAACAAAAAGACAATTTGCATGAAATTAAATTATTGTGCAAGTGTGTGTTTGTGTGTATGCATATGTGTGTGTAACATGAAATGCATGAGTGTGTGTCTAGAGGGTACCTAGGTGTTTGCCAAGTGAGTGCAACATGTGCAAAGTGTAATACACACATGATCAAAGATCAATTTTAGACCAAAACACGGTAAGGTATATGGAAACCTTGAAATTGGGACTCACTTGAGACCAATTAGGCACAACAATGTCATTTAGACATTCAATCAAACACCTAATGTGCATAACAACACTTTAAGTATGAACAATGCATGAACATGGTGAAAATATGCCTAAATACACTTTAAAATGCCACAAGGGGCCAACACAGATGCAATAAGATCAAAAGAAACAAAACCCAATCAAAGATTTAACACAAACATTGCCCAATTTAGAAAACCAACCCAAAAATTCGAAAATCCCCAATCATCATAACCCTAACTAAAAATTTCTGCATAATCTAAGTAAAAACTTAAAAAGAAGTGAATGATCAACATACCTTGAAGAAGAAAATGCAGAAAAAGGCTTGATTTGGAGAGGGATTTTGATGAAATAGTGTTTTTGGGTAGAGAGAGTTTCGAAGAAAAGAGAAGAGGGAAGTTTTATGTTTTGAAAAACTGTCACATCAGCCCTTTAAAAACTGAAAACACGCGTTTTTCGCGGGATAGGGAGCCGCGAGACAGTCGCGAGACAACCGCGAAAAGTGCCACTGAAGCACAAAATTTTCGCGAGAAGCTCTAAGTCGCGAGACAGTCGCGAAACAGTCGCGAGATTCTCTGTCTGATTTTTAGAAAATCTCAGTTTTTGCCAAACAGCTTTTCGCGGGAAGCTTCTTAGTCGCGAGCTTCTCGCGAGAAAGCCACTGAACCAGTTTTTTTTTTTGATGAAAAACACAAAATTCATTTTGACCAAAAAGAAACACACGAAAGTCTAAAACCACTTTCAAAAACAAATAAAACTCACAAAAACCTTTTTGGATTTGATCAACAAAGATTGAGCATGTGAAACACATTTAATCAAGTACAATCACACAAATGATTATGACATTCATAGAACATAGACTTGTGTGTTGTGTGTGGATATCAAAAATGAGATAGTCCTTAGACCAATGTGAGGCTTCAATGATCAATTCAATTAAGGCATACACAACTAGCACTAGATTATGTGACCTATCTCAATTATGGAAACATGCATATATGACCTCCCACACGAACTTGATAACAATTCATTGAAGCTTTTCATTTGGCTCCATTTTTAACACTTCATTTGCAACTTTTGAGCAAAGAGAATCACATTTAGAGAGAGATGCCTGAAATTTTTGATATTTCAATTGATGAGTTAGCCTTTGGCTTTTTGGGCATCATACATTTTATTTTGGTCGCTTTCCCTTTTTCCTAGTCGAATACTAGTTTGTGCGACAGGCTTTTGCAGCTCTATATCTCTTTTCATTTGGAGATTTACATTTAGAGAGCTCTTTTAAGCAAGAAAAATAAAAGTAGGAAGATATATAGGCATGAGTCTATGCATGTATCAAGATCAACACAACCATTCACTAATCATTCATGACAAGGTTGAAGATCTATTTACAACCGTCACATAGATTTCAGAATTTCTTCCACTATGATATGAGTGCATGAGGGACAAGCTAAGCTCGTTAAATGCACAAAGCCATAAGTACAAAGGTACAAGGCAAAACATGATTTGAGACAAAACTCAACAAAGTGATCAAACTTTTTAGATTTTATAATTTTTATGGGTTTTTGAAGTTTTGAAACACACCCAAAACAGAACAAGAAAGGAAAAAAATAGTAAGTGCAAACCATGAAAGTAATGCATGATGCAATGCAACAACAAATGTCCCTAAACATGGAAAGAATTAATGCATGGACATATTATAGTACTTATGCATGAGTACCCCTCTTCACCCACACGTCACGTGCGTTTGGGGTGATATCCTTGACGGATTGGGTACGAGAGTTTGGACTTTCAAACCTCCTGGTGAAACTCTCCAAGCAAGTGGTGAAGGCACCGATCATCTTCATCACGTCTGTCACTCCGGCATCACGAGTTTGGCTTCTTGAGTTCTCACCACCCCAAGCTCTATTGTCATTCCTTCTTCCACGTGATCGAGGAATGCTTGCATTATTGTCTGCTCTCAATTTTTGACAGTTGGGTCTGGTGTGTCCTTGCAATCCGCAATAGTGACACACATAATCCGTTCTAGGACCCCGTTGAGGTCTTGAGAGAGATCTTGCTCTGGTTTCGTGTCTACCTCCAGCTTGATTTCGAGGCTTATTCATCATCCGTTGCTCATTTACATTCTTCTTTTCAACCTTAACATTCTCAGGAACGGCCTCCTCTACAATTTGCTCTACGGCCTTCACAAATTTCACTTCTTTGGTAGCTTTGACTGATGAGCTACTTCCTCCGGTATATCCCAATCCGGACTTGTCTGAAGAATGTTTTTGGGATGAGATAACATCATCCAACTTTCTGGAGGAGACCCTCTCTATCTTGGCTTGCGCTTGCACCACCTCTTGCTCAAGAAATCTGATCTTCAAGTATGCTTCTGACAGCTCACTATTCAGCCCTTCTATTTCGCATTTGGCCTCCTTATGTCTGATCATGAGACTTCGGTAGTCTTCCTCTGCTTTCTTCATTTTTCTCACAGCTGCCTTGGCTATTCTTGCATATTCCCCTGACTTCTCAAGAAGAGAGGAGTAATTCTCTTGAAGATTAGCTATATTCTCTTCCTCTTCAGCGTCTGATTCTTCCACAACTCCAGCAGATTCTGAATCAGAATGTTCACCAAGTTCCTTCTCAAGTGCACCCAAGTCATCCGAGGAATCTTCATGAGCAATAGTCATGAAAGCGGAGTAGTTTCCCTCACCGTCACAGCTCTCTTCCGAGTCAGAATCAGAAGATTCAGAGTCACTGAGCGTTGTAGCATATGCTTTTCCTTTTCCCCTCAGAAAATTCGGACACTCCTTCTTGAGATGTCCATGACCGTTGCACTCATAGCACACAATGTCTGGAGAGGGTTGATAGTCCTTTCCTTCTTTTCTCTTAAACTCTTTCTTATCACCTCTTGAAGAAGAGAACTTTTCTCTATTGAACGGTTTCCCACTGTTCTTCATTTTCAGAAACTTGCGGAAGTTCTTTGCAAGATATGCTACTTCTTTCTCCACTCCGTCTTCTTCGGAGGAATCATTCAATCTTTCGTTGATGGTTTTAAGAGCAAACGATTTGCTCGTTTTATGGGAAGGCAATCCCAGCTCATAGGTTTGGAGAGAACCGATCAGCTCTTGAATCTTAATCTCATCCAAGTCTTTGCTTTCTTCTATGGCTGTAACCTTTGCTCTAAAACTCTCAGGCAAGGACCTCAATATTTTTCTCACCACCTTAGTGTCTTCAATCTTCTCCCCAAGATTGAGTTTAGCAATGACAATTTCATTGAGCTTCCCATAGAATGAGTCAAATGGTTCATCATCACTCATCTTGAGTTCTTCAAATTTGGTGGTGAGCATTTGGAGCTTTGTATCCTTGACTTTCTTTGTACCCTCATAGGTAGTCTCCAAAATCTCCCAAGCTTCCTTGGCTACTGTCATATGAGAGATCCTGTGGAATTCATCAGGGGACACACCACAAAAGATAGCATTTAAAGCTTTACTGTTAGCATTTGCTGCCGCAAGGGCTGCCTTATCCCAAGTGGACTTAGGAGCCACCGGCTTGGTCCAACCTATCTCAACCGCATCCCAAACGGTATCATCGATAGAACATAAGAATGCTCTCATTCTAACTTTCCAGAATGCATAATTGTTCCCATCAAAAAATGGTGGAACATTGAGCGATTGAGACCGGTCCATCTCAAGAAGGGTCAAGGATCACACTTAGGTAATTAAACCTCAGCAAGTGTACCCGCTCTGATACCAATTGTAAGCTCGAAAATGTGTTAAAAACACACGAGCGGTTTAGACCCCCAAATTCAAATTACGGCTTGGTTGATTTTACACTAACTTACTAACAAGTGCGGAATAGTGCAAACACAAGCGTATAAACAAACAACTACTCTAATCCATAAATTAAAGCAACACAGCAGTAAAAATGAAATGAACAAGAGTAGGGAAGAAGGATGCAAACACAAATAACACCGAGACGTGTTATCGAAGAGGAAACCGAAGAACTCGGCGAAAAACCTCTCCGCCGCCCTCCAAGCGGAAATCGATCCACTAGACAATCAGTTGGGATACATGGATTAGCAAAAGACCCTCCAAGCCTAGTCTACCCGATGTACCTAAGCCCTCCAAGCTTCTACTCCAACAAGGCTTCTCGGAACCGTGTCTTGTCCTAGTTATCCGGATCCCGCAACAAGCTCCATGTTGCATCTGCCATTAAAGGCTCCTTCCTATGCTTCCCAGCAGCACCAAAACATCACTCAGCACTCTCTAAGGTGTGTCAAGTGTTTGGGCTATCAACCTCTCAAAGATATGGACAATGGAGAGGGAAGGGTTGAGGAGATACCACAAGCAAAAAATATTTAGAGAAGGTGGGGAAGACAATCTCTAATTACCAATGTGTTTGGCTAGGGTTTTTCTCTCTGAAGCATCCCTCAACAATTGTGGGTAAGGGTGATATATATAGGAGGGGTGCAAAAGGTGTGACTCAAAAAGTACAGGCTGGCAGAACAGCTAGTCTCGCGGGTGTCTCGCGGGAAGGCCTTACCCGCGAGATACTCGCGAGACACAGTTGTCTCCACCTGGCATGACTCTTCGCATTCCATCATGTGCCTGGCACATGCTTCACTTCGCGGGAAGCTTGGTCGCGACATACCCGCGAGATACCCGCGAGAATCCTTTTCTTCTTCAAATGCTTGAGTCTTCAACACTCTTTCTCTCACACACCCCTTACATCAAGTCCCACAACAAATACAGGGTATTAAACGATTGAACATGATTACAATCAAATTTGGCACGGAATAAAAGCCAACAAATACACAGTTGTAAATTACAACTTTACACCCTTCATCATAAATTGTGGGTATATCATATCAAGAAATCCATGATTTCTGTCTCTTACATGCCTTTGTTTATTTATTTAGTTGTTAGAACCATGAGGTTTGGACATTTTGTTTGGGGAACCTGTTGGCCTATATAACAGATGAAAATGGTATCAGCATCTGCTTTTGTGGTGAGAAGCTTCAACAATGACTATAAATGTCTGACACAGAGGCAAGATGTTTGAAAGGCTGACAGGAAAATAGCTTCTTTGTTGACATATAGGCCATCTGGGAAAGTTTCTGTAATGAAATATTTTCAAAGGATTTTTTGTGTTGCTTATATTGTATAAATTAGTAATATAGTATAACTTTGAGATAAGTAATTTCTTGTCATTATAATTTTTCTTTTTTTTGTCTTTTCATTTTTTTTTTTTTTCTGCTGATTTTATTTGCTATTTGTTCTCTTTTTAGGTGGCTTCCAGAGGGAATGGTGCAACTACTGTCTCTACTTCAATGTTCTTTGCTTCTATGGTGACTACTCTAGTTTTAGTTTTTGCACTGCCTTCTGGTTTTGCTTATGCAGGTGTACTATGGACATCTTTACATTTCTGGTGTCCTTAATGTAGGTTTTGATAATATTTTAATGTTCAACTCATCAGGTTGGCATCCCTGTATTCGTCACTGGGGGGATTGGAGGAGTACATAGACATGGCGAGCACAGTAAGTTACCTCTATGAATATCATGATGTTAGAAATAAGGTGGTGTGCATAGAAATGTCTGATTTACATTTCCTGTACCTTACTGGGCCATAGCCTTAGAATGTGTTGATAATGTCTGGTTTATTTTCCCGCTCTATGTGATAGCATTGTGCATGATGCATGTATATATATATATATATATATCTGTCTGCGTGTGTGTGGGTGATTGTGCACTTTGTATGATGGACTCTTGTGACTATGTGAACAACCTTCTTTAGTCATGAGGGCTCTTGACCTTGTAGTATGAGTATGTGCTCAAGGAGATTGCTGAAGGTGCATATTCATGCTATACTGTGTGCACGATCATCCTCTTCTTGCACATATGACTCTCTGCTATACTGCCTTTGGTTTCGCAATCCTTGTATTCCACCTGGAATGTTAAAGTATCTTTTCCATTCGTACAGCCTAGCCTGCTCATTCTCGTTACACTCTCAGACTCTCTCTACCATAACCTAAGCTAAAATGCCCATTTCATTATCCATTACATAACATTTATACGAGAATTACATGACCCATCTGGCCAAAACTGTTATCAAAATGCATGGAGCTAAATGGATATATATGATCCAAGAATTGTGGGGATTATATAATCATGTACTACATTAGTAATTTTTTTTTTAAAAAAAAATACAAGATAGAAATTATACTCTAACATAATCTCAAATGTATGTGTATGTGAAACTACCTTTTGGAACTCGAAACTCGGCTCTTGCCCTCCACATCCTACAAGCACTTATACATACTTATGGAGTGACCATCGCATCAATGGTATGCGGTAATCTAGCAAGATCTATAGATCTTAGCCACATTGAATTCAACCACACCAAAAATAAAATAAAATAAAATAAAAAATCGTGTACTGCTACTAATACTATTCTCTTTACATCCCTATAATCTTCCCGTAACAGCGGCATTAATAATTACAATTCATTTATATCATCCCCTCAAGTCAAGCTGTGTAACCATCTCCAATTTAATTACACTCATCAGAGAAATGATCCTCAGGTATTGTGGGAGCACCTTCAGTCCAAGGGAAGGACGTCCATTAAAGCAAGTGATCATGTCACGCACTCTGAGAAGCTTAAGACTCTATCGGATTGGTCCTAATTGTTTTAAAGGCTTGGGTTGGCAAAATTTTCAACCAAGTAACCTGACCCAACCTATTCTATTAATAGTTTATAATAAATAAATAAATAAAAACATGTAGTTTATGTTTGTTAGTTTGATTTGTTTAGGGCTTATTTATTTATTTGTTTATTTTGCTTTTTTGAGACTTAGTTTTGATGGAATTAAAATATTAAATTCAATCGTGTAAATTGTAATATTTATTGGATAATGAGCTTAAATAGTTGAATAAAAAATCAAGTTTCAAAATGGCCCCAGTTGTATGGGTTGGATTGAGTTGATTGAAGTCAAATTAGATTATAAACATTCCTACATGCATATACGTACTTGGATAATGTACATGCTAAGTGTGGTTATTTTTTATAAAAAATTACTAATTAATCTTTTTTATATGTAAAAACTATTAAATAATGTAACTTATTACTTAGTTTCATTACAATAATTTAATTTTCAATATTCCAGTAACTTAGATGAGATGATGAAATTTTTGCTTGGTTAACTTATTACAGTTTTTAAAAGTGAGGTATGGAAAAATTTAATCTATTGGAGTTTACATGATGGACAAGCGGTAAAATATGGGAAAAGGGAAAGCATATAAATGATATTATTAATTTATTATAAACAATCCTAGTCTGCCTAGAAAAGTAAAAGAAACAGAAAAACCAATAGGATTTTTCTGATTAGAATATACACTAAAATATTTACTCATCAGTTACCAAAAATCATGTGAATGACATGATTATAAAAAACCCAAGCAGAAAAAAAAGGAAGAAGACATGATTTAACTACATAGAAGAATTTATTAAAACTACAATTTAGAATGAATTTATTAAACTCTGATTTTACTATATATCAATGAGAAAGAATTACATGGCACATAAATTCTATAGGATTTTTATGATTTGTATTATACACTCATGTTTTTATTATGAAAGCATGTAATTGAAATGATTGTAAACTACTTAATGGAAGTTTCATTCGCCTATTACAAACCCATCGTCCAACCATTGTTTTACATAGAAAACCTTTTTCACCAAACACAGTGGCTGTAGTTCCATTTTGTTCAATCCACTCCACCCATAATGGAAATTACTGAATACTTACCATCAAAACTTTACGACCTAAAGATACGAGCTGAGGTGATGGATGAGGTTGCAAAGCTGTACGTGGACGATAATAACTACACTTATAGTTTCAAGGTATTCTCAACGAGTGTATTATATTTTGCTTTTTTAGGATGATTTTTCTAAAATTGTTTACTTCTTTTTTCGTTTAGATCAGGTGTGTTTATTGCCAACAGATCAATGAGGAAATTTTTACTATTACGCGAGGAAATAAAAGGATATGCAAGGTAAAAATTAGAAAATTTGTGTGGTAAATCCTCATTGTTTAGTATGAGTCCAACTCTATTTTAGTATTACTATATATGTAGTATAAATACAATCGTTATTTAGCATTTGTAACATATATTTAAAATTCATTTTTCTATATGCAGTGCAAGAATTCTGAGTGTCCTAATGGCTCTATACAAATGGAAGAAGGGCATGGCAGGCCCTACACTAAAGAAGATTTCGATGCCAACAAATATGCAACGTTAATGCGCTTTCGTTGCTTGGCATTTGAACCATTTGATTTTGAATTTGGGAATGGTTGGACTGCTGAAACGGTATGATAATCAAATTTTCTTTTATTAGTTGATAATATTAAATAATTTTAAAAAGAAATTTGGTATTTTTTTTATGCAGTCAAAAGATGGTGTCACACTCCTCGTGCCATTTGATTTAACTGGGGGCTCTTTTCATAGAACCATAAATGGAAAGGCAGCATTTGTTGGGGGAATGGAAGCTATCTTTGACATAGTTAATGAATAGTTTTATATTATTGAAAGTAATTCAATAAAATATGTCTACCGTATACGGTATTAGCTGATGATAATAAAATAAAAGATATATTGATATATCATATATCATATATATCTCATATTTTGATATATATATATATATATATATATCTTTTTTTTTTAATTTTCCTAAAATCCAACAGCGTGTTATAACTTTGTATTGATTGTTAAATGAGCTGTTAAATTTTAATGCATAGCATTTCCTTGATGATATCTATTTATATTAATTCATTTAACCGATGGCGTGAAAAGTGTAATTTTCCATGGATAGGATACTTATCATCCAAACCCATATTTCAAAAGGGCATATGGCTGGTTTTTCGGTGGGAGTGCAAGCAAATTGAATTTTGCTTTTGTCCACTAGCATTAGCATTGGGGAATTCTAATGCCAAATCTAAGGGAAATTTGGAACTTTAAGCCCCAAAACAATCTGCATTGGGGAATGTTAAACAACAGTATTGCAAATTTTTTTGCAATACTGCTACAGTGCAATTCTAAACATAGAATTGCACTGTAGGAAGTATTGTAAAAAAATAATAATATTTTATTTGGAAGAAAGCTGAAAATGAGAGAGAGGAGAGAGATAGGAGAGAAGATATAATTTTGAGATATATTATTTTATTATGTAGATATATTATTTTAATGAGTAAAAAAGGGAAATAGAAGTTTGAGATGTGGAGGTATTGTAAAATGGTATGATATAATGATAAAGTGGTTTTTTAAAATTGTAAAATAGAGTAGCATTGAAATTTTCTAATGCTAATGCTTATACTATTAGTCTATTACCAAATGGATGACATCATTGACCCTTATAACCGGTCAAAAGTAATATTATTCGAGCCAACTTTGTTGGAGGAGGCCTCCAGATGAATGCTTCTTAAACCATTTAGGGCCTTCCATGCTGAGAACTGGAATCTAGCTTTATTAATTTCTTGAGCAAAGAGGATTTTTCGAATTGAATTTGTTGTTATAAGTTTAGGTAAAAAGTAAACCAAAGAATTGCGTCAGACAGAAAGTTTGCAACACTTACACTTGCTTGACCCTTGTTCAAGTAAGATCACGGAACAATGATTCCTAATTTCATTCAAATACTCATTGATGCTGAGTTTTAACCTTTCTATATATAACCCTTTTGATGCATCATTTTCATGGAAAAGGTTGCTGCCCTATTTAGAGCATCAATGAGTTCCAAGAGAGCGTTCATTGAGCTTAAATGGAAAATGCTTATGCATTTTCAACCTTGAGCCTAAATTGATTTTTCTTGAAATCATCAAGTTTATTTCTTAATAGTGAGTTCACTATTACTGCCTTAGAGTTCTTTGGAGTGACAATTTGGTGGTTGAGGATGAGTTTGTTCATTGAGGGGGTTCCATATAGGAATTTTAGAGTTTTTTGGGCCACTGCAATAAGATTTGTTGATACGGTTGATATGTGCTTTTTTTTTTTTTTTTTTGGGAGAAAAAACGTGCTTCTTTAATTGTTAACTTCGAATGTAACTAAAAAATTTAGTCATAGTTACTTAATTCGTTACTTAGAACTTTAGGGGTCTTAATTAAAGGTATGAGAAAAATTCATTATTTTTGAAATTAGAAACTTGCCCCCCCCCCCCCCCCCCCCCCCCCATCCCCCCAACACCAAAAAAAACACTTAAAATTTAAAAAAAGAATAAAAATTCTACTTATATTGCTAAAAGTTATTAAGCTATATCACTTTTGGTGAGATGGATCGTCTAGCTGTTTATAATATATTGGCAAAGATTTGTATTGTAATTACTCATGGTGCATGTACATGTGTTGCTAGTGAATTTTTTTACTCATAGATTCCTTTAAATTGTGATTGAATGCTAAATGGAAAGTTTAGGTTTGAGAATTAAAGTTTATAGTATAAAAAAGAAGTGTTAAGTCCACAATATTTTCACAACAAATCATAAGTGATTAATTGTTATTAGTTCAAATTTGAACTTAACACTAAAATTACTTTTTTACCTTGACAATAACAACCAATAACAACCTGCCATTTACGATTTGTTGTAATAATATTGTAAAAATAATGTGGACATATCATTTTCGTTCTACTAGTATATATGTGCAATAAAAAAATATTGTACACAGTACACAAAGTTCCCACTTATGTAGAGTGAAGAGAGAAGTTTCATAGATATTATTTAACTTGAACACTAAAGTTCTTAGTAGAAAATTATGTTAAGTTAAATGATAGAACCTTTTACTCAAAAAAAAAAAAAAATGATAAAATCCTATTTTCTGCAACTACTTTGGTATATCCTAGTTAGATGCTTAAATTTGTCAAAGTGGTAGTTTCATAGCAGTGCATTTATGAAAATTTGCCTAGTAGAAGATGATTATCATTGTTGTCATGATTTGAAATCAATTCTCCTATAAAAAGCCTAAAAACTCTATGCTTGATTTCAGTTCTCCTATAAAAAGCCTATTTTTGACGAGGAGAATCCTAGTTGCTGCAAATTTCTTCCAAATCCGTGTTGGAGGCATTGATTAAAGACTGTCACGATTGAGAACAATAGAGTACGTGCAGATGAAGAGACTCTAAAGGCAGAAAAACAAACCTTAGAGAAGTATTTTTATGAGAATGCAAAATTCTTAGAGAGTTTCCAATTCCTTTGTGGTGATGTTGGTTAAAAATTGTCAACAACAACTTTAGAGGATCAGTATTGGCAAAAATATTAGAAAGGGGTATGCAAAAATCTTGGAGAGCATCCACTTCCATTCTAAAGGAGTTCTGCTCAAGCATTGTCAACATGTTGAACTTTAGACGATCTACAACTACAAAAATTATAAGCAAGCTAACTTTTAGAGTAGAATTTTGGATATGGTCTCATAAATTATGACCTCTGGCTCTGACTCATCTTGGAGAATCTTTTTGAATGCATTACACTTTTGTTCGTTTTTGGTTTGAACTAATATTCCTTATATTTGATTATTTTGTAAGATCATTCTTGGTCCCTTGGAACCGAGCAACTTACTGTAAAAGTTTTAATGTTAATTACTAAATTTCAAGTGTTTTATGTAAGGATATTATAATTTGTTTGTGGCACCAGTACGTTTTGTGCTAGTTCAGGTCAATCGAGTCAAATTCTTGACGTTCTTAAACAAACTTTGAATTGCTTTGGGTATATGGGAACAAAGTATGCCATATGTATGAGAATATTTTGAGCTTCAGAGCATGTCTAGACTCTAGAGTACTCATCTTGGCTTGATATCTTGAGTAAAGCTTCTCATCAGCTTGGTTTTAAGAAAACTAATGTTTAAGAATTATGAATCTTCCACTAAAAATAGGCTACCAGCTATGCATTGAAATGTTCTGTAAATTGAGTTGTTGCATATTCTTAAGCATCAGTCAAGAAATTTCCCCTATTTGCTTAGAATATACGGTTCAGAAAAAAAAAAATTGTGTGATATACTCATACAAAATAAATCTGGACCTTTCGATCGTACCTTCTTATATGATGAGAGGAGAAAATGCTTCTTTATTTATTTGCATCAATAGTTGGAGTTGGGGAATTCAAGCACAAGATGTCTTTGTTAAAAACATTAGAAAGTGTCAGTTGAACTACAAAAATCTTGACAAGAGAAAGCGTATTTTAAGTTACAACTTTGTAGGCAGAATCAATAAGTTGCTTGCAATTTCAATAAGTTAGTGGCATTTAATACAATAATTTCTCATAGATAGGTTGTTCATCTTCAACTTAAGGAAGTCAATATCGTATTGAAGGTCATTTCGATTTGGTCAAGGGAAACGAAATATTTTGGTATCAATTATAACTCGTGTATTGTTTTAGGGTTACTTTAACCCAATTTATAACTTAAATAGCATTTTTTATATTTTTAATTATTTACCACCAGAAACATCAATATCAGTCCCAAAAAAAAAAAAAAAAAAAAAACACCAATATAGTCAGTACAATTTGATATTTTATCAATGCATTTGAACATAAAGGCTCAAATCGGACCAAGATTGATCGATTGGACTAGGTTTCATCTACCCCTGGTCACATCATCTAAATTGGTTATCACTTTATATTTGATGGATTGAAATACCAAATATTCATTTTGAAATAGGCCCTCTCCATTTTAAAACATGGTATTACTCGAAAGGCATGAGCAAGATTAAGATCTTTTAAAATTTTTAGAGTGATTCTACTATAGAGTTTTTAAAATCCTATCTGTCCATTGAGAAATGAATGAATTTGAATTTACCATGATAAAATCAAATTCACACATTTTAGAGAGAGTGAAAATTTGATTTTTAAACTTCATAGTGGGGATAACCTTAAAAATTTTAGAAGTTAATAATCTAGCAGGACCATGCTATTATCAACTAGACTGTTAATAAATAAAATGTATATTTAATAAATGGAGGGATTCTTGAAAATTAGAATGACCATGACAATCATCGTTCAATTGACACAAAGAAACCTGGATCAGTTTCAAACTTTATTTATTTATGAGGATCACTATTACACAGCAGACTAGAAAACATGAAGATCATGACACCCATATGCAAATCAAAAGTGTCCAAAGACAAACAAACAATTGCATACTCTATTTGAAAGGACCAATATTGACCTCAACCATAAGAAATTAAACCATTTCCACTTCATCATCATAATCTAATAATAATTAGCAAGTGGAGCTTATGAACCAGCAATAGGAGCTTCTAAGCTAGCAATAGGAGTTGTAGCAAGACTAGACATTGCATGACAATGTTCTTGCAGTTTGTTGTGCATCTCTGATGTGAAACCAAATGAAGCGAGTGTGCTAGACAAATAATTTTTGGTGATGGTGGAAATGGAATAACCACAACAACCAGGGCCAATAAGATTGGTCAACCTATCAGAGAAGAAATCAACAATGTCACTTGTACAAGGGTTCATGCCACTCAGTAGGTTCAAGCACTTGGCTTGGTCTCCGCTTACTTGGAAGCTTGACTCAGATTTGTATCCTGGCTTGATGGGAAGGTCCCTTGTTCCAGTTGCATTTACCAAAAGGCATGCAAGGACCATAAAGATAAACACATTGTTCATAGCCATGGTGTTTACCTTTGTGTACTGATGTGTGCTTCTATGCTATGTGATAGAAATGGAGAGAGATGAAGAAAAGCTTAGGTGTGGGAGGCTTTTTATAGAGGTGTAAGAAATGAGGCAATTTTCAATTAAGAATTTTTTAAAAATAAAAAAATAAAAAATCTAGAAAGAAGTTTTGGTTTGATTCAAAAGTTTTTTAAGAAGGGTATTACTAGGGTAAAATGTGTTAGCTTATGGTTAAGGGACTTTTAGCTAGGGTTAAAAGGTGCAATAAAAACAATTGGAAAACATAAATTGTTAACTGAAAAGGTAGGAAAAAGAAGAAAGTAGTTGGAAAACACTTTTTAGAGTATCAAATTCTAATTTCAAAAGGCAAGTAGACAAATTTGATAACCTTTACTATAAGCAAATCTCCTTTAGGGCATGCAAATCTCCTTTAGGGCATGTTGACTACTGCCAATTAGATATTCAAATTAAATTTGAATACTTTAGGGAACATAAACTGTTTTTTCGATGGTTACGAGAATAGGAGAGGGGGATTTGAACCCTAGTTCTCCTAATGAAGGAGAGCAAAATATGCCACTGAGTTACAAAGCTCTTGGCTGGGAACTTACATGCCTTTTTTAGTTTATTTAATTGTTAGAACCATGAGGTTTGGACATTTTGTTTGGGGAACCTGTTGGCCTATATAACAGACGAAAATGGTATTAGTATCTACTTTTGTGGTGAGAAGCTTCAACAATGACTATAAATGTCTGACACAGAGGCAAGATGTTTGAAAGGCTGACAGGAAAATAGCTAGGAAGCACGGGTGCGTTTCGGGACTCAGGTGCAGGTGCGGGTGCGGGTGCGGGACTCGGCAATTTTTGAAAAAGGTGGGTGCAGGTGCGGCGGGACTCGGCGATTAAAAAATTATTAAAAATATTTTTATTTATATTTTTAATATATTGCTAAGCATACTTTTTCATATTATATAAACATATACCAAATTTAATAACTAAAATATGATGTTTATAAATTAAATACAAATAATAACTATTAACTAGATGTTCATAAATTAAATACAAATAATAACTAAAACATGATGTTTAATAACTAAAACATGATGTTCAAACTAACTAACAAATCACAAATCAAACTATTAACTAACAAATTTAACCTAAAAATAATAACTATTAAGTATTAACTAAATAAATTAATAATAAATCAAACCCAAGTTCACAGAACACAAATCACAAATCACACCTCACAAATCAAACTAACTAACAAATCACAAATCAAACTATTAACTAACAAATAATAACAAACAAATTTAACCTACAAATAATAACTATTAACTAACAAATCACAAATCAAACTAAGATTGAATATGGTGCCTGAGTTGAGAATGCGTGAGAGAGAGCTGAAGTTTGAATGGTTGTGTGGCTGAGTGGCTGTGTCTAGACTCTAAAGTGGCTGGGATGCACGGACTGAGTGATTCAGTGAAGCCGAGCAACCCAGAGAGCAGCACAGAGCAAAGAAGTCAATACCGTACCGGAGGCTGTACCGGTTTGGTCAGCGGTACGATATATTTCGGATACCGGTCAATACCGGTGTACCGTTTCAGGTTTATAGCTATTTTATATATTTAATATATATATATATATATATACACACACACAATTTTTATTTACTATAAAACATTACCTTAAAAATCTCTGTTTACCATAAAATATTACTTCAATTGTTCATTCCATACAAAGAAAACTAAAAAATTGCTAGTCGAAAAAAATAATAATAATAAAATAAAAGGTTCTATTGATGTGATGCAATTAATGCATCACATAACGTGGGGCTCAAAACTGAAAAAGAAGCAAAGGTTGAACCATTCAGCCCATCTTTTATTAAAAAAATATATGTTTTCAACATTTCCAAGGCTGGTCACGTGTAAAAGGGCTTAGGAAGTTTCAAAACTAGTGTTATGCATAAACATGTGATGAATAACCAAGAACATGTGAAGAACACATAAGAACATTTAAAAACATTTAAACATATTCAAGAGAATTTAAATAATTATTATCATGCTTTAATCTTAAATTCTCATCATGGCAACGTAAAAAACAAGTTAAGGAAATGGATTATACCTTTATGCAAGATCCATATGGTGGAGGAGGAGACTCTTGGTGGAGATTCTAAGGGTGGAGGAAAAGAAGAGCTAGGAGAGGGAGAGTGAGTCTCACTCAATACCTTGGGTCTCAAGAAGATCAAGATATGACAAGACTACTCTACTTCACTAGAACTTAAAAGAGGAGAAGAGAGGAGGTTTTTGTGTGCTTTGGAATGGAGAAGAGGGGGGTTTATATAGTAGTGGTAGAGAAAATATGAATGGAAGGTCATTTAATAAAGGTTGATAAAGAATCATGAACCTAGGCCTTATTTTAGCATTTAGGAAAATCGGGTGCATTAATTTTAGAGATTGGTGAGAGTGAGGAGCAAGCAAAATTCGGTTTTCCCGTAGCTACTGTAACAGCCTTTAGAGCCAAATTCAAAAAATCATCTCTTCCTCAATTCTAATCAGAATTGTCTCATTCTTGTACTCAAATTGAAGCCCCGGATGTCTAGTTTCTGAAAAAATTAATCTCATTCACAAATTCAAAATACTCTGAGAGATATCAAAAAATGGTGAGTATAGGTCATTTGTTAGAAAATAATTTCAGCACAATTAACATTAATAGGCTCCAAATTAGTTTCCAATTAACATTAATAGGCTCTAATCACTCATATTTCAGACTTAATGAGTTCCAAATTTACCCTAATTAAAAGATAATTGCGCAAATTACTCATTGAATAATTAATGTTTGACTATCTAATTAATTAAGTATGTGCAATCTTAGTATAAAATGTAGTCTTAGCCAATCAAATTATGTCACGTCATTAATCTCAAATTGATTATAATTATAACCAATTTAAATCAATTGTTCATAATCACATATAATCGGACTTAATTTGTGATAGGCATCTCGACCATTAAAACTTGATTTGATGATAATTTTCAATTTGATGGTTCGATTAGGGCTTATGACCAATTGATTTAATCGTTATAACATTAAGATCATTTTGGTGAAATGAGATTAAGGATCTAATGACCAGAATTAAGATGCATATTTCCAAGGTGAAATTACCATTTTACCCTCCATGTGAGGTTAAATACGAGTTGCAAAATGGGGTGTCAACACCCATTCTCTAGCAAGTTAAGAGTTTGAGATTAAGCCATTTAGGCCCATTTTCAAAGTAGGCAATTTCTGTGGCAGAATCTCTCTGTGAGATTACCTACATTGGAAATTGGTTCCCTTCTTGGACTTAAATTTGCCAAGGGGCCAAGTTCAGCAAACTAATCCCCTTCTTTCTTTTATCATAGTTGTTCAAGTACTAATGTTTTTTTTTCAGTTGCTTATTCAATCCTGCCATACTCATATTATCGTTTTTTTTTCCTATTGCAAAATCGTTTAAACATTATCTTTGGTACTTTAGTTAGAATATTTTAACTATCCTGCTATATTATGTTTCTCCTGCCATAACGTTTTTGCGACAGTATTCCCTGCCGTGGGCACGTGACCAACATCTCTGCCAAGGGTCTTAGCTTGCGCACAAGCTAGCTAAAGATGAGTTTCAGTTGAGCCAGTCCCAACTCTCCTATCCTACAATTGGCGCCGTCTGTGGGGAAGCTTGAGCTAAAGTGGAGGCAACGTCCCATAATTGCTGAACCAGGGCAACAACCAGCAGAGTCCAGGGCGTCTCAGCATGCTGATCCTTTCCTCAACTTGGAACGGAGACAGGAGCGTGAGGGTAGTGTACATACCGCACACGGTGGTCAAAGTCAGTCACATGGAGGAAGTCATATGTCTCATGTAGAGAAAAACCAGAGCATGCAGCGAGAAATTGAAAAGCTGAAGAAGGAGCTACGCCATGCAAAGAGGAAACGGGCCCCTTGGTATTTTGATGAAGACTCTGGCGAAGAACAAGACATTACTTACAAGCAAAAGTCTCGCACACCGGTTAGTGAGACTTTCTCCTATGAGGAAGCGCACCGTCGTGAAAGACAGCCTCGAAGCCCACCACGTGGGGGTGTGGGGAACGATGCTATGAGCAAGGCATTGAATCAAATCTCCAGGTCCCCTTTTACACGTAATATCGAGAATGCAAAGCTCCCTCGACGCTTTCACCAGCCAGCGTTTACCATTTATAATTGAACGGTTTTAGACCCCTTAAACCAACCAGATTGCGTAGCCTAGATTAATTAGCCAAGTTGTTACTTAGTCAAATTAAACAATTCTAGGTTAAAACAATCAAATAATCATATCATGTATATAAAGCATATAAAGCAGTGGAAATAATAAAGAACACAAGATATGATCACCCAAGAAACCACACGGAAAAACCTGGGGAGGATTTTACCCACCAATCCTCAAGGCAAACCAGAATTCACTATGAAAGAATTGAAGTTCTTACAAAAGGACTACAAGCTCCCCGCTCGACTTCCTAATGCTACCAACCAGTAAAACTTCCTGACACGACACGTGCAGGCTCCGAGTCCACGGACTACTTCTTTCTTGAATTCCTCAATCAGCTACAAGCTCCCCGCTTGTTTATCTTTAAAGTTCCAATGGTTGCAACTGTAATGATCTTCAAGATGTTGAAATCATCTCTACCTTGAAAACCCTAAGTTTTGTGTAAAGGAAAGCTCCTCTAAGATCTCACAAGAGATTCACACAAAACAGAAAATATGAGCAACAATACGATATGGAGTCTCTTCAAAAACGTGGCTAGGGTTTAGTTTATATACCTAGGGTAAAAACATAAAACCCTAAACGTTTAATGAAGTAGGGCTGAGTTGAAAATTCTGCAGAAAAATCAACATGTGCGATTTTCGATTGATTGAGCCTATCCTTCGATCGATCAAGCCAGGCCGAAAGTCCCAAGTACTTCTGCAGCCACTCGATTCTAACTTTACAATATTAAACCAACTTTGAGCAAGCCTAAATAAGACTAAATACATTATTTTGATCATGGTTTGCCAACATTACAAATTAGAGTTCTAAATACATAAAATCCTAAGACCTTAGAACCTAACAATAATGGTCGGACGGACCCTGTGGAGCATGTGAGTCATTTCAACCAGAGAATGGCCGTTCACTCCAGAGATGAAACTTTAATGTGCAAGGTTTTCGCGTCTAGTTTGGGACCGATCGCTATGAGATGGTTTGATAGCTTGAAGGCAGATTCTATAAGCTCTTTTCGAGAGCTTACTCAGGCATTTGGGTCCCGTTTTGTTACATGTCGCAGAGTTCCGCAGTCTATGGCCTCCCTGTTGTCTGTAAGCATGCGTGAAGGCGAGACTTTGAAGTCGTACTCGGATAGGTTCTGGAAGATGTACAACGAGATGAAGGAAGATTACGACTTGGTGGCCATCAGCTCCTTTAAGCTCGGCCTCCCCACTGAACATGACTTGAGGAAATCTCTGACGCGCAAGCCTGTTACTAGTATACGCCAACTGATGGACAGATCGACAAGTATAAAAGAGTCGAAGAAGACCAGCAACAAGGCAAAGGAAAAGATAAGGTTATCCCTCAGGAGATGAGGGATTTCGGGTTGGATAGGCAAAGTCACAATAGGTCGCGGAGGGACTGGGTCGGACAACAAAGTTCGGCTAACCCTCAAGCAATTAACGCCGTATTCCGAGAGCCTGTGCACCAAGTCCTAGAGAAGATCAAGAATGAGCCTTTCTTCAGGAGACCGAACAAGATGGTCGGAAACCCTAAAATGCGCAACCATAACCTCTACTGCCAATACCACCAAGATCATGGACATACTACGGAGGATTGTAGTAGTCTGTAGGACCATTTGGACCAGCTCGTCGGTGAGGGCAGGTTAAAACATCTCTTACATGATACCTCTGGTCAGGGTAATCAGTCTAGTGCAGGACCTCGAAGGGATGATTCCTTAAAACCCCCCCTCGACACAATAAATGTTATCTTTGCGGCACCAGGGAGAACGGGGTCCTATCCATCCAGAGTACTATCAGTTGCTCGACAACCCTCAGAAAATGTTAATATAGAGCCGAAGAGGGCTAGGATGGAGATTTAACCAGTTTTAGGATTCTCGGATGCGGACAAGATTGGCACTATCCAACCTCACGATGATGCTCTGGTGATCACTCTCAGGATAGGGGGGTACGACGTGAAGAGAGTGATGGTGGATCAAGGCAGCGGCACAGAAATAATGTACCCGGACCTTTATAAGAGGCTGGGCTTGACGCCTGAAGACCTAATGCCCTATACCTCACCCTTGGTGAGTTTTAACGGGAACGTGGTCGTTCCGAGAGGCCAAATCAGGCTACCCGTACAAACTGGCTCTGAAACGGTGGAGGTAGATTTTATAGTGGTGAACGCCTACTCGCCTTACACTGCGATCGTAGCTAGGCCTTGGCTCCATACACTTAGGGCTGTGTCCTCCATTCTTCATCACAAGATCAAATACCCGTCCGAGGGGCAAATCAGGGAGATCTGAGGAGATCAGGCCATGGCTAGACAATGTCTGGTGGCGGCAATCGAACATGAACCTGAAGCTGAGTCCTCGGCCCATAAATAAAAGGACTTATAGCAGTTAAAATCCCCGATACTAGACACTGAGGCCCCAGCCGAGGGGGCGGAATGTGAAAGCCTAATGAAGGTGGTCATCGATGATGATCTAGGGAAGTTCTTTCAAGTGGGATTTATGCTCCCCCCTCAAGAGAATGACGAGCTGATAGGGTTTTTGAGGACCAACCTGGACGTATTTGCATTGGACCCCACAGAGGCTCCAGGAGTGGACCCAGAATTTATTTGCCATCATCTGAATGTTAATCCAGCCATCATCCCTAAAAAACAACCGCTCCGACGTCCATCAAGAGAACACGCAGATGCTGTGAGGGAAGAGGTGATAAAACTCAAATGGGCTGGAGCGATTAAGGAGATATTTTATTCTAAATGGTTGGCTAACACAGTGGTGGTGAAGAAGAAAAACGGAAAGTGGCGAGTATGTGTAGATTTCACAGACCTTAATCGAGCTTGTCCAAAGGATCCGTTCCCCATGCCGAAGATCGACCAACTGGTTGATGCTATGGTCGGCCATCCTCGGATGAGTTTCCTTGACGCTTTTCAAGGGTATCATCAGATACCACTGACTCTGGATGATCAGGAAAAAACAGCTTTCGTCACCCCCACTGGGAATTACCACTACAAGGTCATGCGATTTGGTCTGAAGAATGCAGGGGCCACCTATCAAAGGATGATGACTAGAATGTTCGAGCCGCAGTTGGGTAAAAGTATGGAAGTTTATATCGACGACATGGTGGTGAAAAGCAAGGTCGTAGATGAGCACATTGGGGATCTTAGGGAAATTTTTGAAATCCTCAGGAAACACAAGTTGCGCTTAAACGCATCTAAATGTTCATTTGGTGTAGGGTTAGGCAAGTTTTTGGGGTATATGGTGACTCATAGGGGAATTGAAGTTAACTCTGATCAGATAAAAGCTATCAGCAACTTACGAGCTCCTCGGAACCCTAAGGAGGTTTAGAAATTAACTGGAATGACTGCTGCCTTGAACAGGTTCATTTCCCGATCAGCAGATAGGTGTAGACCTTTCTTCTCTTTGCTCAACAAGTGGAAGGGATTTGAGTGGACTGAGGAATGTGCTGCGGCTTTTTAGCAACTTAAGGACTACCTAGCTCGGCCTCTAATCATGTCCAGCCCCGAACTAGATGAAGTCCTGTTCGCTTACATTGCAGTAGTTCATAATGCGGTAAGCTTGGTGTTAATACTAGCAGATCATGGCATGCAGAGGCCAGTTTACTACCTAAGCAAGTCGCTACATGAGGCCGAGGTCTGCTATTTGCCGTTGGAGAAGGCTATTCTAGCTATGGTACTTGGTACACGGAAGCTACCTCATTATTTCCAAGCCCATACGGTTATTGTCCTCACCCAACTCCCACTCAAGGCTATTCTCCGAAGCGCTGACTACACTGGAAGGATTGCTAAATGGGGCAAGATCTTAGGGGCTTTTGATATCAAATACATGCCTCGCACATCAGTTAAGGGTTAGGTCCTGATAGATTTGGTGGCCGAGTTCACGGAGCCTCAGTTAGAAGAAGTAACGCCGATTTCCAACATGGATGAAAAATCGGTCGGCATGATTTCCCAAATAGGCCCTCCACACTGGGAAGTGTACGTGGATGGCGCATCGAACCGGAGTGGTTCCAGAGTGGGGCTAGTGCTCATATCCCCTAAAAGAATCACCATCGAGAAATCGTTAAGGCTGGGCTTTTCGGCAACAAATAATGAGGCGGAGTATGAAGCTCTGTTGATGGGAATGACTATGGTTCGAAGAATGGGAGGAAAGGTGGTAGAAGTGTTCTCAGACTCAAGGTTAGTCGTGGGACAGGTGCGAGGAGAATATGAGGCAAAGGATGAAAGTATACAAGGGTACTTGAGCCAAATTAAATCTTTGCTGTCGGAGTTTGAGTTCTTTGACTTGTTGCACGTCCCTAGAAGTAGTAATACACATGTTGATTCTTTGGCCACGCTCGCTACCTCATCGGCGCAAGATCTGCCAAAAGTTATCCTCGTGGAGGATCTGCATAGGCCTACAAAGGCTAAGGGAGAAGTAGTCCAAGTTCATCAGATCAGGGCCAAACCCAGCTGGATGGACCCTATAATTAAGTTCTTGAAGGATGATTCCCTACCCGAAGAAAAGGGGGAAACTGATAAAGTTCGGAGGAAGGCAACTAGATTCTGGCTGTCCGAGGACCGGAAATTGTATAAACGCTCCTATTCAGGGCCATACTTATTATGCTTGCTTCTTGAAATGACTGAGTCACTATTAGAAGAATTACATGAAGGGATCTGCGGGAGCCATACTGGAGGTAGATCCTTGGCTCACCGGGCCATCACTCAAGGTTATTGGTGGCCGAATATGCAGAAAGAGGCCCATGAATATGTTAGAAAGTGCGATCAGTGCCAACGATTTGCGCCAAATATACATCAACCAGGTGGAAACCTGAATCCATTATTTAGTTCTTGGCCTTTCGCTCAATGGGGGTTGGATATCGTAGGCCCATTCCCTAAGGCCGTAGGAAACAAGAAGTATCTTCTGGTCGGCACAGACTATTTCACCAAGTGAGTTGAAGTCGAGCCTCTAGCTAACATCAGAGACGTGGATGTAAAGAAATTTGTTTGGAAAAACATCGTCACTCGATTTGGGATCCCTCATACCCTAATCTCAGACAACGACCTTCAGTTTGACAACAGGGCATTCAAGAACTATTGTAACGAACTGGGAATCACAAACAGATACTCCACCCCTACTTATCCCCAAGGAAATGGGCAGGTAGAAGCCGTTAACAAAGTCATAATAAACGGATTGAAGAAAAGGCTAGACGACGCGAATGGTAGATGGGTGGAAGAACTACCACATGTACTTTGGGCATACAGAACTACACCTCGTCGGTCCACCGGAGAAACTCCCTTTTCAATGACTTATGGGGCTGAAGTTGTCATACCTCTAGAAACTGGTTTCCCAGCATTAAGAACTAGTTTGTTTTGTCTGACCAGAAACAGTGATCAACTAGAGAAGAGTTTGGACCTGATTGAGGAAAGGAGGGAAAATGCAATGGTCCAATTAGGACATTACCAGCAAAAGCTCAAGCAAGGCTACGATGCCAACGTAAAGCTAAGACCTTTGGAACCTGGTGACTTGGTGTTAAGGAAAGTTGTGGGCACTGCGAAGAACCCAGCTTGGGGAAAGCTAGGACCAAACTGGGAAGGACCATACCGCATTACTTCAGGGGCTGGCATTGGAGCATATTTCTTGGAGGACCTGGATGGTCATGTAATACCACGGCCTTGGAATGTAAATAATCTCAAAATGTACTATTATTAAATGGATCTTTTCTTTAATCAATATGCCATTTTGATATATTAAGGGTTCTCTTAAGTGTTTAAAATTAAATTCAATCATGCCTATAGTCCTCGGACCAGATAATTTGGGTTAGTTAACACTCGTTAACAGGTTCTCTTAAGTGTTTAAACTTAAATTCAATCATGCCTGTAGTCCTCAGACCAGATAATTTGGGTTAGTTAATACTCGTTCACAGGTTCTCTTAAGTGTTTAAACTTAAATTCAATCATGTCTGTAGTCCTCGGACCAGATGATTTGGGTTAGTTAACACTCGTTTACAAGTTCTCTTAAGTGTTTAAACTTAAATTCAACCATGCCTGAAGTCCTCGGACCAGGTTGTTTGAGTTAGTTAACACTCCAATGCAGTTGTTATTATCACAAGTCCACCCTAGTCATATTTAAATCAAAATCTTTGGATGGCAACACTTCCATGTCATTCATTTTTTCCATTGTTTGTTAGCAATTCTCATACAAACCGCTCCCCCAAGTATTAATTCAGATTATCCACGTCATCAGCATAATATGGTGGTTAAGTCTGCATGTTATCATCATAATACATACTGTGAGGGCGTTAAAGGAAAAAGAGAAAAGATTTCATTGATATAAAGGAAATAACTTATAATCCTATGAAGGGCTAGCTGATATAAGTAAAAAAAAAAAAAAAAAAAAAAAACTTAACAATAGTAATCAAACTCCTAAACATCTAATCCTTAGTTGGAGCCGAGGAGTCCATAGTCTGATCAGGCTGAACAACAGCAGCATCTGATCCTTGACCATTCACAGAGGGCTTGTCCACACCACCAGCTTGATCAGGCCCTTGGATTATATCAGCGGGCTGATCCAGAGTTTCTGGGAGTTCGCAGATGTCTGGATGATAATAGACGCTCCCAAGCTGCCTCAAGGCAGATTCTGGAGGGACCCCGGCCGCATCAAGTCCCTTGCCCCAGGTAACATCGCAGTATTCTCTGCAGACCTTGGCGAACTTCTCAGTCAACCTGGCTTGGGTCTGTGTCACCCCCAGCGTGTAGGCCACCTGCTTTTCAGCCTCAAGCGCCTCCTTGGCCAACTGAGCGTCAGTCTCGGCCAACTTGGCAAACTCTCTGGATTTTTCAAGCTCATCCCTAAGACCTTTCACCAGCTCCCTCTCGGTGGCCAGATTAATTTCTATTGTGTACAGTAGCTGGAGTTGGTCTTCGGCCTGCTTCTCGGCATTTTTCAAGCCTGCATCCAGGCTGTTCCTCTCATTGGTCACCTCTTTTAGTTTCTCGGACAAGTCAGTACAATCCTCCTTAAACTTGCCCAAAGATTTTTCCGCCTCATCTCTACAGTAGACCGCTGCCTAGGCTTTAAGGTGAGCCTTCTTATTCCACTCCTCGGCCACGAACACTTGCTGAGTGATCTGCATGTGGAATAAAAATTTCAGTATAAGGCAAGGAGGAAAGGCGAGAAGAAAAGATTAACATTTCAAAATTAAGGAATCAAGCTAGTCTACTTACCATAGCTAAATCCCTTTTAAGGGATGAGAAGAGCTCGAACTAGCTGCAGCGCCAGTACGCCTCCATGTCCTTAGGGAGTAGCAGTGGTTGCTCATGGACCTCAGCAATGAGACCTGCTTTCCCCCCTGCGAAACTTCTGAGGGAGGCATCCCAAGGAATAGGGGCACCGTCTAGCACCAGCTTAAGAGACCAAATACGAGCTCCTTGGTGCACCTCCACTACATAAGCCTCGTCGCGACTCTCAGTAGATGAAGCCCTTTTGCTCCGCGTATCTTGGACCACCTTCTGTTGCTTAGGTCCCATCGGAGGAGCCACCTCCCTTTCTTCAGTATCAGTCTGAGGTCTCTTTTTCCTCAGATCTGGCAGTGCCTTTAGTCCGAGATTAGAGGGAGCCTGAGGAGGTGGTGGAGGAAGAACAACTGTTGGCTTAGATGTACCAACTTCTTTGGCCACAGATTTTTTGCCTCTGTTCTTCATTAAGTCCTTCAAGCTCTCCATATCGTCTTCGGAAGAATCGTTCGATACGTATATTCTCCCTGGAGGAACGCTTAATTGCCTGTCAGTCTCTTCCTCGGCTCCTATAACCTGAACTTCTTCTGAGGTTTCTCCCTCGAACTTGGACTTATCGATCTGTTCATCAAGTGAAGAGGTCGAGGAGGCAACTCTTTCACCCACTTCTACGGGTTCTATGGGAACTTGCTGAATTGGTTGGAGGAGTATAGGTACGCCTTGCGGATTCAGATGTGGCACGGGGGCGAGGTCGAACGGAGCTAAAAAGTCCTTCCGAGCAACGTCTATGCGATTCAGGCGATAGTCTCCTTGTCTTATCAAGTTGCCGACCGGCTGAAAATCAGTTGATTTCGGCGTGTAACCGAGAATAAGATGCACGGCCCGGAGTTGCCTGTCTCCACTTATAAAAATTTGTGCTCGGAGGAGATAATTTAGTGCGGCGACGTTTGTGAGGCTCAGCCGAGGAGATACGTGACGTTTATCTGTAGATGCAACAATAAAACTTAGTCAGAAACTTGAAAATAGTGATACAAAGAGAAGACCGAATCATTGAAACACAAACCCTGAATCTATTGTTAGGAAACCTAAATCTAGGCTGTCCCACCTAGCTTTCCTGGTTGGGTTGGGCAGTGAAGACCATCATGCCACGTGCCTGAGACGATCAGATAGTCGTCTTTCATCCCTTTGTTAGACTTGGGAAGACAGGAGATGAGCCTGATGGTGTCGGATCGGGATTTGAGATAGTATCCCGCTCCTTTCTGGCTACGACATTCGTACATGTGTACCACGTCAAGCCAGGTGAGTCCCAACCCTGGATGGCAGCTCAGATCCTCAACTGCTCCTAAGATTCTAAAGACGTTAGGCGCACATTAGTCAGGACTAAGCCTATGGTTTCGGAGATAATCTCTGGTTATGGGGCCCATAGGAATGGTCATCCCCCCTTCTAGGAAGGCGATGATAAGGATTATGACCTCGCCCTCCTTCCGATCGGTTAGCAACTTCTCCGGAGGGCAATATCTCAAACCTACATCTTCAGGAATGCGATATGCCTCCCTAAACGCCTCCATCTGGGCGGGGCTATCCACCAAATACTTAAACCTACCCATCTCAATTAAAACAAAGTAGGGGAGTGTTCTCTGTGTCCGAAGAGGTTAGCCGACGATAAGATGAAAGGCTCGGATGAAGAAAAACTTACGCAAACTGAATTGGAGGTGATCTTCGAATTTGTGGAGAGATTCTCGCAGAGTCTGAAGAGAGTGAGAGATTGATGGCTGAAAGAGCTTGATGGATGTGAGTGCTTGAGTTCGCCGAAAATTTGAGAATCTATAAAGGAGAAATAACCACATCTGGGACTTTATATAAGGACGGGGGGGAGAAAGTAGGAATTATCCCGCCCAAATTTGGAGGAATAATTACGATCGTTGGATCAACAACCCACCGTTGGATGCTAAAGACAAGGCGCTGCCCAGAGCAATTAATGGTGCCTTGGAAATATGGAAACGGCAGCGGCAATAATGAAACACCCATACTGATACTCCTACACGTGTAAGCTCAGATATTTCCGGTCTTTTTTAAATTCTTTATTTCACTGTAAATCAAAATCTTCTTTTTTCTTCTCGGATGCGAGGGAAAAATTAAAATTTTGAGGGGCTATTGTGGGTGTGAAAGTCCAACGTCATGCGTTGGGCCTAAGGCCCAATTTGAATATCACTGTGTGTCCGAAAAGAAGAAGGGGGTTAGGAAGGAATCCTGGTGGAGAAATATACTTGGAAAGGAGTGAAAGGGGCAGTCCGAAGGGAGCCATATTGGTCCGAAGAAGCTATTCTCCTCGGATCCCGAGAAACTTGATTAAACAAATACACTGAAGGTCCGAATGATCCTTCAAACTACTTCCATGACAAGGACAAATGTTGGGTGTGCCTAATGATGATAAGAACAGAGAAATATCTAAGAGGCAAAGCTGCTACCACCGCATTTAATGCATTGCAGCAACTCTCCTGGCCGCATTTATGTGGAGAAGACCCCTGAACAGTGCAATCCCAGCTACCACCACTCACGGAGAACTAGAGCAAATATCTGACATGACATGCACTCAAGTGAAGGTTTGGATGGGGAACAAATGGACGGTGATGATGAAGCAGAAGGAGAATATATAAATGTAATAGGCTTCTAAAGAAGGGGGGGATCTAAGAAAGAACTCTAAGAATTGTACTTATCCTTGAATGAAGAACAACCCTCTTCGGACCAGAGTTGATTTTTACTTTTAAGCGTATTCTTATGTCAATCAATTGTTGCTAGATTCATAATTAGCCTAGTTTTTCCACCCACTCTCTACAAATTCATTGTTCTGGGTTCGTTGGGCTTATAAACCTAACCTTTTGGGTCTGGGCTATAAAATTTAGACCCTACATATATATAATAGAATTCTTTGTTTTAATTATCTCTCTTAATGCAAGTTATGAACACAACATTTTTACAAAAATTTCACAATAAAGTCTATATGACGAGTTGTTAATGCTAGATAAAAAAATAATAATGTCACTAGTAGGTCCAAATGAGAACTAATAACAACTTACTATGTAAAATTTATTATGAGATTGTTATGAAAATATTGTGTCAATAACACTATTTTTTTTTCTAAAGAAAATAGCACTAATTTAAAAAGTCCAAAGATACAATAAAATGTGACAATATTTTTACAATACTATTTGTTTTTAGTTGTGATCAATCCTAGTCTAATAAAAGATTTGATACCTCAATTGTTTTGAAACTTTTGTGATAATTTATTGTGTCCTAATACAGTTGTAATTTTCATTTTGTAAATTTCCTTGCATAGACACGTATCCCACTCTACCTTTTACTTTTTTTTTTTTTTTTTTACTTCTTTTTTTTTTCTCAACCACACGTTTCCTTTCACCCTTAGCTTCTTTCTCTACTTCTCATCTTCTTTCTGCTTCTCATTTTCTCTAATTTCATTAAAAATCAATTAAGGTGAGTTCTGTAGCAGAGCAGCATGGAGAGGACCTTCTTCCACCTTTATATTCTTCCATCCTTATCTTTTATCTGTGCTTCTCATTTTCTCTAATTTCATTAAAAATCAATTAAGGTGAGTTTTGTAGCAGAGCAGCACGGAGAGGACCTTTGTAGCAGCACAGTGGGCAATTTGGTAATTTAACACTGTCTCCAACGGTAATATTGATGAAACACGTATTAGCTTTTACAAAAGGCTCTGAAGAGCTGCCCACTACCAAAGTCCTCTTCCTTCACAATTTCAAAATGCAACTTTTAGCTAAAGCTGCTTTTAAAATCTAACCAAATGCTCATACTATTTTTTGGGTTTCAAAAAGCGTTTTTTGCCTTCTAAAAGTGCAAACAAACGGACACATTATGCTTTTGCAAAAAATTTTACTATGAAGCCACTGTTTAAACTTATTTAGTTATGTAGCAATTTTTTGAATTTGAGTTCACTTATCCCGAGTTCTAGTTCCAAGTGAAACTCAAGTTTACCAAATTCGAGTTTCAAGCATTATGACAAAAAAAAAAAAAAAAGTGCTACATAACTAAAAAGGTTTCAAGATAAGTCAAACTTGAGTGTTCTACTTAGAATTCAAGTTTAGCAAACTTGACTTCCAAAAAAGTGGTACATAATTAAATAAGTTTGGGTGAAGGTTTTTCAGTAATAAATTTGTAAAAATTGAATATTTGGCAAAAAAAAAAGCCCAGGAATGGAATAAATATGCTATGCAATATGTATATATTTTACTCCGTTCAAGATTTAAAAGTTCACTGTAAAAATATTTGCATAAAAACCAAAATCAAATTTGAGACTAAAAGTACGATTACATAATTTTATTTATAGCTATTATTATATTATAATTCAACAGCATACTTATGTTTTCGTAATATAATCTTACTAGTCGTTAACATGTACGATGCACAATATAGTTAGCAAATTTTAAATATCTTCACTTTATTCAATGTTACAATAAGTTTAAAAAAAAAATCTTCAGAGTTTATAAATTAATGAAAAAAACAAAAATATATATATAACTACACAATAGAAAAATATAAAAGAAAGATGGTATACCTTCAAAAGAATAATCCATGACTATAGTCTTTGAAATCTGCCAAATAGTTTCAAATACTAGCAAAAAATAACCCAAGAATTCAAAAGTTAAAACTTCTAAAAAGCAAAAAGAATTTAAAGAATTAGAAGATTTAGTACCTATAAATTATTGAAAAAAATGATATATATATATATATATATATATATATATATATGACTACACAATAGAAAAATATTAGAGAGAAAAAATTCAATTTGATAACAAAAACTTCAATTCGACATCCAACTTTAATGGAAAGAAAATTGTAATGGGATGGAAGAAAATATGGACCAATAAATAAAAGTCAAATGCTAACCTCCTTGACTATCATAGAAAGGAGTGAAACCATCTAAATTTGGATAAGTTGCATACTACAAAAGAAAACACCCTAAATTTAGCATACAATTTGCAATATAGCATAATCTATGGAAAATTATTGAGATTATGAGTACACTAAATGGACCCATTGAAAAGCCAACCCAGAGAAGTAATCTAAAAATATAAAAATTTTCAAGCTTAAGCACTAAACAATTGATTACATTGGTTTTAGTTAGCTTAACTGGTAAAATGTTTTATGGTTGAATAAGAGATTTGTGGTTCAATCTCCACCTACATAAAAAATGTTGAAACTCTCTCTCTATTTAAAAAAAAAAAAAAAAAACACACACACACACACACACACACACACACACACAATTGATCCCAATTATTTAGAAAAATTACAGTATCTTTGTGAAGAGAGGCCAACTCATCAGCTTGACTCTAAAAAACATTGATCAATTTCACTGTTTTTTCTCTCTCTTAGGCCTCATTTAGGAGGAATGAATGGAATGGAGTGAAAAGGAATGAAAAAAAATTATTTTATAATATTCTTCCATTCTCTTGTTTGGGAGTTTAAGTGGGAGGAAATGGAATGAGTAGGAGGGAACACTCATTTCTCTCTATTTCCTTAAAACCTCAAATTTTCTTTCCCCTCGAAATTAGGAGGAATGGGAGGGAATTGAATTAGATTTATTGATTTTTTTTACTAAAACTCCTAAAATACCCCTATATATTCAACCATTTATTTTCAAATAGGGGTCTAATAGTAATATTGTCATAAAATGATTCTATTCCACTCCCTATGTGTTACTCCCAAACAAGATTACTTACATTCCGTTCATTTTCATTCATTTCCATATCTTTATTTTAAAACATCTAATCAAGGTTACTTAATTCCATTCCATTCCATTCCCTTACTTAAATGCATTCCATTTCTTTCCATTCCCTTATAATCATTCAATTCTATTCTATTCCATTCCCTTATGAACTCCCAAATGAAGCCTTAGCGTTTCCTTACTCCCATAAGTTTTAGCTTTAGGTTTTAAGAGTGTTTATATATTAGCATTACTTAGTAGTAGCTGTGTAGTAGTCTGTTTGTTTAGTTTCCTTAAAACTAATATGGAAGAGTCCCAAAAAAAATTAAAACTAAGAAATTAATTAATTAAAATAAATTATAATGAGATGTAAATTTATGAGTCTTGTGAAGTTGATGTATCAAAATTTTAAATCAAAAGAATTAAATCAAATTAAAAAATATAAATAAAAAATGCTAATATGGAAAACTGTGGAGAGGTTAACCAAAAGTCAAAGGTTTCAGTTTTATATATATACTAATTAAAGGCCCGTGCGTTGCACAGTTTTATCATAATCTTATAACATATTGTTGAGGGTCATTTTTGTAAAACAGGCCCAACTCAATAAAGCAGGCAATAGGAGTGGCAAGCATAGAATAAAACTATTAAGTCCAAGCGGCAGGAGTAATAGATCACAGGCCCATAACATGAATAAATGGGTCTCGAGGAAGCAAATGGGCCCAAAGGGCCCAGAAAGAGAGAAATGGCACCCATGGGTAGTATATGGTATGAAAAAGTGAGAATGGGCCGTGGTAGGCTCGAAGCATTGTAAATAAAAAAAGTAGGAGTTGATGGCAAGCCCATGAATCCCAAGGATGAGAATGAGGTGATTGGGCCGGGAAAGCCCAATCAAGTTAGTAAAAGCTCATGAGAATGCAGAGTTAGTAAATGAACCGGGGAAGCCCAAAGGAAGTAACTGGGCCGCAGGCCCAAGGGAAAAAGAAAGGAACGCTGGAGCCCATAAGTAAGAACACCAGTGGCCATGTTGAGTCACTAGGGGAAGGAATGAAACGGCAGGCTTGAAAAGAGGCTTAGCAAAAGCATATCGTCACAGCAGGAAATGCCAAGCAACGAGGTAGGACATGAGGGTAACCAAGAAATGGGCCAAGAGAAATGTAAAACCTAGTATTAAGAGAAGCCCAACCCTAAAGGGAAACGGTGAAACATATAGAACAGCCTATGTAAAAGAACAAAGAAGCATGGCAGACGATGCAAACAAAGCTCCAGATCGCAGCAAACACATGAGCCGCAGGCAGATTTTGAACGTACATAACAAGAAAGCACGCGCAAGGCCCAAGTACCACCAGCCTGTACCCAGCCAATATGGGACGTGGTGGGGCCATGGGTCAGAGGTAAGAGGTAAGGGGGGGGTGTGGTTTGGTGGTGGGGAGAGGGGAAAAGATCTATTTTGCAGTTCCTGTCTTAGCCCTTTTGGGAGGTACGTCCTGCTGGGATGACAGACCGCCCAAAAGAGGCAAGGTTGGGGAGGAAACATTGGGTGCATGCCATGGGGAGAGAGAGAGAGCATTTACGTCATGGCAGGAGAAAGTGCCACGGCGGACTAAGAAACAACACAAACTTGCCTTTGTCTAGCGAGGGTAAGTGGTACACAAACGAGCTCCTGGGTGGTCGGCAAGTACGCCCAGGCCAGACAAAGGCCGTTAAAGGGTAAAATGGTAAAATTCAATCACGGCAGGCCCTATAAAAGGACCCTTGCCATGCCCTGTAGAGTGGATCGAAAAACAGAGGAATGGAAAAACAAAAGAAAGAAGAAAAAAAATAAGAAAACAAAACAGGAAAACAGAGAGAAGGAGTGTAATAGACATGCACTAGTAGATCGGTTCCCTTCTCTCCCCCTCAAAATCCCACTCTCTAGGAGACGATTAAGCAATAGGGATTCCTTTGGGCACTTATCATTTAGGTCCGATTCCCTCAAAGTCATTAATCCCCACGGCAGGATATTCTCCGGAGAGATTAGTTTCATTGAGAGGAAACGTTCTTCCTCTTTGGTTCTTTGCCACTATGGACCCAAACTTGACTTGATATTTGTTCTTGATTAACTTCTATTATCGCTTAAACAATTACTCATTTCTTTTGTAAAAGCTGTTATTATCATTATTGTTGTTATTACTGTGATTGTCATAGAAATAGAGATCACTCGGTCATTTTTCCATTAAGAAAAGACCACTGTACTCTGTTTTCTTTATTGTTATAATATCTGTCTGCCGTAAGCTATTTGTAACAGCTCTGCTTGCCGTGAGAACATTCCTGGCAGACAAGGCTTAGTTTACGCACAAGCCGGCCCAAAGTGAGTTACAGTTGGGCCGGTCTCAACTCTCCTACTTAGAAATATTCGGGCCCATCACCGCAGGAGGCAGCCCAACCCAAAACACAAAAAAGGCCCCTACACACACACACACACACACACATATATATAGGATATATATATATAGGGACACGTTTTGAAGCCTAAACCCAAAATGTAAAGGGATATAGGCCTAGTGAGCCTAGCACAATAAATTTGTAGAGAATGGGTTGGAGAATTAGGCCCTAATGAGTTGGACAACGAATATAATAGGTTTGAAAGATAATCAGACAGAAGCTAGAAGGATTGATCTAAATAAATTCATTCTCGGCCCAGTCCGAGGAGGTAAGTCCTAGTATATACTAATTGGAAATAGTTACAAATACAATTTAGATTGCTATATTGCTTTCTTCTATCAATATTTTCTTCTTTTTTCCATGGAGGACCTCTTTCATTATATATTCCCTTTTGGACTATCTTGATCCTACACTTATTAATCATTTGAGCCACTACTTGAGTGTTTGTCCCATCAGACACCCTCTCTAACTTTCTGTGAGTTGTGATAGCCAAGGCAGTACTGTTCAGGGGTCTTTTCCACATAAATGCGGCCAGAAGTTCGCTGCAAAGCATTCAATGCGGTGGCAGCAGCTTTTTCGTAGATATTTCCTAGCTTCCACCCTTCCAGGACGTTCACGATGCACGTCCTTCTCAGTGGAATTTCCTCGAAGGTCACTTTGAATAATAGAATATACGTTTGATTTGTGCTTTGTTTGTCCAAGGAGACACTCCTCCTCGGACCACCTTTTCTTAACCTTTGCACCCGCATGTTACTTATGGGACTTTGACCTTAACAACCTCACCATTGTTTATTCGTCCTTGGACCAATTAACGTCCTCGGCCAAAGCCCAATGTCCAACATACAATTTTGGGCCCTTATCCCTACAATATATATATTTTTTATTTGAAAAACAATAACAAAATAAATAATTATTATAAAAAAATGAATAATGAGTTTTTAATTGCTACCCCACATGGTCCATGCATGCATCTAAATTAAGCTACTGCTTCATATGTATCAAGGTCTGTATCTTTGTTTGGAATTTCTACTGATGGTGAAGTGAAATCAAAATATGTGCATGGTCCAATCCTCTTTTTAGAAATTTAACAGTGTACAAAACTACATAGAACAAACAATATATTTAATTATTGTTAAATTAAAATATTAATTGTGATAATATTTTTTTAATATAATTACTATAATTAACACGTAATCATGCAAAAATTTTTATTTTGAAATTTGAAGGCTTTTTATTTAATAATATTTAGTTTTTTATCATACTTGCAAGGCTACATCTCCCAAACTACCGACTTTGTACAGTGCCTTTTATCAATTAATCTAATTTTATTTTGAAGACTCTAGTCTTGATTGATATTAGGTATGTCTTTAGGGTTTTTGCTAGGTAGTTCACGTCTTTGCAAACTTGAAACAGCATTAGCATCCTAGTTTATTGAAGTATTCATCAAGAAGATTAATTTTACTTGGAAACAAATTTATTCTAAAATAAATGTGCACAATTGAAGCAGATCAATACAAATTTATTATGTAAAATAAATGTATGACTATATTGATTACCTTCAATTGTTCATTGCTTATATGATATGTTCACAAGAATAGTGTTTCTTTGTCTTTTGTTGGCTGAATCTACAGATCTTGATAGTCATAAATTTAATAGTATGCATATTTGAAAGACAAATCAAGTGCATGTAAAGTGTAAAAAAAAAAAAAAAAAATACTTGCCTGTGGTGGTGGTTATGTCTTCCATGTCAAACCGCTTCTTGGAGAGGGAGTGAAAGTTTTTTTTTTTTTTTCCAAACCGAGAGAGAGACATCGTTTGAAAAAGAAATCAATATATAATAGCTAAAACATTAATATTTAGAAGAGGCATTTGATGCAGATAGTGTTTCAATTGTAATCAAATTATCTTTTCATTTTTCATGCGTATTCTCCTTTTTTTTTAGGTGTCTTAGGTTTTATCAAATTAGCTTTGTTGATCCTTGTAATTCATTTTAATTAGAAGTTTTTGTATTCACGCTTTATCTAATTAGTTTTGGAGGCGGTATTTGACTCAGACTAGTATTTCAATTGTGATCATATTCAAGTAGGATATAGTGATATACATAGGGCTTAATATTTATTTATTTTTTGATTTTATCTATAAATTTCTTTCAATTTGGGGTAGCCAACTTTTTTTTTTAATTAAGTTTTTTTTTTCAACTTGAACGTGTGCATGTTGCTGGTTTTTTTTTTTTTTTTTTTTTAATGAAGAATTTTTTTTTTATATAAAAGATTAGATGAAGAATTTAAATTGTAATCAAATTAAGATAGAATTTGGATTGTAATCAAATTATGAATTTTATCAATTTAGAAATTATAAGAGAAAAGTCATAAACGTGTACACTACTATGTTGCTGGTTTTATAAAAAAATTATGATTTTTATCCACTTATAAATTATAGGAGAAGAAAAATATATCTATTTTTAAAAAAAATCTATAAAAATTTCTGCAATTTGATGAAACCACTTGGCGTAACCATGACTTCTAAGCTCAATTTTTATTATATAGTATATGATATGATATGATATGATATGATATATAGCATTATGCCCGTGCGATGCACGGTTTAATCAAAATTGATATGTAAATAATTTTTTAATTTACTTAAAAATAAATAATAAAAATAAATGAATATTTTACTTTTAAGTTATATAATGAATGTATATTGTGTGAGACTTAATGTATCATAATATATATAAATAAATTGAATAGAAGATGGTAGAAATACCTAAAAAAAATATAAAATGATTTTCAATAATACATTGAACATTAAGGCTCAATTAATCACATGTATTTAAATGGATAACCCTTGAATTTAATAATTAAAAACTATCGAAAGTAACAATTGAAATCATATTTAGGTGGAAATCTCAATTCAATAATTAAGAACAATCTAAATTACTAAATATTTAAATTTTTGAAGTAGCGAGACTCACATCATATCATATCATATTTTATATCATATTATATATAATAAAAGTTGGGCTTAGAAGCCGTGGTTGCGCCGCGTGGCTTCACCAAATTGTAGAAATTTTATTAGATTTTTAAAAATATATATAACATACATCTTTATCAATTTTTTAGATAAATACAAAAACTTAATTGTTGTTATCTTTTGTTTAAGTTACATATGATTTTCTTTCTCAAAAAAAAAAAAAGTTACATATGATTTTTAATTAAAGTGTGCATCTTGGGCAAATTATTTGTTATTATCAGAATTTTGTCTACTACTTTATCACCTCTTTATTGGATAAAGTTTGATGAACACAAAAACTTAATAATTTAATTAATAATATATCAATCTCTTCTTTGGATAGACTTCTCTTAAGGGAAAATAACACTTTGGATAGACACAAATGTCTAATAGTGTATTACAACTAATCAATTATATTGAAGATTAAAAAAAAATCTGTTTCTAATATTTTTCTGTAATTATTTTTTCCTTCACGTTTTTTCGTTTCTAATACTTTTCTTTTATTTTTTCTCTTCACTTTTCCTCCTATTTTGGTTAATCTGTTATGCTTGTTTTTAGTAAAGGATAGAAGGTTTTTTGATAGATGGATAGAATGTTCATCTACTGAAGTCTATCAACTTCTTATTTATTTTCACTGTCACGCGGCTACTTTAGCTTTTTTTTAATATATATAAACTCTAAACTTCACCTTTGAATCTTCATATCAACTCTCTCTCCACCATTAATTATCATTCTCTTATAATTCCTAAATAGAAATTTTTATGCATTCCTTGCCTCCTTTCAACCCTTCCACTTTTGAAAACCCTCCTCCTCACCCTCTAAACATTTAGCAAAACAATACCTAAAGTTATTCATGCATTATGTACTTTAAAAAAAAAAAAATTATCTTTCAATGTTGAATATTTGATATAACTTCATTGATCTTTTTGTATCGTACAGGGAAGAACAAGTGCTTTCATGGGTTCAACTTGCCGTGGCAATGGTTAGCCCCCTGATTCTCATTGTGGCACTGCACAATTGTAAAAAGAACTACAGCAATGGTGCCCAAAGCGATGTTATTACCAGCAGCAGCAGCCAAATCACTATGCAACTTGCCCAACTCTAAACTGAACATGAAATGAAGGCTTTTGTCTTATAGCCTACCTCTGTCCACGTATTCAATGTTAGAGGTATGTATTTCTCTTTTTTTTTTTCTTTTTTTTCTTTTTCTTTTTTCATATAAGAAAGGTACTTCAACGTCCATGAGTTAGACTATCTTGCTGACAAAAAAAAGACCTAACAGGTAATTTTGATTCTACATAATGCATTGCTATTTTCATAACTAACACAAAAAAATTTTGATTCTACATAATACATTACTATCTTCATAACTAACAAAAATTACTGAAGCCAATGCACTAAACGATAGAGGTGGTGGGAAAAAAAATGGGCAAACTGAATATTGATTAATATATTATTTAGATTTGACACATTATATCAAGAGATAATATTTTAATTAATTTTTCAACAAAAATTTTTATGCAAGAGGGAGAAAATATATTATTTTTTTGGTTATATTTGTGGAGGCCCATATTAGAAATATATGTTATATATAATATACGAGTATGCAGTTCTTTCTTTTGAAATATATGGTATGCCTTTTTTATTATTTTTTATTTTCTATTTTTTATAGTGACAACATTATATGTCTATAAACTTCTAAATGTAGACAATTGATATTTGAATGTGATAGATAAACTATATATGGTTGTCTTCTACAACTCTTCAAAGGTGTAGGGATCTTAAATTTAAGAAAAATGTTAGTACAACTATACAAGTTTAAAATTAATTATTTTTGATAGCTAAGTTTATATTTTCTTAGTGTCAAAATTTATTTATTTATTTATATTTTCTCAATTAAATTAGAAGTCGTGCATATTATGAGCATAATATATTTTCGTTTTCTTCTTGATCACTTCTTCTATACTCTGTTGATTCTTTTGACCTTTTTAGGTAGCTTCCTTGAGCATTACATCAGTTCTTTATCTCAAAGATGAAGTTTCCATTGTTACCGGATCGGTATATATGTAACCCTTGCAAGCATACATGAATTTTTTTTAGAAGAAAACATACATGAAATTAAAAGTTATTCCAAAGTTTGCTCACACAAACATGCTCTCACTCTTAGTCATACAATATCATTATATTGCAGCTCCATTACATGCACAACTCATATAGATCACCAACTATTATGCATGTGTAAACATGATATATGAGTAAGTAAATTATAGCTATTTGTAAAATGAAAAATAATAATCTAATTATTTTTTCTACAAAGGTTTTATTATATATATATATATACTGTTCTTATCCTCTTCTCCTATAATTTCTAAGTTGATAAAAATTTCAATTTGAATACAATCCAAAAATTCTTCATCTAATCTTTTTATTATTAATTTATCTATAATTTCTAAGTGATTATTTAATTAGCAATAGGAGATTTATGAGTTCTAGCATTCTAGGGGATTAGAATTTTGGTTTCACACTAATGGTTCATATCAACGTTAATTTAATATGCGTATACAACTACTAATATCAACCTTTAATTTTATTTTTTATTTTTTTTAAAATCCTTATGGATAGACACAAAATTATAATTGTTCTTATCGATTTTTTTTTCTATACATCTCTATCAATTTTTTAGATAAATATAAAAACTTAGTTGTCGTTATCTTTTATTTAAGTTACATATGATTTGTAATTAAATTGTGCATCGCACGGGCATAACATTAGTGAGAATTTAATTTTTGTCCTTGAAAGCATGATAGAAGACACTGAAACTTGAAATTTAAATCTCGTGAGTAAAAACTCATAAAACGTATAATTTTATTAAAAAAATTATAGCTAAATGAATTTCAATTATATAATCAAAAGTAAAAATTGAAAGTAAAAATCACTCTACATGTTTGTGTATATGCATGAAAAAAGAACTGAATTCAACATTTTTTTTTTATAATACATGTTGCTGGTTTTTTTTTTTTTTTTTAATAATACACATTGCTACCTTTTTTTATATATAAATGTTTTCTTTTACGTGTAGTATACTAATTAAATAAGGATCATATGAAGAATTTGAATTGTAATTAAATTAAGACATTTATCAACTTAGAAATTATAGGAAAGACAAATTATATGCAGCCACTTGATGCAACCGCGGCTAATATAGTAATTAAATAAGAATTAGATAGATCAGATGAAGAATTTGAATTATAATCAAATTAAGATATTTATCTACTTAAAAATTATAGGAGAAGAAAAATTATATATATATATATATATTAAATTATAAATGTTTTTTTTTTATGTGTAATATAGTAATTAAATAAGGATTAGATAGATCAGATGAAGAATTTGAATTGTAATTAAATTAGGATATTTATCAACTTAAAAATTATAAAAAAGAAAAATTATATATATATGTGGGTGAGAAGGCCCAGCGCCATATGTTGGGCCTGAGGCCCAGTTCAGATACGACTCTCTGTCCGAAGACGATAAAAGTATCAATGCTTTACTACCCTGGTGGAGGTGCAATCCATAAGGGACAGACGCGCCATCCGAAGACAATCTAGTTGGGCCGAAGGGATCTTACCCACCGGAGCTGTCCAGAACTTAATCGAATAGATATGCTGAAGAGCCCCATGCCAGAGCTGAGCTTCTGGCACGTCCAAAAGCATAGCTATCATGAAATACCCTGCCAATAAAGCTGCCACCGCCACATTTAATGCACTGCAGCAACTTTCCTGGCCGCATTTATGTGGAGAAGACACCTGAACAGTGTATCTTCACCCACCACCACTCACTATGGATTAAAGCAAACGGCTGATGTGACTAGTACTCGAGTGGGCGCCTAGATGGAGGACAAGTGTGCGGTGAAGATGGGAAAAAGGGGTGTATATATAGAGGGAGCAAGTCTCGCAGAGGGGGGGAGAAAAAAAATTGTATTCACTGAGTCTTTACATACTAATCCTCTTCGGACAAAAGAGTTTTCCTGTTAAAAAATCTGGACTCAATCCTTTTTTCTTTTAGATGGTTTTTGCTTGTACGAACCGTTGCTAAATCCGCTACTAACCCAGTTGTTCGACCCATTCTCTACAAATTTATTGTTGGGAATTTGTTGGGCTCACAATACAGGGAGTTGGTATTAGGCCCAACAAATTTGAACCCTACAATATATATATATATATATAATTTTTTTTTAAAATTCTGCAATATGGTATAGCCACTTGGCTCAATCACGACTTCTAAACCCAATTTTTATTATATATAATATAATAATATGAGATGATATATATATATATATATATACACACATGCGCGCATAGGTAACATTAAACATTTAATATCCACGTAATCACGTGTCATTCCATGCAAGAATCCTTTTTAAACTTATCAAGATCTTTTCTAGGACACGCAACTCCATGTAAAATTTGTGGTCTAACAAACCTTGAACTGTAACACCAAAAAGCCCAACCTTCGTGGTAACCAAAAACTCATAATTCTAATGACTTTATATATATATATATATATATATATGAAAAACTTATTTGCTAATTAAGTTTTTTGTTTTTTAGAAATAGGTGAGAAGTTTGTATTTAAGGGGGAAGTTATAGGGGAGATTTATCTATATTTTGTTTTGAATTTTGTTAAATTATGAATTTAACCTTCTTTTTTTTTTTTTTTTAATAAAAAAAATAAAGACTATCTAATTAGATTAGAAGTATTTTTAAGAAATTTTAAAGTAATAAGTAATTTTTTGAATTATCTTAACAGAGAAGATAAGAGATAAGAGATTCTAAGAGATACTATCAAAAAAAAAAAAAAGAGATTCTAAGAGATATAAGACTATAGAATATAGATATAGTTATTTAAGTCTTACCGAAAATTTGACATTCCATGTAAAAAACATAAAGCAATACCGTAATGGACTGAAGTGGAGCACCGACTCCGAGCACCCTCTTTATCCTTTGGGCTATAAAAAGCGGCGTTTTGTTGTGAGTAAAATATCAAAAATCCGTTCTCTGCTGCAGCTTGTCGCCAAACCCCAAAGGTATGTTCTTTCTTTGCGTTTACTTTCAGCTCAATATTCAAAAGCCGCAAGCATGGTTGCATTTATCATTATGATTTGCTTTCTCTAATTAGAACAAATAAATTTTGATCCACAATCTCCCCAATGTATTTTTTTTTTTTTTGAAATCAAATTGTTTTATACTAAGCTACATTTGGATAAGCTATTGCGAAGCAGTGTTTTAGTGTTTTAGAGGAATACAAGTCTCTTATATTCAACGGCAAGGCAGTGGCCTTGCTCACATCTTAGCTTAATATGCTGAGAATTTAGTTAATTTTGTAACTTCGATAGTGGGAAATATTATTGGCTCACCTTTGGTTCAGTAAGTAATATTTTTATCTTTCTCTTAATAAAGTTAAGATATTTTTGTAAAAATAAAAAATAATAATAATAAATCTCTTATTCAACTAGGAGTAGGAGACTTACTCACGTTAAAAACATAATTATACAAGGATAAGGAATTTTATTGCTTGGGAATGAAAATTTGAAATTCCATATATAGGGGCTTACATGTGAGTACGAGGCAAAAGCAGGAAGTTGGATACCAATTATTTGTGAATTTATTCCGCCGCACCCGCTTGTATTAATAGCCGGCAACTCATCTCATCAGGGTTGATATGGAGGGAGGTTTTAATGTTACAGAGAACGATTACAAGATTGACAAGATATCTGAATTGCCAGACTTTCTTCTACAACAAGTTCTTTCTTTCCTTACCATTAAACAAGTTGTTCAATCCAGTCTATTGTCCAAGAGATGGAAACACGTGTGGTTTACAATGCCAGTTTTAGAATTTGATGGAGCATATTTTGAGTCGAAGTTATGGTGTCGAGACAGAGAGAAAACTCGACAAATACAGAGCAAGAGAGTGGAGTTATATCATTTCGCCGAGCAAAATTTACTAAGCCGCCGTAGGCAAAGGCTTAAAATAAATAAGTTGACACTTTTTATGTACTTGAGAACACCAAAAACAGTGTCTCGTGTGGACCGTTGGATTGACTATTCTCTTAAGAGTGATGTAGAAGAGCTGAATCTTGATTTTTTTATGCGTGGCGGGAGGAGGTATATTTTGCCTCAGAGTGTTCTACTTGCAAAATCAATAACTGTGTTGATGTTAAGTGGGTGTAGGCTAGAGTCACAATGTTGTGATATAAACTTATCATCTCTGAAAAAGTTGTCTTTAGTTAAAGTGAGAACAAATGATCAAATTATCCACAATCTTGTTGCTGGGTGTCCTGTGATAGAAGACATGAGATTTGAATTTTGTTTTGGGTTGGAAAATATACACTTTTCTGCATTACCTAAACTCAAGGCTATCAAGTTGGAATCCAGTAAACTTAAGATGGTGGAGTTGGAAGCATCAAATCTTTATTATGCATGTATTGCAACTTATTATGCAAGCGAGATAAACCTGGTCCAATGTAAAAATCTGAAGGAACTAAATTTAGAAGCACAGTGCATAGCAGACGAGTGGTTCCGTAACCATATCTCTCAACTTCCACTCATTGAGATGGTGACCCTATCTAATTGCAATAAGTTGAAAAACATTAAGATTTCAAGTCATATTCTTAAGAAATTATACATACATATGTGCAAAGAGTTGATTGAAGTCGAGCTCAACACTCCTGCGTTACTTAAACTCTCATATTTGGGTTGGAGCAATATATCACTTTCATTGAATGCTTCGGCTTATTTGTCAGAAGTTATCTACCAGATGTTGTCGCCTATTAATCATTGGGATGTTCAAAATATTGAATTGATTTCGAAGCTAAGTAATTCCAAATCATTACATTTGTTAAGATTTCAGTCTGCCAAGGTATTTTTCCTTTCTTTTATTTGATTTTCTTGCTTCGTTTCATTTTACATCTATTTTCTTATCTTAGGAATTTTTGTACATTATTTGTTTCAGTGTTGTTAAGCTGAAATCAGATTTTTTTTTCTTTGTGAAGGATGTGGTTATACCGCAAGAATTGAGAGATACTCTACCATCCCCATCATATCTTGTCAAGCAGTTAAAGGTATCACTATCACGGCCATATACAGGAAGCGAAATTGACAAACTTGTGGATAACTTGCTTTGGATTTCTCCTCTTCCAGAGGTTGTAGTAATAGCTTATCGGATCAACGTAAAACCCTGGGAGGACACCACATCTTTCAAGGTATGAGAAAAATTCATTATTTTTGAAATTAGAAACTCCCCCCCCCCCCCCCCCCCCCCCCCCCACAAAAAAAAAAAAAAAAAACACTTCAAATTTAAAAAAAGAATAAAAATTCTGCTACATTGCTAAAAGTTATTAAGCAATATCACTTTTGGTGAGATGGATCTAGCTGTTTATAATATATTGGCAAAGATTTGTATTGTAATTACTCATGGTGCATGTGCTAGTGAATTTTTTTACTCATAGAATCCTTTAAATTGTGATCGAATGCAAAATGGAAAGTTTAGGTTTGAGAATTAAAGTTTATAGTATAAAATGTACTACTAGTATGTATGTGCAATAAAAAAATATTGTACACAGTACACAAAGTTCTCACTTATGTAGAGTGGAGAGAGAAGTTTTATAGATATTATTTAACTTGAACACTAAAATTCTTAGTAAAAAATTATGTTAAGTTAAATGATAGAACCTTTTACTCAAATAAAAAAAAAAAAAATGATAGAATCATATTTTCTGCAACTATTTTGGTATCTCCTAGTTAGATGCTTAAATTTGTCAAAGTGGTAGTTTCATAGCAGTGCATTTATGAAAATTTTCCTAGTAGAAGATGATTATCATTGTTGTCATGATTTGAAATCAATTCTCCTATAAAAAGCCTAAAAACTCTATGCTTGATTTCAGTTCTCCTATAAAAAGCCTATTTTTGACGAGGAGAATCCTAGTTGCTGCAAATTTCTTCCAAATCCGTGTTGGAGGCATTGCTTAAAGACTGTCACGATTGAGAACATTAGAGTATGTGCAGATGAAGAGACTCTAAAGGCAGAAAAACAAACCTTAGAGAAGTATTTTTATGAGCATGCAAAATTCTTAGAGAGCTTCCAATTCCTTTGTGGTGGTGTTAGTTAAAAATTGTCAACAACTTTAGAGGATCTGTATCGGCAAAAATATTAGAAATGGGTATGCAAAAATCTTGGAGAGCATCCACTTCCATTCTAAACGAGTTCTGCTCAAACATTGTCAACATGTTGAGCTTTAGACGATCTGCAAATACAAAAATTTTAAGCAAGCTAACTTCTAGAGTAGAATTTTGGATATGGTCTCATAAACTATGACCTCTGGCTCTGGCTCATCTTGGGGAATCTTTTTGAATGCACTACACTTTTGTTCCTTTTTGGTTTGAACTAATATTCTTGATATTTGATTATTTTGTAAGATCATTCTCGGAACCGAGCAACTTATTGTAAAAGTTTTAATGTTAATTACTAAATTTCAAGTGTTTTATGGAAGGATATTATAATTAGTTTGTGGCACCAGTACTTTTTGTGCTAGTTCAGGTCAATCGAGTTGAATTTCTTGATGTTCTTAAACAAACTTTGAATTGCTTTGGGTATATGGGAACATAGTATGCCTTATATATGAGAATATTTTGAGCTTCAGAGCATGTCTAGACTCTAGAGTACTCATCCTGGCTTGATATCTTAAGTAAAGCTTCTCATCAGCTTGGTTTTAAGAAAACTAATGTTGAAGAATTATGAATCTTCCACTAAAAATAGGCTACCAGCTATGCATCGAAATGTTCTGTAAATTGAGTTATTGCATATTCTTAAGCATCAATCAAGAAATTTCCCCTATTTGCTTTAGATTATACGGTTCAGTAAAAAAAAAAATTGTGTTATATACTCATACGAAATAAATCTGGACCTTTTGATCTTACCTTCTTGTATGATGAGAGGAGAAAATGTTTATTTATTTATTTACATCAATCGTTCGAGTTGGGGAATTTAAGCGCAAGATGTCTTTGTGAAAAACATTAGAAAATGTTAGTTGAACTACAACAATCTTGGTAAGAGAAAGTATATTTTAAGTTGTGACTTTATTGGCAAAATCAAAAAGTTGCTTGCAATTTTGATAAGTTAGTGGCATTCAATACAACAATTTATCATAGATAGGTTGTTAGTCTTCAACTTAAGGTAGTCAATATTGTATTGGAGGTCGTTTCGATTCGGTCAAGGGAGCGAAAATATTTTGGTATCAATTACAGTCAGTGTATTGTTTAGGGTTACTTTAGCCCAAATTATTAACTTAAATAGCATTTTTAATATTTTTAATTATTTCTATTGTATTGCACCACCGGAAACATCAATATCGGTCCCAAAAAAAAAAAAAAAAAACAGAGACCAATATAGTCAGTACAATTTGATATTTTATCTAGTGCATTTGAACATAAAGGATCAAATCGGACCAAGATTGATCTGTTGGATTTGGTTTCATCTACCCCTAGTCACATCATCTAAATTAGTTATCACTCTATATTTGATGTATTGAAATACCAAATATTCATTCTGAAATAGGCCCCCTCCATTTTAAAAGCAAATAGAGTAGTCCTTTTATGATTAAACATGATATTACTCAAAACGGGCTGGCTTTTTTCAAAACGGGCTTTTTGAGCTGAAAAAGTTGAAACAAACGGGCACTAAGATCTTTTAAAATTTTTAAAGTGATTCTACTATAGAGTTTTTAAAATCCTATCTGTCCATTGAGAAATGAATGGATTTGAATTTTACCATGATAAAATCAAATTCACCCATTTTAAAGTGGGTGAAAATTTGATTTTTAAACTTCACGGCGGGGATAACCTTAAAAATTTTAGAAGTTAACAATCTAGCATGACCATGCTATTATCGATTAGACTGTTAATAAATAAAATGTATATTTAATAAATGGAGGGATTCTTGAAAATTAGAATGACCATGACAATCATCGTTCAATTGACACAAAGAAACCTGGATCAGTTTCAAACTTTATTTATTTATGAGGATCACTATTACACAGCAGACTAGAAAACATAAAGATCATGACACCCATATGCAAATCGAAAGTGTCCAAAGACAAACAAACAATTGCATACTCTATTTGAAAAGACCAATATTGACCTCAACCATAAGAAATTAAACCATTTCCACTTCATCATCATTATCGTCTAATAATTAGCAAGTGGAGCTTCTGAACCAGCAATAGGAGCTTCTGAGCCAGCAATAGGAGCTGTAGCAAGACTAGACATTGCATGACAGTGTTCTTGCAGTTTGTTGTGCAGCTCTGATGTGAAATCAAATGAAGCTAGCGAGTGTGCTAGGCAAACAATTTATGGTGATGGTGGAAATGGAACCACAACAACCAGGGCCAAGATTGGTCAGCCTATCAGAGAAGAAATCAACAATGTCACTTGTACAAGAGTTCATGCCACTCTATAGGTTCAAGCACTTGGCTTGGCCTCTGCTTACTTGGAAGCTTGACACAGATTTGTATCCTGGCTTGATGGGAAGGTCCCTTGTTCCAGTTGCATTTGCCAAAAGGCATGCAAGGACCATAAAGATAAACACATTGTTCATAGCCATGGTGTTTACCTTTGTGTACTGGTGTGTGCTTCTATGCTATGTGATAGAAATGGAGAGAGATGAAGAAAAGCTTAGGTGTGGGAGGCTTTTTATAGAGGTGTAAGAAATGAGGCAATTTTCAATTAAGAAATTTTCTTTTAAATAAAAAATCTAGAAAGAAGTTTTGGTTTGATTCAAAAGTTTTTAAAGGAGGGTATTACTAGGGTAAAATTTGTTAGCTTATGGTTAAGGGACTTTTAGCTTAGGGTTAAAAGGTGCAATAAAAACAATTGCAAAGGATGTAATTTTTTTTAATCAATAATAAATAGAAATGTGCAATGCCACAAATGATTCTACAACAATTGGCTTCTGGGAACAACAATTGATTCTAAAGGAGTGACATGAGATGGAAAATTAATTGCTATTTGTCAAATACAACTCATGCCACAAATGAAAAAAAATATAAATCTTATGGTAAATTTTACAGGTGGAAGTAATTTTGACAAAGTCAAACACTTAAACTTTATGAATATATGTTTCCTTTCTACAAAAATAGTGTCCAATGGTTATGTTCAAGAGGGCTAATAAGTAACAAGTCATCGCATGATCCTTTCATAAGCAAAATCCAAAAGCCACCAAGAAGTGTGAAAACTTGCAATACTCTTATATTGCTATTGCTCAAAGTTAATTTCTTGCTAAACACAAATTATTTTATTTTTTAAAATTTTCTACTAATGCTATATAATCTTACAAGTTAATTACCAAAAAAAAAAAAATCTAATTTTTAAATAGTGGAAAATCTAAATTGAATGTTTTTTTAGTAGTTCTAGGACCACAAATTATTTCACAATTTTTTTGCCACAACTCTGATATGGTAGAGTATGAGTGGTTAACTATCACTTACACATAGCTCACTATTTTTTCTTCATTAATCACACTTTGCCATGTTATAGTTGTGGTAAGAAATTGTGAAAAAATTTGTGGTCCTTAACATTTTTTTTTTTTTTTTGTCATTTATGCTTGATCACCTTTTCATTTTTTTTTTTTTTTTGAATACAAGAATTAAAATATATATATATATATATATATATATGTATGTATATTTAGCTTTTCAAATACTTCTACTAACTATATTAAAAGTGTCAAGAGCTCTTCTACAATGCTTTGGTTTAGTCAATTCTTGCCTTTTTTTTTCTTTTTCTTTTTTTTGGTTTTGTTGCGAAAAAGCAAAAAAAATTTAACTGAGAGACCAAAACAAATATGTATATAGTTGGCTCTCAAAACAAATATGTAAACTGCTAAAAATCACCATTCACACCGGTTTGTTTTGAGTTTATTTCCATTTTTATTTTAAAAAATATTTATACATGGCGATAGAGTGTTTTGGTTTAGAAGTTTTTGTTATACCGACACAATAAATTGTCATAATATTTTCACAATTGTTGAGGTGTCAATTCCTTGTCAAAATAAGATATATAATAACCTATTAGACCGAGACCAACCACAACTGAAAATAAAGATCTTGTAAAAAAGTTATGACATTTTGGTGTTGTCACAATATTTTTACAATTGCTAAGGTGTCAATTGCATATAAATCAAAATAAAATAAAATAAAAAATTATCATATCAAGACGTACCACAATTTAAAATAAACGTATTGTGAAAATGTGACATTTTTTAATATCATAATATTTTCAAAATTGCAATGTAAGTTTTTTAGAGCATTTGTATCAATTCAGGCAAAATGGCATAAGAGCCAAATTTTGCTCAACCAACCCCAAAAGTCACCCTCATTAGTTTATGCATTTATTGTGCAAAATGCATTTTAGTTATAGTTCTTGTGAAAATATGCACAAGCGCTGATGTTGTGCATTTAGTTTTTATTATTTCTTTTCATTTTTTGATGATGAAGGAAGATAGTAGCTGGCGGTTTTGTTGTTGTCACAATATTTTCACAACTCAAAATAAAATAATAAAATATCATACCACCACTCACCACAATTTAAAATAAACGTATTGTGAAAGTATGATATTTTGTTATTTTCACAATATCTAAGATATAAGTTCTTTACAAGTCAAAGTAAAATAAAATAATAAATTATTAAACCGAGACTCACTACAATTGAAAATAAATGAACTATGAAAATGTTATGATATTTTGTTGTTGTTACATATTTTCACAAATATTGAAATGTAAGTTTCTTATAGGTTAAAAATAAATAATAATCTATCAGGCCAAGACTAACCACAACTAAAAATTAAAGTTATTGTAAAAATATTGTGACATTTTGTTATATTCCTAAACTTTTTTGGTTTAGTCAATTTTGGTGAGCATGTTTCACTCACAATTTTCTTAGGTTGACTTTTTGTTTTGTTTTATCAAGCACCAACATAGTTTTACTAAAAAAAAAAAAACCCGTTCCCCATTTATGTTTGGGTTAGTTCACAATGTTCCTCATAAATAAAAAACCAAGCAATTTCTCCTTTTATAATTTGGAAACAAGTGAATACCCCCTATTGTTACTCTTTCAATTAAATCCTAACGGAATGTTATGGTTCCCATTCCCCACTAAATTTTAATATCTCAAAAATTTCCTTCAAGTTTTTTGAGTTTTATTTGGTAGTTTAAACTATCCCCACTGTATAGGGTGTTCTATTTGTTACCTAGAGAACATTGATTTAGTAGGTTTTATTCTTCTAAAATTATAATTTTATGTAATTTGATGACACATATGCCAGTAGTTATCTTGTTTTTTTATAATTTATTTATTACTTAAAAGGGTGTTTATTAAAAACTAAATAAGCTAAACACCGTAGCTAGATGCATAAAATGTAATATAATAAAGAAAGAAGTATGAATAAAGATCTTTGTTGTGGATGGTTACAAGTATTTGATGAAAAGCTTCAATTGCATACAGTATCATTCATTGCGAAAAATTCAAATATTGTAAAAATATATTAGCAAAACTTAGTTGTTTATTATTTGAAGATGACATTTGTTATCATTCTTATAATTTTTTAGCGAGTGACTATTGCCTTGAACAAATAGTTTCTAAAAAACTATCATTATTGTAGGGGCATTGGGCCTAGGAGCTCATTATCTATGTATATATTGGGCCTAAAGCCCAAGCCGAGGACTAGAGGTCGTCCGAAGAGGAGTAAACATTGTCAAAGGAGTTCGTGTTAGTAGATGAAGAAGTTAGTTTTGGTCATTATGGCACAAGAGGGTATGCCGAGGATAAATATCTCCTCGGCTAACTAGAGTCGAGGTCCGAATAGGTAGTCTGCCATCTAGAGGAACGTTCCAGAGAGTTCTATTGGTATGGGTAAGCATTGCAGAAATATCGGACAGGGGGGAGTCCTAAAATATCTGGGAAGAAAGCTGCTATCACCGCATTAAATGCTCTGTAGCTAACTCTTTAGCCGCATTAATGTGGAGGTAATACCTGAACAGTGGCTTTCAGCCTTACAGCTGCTACATAAAGACTTTAGGAAGGTGTTGATGAGACAAATATCAATACCAACAATCTGGCCTGCATGTGGAGGGTAGAAATGAAAGGGGAAGAGAGTATAAAAGAAGAAGGAAGCAATGGGAGAAGGGGATCGAGAAATTAAGAGAAAAAGACTGTAGTAATCACAAATTGCATTTGTAACATAACTTGAGAGAAATATATCAGAATTGATCTCTTCGGACTATGCCGATGACGATTTTCTTTAGTACAAGCTTGTTTTTTTTTCATTCCTTGGTGATCTAAATCCACTTTAGTGACTGTCTGATTTATTAAATCTCAGTTTTTTTAACCCACTCTCTACAAATTTATTGTTTTGAACTTTTTGTGCTTAAGTCTATCCACCTTTTGGGCTAGGGACTCAAGTCCGATCCTTAAAATTATAAAATAGATATTCATATGTTAAATAGTTACCCTAAATTTGTATGTAATCAAAATTCTTATATAGTTTCTCAAAAAAAATTCTTATATAAATAATATTATCTTTGCATGATATGTATTTTTTAGTACATAGTTTTATACTTCTTAAAAAAGAAACTTTATTTTAAATTTCTTATTAAAGGAGCAGCATGTTTCTTGCAGTTGCCACCCATACTAATTATTTTCAAGAAGAATCATAGGAAATAGCGTTTATATATTTTAGTGATACTCTAGCGTCTAGTGTTGTTGTAGGAGTTAGCGTTTTTTTTTTTTTTAAGAAGAATTATAGCCTTATAGGAGGAAGTAGAGTTCTAGCTATAAAGTTAGTAGTAGAGATTTTGAGCTTTCGATAAAGAATATGTTCTAAAGTTATGAATTTTATAAGATTCTCAAAACAAAAGTTATGAATTTATAAATTAAAAAAAGAACAAAAAATTTTATAATTTTAATTTAACTTTTTTTTTTGGAGAAAGTTTTGTTAATTTTAATTTAACTTATTGCTCAAAATTTCAGTTTTTTCTTTTCTAAAAAACTACAAAAGAATTTTATGGGGCTTAAAAAAACATGAATAAAATTTTAATATGGAGATGTTAATTGTTTATGTGAAAATGACATTTGTTCAGGAAAAAAAAATGATACTTTATTGGGAGGGGGAAACAAATTTGCTCCATTTTGTTTCAAGGAAAATATTTTCAAGAAATGACTCATTTTCATATATATATATATATGTATGTATATTATAAGTTTAAAAAAATTGATTTTTTCTTGTCTTTTGTGTTGATCTGGAAAACTATAACTAGAAACCATTTATGATATGTAATTTTTGTAGTGCTTTGTACTTTTTACTTGGTACATTTTGTTTTCTGTTGACAGTAGAAAATGTTTTCTGTACACTTGTGTTTTCTGTCTTCGGTCCACACGCCAGAAAACATTTTCCGGAAAACTTTTATGATCGAAAACAAACGGAACATAAAAAACAGGAAGTGCCAAATACTAATAGACCCTCAACGCAAAGACCCTTTGGGCTTAACATCGCTGAGTTCAGTTCAGTCATCAGAAATGGCATCTTCTGCACTTGCACGAATCTCCAATCTCCAAAGACACTTCGATCCCACAGAGTCAAACAACAACAAGGTCTTTTCTTTTTGCATCCAAATTTTCAAGCATCACAATTTTTCACTTCTGGGTTTCAATCTAAATGGTTTAACTAATATACAAACTGTTACCCATTGATTCTAGTGTGGTTTTCATTTCATGGTTGCTTTGGTTTTTAATAAAGGAGCCTCTTTTACAGTTCTTTGACTTTGTGTGTGTGTGGGGGGGGTTTTTACTTTTCTATAGGGTGGCAGTGACGGGTTTTGTGGAGACTTAATAAAGATTTCTCCAGAGGTTTCTGAAGCCTTGTCACGTGGGGATGCGGTGGTTGCTCTTGAATCCACCATTATTTCACATGGTAATAACAGTTTTTGTAATTTTATGTGTTTTTGCTAGTTTGATGCTTTTGTATTATGAATTTTTAGTTTTTTTGAGAAATTTGATGGAAACTGCGAAACTCCTTTTTGTTAAAGTTTAAGATTTTAAGTTTGGTTTGTATATTTTTTGTATGTGTGTGTTGTAATGGGAAAGTATGGGCTATAGGTTTTATGAGTCTAATAATTTTGTTAGATACTTTGTGATGAGGCCTGTGAAGTTTTTATAATGTCTTACAATTTGCTTTATTGATGGTAGTATTTCTTTTGGAAGGCTTTGTGTAGTGTTTCAGAAAGTTCACTAGATACTTGCGGTTCCCCTTGGCATCCTTTTGAATTGGAAATCATGCTATGAAGCTGGAATTATAATATAAATTGAACCTTATTTGATTTTACATAGCATTTCAAGTGATTCTGGTCCCGAACTTACGTAATTTTTAAAAATGGTTTTCTTGATTCTTTAGAAATAAAAATAATGTGTTTGTGTGCATTTGTGTTTACAACACACTGCATAATTAGATATAAAGTGGAATCTGATTTGCATTCTTTATGTATATTCAGGAATGCCATATCCTCTAAATTTGGAAACTGCAAAGGAGGTGGAGGCCATTGTTAGGACCAATGGAGCTGTTCCTGCTACTATTGCAATTTTAGATGGCATACCATGTGTAGGTGTTTACATTAAACTTGTTCTTGTACTAAATATGCACATACGTACACTCGGAGAATTGACTGTCTAAGAGGCCCTTTCTAGTAAATCAAGTGTAACAGACTAATAGCTTGATCTAGTTATTGTAACACATAAATTTAAACGGCTTTCTTTATTCAGTAAGCTAAGTTCTGAGAAATTCTGGAATATTTTATGAAAATTAGATGGATCTCCACTATCCAACTATGGTGAGTTTGACATACTGTCTAAGTGGGATCTGTCACTGTCACAGATACCTTTGGCTTAACAGCATGTCTTTGTGAATCTGTGATGCCATTTGCTTAAACTCGTTCTACATATATAGAACATAGCATAGATGGTGAAAACATTGTTACAGGGAAACCTATTGCAATGTACAAAGATAGTGGCTGACCAAATAAAGACAGATCATTATTAAATCAAAGAAGAAATTCACCGTATCAGTTTAATGGTTGAAGTCTGCATCTAGTTTTATAGGTGTAGTAGAATTAGTGTTCCATACATCAGCTTTGTCCAGGGCTCTGCTTTTTAAATTCAATATGTTCTGGGAAAAGAGCAGTAAAATAGAATAGCTAAAGTTCATGAAATAAAGATGATATTTCCTTTGCTTTATCTACTCAGTGGGAAACTGGTCTGGCCAACTTTGTTGCTTTCTTGTCCATAATTGATTGGGCCTTGCTATGAAGGAGCTAGCCCAAATATTAGTAGAACACTTGTTGAGGTTTTCAAAGACATGTGTGTCCGTGTCTGTGTCCACTTATTCGTTTATTTATTTATTTTTTTTGGAGGGGGGGTGGGGGGGTGTATTATAATCCTTGCCTCACGTTGGCTGTAACCTGCAATTATAGAAAAGTTGGTTATCTTGTCTAGGGTGTAGAATACACTATAATTTACTTCATTCTATAATGTAAAATATATCTCTGCATAGGATTGAGCATGGAAGAATTGGAGAGGCTCGCCATTTTGGGAAAAAGAGTTCAGAAGACAGCTCGGAGGGACATTGCGCTTGTTGTGAGTAGCTCATGATCATATAAGCTTGTGATTGTTATTCTTTAGAAAGCTCTTTCTTTTGATATTTGCACCGAGTTCATATAGAATCTACTTAAATTCAGAGTTTGTCACCGCCAGTCTGCCACCCATTTTTTCTTTTCACATCTTAATTTAAGCAGGATCTGAGAATCCTATTAGAATGAGATCCTTTATACAATGATGATGCTAGAGTAACACTATCCATGATTTAAAATTTATATTTTTACAGAAAAAATAATTTAGACATAGATATTTGTCCAAAAATAAATAAATAATTTATAAGTAGATCTAAACTTCTTCAATCATAAACAAACTCTGTGATGACCATCCAAGTCTAGAAGTTCTGTGTTCACTGAAATCAAATCAACAGAACCCTTCATCATAAATTGTGGGTATATCATATCAAGAAATCCATGATTTCTGTCTCTTACATGCCTTTGTTTATTTATTTAGTTGTTAGAACCATGAGGTTTGGACATTTTGTTTGGGGAACCTGTTGGCCTATATAACAGATGAAAATGGTATGAGCATCTGCTTTTGTGGTGAGAAGCTTCAACAATGACTATAAATGTCTGACACAGAGGCAAGATGTTTGAAAGGCTGACAGGAAAATAGCTTCTTTGTTGACATATAGGCCATCTGGGAAAGTTTATGTAATGAAATATTTTCAAAGGATTTTTTGTGTTGCTTATATTGTATAAATTAGTAATATAGTATAACTTTGAGATAAGTAATTTCTTGTCATTATAATTTTTCTTTTTTTGTCTTTTCATTTTTTTTTTTCTGCTGATTTTATTTGCTATTTGTTCTCTTTTTAGGTGGCTTCCAGAGGGAATGGTGCAACTACTGTCTCTGCTTCAATGTTCTTTGCTTCTATGGTGACTACTCTAGTTTTAGTTTTTGCACTGCCTTCTGGTTTTGCTTATGCAGGTGTACTATGGACATCTTTACATTTCTGGTGTCCTTAATGTAGGTTTTGATAATATTTTAATGTTCAACTCATCAGGTTGGCATCCCTGTATTCGTCACTGGGGGGATTGGAGGAGTACATAGACATGGCGAGCACAGTAAGTTACCTCTATGAATATCATGATGTTAGAAATAAGTTGGTGTGCATAGAAATGTCTGATTTACATTTCCTGTACCTTACTGGGCCATAGCCTTAGAATGTGTTGATAATGTCTGGTTTATTTTCCCGCTCTATGTGATAGCATTGTGCATGATGCATGTATATATATATATATATATATATATCTGTCTGCGTGTGTGTGGGTGATTGTGCACTTTGTATGATGGACTCTTGTGACTATGTGAACAACCTTCTTTAGTCATGAGGGCTCTTGACCTTGTAGTATGAGTATGTGCTCAAGGCGATTGCTGAAGGTGCATATTCATGCTATACTGTGTGCCCGATCATCCTCCTCTTGCACATATGACTCTCTGCTATACTGCCTTTGGTTTCGCAATCCTTGTATTCCACCTGGAATGTTAAAGTATCTTTTCCATTCGTACAGCCTAGCCTGCTCATTCTCGTTACACTCTCAGACTCTCTCTACCATAACCTAAGCTAAAATGCCCATTTCATTATCCATTACATAACATTTATATGAGAATTACATGACCCATCTGGCCAAAACTGTTATCAAAATGCATGGAGCTAAATGGATATATATGATCCAAGAATTGTGGGGATTATATAATCATGTACTACATTAGTAATTTTTTTTAAAAAAAAAAATACAAGATAGAAATTATACTCTAACATAATCTCAAATGTATATGTATGTGAAACTACCTTTTGGAACTCGAAACTCGGCTCTTGCCCTCCACATCTTACAAGCACTTATACATACTTATGGAGTGACCATCGCATCAATGGTATGCGGTAATCTAGCAAGATCTATAGATCTTAGCCACATTGAATTCAACCACACCAAAAATAAAATAAAATAAAATAAAAAATCGTGTACTGCTACTAATACTATTCTCTTTACATCCCTATAATCTTCCCGTAACAGCAGCATTAATAATTACAATTCATTTATATCATCCCCTCAAGTCAAGCTGTGTAACTGTCTCCAATTTAATTACACTCATCAGAGAAATGATCCTCAGGTATTGTGGGAGCACCTTCAGTCCAAGGGAAGGACGTCCATTAAAGCAAGTGATCATGCCACGCACTCTGAGAAGCTTAAGACTCTATCGGATTGGTCCTAATTGTTTTAAAGGCTTGGGTTGGCAAAATTTTCAACCAAGTAACCTGACCCAACCTATTCTATTAATAGTTTATAATAAATAAATAAATAAATAAAAACATGTAGTTTATGTTTGTTAGTTTGATTTGTTTAGGACTTATTTATTTATTTGTTTATTTTGCTTTTTTGAGACTTAGTTTTGATGGAATTAAAATATTAAGTTCAATCGTGTAAATTGTAATATTTATTGAATAATGAGCTTAAATAGTTGAATAAAAAATCAAGTTTCAAAATGGCCCCAGTTGTATGGGTTGGATTGAGTTGATTGAAGTCAAATTAGATTATAAACATTCCTACATGCATATACGTACTTGGATAATGTACATGCTAAGTGTGGTTATTTTTTATAAAAAATTACTAATTAATCTTTTTTATATGTAAAAACTATTAAATAATGTAACTTATTACTTAGTTTCATTACAATAATTTAATTTTCAATATTCCAGTAACTTAGATGAGATGATGAAATTATTGCTTGGTTAACTTATTACAGTTTTTAAAAGTGAGGTATGGAAAAATTTAATCTATTGGAGTTTACATGATGGACAAGCGGTAAAATATGGGAAAAGGGAAAGCATATAAATGATATTATTAATTTATTATAAACAATCCTAGTCTGCCTAGAAAAGTAAAAGAAACAGAAAAACCAATAGGATTTTTCTGATTAGAATATACACTAAAATATTTACTCATCAGTTACCAAAAATCATGTGAATGACATGATTATAAAAAACCCAAGCAGAAAAAAAAGGAAGAAGATATGATTTAACTACATAGAAGAATTTATTAAAACTACAATTTAGAATGAATTTATTAAACTCTGATTTTACTATATATCAATGAGAAAGAATTACATGGCACATAAATTCTATAGGATTTTTATGATTTGTATTATACACTCATGTTTTTATTATGAAAGCATGTAATTGAAATGATTGTAAACTACTTAATGGAAGTTTCATTCGCCTATTACAAACCCATCGTCCAACCATTGTTTTACATAGAAAACCTTTTTCACCAAACACAGTGGCTGTAGTTCCATTTTGTTCAATCCACTCCACCCATAATGGAAATTACTGAATACTTACCATCAAAACTTTACGACCTAAAGATACGAGCTGAGGTGATGGATGAGGTTGCAAAGCTGTACGTGGACGATAATAACTACACTTATAGTTTCAAGGTATTCTCAACGAGTGTATTATATTTTGCTTTTTTAGGATGATTTTTCTAAAATTGTTTACTTCTTTTTTCGTTTAGATCAGGTGTGTTTATTGCCAACAGATCAATGAGGAAATTTTTACTATTACGCGAGGAAATAAAAGGATATGCAAGGTAAAAATTAGAAAATTTGTGTGGTAAATCCTCATTGTTTAGTATGAGTCCAACTCTATTTTAGTATTACTATATATGTAGTATAAATACAATCGTTATTTAGCATTTGTAACATATATTTAAAATTCATTTTTCTATATGCAGTGCAAGAATTCTGAGTGTCCTAATGGCTCTATACAAATGGAAGAAGGGCATGGCAGGCCCTACACTAAAGAAGATTTCGATGCCAACAAATATGCAACGTTAATGCGCTTTCGTTGCTTGGCATTTGAACCATTTGATTTTGAATTTGGGAATGGTTGGACTGCTGAAACGGTATGATAATCAAATTTTCTTTTATTAGTTGATAATATTAAATAATTTTAAAAAGAAATTTGGTATTTTTTTTATGCAGTCAAAAGATGGTGTCACACTCCTCGTGCCATTTGATTTAACTGGGGGCTCTTTTCATAGAACCATAAATGGAAAGGCAGCATTTGTTGGGGGAATGGAAGCTATCTTTGACATAGTTAATGAATAGTTTTATATTATTGAAAGTAATTCAATAAAATATGTCTACCGTATACGGTATTAGCTGATGATAATAAAATAAAAGATATATTGATATATCATATATCATATATATCTCATATTTTGATATATATATATATATATCTTTTTTTTTTAATTTTCCTAAAATCCAACAGCGTGTTATAACTTTGTATTGATTGTTAAATGAGCTGTTAAATTTTAACGCATAGCATTTCCTTGATGATATCTATTTATATTAATTCATTTAACCGATGGCGTGAAAAGTGTAATTTTCCATGGATAGGATACTTATCATCCAAACCCATATTTCAAAAGGGCATATGGCTGGTTTTTCGGTGGGAGTGCAAGCAAATTGAATTTTGCTTTTGTCCACTAGCATTAGCATTGGGGAATTCTAATGCCAAATCTAAGGGAAATTTGAAACTTTAAGCCCCAAAACAATCTGCATTGGGGAATGTTAAACAACAGTATTGCAAATTTTTTTGCAATACTGCTACAGTGCAATTCTAAACATAGAATTGCACTGTAGGAAGTATTGTAAAAAAATAATAATATTTTATTTGGAAGAAAGCTGAAAATGAGAGAGAGGAGAGAGATAGGAGAGAAGATATAATTTTGAGATATATTATTTTATTATGTAGATATATTATTTTAAAGAGTAAAAAAGGGAAATAGAAGTTTGGGATGTGGAAGTATTGTAAAATGGTATGATATAATGATAAAGTGGTTTTTTAAAATTGTAAAATAGAGTAGCATTGAAATTTTCTAATGCTAATGCTTATACTATTAGTCTATTACCAAATGGATGACATCATTGACCCTTATAACCGGTCAAAATTAATATTATTCGAGCCAACTTTGTTGGAGGAGGCCTCCAGATGAATGCTTCTTAAACCATTTAGGGCCTTCCATGCTGAGAACTGGAATCTAGCTTTATTAATTTCTTGAGCAAAGAGGATTTTTCGAATTGAATTTGTTGTTATAAGTTTAGGTAAAAAGTAAACCAAAGAATTGCGTCAGACAGAAAGTTTGCAACACTTACACTTGCTTGACCCTTGTTCAAGTAAGATCACGGAACAATGATTCCTAATTTCATTCAAATACTCATTGATGCTGAGTTTTAACCTTTCTATATATAACCCTTTTGATGCATCATTTTCATGGAAAAGGTTGCTGCCCTATTTAGAGCATCAATGAGTTCCAAGAGAGCGTTCATTGAGCTTAAATGGAAAATGCTTATGCATTTTCAACCTTGAGCCTAAATTGATTTTTCTTGAAATCATCAAGTTTATTTCTTAATAGTGAGTTCACTATTACTGCCTTAGAGTTCTTTGGAGTGACAATTTGGTGGTTGAGGATGAGTTTGTTCATTGAGGGGGTTCCATATAGGAATTTTAGAGTTTTTTGGGCCACTGCAATAAGATTTGTTGACACGGTTGATATGTGCTTTTTTTTTTTTTTTTTTGGGAGAAAAAACGTGCTTCTTTAATTGTTAACTTCGAATGTAACTAAAAAATTTAGTCGTAGTTACTTAATTCGTTACTTAGAACTTTAGGGGTCTTAATTAAAGGTATGAGAAAAATTCATTATTTTTGAAATTAGAAACTTCCCCCCCCCCCCCCCCCCCCCATCCCCCCAACACCAAAAAAAAACACTTAAAATTTAAAAAAAGAATAAAAATTCTACTTATATTGCTAAAAGTTATTAAGCTATATCACTTTTGGTGAGATGGATCGTCTAGCTGTTTATAATATATTGGCAAAGATTTGTATTGTAATTACTCATGGTGCATGTACATGTGTTGCTAGTGAATTTTTTTACTCGTAGATTCCTTTAAATTGTGATTGAATGCTAAATGGAAAGTTTAGGTTTGAGAATTAAAGTTTATAGTATAAAAAAGAAGTGTTAAGTCCACAATATTTTCACAACAAATCATAAGTGATTAATTGTTATTAGTTCAAATTTGAACTTAACACTAAAATTACTTTTTTACCTTGACAATAACAACCAATAACAACCTACCATTTACGATTTGTTGTAATAATATTGTAAAAATAATGTGGACATATCATTTTCGTTCTACTAGTATATATGTGCAATAAAAAAATATTGTACACAGTACACAAAGTTCCCACTTATGTAGAGTGAAGAGAGAAGTTTCATAGATATTATTTAACTTGAACACTAAAGTTCTTAGTAGAAAATTATGTTAAGTTAAATGATAGAACCTTTTACTCAAAAAAAAAAAAAAATGATAAAATCCTATTTTCTGCAACTACTTTGGTATATCCTAGTTAGATGCTTAAATTTGTCAAAGTGGTAGTTTCATAGCAGTGCATTTATGAAAATTTGCCTAGTAGAAGATGATTATCATTGTTGTCATGATTTGAAATCAATTCTCCTATAAAAAGCCTAAAAACTCTATGCTTGATTTCAGTTCTCCTATAAAAAGCCTATTTTTGACGAGGAGAATCCTAGTTGCTGCAAATTTCTTCCAAATCCGTGTTGGAGGCATTGATTAAAGACTGTCACGATTGAGAACAATAGAGTACGTGCAGATGAAGAGACTCTAAAGGCAGAAAAACAAACCTTAGAGAAGTATTTTTATGAGAATGCAAAATTCTTAGAGAGTTTCCAATTCCTTTGTGGTGATGTTGGTTAAAAATTGTCAACAACAACTTTAGAGGATCAGTATTGGCAAAAATATTAGAAAGGGGTATGCAAAAATCTTGGAGAGCATCCACTTCCATTCTAAAGGAGTTCTGCTCAAGCATTGTCAACATGTTGAACTTTAGACGATCTACAACTACAAAAATTTTAAGCAAGCTAACTTTTAGAGTAGAATTTTGGATATGGTCTCATAATTTATGACCTCTGGCTCTGACTCATCTTGGAGAATCTTTTTGAATGCATTACACTTTTGTTCGTTTTTGGTTTGAACTAATATTCCTTATATTTGATTATTTTGTAAGATCATTCTTGGTCCCTTGGAACCGAGCAACTTACTGTAAAAGTTTTAATGTTAATTACTAAATTTCAAGTGTTTTATGTAAGGATATTATAATTTGTTTGTGGCACCAGTACGTTTTGTGCTAGTTCAGGTCAATCGAGTCGAATTCTTGACGTTCTTAAACAAACTTTGAATTGCTTTGGGTATATGTGAACAAAGTATGCCATATGTATGAGAATATTTTGAGCTTCAGAGCATGTCTAGACTCTAGAGTACTCATCTTGGCTTGATATCTTGAGTAAAGCTTCTCATCAGCTTGGTTTTAAGAAAACTAATGTTTAAGAATTATGAATCTTCCACTAAAAATAGGCTACCAGCTATGCATCGAAATGTTCTGTAAATTGAGTTGTTGCATATTCTTAAGCATCAGTCAAGAAATTTCCCCTATTTGCTTAGAATATACGGTTCAGAAAAAAAAAAAATTGTGTGATATACTCATACAAAATAAATCTGGACCTTTCGATCGTACCTTCTTATATGATGAGAGGAGAAAATGCTTATTTATTTATTTGCATCAATAGTTGGAGTTGGGGAATTCAAGCACAAGATGTCTTTGTTAAAAACATTAGAAAGTGTCAGTTGACCTACAAAAATCTTGACAAGAGAAAGCGTATTTTAAGTTACAACTTTGTAGGCAGAATCAATAAGTTGCTTGCAATTTCAATAAGTTAGTGGCATTTAATACAATAATTTCTCATAGATAGGTTGTTCGTCTTCAACTTAAGGAAGTCAATATCGTATTGAAGGTCATTTCGATTTGGTCAAGGGAAACGAAATATTTTGGTATCAATTATAACCCGTGTATTGTTTTAGGGTTACTTTAACCCAATTTATAACTTAAATAGCATTTTTTATATTTTTAATTATTTAGCACCAGAAACATCAATATCAGTCCCAAAAAAAAAAAAAAACACCAATATAGTCAGTACAATTTGATATTTTATCAATGCATTTGAACATAAAGGCTCAAATCGGACCAAGATTGATCGATTGGACTAGGTTTCATCTACCCCTGGTCACTTCATCTAAATTGGTTATCACTTTATATTTGATGGATTGAAATACCAAATATTCATTTTGAAATAGGCCCTCTCCATTTTAAAACATGGTATTACTCAAAAGGCATGAGCAAGATTAAGATCTTTTAAAATTTTTAGAGTGATTCTACTATAGAGTTTTAAAATCCTATCTGTCCATTGAGAAATGAATGAATTTGAATTTACCATGATAAAATCAAATTTACACATTTTAGAGAGAGTGAAAATTTGATTTTTAAACTTCATAGTGGGGATAACCTTAAAAATTTTAGAAGTTAATAATCTAGCAGGACCATGCTATTATCAACTAGATTGTTAATAAATAAAATGTATATTTAATAAATGGAGGGATTCTTGAAAATTAGAATGACCATGACAATCATCGTTCAATTGACACAAAGAAACCTGGATCAGTTTCAAACTTTATTTATTTATGAGGATCACTATTACACAGCAGACTAGAAAACATGAAGATCATGACACCCATATGCAAATCAAAAGTGTCCAAAGACAAACAAACAATTGCATACTCTATTTGAAAGGACCAATATTGACCTGAACCATAAGAAATTAAACCATTTCCACTTCATCATCATAATCTAATAATAATTAGCAAGTGGAGCTTATGAACCAACAATAGGAGCTTCTAAGCTAGCAATAGGAGTTGTAGCAAAACTAGACATTGCATGACAATGTTCTTGCAGTTTGTTGTGCATCTCTGATGTGAAACCAAATGAAGCGAGTGTGCTAGACAAATAATTTTTGGTGATGGTGGAAATGGAATAATCACAACAACCAGGGCCAATAAGATTGGTCAACCTATCAGAGAAGAAATCAACAATGTCACTTGTACAAGGGTTCATGCCACTCAGTAGGTTCAAGCACTTGGCTTGGTCTCCGCTTACTTGGAAGCTTGACTCAGATTTGTATCCTGGCTTGATGGGAAGGTCCCTTGTTCCAGTTGCATTTACCAAAAGGCATGCAAGGACCATAAAGATAAACACATTGTTCATAGCCATGGTGTTTACCTTTGTGTACTGGTGTGTGCTTCTATGCTATGTGATAGAAATGGAGAGAGATGAAGAAAAGCTTAGGTGTGGGAGGCTTTTTATAGAGGTGTAAGAAATGAGGCAATTTTCAATTAAGAATTTTTTAAAAATAAAAAAATAAAAAATCTAGAAAGAAGTTTTGGTTTGATTCAAAAGTTTTTTAAGAAGGGTATTACTAGGGTAAAATGTGTTAGCTTATGGTTAAGGGACTTTTAGCTAGGGTTAAAAGGTGCAATAAAAACAATTGGAAAACATAAATTGTTAATTGAAAAGGTAGGAAAAAGAAGAAAGTAGTTGGAAAACACTTTTTAGAGTATCAAATTCTAATTTCAAAAGGCAAGTAGACAAATTTGATAACCTTTACTATAAGCAAATCTCCTTTAGGGCATGCAAATCTCCTTTAGGGCATGTTGACTACTGCCAATTAGATATTCAAATTAAATCTGAATACTTTAGGGAACATAAACTGTTTTTTCGATGGTTACGAGAATAGGAGAGGGGGATTTGAACCCTAGTTCTCCTAATGAAGGAGAGAAAAATATGCCACTGAGTTACAAAGCTCTTGGCTGGGAACTTACATGCCTTTTTTAGTTTATTTAATTGTTAGAACCATGAGGTTTGGACATTTTGTTTGGGGAACCTGTTGGCCTATATAACAGACGAAAATGGTATTAGTATCTGCTTTTGTGGTGAGAAGCTTCAACAATGACTATAAATGTCTGACACAGAGGCAAGATGTTTGAAAGGCTGACAGGAAAATAGCTAGGAAGCACGGGTGCGTTTCGGGACTCAGGTGCAGGTGCGGGTGCGGGTGTGGGACTCGGCAATTTTTGAAAAAGGTGGGTGCAGGTGCGGCGGGACTCGGCGTTTAAAAAATTATTAAAAATATTTTTATTTATATTTTTAATATATTGCTAAGCATACTTTTTCACATTATATAAACATATACCAAATTTAATAACTAAAACATGATGTTTATAAATTAAATACAAATAATAACTATTAACTAGATGTTCATAAATTAAATACAAATAATAACTAAAACATGATGTTCAAACTAACTAACAAATCACAAATCAAACTATTAACTAACAAATAATAACAAACAAATTTAACCTACAAATAATAACTATTAACTAACAAATCACAAATCAAACTAAGATTGAATATGGTACCTGAGTTGAGAATGCGTGAGAGAGAGCTGAAGTTTGAATGGTTGTGTGGCTGAGTGGCTGTGTCTAGACTCTAGAGTGGCTGGGATGCACGGACTGAGTGATTCAGTGAAGCCGAGCAACCCAGAGAGCAGCACAGAGCAAAGAAGTCAATACCGTACCGGAGGCTGTACCGGTTTGGTCAGCGGTACGATATATTTCGGATACCGGTCAATACCGGTGTACCGTTTCAGGTTTATAGCTATTTTATATATTTAATATATATATATATATATATACACACACACAATTTTTATTTACTATAAAACATTACCTTAAAAATCTCTGTTTACCATAAAATATTACTTCAATTGTTCATTCCATACAAAGAAAACTAAAAAATTGCTAGTCGAAAAAAATAATAATAATAAAATAAAAGGTTCTATTGATGTGATGCAATTAATGCATCACATAACGTGGGGCTCAAAACTGAAAAAGAAGCAAAGGTTGAGCCATTCAGCCCATCTTTTATTAAAAAAATATATGTTTTCAACATTTCCAAGGCTGGTCACGTGTAAAAGGGCTTAGGAAGTTTCAAAACTAGTGTTATGCATAAACATGTGATGAATAACCAAGAACATGTGAAGAACACATAAGAACATTTAAAAACATTTAAACATATTCAAGAGAATTTAAATAATTATTATCATGCTTTAATCTTAAATTCTCATCATGGCAACGTAAAAAACAAGTTAAGGAAATGGATTATACCTTTATGCAAGATCCATATGGTGGAGGAGGAGACTCTTGGTGGAGATTCTAAGGGTGGAGGAAAAGAAGAGCCAGGAGAGGGAGAGTGAGTCTCACTCAATACCTTGGGTCTCAAGAAGAACAAGATATGACAAGACTACTCTACTTCACTAGAACTTCAAAGAGGAGAAGAGAGGAGGTTTTTGTGTGCTTTGGAATGGAGAAGAGGGGGGTTTATATAGTAGTGGTAGAGAAAATATGAATGGAAGGTCATTTAATAAGGTTGATAAAGAATCATGAACCTAGGCCTTATTTTAGCATTTAGGAAAATCGGGTGCATTAATTTTAGAGATTGGTGAGAGTGAGGAGCAAGCAAAATTCGGTTTTCCCGTAGTTACTGTAACAGCCTTTAGAGCCAAATTCAAAAAATCATATCTTCCTCAATTCTAATCAGAATTGTCTCATTCTTGTACTCAAATTGAAGCTCCGGATGTCTAGTTTCTGAAAAAATTAATCTCATTCACAAATTCAAAATACTCTGAGAGATATCAAAAAATGGTGAGTATAGGTCATTTGTTAGAAAATAATTTCAGCACAATTAACATTAATAGGCTCCAAATTAGTTTCCAATTAACATTAATAGGCTCTAATCACTCATATTTCAGACTTAATGAGTTCCAAATTTACCTTAATTAAAAGATAATTGCGCAAATTACTCATTAAATAATTAATGTTTGACTATCTAATTAATTAAGTATGTGCAATCTTAGTATAAAATGTAGTCTTAGCCAATCAAATTATGTCACGTCATTAATCTCAAATTGATTATAATTATAACCAATTTAAATCAATTGTTCATAATCACATATAATCGGACTTAATTTGTGATAGGCATCTCGACCATTAAAACTTGATTTGATGATAATTTTCAATTTGATGGTTCGATTAGGGCTTATGACCAATTGATTTAATCGTTATAACATTAAGATCATTTTGGTGAAGTGAGATTAAGGATCTAATGACCAAAATTAAGATGCATATTTCCAAGGTGAAATTACCATTTTACCCTCCATGTGAGGTTAAATACGAGTTGCAAAATGGGGTGTCAACACCCATTCTCTAGCAAGTTAAGAGTTTGAGATTAAGCCATTTAGGGCCATTTTCAAAGTAGGCAATTTCTGTGGCAGAATCTCTCTGTGAGGTTGCCTACATTGGAAATTGGTTCCCTTCTTGGACTTAAATTTGCCAAGGGGCCAAGTTCAGCAAACTAATCCCCTTCTTTCTTTTATCATAGTTGTTCAAGTACTAATGTTATTTTTTCAATTGCTTATTCAATCCTGCCATACTCATATTATCGTTTATTTTTCTTATTGCAAAATCGTTTAAACATTATCTTTGGTACTTTAGTTAGAATATTTTAACTATCCTGCTATATTATGTTTCTCCTGCCATAACGTTTTTGTGACAGTATTCCCTGCCGTGGGCACGTGACCAACATCTCTGCCAAGGGTCTTAGCTTGCGCACAAGCTAGCTTAAGATGAGTTTCAGTTGAGCCAGTCCCAACTCTCCTATCCTACAATTGGCGCCGTCTGTGGGGAAGCTTGAGCTAAAGTGGAGGCAACGTCCCATAATTGCTGAACCAGGGCAATAACCAGCAGAGTCCAGGGCGTCTCAGCATGCTGATCCTTTCCTCAACTTGGAACGGAGACAGGAGCGTGAGGGTAGTGTACATACCGCACATGGTGGTCAAAGTCAGTCACATGGAGGAAGTCATATGTCTCATGTAGAGAAAAACCAGAGCATGCAGCGAGAAATTGAAAAGCTGAAGAGGGAGCTACGCCATGCAAAGAGGAAACGGGCCCCTTGGTATTCTGATGAAGACTCTGGCGAAGAACAAGACATTACTTACAAGCAAAAGTCTCGAACACCGGTTAGTGAGACTTTCTCCTATGAGGAAGCGCACCGTCGTGAAAGACAGCCTCGAAGCCCACCACGTGGGGGTGTGGGGAACGATGCTATGAGCAAGGCATTGAATCAAATCTCCAGGTCCCCTTTTACACGTAATATCGAGAATGCAAAGCTCCCTCGACGCTTTCACCAGCCAGCGTTTACCATTTATAATTGAACGGTTTTAGACCCCTTAAACCAACCAGATTGCGTAGCCTAGATTAATTAGCCAAGTTGTTACTTAGTCAAATTAAACAATTCTAGGTTAAAACAATCAAATAATCATATCATGTATATAAAATATATAAAGCAGTAGAAATAATAAAGAACACAAGATATGATCACCCAAGAAACCACACGGAAAAACCTGGGGAGGATTTTACCCACCAATCCTCAAGGCAAACCAGAATTCACTATGAAAGAATTGAAGTTCTTACAAAAGGACTACAAGCTCCCCGCTCGACTTCCTAATGCTACCAACTAGTAAAACTTCCTGACACGACACGTGCAGGCTTCGAGTCCACGAACTACTTCTTTCTTGAATTCCTCAATCAGCTACAAGCTCCCCGCTTGTTTATCTTTAAAGTTCCAATGGTTGCAACTGTAATGATCTTCAAGATGTTGAAATCATCTCTACCTTGAAAACCCTAAGTTTTGTGTAAAGGAAAGCTCCTCTAAGATCTCACAAGAGATTCACACAAAACAGAAAATATGAGCAACAATACAATATAGAGTCTCTTCAAAAACGTGGCTAGGGTTTAGTTTATATACCTAGGGTAAAAACATAAAACCCTAAACGTTTAATGAAGTAGGGCTGAGTTGAAAATTCTGCAGAAAAATCAACCTGTGCGATTTTCGATTGATTGAGCCTATCCTTCGATCGATCAAGCCAGGCCGAAAGTCCCAAGTACTTCTGCAGCCACTTGATTCCAACTTTACAATATTAAACCAACTTTGAGCAAGCCTAAATAAGACTAAATACATTATTTTGATCATGGTTTGCCAACATTACAAATTAGAGTTCTAAATACATAAAATCCTAAGACCTTAGAACCTAACAATAATGGTCGGACGGACCCTGTGGAGCATGTGAGTCATTTCAACCAGAGAATGGCCATTCACTCCAGAGATGAAACTTTAATGTGCAAGGTTTTCGCGTCTAGTTTGGGACCGATCGCTATGAGATGGTTTGATAGCTTGAAGGCAGATTCTATAAGCTCTTTTCGAGAGCTTACTCAGGCATTTGGGTCCCGTTTTGTTACATGTCGCAGAGTTCCGCAGTCTATGGCCTCCCTGTTGTCTGTAAGCATGCGTAAAGGCGAGACTTTGAAGTCGTACTCGGATAGGTTCTGGAAGATGTACAACGAGATGGAGGAAGATTACGACTTGGTGGCCATCAGCTCCTTTAAGCTCGGCCTCCCCACTGAACATGACTTGAGGAAATCTCTGACACGCAAGCCTGTTACTAGTATACGCCAACTGATGGACAGATCGACAAGTATAAAAGAGTCGAAGAAGACCAGCAACAAGGCAAAGGAAAAGATAAGGTTATCCCTCAGGAGATGAGGGATTTCGGGTTGGATAGGCAAAGTCACAAGAGGTCGCGGAGGGACTGGGTCGGACAACAAAGTTCGGCTAACCCTCAAGCAATTAACGCCGTATTCCGAGAGCCTGTGCACCAAGTCCTAGAGAAGATCAAGAATGAGCCTTTCTTCAGGAGACCGAACAAGATGGTTGGAAACCCTAAAATGCGCAACCATAACCTCTACTGCCAATACCACCAAGATCATGGACATACTACGGAGGATTGTAGTAGTCTGTAGGACCATTTGGACCAGCTCGTCGGTGAGGGCAGGTTAAAACATCTCTTACATGATACCTCTGGTCAGGGTAATCAGTCTAGTGCAGGACCTCGAAGGGATGATTCCTTAAAACCCCTCCTCGACACAATAAACGTTATCTTTGCGGCACCAGGGAGAACGGGGTCCTATCCATCCAGAGTACTATCAGTTGCTCGACAACCCTCAGAAAATGTTAATATAGAGCCGAAGAGGGCTAGGATAGAGATTTAACCAGTTTTAGGATTCTCGGATGCGGACAAGATTGGCACTATCCAACCTCACGATGATGCTCTGGTGATCACTCTCAGGATAGGGGGGTACGACGTGAAGAGAGTGATGGTGGATCAAGGCAGCGGCACAGAAATAATGTACCCGGACCTTTATAGGAGGCTGGGCTTGACGCCTGAAGACCTAATGCCCTATACCTCACCCTTGGTGAGTTTTGACGGGAACGTGGTCGTTCCGAGAGGCCAAATCAGGCTACCCGTACAGACTGGCTCTGAAACGGTGGAGGTAGATTTTATAGTGGTGAACGCCTACTCGCCTTACACTGCGATCGTAGCTAGGCCTTGGCTCCATACACTTAGGGCTGTGTCCTCCACTCTTCATCACAAGATCAAATACCCGTCCGAGGGGCAAATCAGGGAGATCTTAGGAGATCAGGCCATGGCTAGACAATGTCTGGTGGCGGCAATCGAACATGAACCTGAAGCTGAGTCCTCGGCCCATAAATAAAGGGACTTATAGCAGTTAAAATCCTCGATACTAGACACTAAGGCCCCAGCCGAGGGGGCGGAATGTGAAAGCCTAATAAAGGTGGTCATCGATGATGATCTAGGGAAGTTCTTTCAAGTGGGATTTATGCTCCTCCCTCAAGAGAATGACGAGCTGATAGGGTTTTTGAGGACCAACCTAGACGTATTTGCATGGGACCCCACAGAGGCTCCAGGAGTGGTGAAAAGCAAGGTGAAAAGCAAGGTCGTAGATGAGCACATTGGGGATCTTAGGGAAATTTTTGAAATCCTCAGGAAACACAAGTTGCGCTTAAACGCATCTAAATGTTCATTTGGTGTAGGGTCAGGCAAGTTTTTGGGGTATATGGTGACTCATAGGGGAATTGAAGTTAACTCCGATCAGATAAAAGCTATCAGCAACTTACGAGCTCCTCGGAACCCTAAGGAGGTTTAGAAATTAACTGGAATGACTGCTGCCTTGAAGAGGTTCATTTCCCGATCAGCAGATAGGTGTAGACCTTTCTTCTCTTTGCTCAACAAGTGGAAGGGATTTGAGTGGACTGAGGAATGTGCTGCGGCTTTTTAGCAACTTAAGGACTACCTAGCTCGGCTCCAATCATGTCCAGCCCCGAACCAGATGAAGTCCTGTTCGCTTACATTGCAGTAGTTCATAATGCGGTAAGCTTGGTGTTAATACTAGCAGATCATGGCATGCAGAGGCCAGTTTACTACGTAAGCAAGTCGCTACACGAGGCCGAGGTCTGCTATTTGCCATTGGAGAAGGCTATTCTAGCTATGGTACTTGGTACACGGAAGCTACCTCATTATTTCCAAGCCCATACAGTTATTGTCCTCACCCAACTCCCACTTAAGGCTATACTCCGAAGCGCTGACTACACTGGAAGGATTGCTAAATGGGGCAAGATCTTAGGGGCTTTTGATATCAAATACATGCCTCGCACATCAGTTAAGGGTTAGGTCCTGACAGATTTGGTGGCCGAGTTCACGGAGCCTCAGTTAGAAGAAGTAACGCCGATTTCCAACATGGATGAAAAATCGGTCGGCATGATTTCCCAAATAGGCCCTCCACACTGGGAAGTGTACGTGGATGGCGCATCGAACCGGAGTGGTTCCAGAGTGGGGCTAGTGCTCATATCCCCTAATAGAATCACCATCGAGAAATCGTTAAGGCTGGGCTTTTCGGCAACAAATAATGAGGCGGAGTATGAAGCTCTGTTGATGGGAATGACTATGGTTCGAAGAATGGGAGGAAAGGTGGTAGAAGTGTTCTCAGACTCAAGGTTAGTCGTGGGACAGGTGCGAGGAGAATATGAGGCAAAGGATGAAAGTATACAAGGGTACTTGAGCCAAATTAAATCTTTGCTGTCGGAGTTTGAGTTCTTTGACTTGTTGCACGTCCCTAGAAGTAGTAATACACATGTTGATTCTTTGGCCACGCTCGCTACCTCATCGGCGCAAGATCTGCCAAAAGTTATCCTCGTGGAGGATCTGCATAGGCCTACAAAGGCTAAGGGAGAAGTAGTCCAAGTTCATCAGATCAGGGCCAAACCCAGCTGGATGGACCCTATAATTAAGTTCTTGAAGGATGATTCCCTACCCGAAGAAAAGGGGGAAACTGATAAAGTTCAGAGGAAGGCAACTAGATTCTGGCTGTCCGAGGACCGGAAATTGTATAAACGCTCCTATTCAGGGCCATACTTATTGTGCTTGCTTCTTGAAACGACTGAGTCACTATTAGAAGAATTACATGAAGGGATCTGCGGGAGCCATACTGGAGGTAGATCCTTGGCTCACCGGGCCATCACTCAAGGTTATTGGTGGCCGAATATGCAAAAAGAGGCCCATGAATATGTTAGAAAGTGCGATCAGTGCCAACGATTTGCGCCGAATATACATCAACCAGGTGGAAACATGAATCCATTATTTAGTTCTTGGCCTTTCGCTCAATGGGGGTTGGATATCGTGGGCCTATTCCCTAAGGCCGTAGGAAACAAGAAGTATCTTCTGGTCGGCACAGACTATTTCACCAAGTGGGTTGAAGTCAAGCCTCTAGCTAACATCAGAGACGTGGATGTAAAGAAATTTGTTTGGAAAAATATCGTCACTCGATTTGGGATCCCTCATACCCTAATCTCAGACAACGACCTTCAGTTTGACAACAGGGCATTCAAGAACTATTGTAACGAACTGGGAATCACAAACAGATACTCCACCCCTACTTATCCCCAAGGAAATGGGCAGGTAGAAGCCGTTAACAAAGTCATAATAAACGGATTGAAGAAAAGGCTAGACGACGCGAATGGTAGATGGGTGGAAGAACTACCACATGTACTTTGGGTATACAGAACTACACCTCGTCGGTCTACCAGAGAAACTCCCTTTTTAATGACTTATGGGGCTGAAGTTGTCATACCTCTAGAAACTGGTTTCCCAGCATTAAGAACTAGTTTGTTTTGTCCGACCAGAAACAGTGATCAACTAGAGAAGAGTTTGGACCTGATTGAGGAAAGGAGGGAAAATGCAATGGTCCAATTGGGACATTACCAGCAAAAGCTCAAGCAAGGCTACGATGCCAACGTAAAGCTAAGACCTTTGGAACCTGGTGACATGGTGTTAAGGAAAGTTGTGAGCACTGCGAAGAACCCAGCTTGGGGAAAGCTAGGACCAAACTGGGAAGGACCATACCGCATTACTTCAGGGGCTGGCATTGGAGCATATTTCTTGGAGGACCTGGATGGTCATGTAATACCACGGCCTTGGAATGTAAATAATCTCAAAATGTACTATTATTAAATGGATCTTTTCTTTAATCAATATGCCATTTTGATATATTAAGGGTTCTCTTAAGTGTTTAAAATTAAATTCAATCATGCCTATAGTCCTCGGATCAGATAATTTGGGTTAGTTAACACTCGTTAACAGGTTCTCTTAAGTGTTTAAACTTAAATTCAATCATGCCTGTAGTCCTCAGACCAGATAATTTGGGTTAGTTAATACTCGTTCACAGGTTCTCTTAAGTGTTTAAACTTAAATTCAATCATGTCTGTAGTCCTCGGACCAGATGATTTGGGTTAGTTAACACTCGTTTACAAGTTCTCTTAAGTGTTTAAACTTAAATTCAACCATGCCTGAAGTCCTCGGACTAGGTTGTTTGAGTTAGTTAACACTCCAATGCAGTTGTTATTATCACAAGTCCACCCTAGTCATATTTAAATCAAAATCTTTGGATGGCAACACTTCCATGTCATTCATTTTTTCCATTGTTTGTTAGCAATTCTCATACAAACCGCTCCCACAAGTATTAATTCAGATTATCCACGTCATCAGCATAATATGGTGGTTAAGTCTACATGTTATCATCATAATACATACTGTGAGGGCGTTAAAGGAAAAAGAGAAAAGATTTCATTGATATAAAGGAAATAACTTATAATCCTATGAAGGGCTAGCTGATATAAGTAAAAAAAAAAAAAAAAAAAACTTAACAATAGTAATCAAACTCCTAAACATCTAATCCTCAGTTGGAGTCGAGGAGTCCATAGTCTGATCAGGCTGAACAACAGCAGCATCTGATCCTTGACCATTCACAGAGGGCTTGTGCACACCACCAGCTTGATCAGGCGCTTGGATTATATCAGCGGGCTGATCCAGAGTTTCTGGGAGTTTGCAGATGTCTGGATGATAATAGACGCTCCCAAGCTGCCTCAAGGCAGATTCTGGAGGGACCCCGGCCGCATCACGTCCCTTGCCCCAGGTAACATCGCAGTATTCTCTGCAGACCTTGGCGAACTTCTCAGTCAACCTGGCTTGGGTCTGTGTCACCCCCAGAGTGTAGGCCACCTGCTTTTCAGCCTCAAGCGCCTCCTTGGCCAACTGAGCGTCAGTCTCGGCCAACTTGGCAAACTCTCTGGATTTTTCAAGCTCATCCCTAAGACCTTTCACCAGCTCCCTCTCGGTGGCCAGATTAATTTCTATTGTGTACAGTAGCTGGAGTTGGTCTTCGGCCTGCTTCTCAGCATTTTTCAAGCCTGCATCCAGGCTGTTCCTCTCATTGGTCACCTCTTTTAGTTTCTCGGACAAGTCAGTACAATCCTCCTTAAACTTGCCCAAAGATTTTTCTGCCTCATCTCTAGAGTAGACCGCTACCTAGGCTTTAAGGTGAGCCTTCTTATTCCACTCCTTGGCCACGAACACTTGCTGAGTGATCTGCATGTGGAATAAAAATTTCAGTATAAGGCAAGGAGGAAAGGCGAGAAGAAAAGATTAACATTTCAAAATTAAGGAATCAGGCTAGTCTACTTACCATAGCTAAATCCCTTTTAAGGGATGAGAAGAGCTCGAACTGGCTGCAGCGCCAGTACGCCTCCATGTCCTTAGGGAGTAGCAGTGGTTGCTCATGGACCTCAGCAATGAGACCTGCTTTCTCCCCTGCGAAACTTCTGAGGGAGGCATCCCAAGGAATAAGGGCACCGTCTAGCACCAGCTTAAGAGACCAAATACGAGCTCCTTGGCGCACCTCCGCTACATAAGCCTCGTCGCGACTCTCAGTAGATGAAGCCCTTTTGCTCCGCATATCTTGGACCACCTTCTGTTGCTTAGGTCCCTTCGGAGGAGCCACCTCCCTTTCTTCAGTATCAGTCTGAGGTCTCTTTTTCCTCAGATCTGGCAGTGCCTTTAGTCCGAGATTAGAGGGAGCCTGAGGAGGTGGTGGAGGAAGAACAACTGTTGGCTTAGATGTACCAACTTCTTTGGCCACAGATTTTTTGCCTCTGTTCTTCATTAAGTCCTTCAAGCTTTCCATATCGTCTTCGGAAGAATCGTCCGATATGTATATTCTCCCTGGAGGAACGCTTAATTGCCTGTCAGTCTCTTCCTCGGCTCCTATAACCTGAACTTCTTCTGAGGTTTCTCCCTCGAACTTGGACTTATCGATCTGTTCGTCAAGTGAAGAGGTCGAGGAGGCAACTCTTTCACCCACTTCTACGGGTTCTATGGGAACTTGCTGAATTGGTTGGAGGAGTATAGGTACGCCTTGCGGATTCAGATGTGGCACGGGGGCGAGGTCGAACGGAGCTAAAAAGTCCTTCCGAGCAACGTCTATGCGATTCAGGCGATAGTCTCCTTGTCTTATCAAGTTGCCGACCGGCTGAAAATCAGTTGATTTCGGCGTGTAACCGAGAATAAGATGCACGGCCCGGAGTTGCCTGTCTCCACTTACGAAAATTTGTGCTCGGAGGAGATAATTTAGTGCGACGACGTTTGTGAGGCTCAGCCGAGGAGAAACGTGACGTTTATCTGTAGATGCGACAATAAAACTTAGTCAGAAACTTGAAAATAGTGATACAAAGAGAAGACCGAATCATTGAAACACAAACCCTGAATCTATTGTTAGGAAACCTAAATCTAGGCTGTCCCACCTGGCTCTCCTGGTTGGGTTGGGCAGTGAAGACCATCATGCCACGTGCCCGAGACGATCAGATAGTCGTCTTTCATCCCTTTGTTAGACTTGGGAAGACAGGAGATGAGCCTGATGGTGTCGGATCGGGATTTGAGATAGTATCCCGCTCCTTTCTAGCTACGACATTCGTACATGTGTACCACGTCAAGCCAGGTGAGTCCCAACCCTGGATGGCGGCTCAGATCCTCAACTGCTCCTAAGATTCTAAAGACGTTAGGCGCACATTGGTCAGGACTAAGCCTATGGTTTCGGAGATAATCTCTGGTTATGGGGCCCATAGGAATGGTCATCCCCCCTTCTAGGAAGGCGATGATAAGGATTATGACCTCGCCCTCCTTCCAATCGGTTAGCAACTTCTCCGGAGGGCAATATCTCAAACCTACATCTTCAGGAATGCGATATGCCTCCCTAAACGCCTCCATCTGGGTGGGGCTATCCACCAAATACTTAAACCTACCCATCTCAAGTAAAACAAAGTAGGGGAGTGTTCTCTATGTCCGAAGAGGTTAGCCGACGATAAGATGAAAGGCTCGGATGAAGAAAAACTTACGCAAACTGAATTGGAGGTGATCTTCGAATTTGTGGAGAGATTCTCGCAGAGTCTGAAGAGAGTGAGAGATTGATGACTGAAAGAGCTTGATGGATGTGAGTGCTTGAGTTCGCTGAAAATTTGAGAATTTGTAAAGGAGAAATAACCACATCTGGGACTTTATATAGGGACGGGGGGGAGAAAGTAGGAATTATCCCGCCCAAATTTGGAGGAATAATTACGATCGTTGGATCAACAACCCACCGTTGGATGCTAAAGACAAGGCGCTGCCCAAAGCAATTAATGGTGCCTTGGAAATATGGAAACGGCAGCGGCAATAATGAAACGCCCATACTGATACTCCTACACGTGTAAGCTCAGATATTTCCGGTCTTTTTTAAATTCTTTATTTCACTGTAAATCAAAATCTTCTTTTTTCTTCTCGGATGCGAGGGAAAAATTAAAATTTTGAGGGGCTATTGTGGGTGTGAAAGTCCAACGTCATGCGTTGGGCCTAAGGCCCAATTTGAATATCACTGTGTGTCCGAAAAAAAGAAGGGGGTTAGGAAGGAATCCTGGTGGAGAAATATACTTGGAAAGGAGTGAAAGGGGCAGTCCGAAGGGAGCCATATTGGTCCGAAGAAGCTATTCTCCTCAGATCCCGAGAAACTTGATTAAACAAATACACTGAAGGTCCGAATGATCCTCCAAACTACTTCCATGACAAGGACAAATGTTGGGCGTGCCTAATGATGATAAGAACAGAGAAATATCTAAGAGGCAAAGCTGCTACCACCGCATTTAATGCATTGCAGCAACTCTCCTGGCCGCATTTATGTGGAGAAGACCCCTGAACAGTGCAATCCCAGCTACCACCACTCACGGAGAACTAGAGCAAATATCTAACATGACATGCACTCAAGTGAAGGTTTGGATGGGGAACAAATGGACGGTGATGATGAAGCAGAAGGAGAATATATAAATGTAATAGGCTTCTAAAGAAGGGGGGGATCTAAGAAAGAACTCTAAGAATTGTACTTATCCTTGAATGAAGAACAACCCTCTTCGGACCAGAGTTGATTTTTACTTTTAAGCGTATTCTTATGTCAATCAATTGTTGCTAGATTCATAATTAGCCTAGTTTTTCCACCCACTCTCTACAAATTCATTGTTCTGGGTTCGTTGGGCTTATAAACCTAACCTTTTGGGTCTGGGCTATAAAATTTAGACCCTACATATATATAATAGAATTCTTTGTTTTAATTATCTCTCTTAATGCAAGTTATGAACACAACATTTTTACAAAAATTTCACAATAAAGTCTATATGACGAGTTGTTAATGCTAGATAAAAAAATAATAATGTCACTAGTAGGTCCAAATGAGAACTAATAACAACTTACTATGTAAAATTTATTATGAGATTGTTATGAAAATATTGTGTCAATAACACTATTTTTTTTTCTAAAGAAAATAGCACTAATTTAAAAAGTCCAAAGATACAATAAAATGTGACAATATTTTTACAATACTATTTGTTTTTAGTTGTGATCAATCCTAGTCTAATAAAAGATTTGATACCTCAATTGTTTTGAAACTTTTGTGATAATTTATTGTGTCCTAATACAGTTGTAATTTTCATTTTGTAAATTTCCTTGCATAGACACGTATCCCACTCTACCTTTTACTTTTTTTTTTTTTTTTTTACTTCTTTTTTTTTTTCTCAACCACACGTTTCCTTTCACCCTTAGCTTCTTTCTCTACTTCTCATCTTCTTTCTGCTTATCATTTTCTCTAATTTCATTAAAAATCAATTAAGGTGAGTTCTGTAGCAGAGCAGCATGGAGAGGACCTTCTTCCACCTTTATATTCTTCCATCCTTATCTTTTATCTTTGCTTCTCATTTTCTCTAATTTCATTAAAAATCAATTAAGGTGAGTTTTGTAGCAGAACAGCACGGAGAGGACCTTTGTAGCAGCACAGTGGGCAATTTGGTAATTTAACACTGTCTCCAACGGTAATATTGATGAAACACGTATTAGCTTTTACAAAAGGCTCTGAAGAGCTGCCCACTACCAAAGTCCTCTTCCTTCACAATTTCAAAATGCAACTTTTAGCTAAAGCTGCTTTTAAAATCTAACCAAATGCTCATACTATTTTTTGGGTTTCAAAAAGCATTTTTTGCCTTCTAAAAGTGCAAACAAACGGACACATTATGCTTTTGCAAAAATTTTACTATGAAGCCACTGTTTAAACTTATTTAGTTATGTAGCAATTTTTTGAATTTGAGTTCACTTATCCCGAGTTCTAGTTCCAAGTGAAACTCAAGTTTACCAAATTCGAGTTTCAAGCATTATGACAAAAAAAAAAAAAAAAAAGTGCTACATAACTAAAAAGGTTTCAAGATAAGTCAAACTTGAGTGTTCTACTTAGAATTCAAGTTTAGCAAACTTGACTTCCAAAAAAGTGGTACATAATTAAATAAGTTTGGGTGAAGGTTTTTCAGTAATAAATTTGTAAAAATTGAATATTTGGCAAAAAAAAAGCCCAGGAATGGAATAAATATGCTATGCAATATGTATATATTTTACTCCGTTCAAGATTTAAAAGTTCACTGTAAAAATATTTGCATAAAAACCAAAATCAAATTTGAGACTAAAAGTATGATTACATAATTTTATTTATAGCTATTATTATATTATAATTCAACAGCATACTTATGTTTTCGTAATATAATCTTACTAGTCGTTAACATGTACGATGCACAGTATAGTTAGCAAATTTTAAATATCTTCACTTTATTCAATGTTACAATAAGTTTTAAAAAAAAAATCTTCAGAGTTTATAAATTAATGAAAAAAACAAAAATATATATATAACTACACAATAGAAAAATATAAAAGAAAGATGGTATACCTTCAAAAGAATAATCCATGACTATAGTCTTTGAAATCTGCCAAATAGTTTCAAATACTAGCAAAAAATAACCCAAGAATTCAAAAGTTAAAACTTCTAAAAAGCAAAAAGAATTTAAAGAATTAGAAGATTTAGTACCTATAAATTATTGAAAAAAATGATATATATATATATATATATATATATATATGACTACACAATAGAAAAATATTAGAGAGAAAAAATTCAATTTGATAACAAAAACTTCAATTCGACATCCAACTTTAATGGAAAGAAAATTGTAATGGGATGGAAGAAAATATGGACCAATAAATAAAAGTCAAATGCTAACCTCCTTGACTATCATAGAAAGGAGTGAAACCATCTAAATTTGGATAAGTTGCATACTACAAAAGAAAACAGCCTAAATTTAGCATACAATTTGCAATATAGCATAATCTATGGAAAATTATTGAGATTATGAGTACACTAAATGGACCCATTGAAAAGCCAACCCAGAGAAGTAATCTAAAAATATAAAAATTTTCAAGCTTAAGCACTAAACAATTGATTACATTGGTTTTAGTTAGCTTAACTGGTAAAATGTTTTATGGTTGAATAAGAGATTTGTGGTTCAATCTCCACCTACATAAAAAATGTTGAAACTCTCTCTCTATTTAAAAATAAAAAATAAAAAATAAAAAAAAAACACACACACACAATTGATCCCAATTATTTAGAAAAATTACAGTATCTTTGTGAAGAGAGGCCAACTCATCAGCTTGACTCTAAAAAACATTGATCAATTTCACTGTTTTTTCTCTCTCTTAGGCCTCATTTAGGAGGAATGAATGGAATGGAGTGAAAAGGAATGAAAAAAAATTATTTTATAATATTCTTCCATTCTCTTGTTTGGGAGTTTAAGTGGGAGGAAATGGAATGAGTAGGAGGGAACACTCATTTCTCTCTATTTCCTTAAAACCTCAAATTTTCTTTCCCCTCGAAATTAGGAGGAATGGGAGGGAATTGAATTAGATTTATTGATTTTTTTTACTAAAACTCCTAAAATACCCCTATATATTCAACCATTTATTTTCAAATAGGGGTCTAATAGTAATATTGTCATAAAATGATTCTATTCCACTCCCTATGTGTTACTCCCAAACAAGATTACTTACATTCCGTTCATTTTCATTCATTTCCATATCTTTATTTTAAAACATCTAATCAAGGTTACTTAATTCCATTCCATTCCATTCCCTTACTTAAATGCATTCCATTTCTTTCCATTCCCTTATAATCATTCAATTCTATTCTATTCCATTCCCTTATGAACTCCCAAATGAAGCCTTAGCGTTTCCTTACTCCCATAAGTTTTAGCTTTAGGTTTTAAGAGTGTTTATATATTAGCATTACTTAGTAGTAGCTGTGTAGTAGTCTGTTTGTTTAGTTTCCTTAAAACTAATATGGAAGAGTCCCAAAAAAAATTAAAACTAAGAAATTAATTAATTAAAATAAATTATAATGAGATGTAAATTTATGAGTCTTGTGAAGTTGATGTATCAAAATTTTAAATCAAAAGAATTAAATCAAATTAAAAAATATAAATAAAAAATGCTAATATGGAAAACTGTGGAGAGGTTAACCAAAAGTCAAAGGTTTCAGTTTTATATATATACTAGTTAAAGGCCCGTGCGTTGCACAGTTTTATCATAATCTTATAACATATTGTTGAGGGTCATTTTTGTAAAACAGGCCCAACTCAATAAAGCAGGCAATAGGAGTGGCAAGCATAGAATAAAACTATTAAGTCCAAGCGGCAGGAGTAATAGATCACAGGCCCATAACATGAATAAATGGGTCTCGAGGAAGCAAATGGGCCCAAAGGGCCCAGAAAGAGAGAAATGGCACCCATGGGTAGTATATGGTATGAAAAAGTGAGAATGGACCGCGGTAGGCTCGAAGCATTGTAAATAAAAAAAGTAGGAGTTGATGGCAATCCTATGAATCCCAAGGATGAGAATGAGGTGATTGGGCCGGGAAAGCCCAATCAAGTTAGTAAAAGCTCATGAGAATGCAGAGTTAGTAAATGGACCGGGGAAGCCCAAAGGAAGTAACTGGGCCGCAGGCCTAAGGGAAAAAGAAAGGAACGCTGGAGCCCATAAGTAAGAACACCAGTGGCCATGTTGAGTCACTAGGGGAAGGAATGAAACGGCAGGCTTGAAAAGAGGCCTAGCAAAAGCATATCGTCACGGCAGGAAATGCCAAGCAACGAGGTAGGACATGAGGGTAACCAAGAAATGGGCCAAGAGAAATGTAAAACCTAGTATTAAGAGAAGCCCAGCCCTAAAGGGAAACGGTGAAACATATAGAACAGCCCATGTAAAAGAACAAAGAAGCATGGCAAACGATACAAACAAAGCTCCAGATCGCAGCAAACACATGAGCCGCAGGCAGATTTTGAACGTACATAACAAGAAAGCACGCGCAAGGCCCAAGCACCACCAGCCTGTACCCAGCCAATATGGGACGTGGTGGGGCCATGGGTCAGAGGTAAGAGGTAAGGGGGGGTGTGGTTTGGTGGTGGGAGAGGGGAAAAGATCTATTTTGCAGTTCCTGTCTTAGCCCTTTTGGGAGGTACGTCCTGCTGGGATGACAGACCGCCCAAAAGAGGCAAGGTTGGGGGGGAAACATTGGGTGCATGCCATGGGGAGAGAGAGAGAGCATTTACGCCATGGCAGGAGAAAGTGCCACGGCGGACTAAGAAACAACACAAACTTGCCTTTGTCTAGCGAGGGTAAGTGGTACACAAACGAGCTCCTGGGTGGTCGGCAAGTACGCCCAGGCCAGACAAAGGCCGTTAAAGGGTAAAATTGTAAAATTCAGTCACGGCAGGCCCTATAAAAGGACCCTTGCCATGCCCTGTAGAGTGGATCGAAAAACAGAGGAATGGAAAAACAAAAGAAAGAAGAAAAAAATAAGAAAACAAAACAGGAAAACAGAGAGAAGGAGTGTAATAGACATGCACTAGTAGATCGGTTCCCTTCTCTCCCCCTCAAAATCCCACTCTCTAGGAGACGATTAAGCAATAGGGATTCCTTTGGGCACTTATCATTTAGGTCCGATTCCCTCAAAGTCATTAATCCCCACGGCAGGATATTCTCCGGAGAGATTAGTTTCATTGAGAGGAAACGTTCTTCCTCTTTGGTTCTTTGCCACTATGGACCCAAACTTGACTTGATATTTGTTCTTGATTAACTTCTATTATCGCTTAAACAATTACTCATTTCTTTTGTAAAAGCTGTTATTATCATTATTGTTGTTATTACTGTGATTGTCATAGAAATAGAGATCACTCGGTCATTTTTCTATTAAGAAAAGACCACTGTACTCTGTTTTCTTTATTGTTATAATATCTGTCTGCCGTAAGCTATTTGTAACAGCTCTGCTTGCAGTGAGAACATTCCTGGCAGACAAGGCTTAGTTTACGCACAAGCCGGCCCAAAGTGAGTTACAGTTGGGCCGGTCTCAACTCTCCTACTCAGAAATATTCGGGCACATCACCGCAGGAGGCAGCCCAACCCAAAACACAAAAAAGGCCCCTACACACACACACACACACACACATATATATAGGATATATATATAGGGACACGTTTTGAAGCCTAAACCCAAAATGTAAAGGGATATAGGCCTAGTGAGCCTAGCACAATAAATTTGTAGAGAATGGGTTGGAGAATTAGGCCCTAATGAGTTGGACAACGAATATAATAGGTTTGAAAGATAATCAGACAGAAGCTAGAAGGATTGATCTAAATAAATTCATTCTTGGCCCAGTCCGAGGAGGTAAGTCCTAGTATATACTAATTGGAAATAGTTACAAATACAATTTAGATTGCTATATTGCTTTCTTCTATCAATATTTTCTTCTTTTTTCCATGGAGGACCTCTTTCATTATATATTCCCTTTTGGACTATCTTGATCCTACACTTATTAATCATTTGAGCCACTACTTGAGTGTTTGTCCCATCAGACACCCTCTCTAACTTTCTGTGAGTTGTGATAGCCAAGGCAGTACTGTTCAGGGGTCTTTTCCACATAAATGCGGCCAGAAGTTCGCTGCAAAGCATTCAATGCGGTGGCAGCAGCTTTTTCGTAGATATTTCCTAGCTTCCACCCTTCCAGGACGTTCACGATGCACGTCCTTCTCAGTGGAATTTCCTCGAAGGTCACTTTGAATAATAGAATATACGTTTGATTTGTGCTTTGTTTGTCCAAGGAGACACTCCTCCTCGGACCACCTTTTCTTAACCTTTGCACCCGCATGTTACTTATGGGACTTTGACCTTAACAACCTCACCATTGTTTATTCGTCCTTGGACCAATTAACGTCCTCGGCCAAAGCCCAATGTCCAACATACAATTTTGGGCCCTTATCCCTACAATATATATATTTTTTATTTGAAAAACAATAACAAAATAAATAATTATTATAAAAAAATGAATAATGAGTTTTTAATTGCTACACCACATGGTCCATGCATGCATCTAAATTAAGCTACTGCTTCATATGTATCAAGGTTTGTATCTTTGTTTGGAATTTCTACTGATGGTGAAGTGAAATCAAAATATGTGCATGGTCCAATCCTCTTTTTAGAAATTTAACAGTGTACAAAACTACATAGAACAAACAATATATTTAATTATTGTTAAATTAAAATATTAATTGTGATAATATTTTTTTAATATAATTACTATAATTAACACGTAATCATGCAAAAATTTTCATTTTGAAATTTGAAGGCTTTTTATTTAATAATATTTAGTTTTTTATCATACTTGCAAGGCTACATCTCCCAAACTACCGACTTTGTACAGTGCCTTTTATCAATTAATCTAATTTTATTTTGAAGACTCTAGTCTTGATTGATATTAGGTATGTCTTTAGGGTTTTTGCTAGGTAGTTCACGTCTTTGCAAACTTGAAACAGCATTAGCATCCTAGTTTATTGAAGTATTCATCAAGAAGATTAATTTTACTTGGAAACAAATTTATTCTAAAATAAATGTGCACAATTGAAGCAGATCAATACAAATTTATTATGTAAAATAAATGTATGACTATATTGATTACCTTCAATTGTTCATTGCTTATATGATATGTTCACAAGAATAGTGTTTCTTTGTCTTTTGTTGGCTGAATCTACAGATCTTGATAGTCATAAATTTAATAGTATGCATATTTGAAAGACAAATCAAGTGCATGTAAAGTGTAAAAAAAAAAAAAAAAAAAAATACTTGCCTGTGGTGGTGGTTATGTATTCCATGTCAAACCGCTTCTTGGAGAGGGAGTGAAAGTTTTTTTTTTTTTTTTTCCAAACCGAGAGAGAGACATCGTTTGAAAAAGAAATCAATATATAATAGCTAAAACATTAATATTTAGAAGAGGCATTTGATGCAGATAGTGTTTCAATTGTAATCAAATTATCTTTTCATTTTTCATGCGTATTCTCCTTTTTTTTTAGGTGTCTTAGGTTTTATCAAATTAGCTTTGTTGATCCTTGTAATTCATTTTAATTAGAAGTTTTTGTATTCACGCTTTATCTAATTAGTTTTGGAGGCGGTATTTGACTCAGACTAGTATTTCAATTGTGATCATATTCAAGTAGGATATAGTGATATACATAGGGCTTAATATTTATTTATTTTTTGATTTTATCTATAAATTTCTTTCAATTTGGGGTAGCCAACTTTTTTTTTTAATTAAGTTTTTTTTTTCAACTTGAACGTGTGCATGTTGCTGGTTTTTTTTTTTTTTTTTTTTAATGAAGAATTTTTTTTTTATATAAAAGATTAGATGAAGAATTTAAATTGTAATCAAATTAAGATAGAATTTGGATTGTAATCAAATTATGAATTTTATCAATTTAGAAATTATAAGAGAAAAGTCATAAACGTGTACACTACTATGTTGCTGGTTTTATAAAAAAATTATGATTTTTATCCACTTATAAATTATAGGAGAAGAAAAACATATCTATTTTTTAAAAAAATCTATAAAAATTTCTGCAATTTGATGAAGCCACTTGGCGTAACCATGACTTCTAAGCCCAATTTTTATTATATAGTATATGATATGATATGATATGATATATAGCATTATGCCCGTGCGATGCACGGTTTAATCAAAATTGATATGTAAATAATTTTTTAATTTACTTAAAAATAAATAATAAAAATAAATGAATATTTTACTTTTAAGTTATATAATGAATGTATATTGTGTGAGACTTAAGGTATCATAATATATAAATAAATTGAATAGAAGATGGTAGAAATACCTAAAAAAAATATAAAATGATTTTCAATAATACATTGAACATTAAGGCTCAATTAATCACATGTATTTAAATGGATAACCCTTGAATTTAATAATTAAAAACTATCGAAAGTAACAATTGAAATCATATTTAGGTGGAAATCTCAATTCAATAATTAAGAACAATCTAAATTACTAAATATTTAAATTTTTGAAGTAGCGAGACTCACATCATATCATATCATATTTTATATCATATTATATATAATAAAAGTTGGGCTTAGAAGCCGTGGTTGCGCCGCGTGGCTTCACCAAATTGTAGAAATTTTATTAGATTTTTAAAAATATATATAACATACATCTCTATCAATTTTTTAGATAAATACAAAAACTTAATTGTTGTTATCTTTTGTTTAAGTTACATATGATTTTCTTTCTCAAAAAAAAAAAAAAAAGTTACATATGATTTTTAATTAAAGTGTGTGAACGGTTTAGACCCCTAAAACTATAACCAGATTGCGTTGCCTAGATTAATTAGCCAAGTTGTTACTTAGTCAAATTATGTAATTCTAGGTTAAAACAATCACAAGATCATATCAAGCATATAAAACAAATAAAGCAGCGGAAAATAAATAACACAGTGATATGATCACCCAGGAAACCAAACTGGTAAAAAACCTGGGGAGGATTTTACCCACCGATCCTCAAGGCAAAACGGAATCCACTAAGAAAGAATTGAAGTTTTTACAAAAGGACTTACAAGCTCCCCGCTTGACTTCCTAATGCTACACACCAGTAGTAACTTCCTGACACGACCACGCGCAGGCTCCGAATTCACGGACTACTTCTTTCTTTGAACTCCTTCTTCAAGTACAAGCTCCTCACTTGTTTTTCTCTTTAAGCTTTAATGGCTGCAACCTAGTTGATCATCAAGATGTTGATGTGATCTCAATCTTGAAAACCCTAAGCTTTGTGTAAAGGAAAGCTCCTCTAGATCTCACAAGAGATTTACACAAAACCGCAATGCATGAGCAACAATACAACTTGTGCAACTCTGAAAAACGTAGCTAGGGTTTGCCTTATATACCTAGGGCAAAAACATAAAAACCTAGACGTTTAAAGAGTTAGGGCTGAGTTGGAATTCTGCAGAAAAACGCATCTGGGCCGACTTTCGATCGATCGAGTAACCTTCGATCGATCGAGCCAGGCCGAGAAGCCCCAATGCTTCTGCAGTCACTCGATTCCAACTTTACAATATTAAATCAACTTTGAGCAAACTTAAATAAGACTAAGTACATTGTTTTGATCATGGTTTGCCAACATTACATATTAGAGTTCTAAATACATAAAATCCTAAGACCTTAGAACCTAACAAACTCCCCCTTTGGCAATCCGTGACAAAACACATCACAAACATGAAATGCTCAAAGTTACAAATAGCCCAATACAAAGATAATGCTCATAACAACAAATCCAATCTTAACTACTATCCATCAGTTGCAAGTGTAGACAGCAGCAAAATTGAATGCACCTGTATATTCCTGAAACACTCAACAAACACATAAACGCATGTGTGGCAGCAAATAGTATATAAACAGGTATAATATTCTTGTGAGATTCACATAACACAAAATAAAGAAATATATCAATGAAGCAACTCAAAAATATAAATCAATAAGCAGTGAATCACAAAGACAACAAGAATCAAAAGAAACATGTATATCAATATATCAATCAATGTTACTCCCCCTAAACATGAACATCCCAAAAAAAATGATATACAAAGTGAAGCACCTAGATACAATCTAAATAAACTCCACAAAAATATCCCATGCTAACAAAAAAAAAAATATCTCCCCCTAACACAAAAATCTCCCCCTATCAACAAAAACTCCTCTACAAGTCAAAAACTCTACTCCCCCTTTTTGTGACGGAATGCCAAAGGGCATCAAAGACCATCATCAAAAGGAGGTGGTGAGGAAGAACGAAGATGCGCCAAATCCGCTCGCAGAGCACGAATCTCGTCGAACAGATCCACCAAAAGCTGACCATGAGCCGCCTGAACGGTCATGACAGTCTCCAGAGTACGACGAACATCGAAGTCAGCCGCAGAAGGTGGAGGAACAGCAGCAGCACCTACAGAATCTGGAACAGCCTCACCAGCAGGACCTGTAGAAGAAGAAGGAGGGGCGCTACTAGAGGGATCAGACCTAGGGTGTTTAGAACCAGCTCGAAGATGAGCGGCCCTCTGTCTAAGGAAAGACGCACCTATAGGAGCTATCACATGAACAGGCTCAGAAGCAGGGAAGTCCTCTAAACCTAGATAAAGTAAAATCCTATGAATGAAAATAGGATGGACAAGGGCATGGGCAGTAGATGAACTCCTATAAACTTCGTTCAAAGAACGAAGAAAAAGATGGGGAAAACTAATAGGAGCATCTGTAACAAGAGCGTACAAAAATACACACCTCTCAAGAGGAATGGTGTGCAGATGAGAAATAGGCCAGAGTGAATGACAGGCTATCCTAAAGAATAGGTAGGTAGTCTCAGGAAGCTCAGCGGTGGTGATCCGAGGATCAGAACCCCACTGGATAGAAGATCCAGTGATGTAGGACATGACATCACTCAGCTCAGGTGACTCATCATAGGGGTAAACAGGATCCCTAACCAATGGTACCTCTAGAGCATCAGCCACTACCTGAGGAGTAATGGAGTACTCTACACCTCGTATCCAACTCCTAACGAGAGTGTTGGAATCATAGATGCGGACAGAGAGGTTCGAGAAGAACTCTCTAATCAAGGTAACCGGAGGTGGAGGGTCAGACACGGTCAACAAAGGTAACCAACCCCTACGCTCAAAATTTGCCCTAATGGCAGGATCTACCTCATCTAAAAGAACAGAACGCTCAGCCCAAATCTTCCTATGTAGGTTTAAAGTCTCAAAAATCTCTTGGTTTTTCTCAGAGGGGAACCGCTCACTATCAAAAGATGGAGGGGAAGGTGTAGGAGTGGGGATAGTCCTACGAGCTCTAGTCTTCCTAGGCATGGTGCTAAGGAACAGGACAGAGACACAAAGAGAAAACCAAAAAGAACAGGAAATAAAACCAAGGGCAGACTGCAAGTTAGCACAAAAAAATATAGAATGAAAATCTATATGATGCATGAATCATTAATGATGATATGATGCATGAACTAATGCAGTGATTAGGATCAAATTAAGTTCAATTTTCACAACATTGGCTTGAACATAGAGTTTCTTAACAAAAACCCTAAAAAATTTAGAACCACTTAAAAATTTTTGCAACAAATTGATGAATTAATCATTACATACCATTGGAAATAGTTTATAATAACCAATTGCATCAATTACACAAGCCAATTTCAACAATTAAGCCCAATTTCACAAAAAGCCCCAATTCGGACCTAGTATAAACCCTAAAAATTCAAATTTTCCACAAAACTCAAAATTGATCAAATTAAACACTCAAGAACAAGTGTATAGAGTGTCCCCAACAAAACCCATTGATCAATTGCACATAATTTTGTCCGAATCATCAAAAAATCCCAAAAAGAAAAGTTCCGAAAATCCTCTCTTAAATGCATGAAAAATGCATGAAAACAAGTAAATAAATTGAAAAGCAAGGGTATTAAGGACATACCGGCTTGAGGAGAGAGAGATTTTGCAAAAAGATCGGAAGAAAACGACAAAAACTTGAAGAAATTGACTTGCCTCGTCGGAGAGAGAAAAGGAAAAGTTTTGAAAAAGTTTTGAAACTTTGAAAAAGTCAGATTTTCCCTTTTTAAAAAGCTTATTCACGATGTTCGATCGATCGAGAATTACATTCGATCGATCGAAAGTGACAGACGTTTTAGCACTTTCTGAGGCACTTTTTCGATCGATCGAAAAACACTCTGGATCGATCGAAATGGGTAAAAACACACTGAATTTTGGGAAAAACACAGTTTTGAAAATTTGCAAACCCAATTTTGAAACAACTCCTCAAAGCATTTGAACAAAGAATACAACATGCATGAGTATGAGATGGAATGCTTTTTCAAAAACCCAAAATTGTAAACCCAATTTTCTCAAACACAAGTTTCATCATCTTCCAAATTAATTTTCTCAAGCATCAACAATGTTGTGCACAAATCTCAAGATATTTTTCAAACTTGGTTGGTCAGACCAAGAACACACACACTAGCATGTACAGTGTTTAACAAAGAGTAACTTGTGTAGTGTGTGAAACTAGCAAAGACTTGAGATACATGTGAGGTGATACGTGAATGGCAATCAAACACAAAGTCTACACAATTCATCACATAGAATTAAAAGAGACTATCACCTAAAGAGTTACATCCTATAACTCCCACATCTCCTAGATCAAAAGCTTGCAATCATGTAAGTTTCTTTTAATTTTGCCTCTTATTTATATATGAATTGGCATTCAGCCTAATAGTACACACCGGTTTGAATTAAGTGAATTGGCATCAAGCCTAATAGTACACACCAGTTTTAATTTATTTTGAGGCTACACCTTATGTTCTTTTTGTGCATGTGCTACACTTTCTCGAGCACTAAATCTTATGATATGCACTAAGGTGTTCATGATTGGCTAGTGAACAGTGGTGAGATGGTTATTTATGCCTTTCTCAAAAGGATCAAGTCCGTCAGTCAAAAACATGTGACTTCATGATTAAGGCAAAGTGATTAAGAACCACACACATCTTTCCCACACAACATGCACTACAAAGTTTCAACTAGTTAAGTGCAACAAATAAGCTCATCAAAGTTAAACAAGGTACACAAGACATGACATGTGTAAAAAGAATGACCAACCTTGTTTTCAAAAATCAAGATAAATAGTGTTCAACACAGATTTTGCTTTCCCTTTTTTTTTTTTTTTTTTTTTTATTATTATCAAAAGAGAAAACAAATAAATCCTAGAATGAAATGCATGTATGTAATGCAATGCAAGTCCTAGAACAAAAGAAAACACAAAAACCAAATAACAATGGTCACAATAGAATAGAGCAATGAAGCACAAGGACCATGTCAGAAAGACTCAATTAGTTCGAGTCTTTTGCATCCAAAACTTTTTAGATGCACCCCGAGCATTGGAGCTCTTATTCACATTAGAGTGATTCTCAACTCCAGAATTGGAATAAAGGTTTAACGCCTTTACCAATTCACCAATTAGTGCCATAGGATCTTGTGCTTGAGGCACAGGCACTTTTGGTCTTTTTGCTCTCTTATCAGCTTGAAGCTTGTAACAGTTAGGATGGATATGTCCAGACTTACCACAATAATGACAAACCCAAGCAGGTTTACCATGCATCTTGTCCTTCGGTTTGGTAGGCTCCTTAGGTTTGGATTCTCTTAAGTCTACCCTAATCTTCTTGGGTGGTGAAACTTCTACGGGTTTAACAACCTCACTCACAGGGGGTTTTATAGTTTCACTCACAACCTTATTCACAAGAGGTTCAGAAGAAGAAGAAGAAGAAGGAACAAAGACAGTAGAATGTGGTCCAGAATCAAAGATGCTTTCTACATATCCTAACCCAGCTTTATCAGAAGGATACTTTTGAACATTTAACATGTGATCAAGTTTAGAACTAGCAGATCTAGCAACAGATAAATCATGTTCCAAAGTTCTAACTTTATCAAGCAACATCATGTTTTCAGATTTAACATTATTCAAAAGATCATTAGCATCAAATAACTTCACAAGCAAATTTTTCTTCTCAAGCTCAAGAGCATCAATTTTCTTCAGGCCTAAATCAACTTTCATAGCATCCTTTGCAGCAATTTTGCAAAGTTTGTTATAGGCCTCTTGAAGATCTGCGTCTTCAGAGAGTTCCCCATCAGCAGGGTTCTCCTCAGCAGATATGCTTTCATCTACTTTACCAGTAGCAGTGAAAGCAATGAAGTTTCCATCCTCGTCACAACCGGACTCATCATCAGAAACCTCATTATCACTAAGGGTGACAGCCATAGCTTTACCCTTATTTCTCAAGAAAGTAGGACATTCAGATTTGACATGACCATACCCTTGACAACCATAACACTGAGGACCCAAAGAGTTATTAGAAGATTGACCTACTTGTTCTCTAGGTTTTTCAAAGTTGTTAACCTTAGTGGGATCATTCTTCCTAAAGTTTCTAGGTTCAGCAGTGTTGGTGTTCCTTGCCTTTCTATTAGTGTTTCTAAGAAAATTCCTAAAATTCTTGGCAAGGTAAGCTATCTCCGTGGGAGAGAGCTCATCATCAAATCCACCACCTTCAACATCATCAACAGACTTCAGTGCCATTGATTTGGATTTGACAGTCTTAGGTAAGTCAGACTCATAGGACTGAAGAGATCCTACAAGCTCATCCACAGGGATGGAGTCAACATCCTTACTTTCAGTAATGGCTGTTACTTTGGGTCTAAAGTCTTCAGTCAAAGATCTAAGAATCTTCCTAACAACCTTAGGTTGATCATAGACTTCACCCAAATTATAAGCAGAATTAACAATATCATTCAGTTTTGCATAAAACTCATCAAAGGTTTCATCATCAGACATTCTAATGTTTTCAAACCTAGAAGTTAATTGCTGCAGTTTATTAATTTTAACAGCCTTTGTGCCTTCATGCACAGTTTGGAGGATTTTCCAAGCAGTATGAGCAACCTCAACATTAGAGATCCTCTTAAATTCCTCCATTGAAACAGCATTGAAGATGGCATTCATAGCTTTGCTATTGAAGCCTGCTGCTTCTTTCTGAGAAGTTTGCCACTCACTCACAGGAGTAGTGGGCTTCTCCCATCCGTATTCGACGGAATTCCACACCCTCTCATCTATGGATTTCAGGAAAGCTTTCATCCTTACTTTCCAGTAAGCATAATTGTTCCCATCAAAGTGAGGAGGAACAAACAGAGAGTGTCCATGCTCCATGACAACTGGGGTCAAGGATCAGCTCTGAGAAAAAGATCTCAAACAAGACGAGCTACCCGCTCTGATACCACTTGAACGGTTTAGACCCCTAAAACTATAACCAGATTGCGTAGCCTAGATTAATTAGCCAAGTTGTTACTTAGTCAAATTATGTAATTCTAGGTTAAAACAATCACAAGATCATATCAAGCATATAAAACAAATAAAGCAGCGGAAAATAAATAACACAGTGATATGATCACCCAGGAAACCAAACCGGTAAAAAACCTGGGGAGGATTTTACCCACCGATCCTCAAGGCAAAACGGAATCCACTAAGAAAGAATTGAAGTTTTTACAAAAGGACTTACAAGCTCCCCGCTTGACTTCCTAATGCTACATACCAGTAGTAACTTCCTGATACGACCACGCGCAGGCTCCGAATCCACGAACTACTTCTTTCTTTGAACTCCTTCTTCAAGTACAAGCTCCTCACTTGTTTTTCTCTTTAAGCTTTAATGGCTGCAACCTAGTTGATCATCAAGATGTTGATGTGATCTTAATCTTGAAAACCCTAAGCTTTGTGTAAAAGAAAGCTCCTCTAGATCTCACAAGAGATTTACACAAAACCGCAATGCATGAGCAACAATACAACTTGTGCAACTCTGAAAAACGTAGCTAGGGTTTGCCTTATATACCTAGGGCAAAAACATAAAAACCTAGACGTTTAAAGAGTTAGGGCTGAGTTGGAATTCTGCAGAAAAACGCATCTGGGCCGACTTTCGATCGATCGAGTCTAACCTTCGATCGATCGAGCCAGGCCGAGAAGCCCCAATGCTTCTGCAGTCACTCGATTCCAACTTTACAATATTAAATCAACTTTGAGCAAACTTAAATAAGACTAAGTACATTGTTTTGATCATGGTTTGCCAACATTACATATTAGAGTTCTAAATACATAAAATCCTAAGACCTTAGAACCTAACAGTGTGCATCTTGGGCAAATTATTTGTTATTATCAGAATTTTGTCTACTACTTTATCACCTCTTTATTGGATAAAGTTTGATGAACACAAAAACTTAATAATTTAATTAATAATATATCAATCTCTTCTTTGGATAGACTTCTCTTAAGGGAAAATAACACTTTGGATAGACACAAATGTCTAATAGTGTATTACAACTAATCAATTATATTGAAGATTAAAAAAAAATCTGTTTCTAATATTTTTCTATAATTATTTTTTCCTTCACGTTTTTTCGTTTCTAATACTTTTCTTTTATTTTTTCTCTTCACTTTTCCTCCTATTTTGGTTAATCTGTTATGCTTGTTTTTAGTAAAGGATAGAAGGTTTTTTGATAGATGGATAGAATGTTCATCTACTGAAGTCTATCAACTTCTTATTTATTTTCACTGTCACGCGGCTACTTCAGCTTTTTTTTAATATATATAAACTCTAAACTTCACCTTTGAATCTTCATATCAACTCTCTCTCCACCATTAATTATCATTCTCTTATAATTCCTAAATAGAAATTTTTATGCATTCCTTGCCTCCTTTCAACCCTTCCACTTTTGAAAACCCTCCTCCTCACCCTCTAAACATTTAGCAAAACAATACCTAAAGTTATTCATGCATTATGTACTTTAAAAAAAAAAAAAATTATCTTTCAATGTTGAATATTTGATATAACTTCATTGATCTTTTTGTATCGTACAGGAAAGAACAAGTGCTTTCATGGGTTCAACTTGCCGTGGCAATGGTTAGCCCCCTGATTCTCATTGTGGCACTGCACAATTGTAAAAAGAACTACAGCAATGGTGCCCAAAGCGATGTTATTACCAGCAGCAGCAGCCAAATCACTATGCAACTTGCCCAACTCTAAACTGAACATGAAATGAAGGCTTTTGTCTTATAGCCTACCTCTGTCCACGTATTCAATGTTAGAGGTATGTATTTCTCTTTTTTTTTTTCTTTTTTTTCTTTTTCTTTTTTCATATAAGAAAGGTACTTCAACGTCCATGAGTTAGACTATCTTGCTGACAAAAAAAAGACCTAACAGGTAATTTTGATTCTACATAATGCATTGCTATTTTCATAACTAACACAAAAAAATTTTGATTCTACATAATACATTACTATCTTCATAACTAACAAAAATTACTGAAGCCAATGCACTAAACGATAGAGGTGGTGGGAAAAAAAATGGGCAAACTGAATATTGATTAATATATTATTTAGATTTGACACATTATATCAAGAGATAATATTTTAATTAATTTTTCAACAAAAATTTTTATGCAAGAGGGAGAAAATATATTATTTTTTTGGTTATATTTGTGGAGGCCCATATTAGAAATATATGTTATATATAATATACGAGTATGCAGTTCTTTCTTTTGAAATATATGGTATGCCTTTTTTATTATTTTTTATTTTCTATTTTTTATAGTGACAACATTATATGTCTATAAACTTCTAAATGTAGACAATTGATATTTGAATGTGATAGATAAACTATATATGGTTGTCTTCTACAACTCTTCAAAGGTGTAGGGATCTTAAATTTAAGAAAAATGTTAGTACAACTATACAAGTTTAAAATTAATTATTTTTGATAGCTAAGTTTATATTTTCTTAGTGTCAAAATTTATTTATTTATTTATATTTTCTCAATTAAATTAGAAGTCGTGCATATTATGAGCATAATATATTTTCGTTTTCTTCTTGATCACTTCTTCTATACTCTGTTGATTCTTTTGACCTTTTTAGGTAGCTTCCTTGAGCATTACATCAGTTCTTTATCTCAAAGATGAAGTTTCCATTGTTACCGGATCGGTATATATGTAACCCTTGCAAGCATACATGAATTTTTTTTAGAAGAAAACATACATGAAATTAAAAGTTATTCCAAAGTTTGCTCACACAAACATGCTCTCACTCTTAGTCATACAATATCATTATATTGCAGCTCCATTACATGCACAACTCATATAGATCACCAACTATTATGCATGTGTAAACATGATATACAAGTAAGTAAATTATAGCTATTTGTAAAATGAAAAATAATAATCTAATTATTTTTTCTACAAAGGTCTTATTATATATATATATATATATATATATTGTTCTTATCCTCTTCTCCTATAATTTCTAAGTTGATAAAAATTTCAATTTGAATACAATCCAAAAATTCTTCATCTAATCTTTTTATTATTAATTTATCTATAATTTCTAAGTGATTATTTAATTAGCAATAGGAGATTTATGAGTTCTAGCATTCTAGGGGATTAGAATTTTGGTTTCACACTAATGGTTCATATCAACGTTAATTTAATATGCGTATACAACTACTAATATCAACCTTTAATTTTATTTTTTATTTTTTTTAAAATCCTTATGGATAGACACAAAATTATAATTGTTCTTATCGATTTTTTTTTTTCTATACATCTCTATCAATTTTTTAGATAAATATAAAAACTTAGTTGTCGTTATCTTTTATTTAAGTTACATATGATTTGTAATTAAACTGTGCATCGCACGGGCATAACATTAGTGAGAATTTAATTTTTGTCCTTGAAAGCATGATAGAAGACACTGAAACTTGAAATTTAAATCTCGTGAGTAAAAACTCATAAAACGTATAATTTTATTAAAAAAATTATAGCTAAATGAATTTCAATTATATAATCAAAAGTAAAAATTGAAAGTAAAAATCACTCTACATGTTTGTGTATATGCATGAAAAAAGAACTGAATTCAACATTTTTTTTTTATAATACATGTTGCTGGTTTTTTTTTTTTTTTTTTAATAATACACATTGCTACCTTTTTTTATATATAAATGTTTTCTTTTACGTGTAGTATACTAATTAAATAAGGATCATATGAAGAATTTGAATTGTAATTAAATTAAGACATTTATCAACTTAGAAATTATAGGAAAGACAAATTATATGCAGCCACTTGATGCAACCGCGGCTAATATAGTAATTAAATAAGAATTAGATAGATCAGATGAAGAATTTGAATTATAATCAAATTAAGATATTTATCTACTTAAAAATTATAGGAGAAGAAAAATTATATATATATATATATATTAAATTATAAATGTTTTTTTTTATGTGTAATATAGTAATTAAATAAGGATTAGATAGATCAGATGAAGAATTTGAATTGTAATTAAATTAGGATATTTATCAACTTAAAAATTATAAAAAAGAAAAATTATATATATATGTGGGTGAGAAGGCCCAGCGCCATATGTTGGGCCTGAGGCCCAGTTCAGATACGACTCTCTGTCCGAAGACGATAAAAGTATCAATGCTTTACTACCCTGGTGGAGGTGCAATCCATAAGGGACAGACGCGCCATCCGAAGACAATCTAGTTGGGCCGAAGGGATCTTACCCACCGGAGCTGTCCAGAACTTAATCGAATAGATATGCTGAAGAGCCCCATGCCAGAGCTGAGCTTCTGGCACGTCCAAAAGCATAGCTATCATGAAATACCCTGCCAATAAAGCTGCCACCGCCACATTTAATGCACTGCAGCAACTTTCCTGGCCGCATTTATGTGGAGAAGACACCTGAACAGTGTATCTTCACCCACCACCACTCACTAGGGATTAAAGCAAACCGCTGATGTGACTAGTACTCGAGTGGGCGCCTAGATGGAGGACAAGTGTGCGGTGAAGATGGGAAAAAGGGGTGTATATATAGAGGGAGCAAGTCTCGCAGAGGGGGGGAGAAAAAAAATTGTATTCACTGAGTCTTTACATACTAATCCTCTTCGGACAAAAGAGTTTTCCTGTTAAAAAATCTGGACTCAATCCTTTTTTCTTTTAGATGGTTTTTGCTTGTACGAACCGTTGCTAAATCCGCTACTAGCCCAGTTGTTCGACCCATTCTCTACAAATTTATTGTTGGGAATTTGTTGGGCTCACAATACAGGGAGTTGGTATCAGGCCCAACAAATTTGGACCCTACAATATATATATATATATATATAATTTTTTTTTTTAAATTCTGCAATATGGTATAGCCACTTGGCTCAATCACGACTTCTAAACCCAATTTTTATTATATATAATATAATAATATGAGATGATATATATATATATATATATATATATACACATGCGCGCATAGGTAACATTAAACATTTAATATCCACGTAATCACGTGTCATTCCATGCAAGAATCCTTTTTAAACTTATCAAGATCTTTTCTAGGACACGCAACTCCATGTAAAATTTGTGGTCTAACAAACCTTGAACTGTAACACCAAAAAGCCCAACCTTCGTGGTAACCAAAAACTCATAATTCTAATGACTTTATATATATATATATATATATATATATGAAAAACTTATTTGCTAATTAAGTTTTTTGTTTTTTAGAAATAGGTGAGAAGTTTGTATTTAAGGGGGAAGTTATAGGGGAGATTTATCTATATTTTGTTTTGAATTTTGTTAAATTATGAATTTAACCTTCTTTTTTTTTTTTTTTTAATAAAAAAAATAAAGACTATCTAATTAGATTAGAAGTATTTTTAAGAAATTTTAAAGTAATAAGTAATTTTTTGAATTATCTTAACAGAGAAGATAAGAGATAAGAGATTCTAAGAGATACTATCAAAAAAAAAAAAAAGAGATTCTAAGAGATATAAGACTATAGAATATAGATATAGTTATTTAAGTCTTACCGAAAATTTGACATTCCATGTAAAAAACATAAAGCAATACCGTAATGGACTGAAGTGGAGCACCGACTCCGAGCACCCTCTTTATCCTTTGGGCTATAAAAAGCGGCGTTTTGTTGTGAGTAAAATATCAAAAATCCGTTCTCTGCTGCAGCTTGTCGCCAAACCCCAAAGGTATGTTCTTTCTTTGCGTTTACTTTCAGCTCAATATTCAAAAGCCGCAAGCATGGTTGCATTTATCATTATGATTTGCTTTCTCTAATTAGAACAAATAAATTTTGATCCACAATCTCCCCAATGTATTTTTTTTTTTTTTTGAAATCAAATTGTTTTATACTAAGCTACATTTGGATAAGCTATTGCGAAGCAGTGTTTTAGTGTTTTAGAGGAATACAAGTCTCTTATATTCAACGGCAAGGCAGTGGCCTTGCTCACATCTTAGCTTAATATGCTGAGAATTTAGTTAATTTTGTAACTTCGATAGTGGGAAATATTATTGGCTCACCTTTGGTTCAGTAAGTAATATTTTTATCTTTCTCTTAATAAAGTTAAGATATTTTTGTAAAAATAAAAAATAATAATAATAAATCTCTTATTCAACTAGGAGTAGGAGACTTACTCACGTTAAAAACATAATTATACAAGGATAAGGAATTTTATTGCTTGGGAATGAAAATTTGAAATTCCATATATAGGGGCTTACATGTGAGTACGAGGCAAAAGCAGGAAGTTGGATACCAATTATTTGTGAATTTATTCCGCCGCACCCGCTTGTATTAATAGCCGGCAACTCATCTCATCAGGGTTGATATGGAGGGAGGTTTTAATGTTACAGAGAACGATTACAAGATTGACAAGATATCTGAATTGCCAGACTTTCTTCTACAACAAGTTCTTTCTTTCCTTACCATTAAACAAGTTGTTCAATCCAGTCTATTGTCCAAGAGATGGAAACACGTGTGGTTTACAATGCCAGTTTTAGAATTTGATGGAGCATATTTTGAGTCGAAGTTATGGTGTCGAGACAGAGAGAAAACTCGACAAATACAGAGCAAGAGAGTGGAGTTATATCATTTCGCCGAGCAAAATTTACTAAGCCGCCGTAGGCAAAGGCTTAAAATAAATAAGTTGACACTTTTTATGTACTTGAGAACACCAAAAACAGTGTCTCGTGTGGACCGTTGGATTGACTATTCTCTTAAGAGTGATGTAGAAGAGCTGAATCTTGATTTTTTTATGCGTGGCGGGAGGAGGTATATTTTGCCTCAGAGTGTTCTACTTGCAAAATCAATAACTGTGTTGATGTTAAGTGGGTGTAGGCTAGAGTCACAATGTTGTGATATAAACTTATCATCTCTGAAAAAGTTGTCTTTAGTTAAAGTGAGAACAAATGATCAAATTATCCACAATCTTGTTGCTGGGTGTCCTGTGATAGAAGACATGAGATTTGAATTTTGTTTTGGGTTGGAAAATATACACTTTTCTGCATTACCTAAACTCAAGGCTATCAAGTTGGAATCCAGTAAACTTAAGATGGTGGAGTTGGAAGCATCAAATCTTTATTATGCATGTATAGCAACTTATTATGCAAGCGAGATAAACCTGGTCCAATGTAAAAATCTGAAGGAACTAAATTTAGAAGCACAGTGCATAGCAGACGAGTGGTTCCGTAACCATATCTCTCAACTTCCACTCATTGAGATGGTGACCCTATCTAATTGCAATAAGTTGAAAAACATTAAGATTTCAAGTCATATTCTTAAGAAATTATACATACATATGTGCAAAGAGTTGATTGAAGTCGAGCTCAACACTCCTGCGTTACTTAAACTCTCATATTTGGGTTGGAGCAATATATCACTTTCATTGAATGCTTCGGCTTATTTGTCAGAAGTTATCTACCAGATGTTGTCGCCTATTAATCATTGGGATGTTCAAAATATTGAATTGATTTCGAAGCTAAGTAATTCCAAATCATTACATTTGTTAAGATTTCAGTCTGCCAAGGTATTTTTCCTTTCTTTTATTTGATTTTCTTGCTTCGTTTCATTTTACATCTATTTTCTTATCTTAGGAATTTTTGTACATTATTTGTTTCAGTGTTGTTAAGCTGAAATCAGATTTTTTTTTCTTTGTGAAGGATGTGGTTATACCGCAAGAATTGAGAGATACTCTACCATCCCCATCATATCTTGTCAAGCAGTTAAAGGTATCACTATCACGGCCATATACAGGAAGCGAAATTGACAAACTTGTGGATAACTTGCTTTGGATTTCTCCTCTTCCAGAGGTTGTAGTAATAGCTTATCGGATCAACGTAAAACCCTGGGAGGACACCACATCTTTCAAGGTATGAGAAAAATTCATTATTTTTGAAATTAGAAACTCCCCCCCCCCCCCCCCCCCCCCCACAAAAAAAAAAAAAAAAAAACACTTCAAATTTAAAAAAAGAATAAAAATTCTGCTACATTGCTAAAAGTTATTAAGCAATATCACTTTTGGTGAGATGGATCTAGCTGTTTATAATATATTGGCAAAGATTTGTATTGTAATTACTCATGGTGCATGTGCTAGTGAATTTTTTTACTCATAGAATCCTTTAAATTGTGATCGAATGCAAAATGGAAAGTTTAGGTTTGAGAATTAAAGTTTATAGTATAAAATGTACTACTAGTATGTATGTGCAATAAAAAAATATTGTACACAGTACACAAAGTTCTCACTTATGTAGAGTGGAGAGAGAAGTTTTATAGATATTATTTAACTTGAACACTAAAATTCTTAGTAAAAAATTATGTTAAGTTAAATGATAGAACCTTTTACTCAAATAAAAAAAAAAAAAAATGATAGAATCATATTTTCTGCAACTATTTTGGTATCTCCTAGTTAGATGCTTAAATTTGTCAAAGTGGTAGTTTCATAGCAGTGCATTTATGAAAATTTGCCTAGTAGAAGATGATTATCATTGTTGTCATGATTTGAAATCAATTCTCCTATAAAAAGCCTAAAAACTCTATGCTTGATTTCAGTTCTCCTATAAAAAGCCTATTTTTGACGAGGAGAATCCTAGTTGCTGCAAATTTCTTCCAAATCCGTGTTGGAGGCATTGCTTAAAGACTGTCACGATTGAGAACATTAGAGTATGTGCAGATGAAGAGACTCTAAAGGCAGAAAAACAAACCTTAGAGAAGTATTTTTATGAGCATGCAAAATTCTTAGAGAGCTTCCAATTCCTTTGTGGTGGTGTTAGTTAAAAATTGTCAACAACTTTAGAGGATCTGTATCGGTAAAAATATTAGAAATGGGTATGCAAAAATCTTGGAGAGCATCCACTTCCATTCTAAACGAGTTCTGCTCAAACATTGTCAACATGTTGAGCTTTAGACGATCTGCAAATACAAAAATTTTAAGCAAGCTAACTTCTAGAGTAGAATTTTGGATATGGTCTCATAAACTATGACCTCTGGCTCTGGCTCATCTTGGGGAATCTTTTTGAATGCACTACACTTTTGTTCCTTTTTGGTTTGAACTAATATTCTTGATATTTGATTATTTTGTAAGATCATTCTCGGAACCGAGCAACTTATTGTAAAAGTTTTAATGTTAATTACTAAATTTCAAGTGTTTTATGGAAGGATATTATAATTTGTTTATGGCACCAGTACTTTTTGTGCTAGTTCAGGTCAATCGAGTTGAATTTCTTGATGTTCTTAAACAAACTTTGAATTGCTTTGGGTATATGGGAACAGAGTATGCCTTATATATGAGAATATTTTGAGCTTCAGAGCATGTCTAGACTCTAGAGTACTCATCCTGGCTTGATATCTTAAGTAAAGCTTCTCATCAGCTTGGTTTTAAGAAAACTAATGTTGAAGAATTATGAATCTTCCACTAAAAATAGGCTACCAGCTATGCATCGAAATGTTCTGTAAATTGAGTTATTGCATATTCTTAAGCATCAATCAAGAAATTTCCCCTATTTGCTTTAGATTATACGGTTCAGTAAAAAAAAAAATTGTGTTATATACTCATACGAAATAAATCTGGACCTTTTGATCTTACCTTCTTGTATGATGAGAGGAGAAAATGTTTATTTATTTATTTACATCAATCGTTCGAGTTGGGGAATTTAAGCGCAAGATGTCTTTGTGAAAAACATTAGAAAATGTTAGTTGAACTACAACAATCTTGGTAAGAGAAAGTATATTTTAAGTTGTGACTTTATTGGCAAAATCAAAAAGTTGCTTGCAATTTTGATAAGTTAGTGGCATTCAATACAACAATTTATCATAGATAGGTTGTTAGTCTTCAACTTAAGGTAGTCAATATTGTATTGGAGGTCGTTTCGATTCGGTCAAGGGAGCGAAAATATTTTGGTATCAATTACAGTCAGTGTATTGTTTAGGGTTACTTTAGCCCAAATTATTAACTTAAATAGCATTTTTAATATTTTTAATTATTTCTATTGTATTGCACCACCGGAAACATCAATATCGGTCCCAAAAAAAAAAAAAAAAAACAGAGACCAATATAGTCAGTACAATTTGATATTTTATCTAGTGCATTTGAACATAAAGGATCAAATCGGACCAAGATTGATCTGTTGGATTTGGTTTCATCTACCCCTAGTCACATCATCTAAATTAGTTATCACTCTATATTTGATGTATTGAAATACCAAATATTCATTCTGAAATAGGCCCCCTCCATTTTAAAAGCAAATAGAGTAGTCCTTTTATGATTAAACATGATATTACTCAAAACGGGCTGGCTTTTTTCAAAACGGGCTTTTTGAGCTGAAAAAGTTGAAACAAACGGGCACTAAGATCTTTTAAAATTTTTAAAGTGATTCTACTATAGAGTTTTTAAAATCCTATCTGTCCATTGAGAAATGAATGGATTTGAATTTTACCATGATAAAATCAAATTCACTCATTTTAAAGCGGGTGAAAATTTGATTTTTAAACTTCACGGTGGGGATAACCTTAAAAATTTTAGAAGTTAACAATCTAGCATGACCATGCTATTATCGATTAGACTGTTAATAAATAAAATGTATATTTAATAAATGGAGGGATTCTTGAAAATTAGAATGACCATGACAATCATCGTTCAATTGACACAAAGAAACCTGGATCAGTTTCAAACTTTATTTATTTATGAGGATCACTATTACACAGCAGACTAGAAAACATAAAGATCATGACACCCATATGCAAATCGAAAGTGTCCAAAGACAAACAAACAATTGCATACTCTATTTGAAAAGACCAATATTGACCTCAACCATAAGAAATTAAACCATTTCCACTTCATCATCATTATCGTCTAATAATTAGCAAGTGGAGCTTCTGAACCAGCAATAGGAGCTTCTGAGCCAGCAATAGGAGCTGTAGCAAGACTAGACATTGCATGACAGTGTTCTTGCAGTTTGTTGTGCAGCTCTGATGTGAAATCAAATGAAGCTAGCGAGTGTGCTAGGCAAACAATTTATGGTGATGGTGGAAATGGAACCACAACAACCAGGGCCAAGATTGGTCAGCCTATCAGAGAAGAAATCAACAATGTCACTTGTACAAGAGTTCATGCCACTCTATAGGTTCAAGCACTTGGCTTGGCCTCCGCTTACTTGGAAGCTTGACACAGATTTGTATCCTGGCTTGATGGGAAGGTCCCTTGTTCCAGTTGCATTTGCCAAAAGGCATGCAAGGACCATAAAGATAAACACATTGTTCATAGCCATGGTGTTTACCTTTGTGTACTGGTGTGTGCTTCTATGCTATGTGATAGAAATGGAGAGAGATGAAGAAAAGCTTAGGTGTGGGAGGCTTTTTATAGAGGTGTAAGAAATGAGGCAATTTTCAATTAAGAAATTTTCTTTTAAATAAAAAATCTAGAAAGAAGTTTTGGTTTGATTCAAAAGTTTTTAAAGGAGGGTATTACTAGGGTAAAATTTGTTAGCTTATGGTTAAGGGACTTTTAGCTTAGGGTTAAAAGGTGCAATAAAAACAATTGCAAAGGATGTAATTTTTTTTAATCAATAATAAATAGAAATGTGCAATGCCACAAATGATTCTACAACAATTGGCTTCTGGGAACAACAATTGATTCTAAAGGAGTGACATGAGATGGAAAATTAATTGCTATTTGTCAAATACAACTCATGCCACAAATGAAAAAAAATACAAATCTTATGGTAAATTTTACAGGTGGAAGTAATTTTGACAAAGTCAAACACTTAAACTTTATGAATATATGTTTCCTTTCTACAAAAATAGTGTCTAATGGTTATGTTCAAGAGGGCTAATAAGTAACAAGTCATCGCATGATCCTTTCATAAGCAAAACCCAAAAGCCACCAAGAAGTGTGAAAACTTGCAATACTCTTATATTGCTATTGCTCAAAGTTAATTTCTTGCTAAACACAAATTATTTTATTTTTTAAAATTTTCTACTAATGCTATATAATCTTACAAGTTAATTACCAAAAAAAAAAAAATCTAATTTTTAAATAGTGGAAAATCTAAATTGAATGTTTTTTAGTAGTTCTAGGACCACAAATTATTTCACAATTTTTTTGCCACAACTCTGATATGGTAGAGTATGAGTGGTTAACTATCACTTACACATAGCTCACTATTTTTTCTTCATTAATCACACTTTGCCATGTTATAGTTGTGGTAAGAAATTGTGAAAAAATTTGTGGTCCTTAACATTTTTTTTTTTTTTTTGTCATTTATGCTTGATCACCTTTTCATTTTTTTTTTTTTTTTGAATACAAGAATTAAAATATATATATATATATATATATGTATGTATATTTAGCTTTTCAAATACTTCTACTAACTATATTAAAAGTGTCAAGAGCTCTTCTACAATGCTTTGGTTTAGTCAATTCTTGCCTTTTTTTTTCTTTTTCTTTTTTTTGGTTTTGTTGCGAAAAAGCAAAAAAAATTTAACTGAGAGACCAAAACAAATATGTATATAGTTGGCTCTCAAAACAAATATGTAAACTGCTAAAAATCACCATTCACACCGGTTTGTTTTGAGTTTATTTCCATTTTTATTTTAAAAAATATTTATACATGGCGATAGAGTGTTTTGGTTTAGAAGTTTTTGTTATACCGACACAATAAATTGTCATAATATTTTCACAATTGTTGAGGTGTCAATTCCTTGTCAAAATATAAGATATATAATAACCTATTAGACCGAGACCAACCACAACTGAAAATAAAGATCTTGTAAAAATGTTATGACATTTTGGTGTTGTCACAATATTTTTACAATTGCTAAGGTGTCAATTGCATATAAATCAAAATAAAATAAAATAAAAAATTATCATATCAAGACGTACCACAATTTAAAATAAACGTATTGTGAAAATGTGACATTTTTTAATATCATAATATTTTCAAAATTGCAATGTAAGTTTTTTAGAGCATTTGTATCAATTCAGGCAAAATGGCATAAGAGCCAAATTTTGCTCAACCAACCCCAAAAGTCACCCTCATTAGTTTATGCATTTATTGTGCAAAATGCATTTTAGTTATAGTTCTTGTGAAAATATGCACAAGCGCTGATGTTGTGCATTTAGTTTTTATTATTTCTTTTCATTTTTTGATGATGAAGGAAGATAGTAGCTGGCGGTTTTGTTGTTGTCACAATATTTTCACAACTCAAAATAAAATAATAAAATATCATACCACCACTCACCACAATTTAAAATAAACGTATTGTGAAAGTATGATATTTTGTTATTTTCACAATATCTAAGATATAAGTTCTTTACAAGTCAAAGTAAAATAAAATAATAAATTATTAAACCGAGACTCACTACAATTGAAAATAAATGAACTATGAAAATGTTATGATATTTTGTTGTTGTTACATATTTTCACAAATATTGAAATGTAAGTTTCTTATAGGTTAAAAATAAATAATAATCTATCAGGCCAAGACTAACCACAACTAAAAATTAAAGTTATTGTAAAAATATTGTGACATTTTGTTATATTCCTAAACTTTTTTGGTTTAGTCAATTTTGGTGAGCATGTTTCACTCACAATTTTCTTAGGTTGACTTTTTGTTTTGTTTTATCAAGCACCAACATAGTTTTACTAAAAAAAAAAAAACCCGTTCCCCATTTATGTTTGGGTTAGTTCACAATGTTCCTCATAAATAAAAAACCAAGCAATTTCTCCTTTTATAATTTGGAAACAAGTGAATACCCCCTATTGTTACTCTTTCAATTAAATCCTAACGGAATGTTATGGTTCCCATTCCCCACTAAATTTTAATATCTCAAAAATTTCCTTCAAGTTTTTTGAGTTTTATTTGGTAGTTTAAACTATCCCCACTGTATAGGGTGTTCTATTTGTTACCTAGCGAACATTGATTTAGTAGGTTTTATTCTTCTAAAATTATAATTTTATGTAATTTGATGACACATATGCCAGTAGTTATCTTGTTTTTTTATAATTTATTTATTACTTAAAAGGGTGTTTATTAAAAACTAAATAAGCTAAACACCGTAGCTAGATGCATAAAATGTAATATAATAAAGAAAGAAGTATGAATAAAGATCTTTGTTGTGGATGGTTACAAGTATTTGATGAAAAGCTTCAATTGCATACAGTATCATTCATTGCGAAAAATTCAAATATTGTAAAAATATATTAGCAAAACTTAGTTGTTTATTATTTGAAGATGACATTTGTTATCATTCTTATAATTTTTTAGCGAGTGACTATTGCCTTGAACAAATAGTTTCTAAAAAACTATCATTATTGTAGGGGCATTGGGCCTAGGAGCTCATTATCTATGTATATATTGGGCCTAAAGCCCAAGCCGAGGACTAGAGGTCGTCCGAAGAGGAGTAAACATTGTCAAAGGAGTTCGTGTTAGTAGATGAAGAAGTTAGTTTTGGTCATTATGGCACAAGAGGGTATGCCGAGGATAAATATCTCCTCGGCTAACTAGAGTCGAGGTCCGAATAGGTAGTCTGCCATCTAGAGGAACGTTCCAGAGAGTTCTATTGGTATGGGTAAGCATTGCAGAAATATCGGACAGGGGGGAGTCCTAAAATATCTGGGAAGAAAGCTGCTATCACCGCATTAAATGCTCCGTAGCTAACTCTTTAGCCGCATTAATGTGGAGGTAATACCTGAACAGTGGCTTTCAGCCTTACAGCTGCTACATAAAGACTTTAGGAAGGTGTTGATGAGACAAATATCAATACCAACAATCTGGCCTGCATGTGGAGGGTAGAAATGAAAGGGGAAGAGAGTATAAAAGAAGAAGGAAGCAATGGGAGAAGGGGATCGAGAAATTAAGAGAAAAAGACTGTAGCAATCACAAATTGCATTTGTAACATAACTTGAGAGAAATATATCAGAATTGATCTCTTCGGACTATGCCGATGACGATTTTCTTTAGTACAAGCTTGTTTTTTTTTCATTCCTTGGTGATCTAAATCCACTTTAGTGACTGTCTGATTTATTAAATCTCAGTTTTTTTAACCCACTCTCTACAAATTTATTGTTTTGAACTTTTTGTGCTTAAGTCTATCCACCTTTTGGGCTAGGGACTCAAGTCCGATCCTTAAAATTATAAAATAGATATTCATATGTTAAATAGTTACCCTAAATTTGTATGTAATCAAAATTCTTATATAGTTTCTCAAAAAAAATTCTTATATAAATAATATTATCTTTGCATGATATGTATTTTTTAGTACATAGTTTCATACTTCTTAAAAAAGAAACTTTATTTTAAATTTCTTATTAAAGGAGCAGCATGTTTCTTGCAGTTGCCACCCATACTAATTATTTTCAAGAAGAATCATAGGAAATAGCGTTTATATATTTTAGTGATACTCTAGCGTCTAGTGTTGTTGTAGGAGTTAGCGTTTTTTTTTTTTTTTAAGAAGAATTATAGCCTTATAGGAGGAAGTAGAGTTCTAGCTATAAAGTTAGTAGTAGAGATTTTGAGCTTTCGATAAAGAATATGTTCTAAAGTTATGAATTTTATAAGATTCTCAAAACAAAAGTTATGAATTTATAAATTAAAAAAAGAACAAAAAATTTTATAATTTTAATTTAACTTTTTTTTTTGGAGAAAGTTTTGTTAATTTTAATTTAACTTATTGCTCAAAATTTCAGTTTTTTCTTTTCTAAAAAACTACAAAAGAATTTTATGGGGCTTAAAAAAACATGAATAAAATTTTAATATGGAGATGTTAATTGTTTATGTGAAAATGACATTTGTTCAGGAAAAAAAAATGATACTTTATTGGGAGGGGGAAACAAATTTGCTCCATTTTGTTTCAAGGAAAATATTTTCAAGAAATGACTCATTTTCATATATATATATATATGTATGTATATTATAAGTTTAGAAAAATTGATTTTTTCTTGTCTTTTGTGTTGATCTGGAAAACTATAACTAGAAACCATTTATGATATGTAATTTTTGTAGTGCTTTGTACTTTTTACTTGGTACATTTTGTTTTCTGTTGACAGTAGAAAATGTTTTCTGTACACTTGTGTTTTCTGTCTTCGGTCCACACGCCAGAAAACATTTTCCGGAAAACTTTTATGATCGAAAACAAACGGAACATAAAAAACAGGAAGTGCCAAATACTAATAGACCCTCAACGCAAAGACCCTTTGGGCTTAACATCGCTGAGTTCAGTTCAGTCATCAGAAATGGCATCTTCTGCACTTGCACGAATCTCCAATCTCCAAAGACACTTCGATCCCACAGAGTCAAACAACAACAAGGTCTTTTCTTTTTGCATCCAAATTTTCAAGCATCACAATTTTTCACTTCTGGGTTTCAATCTAAATGGTTTAACTAATATACAAACTGTTACCCATTGATTCTAGTGTGGTTTTCATTTCATGGTTGCTTTGGTTTTTAATAAAGGAGCCTCTTTTACAGTTCTTTGACTTTGTGTGTGTGTGGGGGGGTTTTTACTTTTCTATAGGGTGGCAGTGACGGGTTTTGTGGAGACTTAATAAAGATTTCTCCAGAGGTTTCTGAAGCCTTGTCACGTGGGGATGCGGTGGTTGCTCTTGAATCCACCATTATTTCACATGGTAATAACAGTTTTTGTAATTTTATGTGTTTTTGCTAGTTTGATGCTTTTGTATTATGAATTTTTAGTTTTTTTGAGAAATTTGATGGAAACTGCGAAACTCCTTTTTGTTAAAGTTTAAGATTTTAAGTTTGGTTTGTATATTTTTTGTATGTGTGTGTTGTAATGGGAAAGTATGGGCTATAGGTTTTATGAGTCTAATAATTTTGTTAGATACTTTGTGATGAGGCCTGTGAAGTTTTTATAATGTCTTACAATTTGCTTTATTGATGGTAGTATTTCTTTTGGAAGGCTTTGTGTAGTGTTTCAGAAAGTTCACTAGATACTTGCGGTTCCCCTTGGCATCCTTTTGAATTGGAAATCATGCTATGAAGCTGGAATTATAATATAAATTGAACCTTATTTGATTTTACATAGCATTTCAAGTGATTCTGGTCCCGAACTTACGTAATTTTTAAAAATGGTTTTCTTGATTCTTTAGAAATAAAAATAACGTGTTTGTGTGCATTTGTGTTTACAACACACTGCATAATTAGATATAAAGTGGAATCTGATTTGCATTCTTTATGTATATTCAGGAATGCCATATCCTCTAAATTTGGAAACTGCAAAGGAGGTGGAGGCCATTGTTAGGACCAATGGAGCTGTTCCTGCTACTATTGCAATTTTAGATGGCATACCATGTGTAGGTGTTTACATTAAACTTGTTCTTGTACTAAATATGCACATACGTACACTCGGAGAATTGACTGTCTAAGAGGCCCTTTCTAGTAAATCAAGTGTAACAGACTAATAGCTTGATCTAGTTATTGTAACACATAAATTTAAACGGCTTTCTTTATTCAGTAAGCTAAGTTCTGAGAAATTCTGGAATATTTTATGAAAATTAGATGGATCTCCACTATCCAACTATGGTGAGTTTGACATACTGTCTAAGTGGGATCTGTCACTGTCACAGATACCTTTGGCTTAACAGCATGTCTTTGTGAATCTGTGATGCCATTTGCTTAAACTCGTTCTACATATATAGAACATAGCATAGATGGTGAAAACATTGTTACAGGGAAACCTATTGCAATGTACAAAGATAGTGGCTGACCAAATAAAGACAGATCATTATTAAATCAAAGAAGAAATTCACCGTATCAGTTTAATGGTTGAAGTCTGCATCTAGTTTTATAGGTGTAGTAGAATTAGTGTTCCATACATCAGCTTTGTCCAGGGCTCTGCTTTTTAAATTCAATATGTTCTGGGAAAAGAGCAGTAAAATAGAATAGCTAAAGTTCATGAAATAAAGATGATATTTCCTTTGCTTTATCTACTCAGTGGGAAACTGGTCTGGCCAACTTTGTTGCTTTCTTGTCCATAATTGATTGGGCCTTGCTATGAAGGAGCTAGCCCAAATATTAGTAGAACACTTGTTGAGGTTTTCAAAGACATGTGTGTCCGTGTCTGTGTCCACTTATTCGTTTATTTATTTATTTTTTTTGGAGGGGGGGGGGGTGGGGGGGTGTATTATAATCCTTGCCTCACGTTGGCTGTAACCTGCAATTATAGAAAAGTTGGTTATCTTGTCTAGGGTGTAGAATACACTATAATTTACTTCATTCTATAATGTAAAATATATCTCTGCATAGGATTGAGCATGGAAGAATTGGAGAGGCTCGCCATTTTGGGAAAAAGAGTTCAGAAGACAGCTCGGAGGGACATTGCGCTTGTTGTGAGTAGCTCATGATCATATAAGCTTGTGATTGTTATTCTTTAGAAAGCTCTTTCTTTTGATATTTGCACCGAGTTCATATAGAATCTACTTAAATTCAGAGTTTGTCACCGCCAGTCTGCCACCCATTTTTTCTTTTCACATCTTAATTTAAGCAGGATCTGAGAATCCTATTAGAATGAGATCCTTTATACAATGATGATGCTAGAGTAACACTATCCATGATTTAAAATTTATATTTTTACAGAAAAAATAATTTAGACATAGATATTTGTCCAAAAATAAATAAATAATTTATAAGTAGATCTAAACTTCTTCAATCATAAACAAACTCTGTGATGACCATCCAAGTCTAGAAGTTCTGTGTTCACTGAAATCAAATCAACAGAACCCTTCATCATAAATTGTGGGTATATCATATCAAGAAATCCATGATTTCTGTCTCTTACATGCCTTTGTTTATTTATTTAGTTGTTAGAACCATGAGGTTTGGACATTTTGTTTGGGGAACCTGTTGGCCTATATAACAGATGAAAATGGTATGAGCATCTGCTTTTGTGGTGAGAAGCTTCAACAATGACTATAAATGTCTGACACAGAGGCAAGATGTTTGAAAGGCTGACAGGAAAATAGCTTCTTTGTTGACATATAGGCCATCTGGGAAAGTTTATGTAATGAAATATTTTCAAAGGATTTTTTGTGTTGCTTATATTGTATAAATTAGTAATATAGTATAACTTTGAGATAAGTAATTTCTTGTCATTATAATTTTTCTTTTTTTGTCTTTTCATTTTTTTTTTTTTCTGCTGATTTTATTTGCTATTTGTTCTCTTTTTAGGTGGCTTCCAGAGGGAATGGTGCAACTACTGTCTCTGCTTCAATGTTCTTTGCTTCTATGGTGACTACTCTAGTTTTAGTTTTTGCACTGCCTTCTGGTTTTGCTTATGCAGGTGTACTATGGACATCTTTACATTTCTGGTGTCCTTAATGTAGGTTTTGATAATATTTTAATGTTCAACTCATCAGGTTGGCATCCCTGTATTCGTCACTGGGGGGATTGGAGGAGTACATAGACATGGCGAGCACAGTAAGTTACCTCTATGAATATCATGATGTTAGAAATAAGTTGGTGTGCATAGAAATGTCTGATTTACATTTCCTGTACCTTACTGGGCCATAGCCTTAGAATGTGTTGATAATGTCTGGTTTATTTTCCCGCTCTATGTGATAGCATTGTGCATGATGCATGTATATATATATATATATCTGTCTGCGTGTGTGTGGGTGATTGTGCACTTTGTATGATGGACTCTTGTGACTATGTGAACAACCTTCTTTAGTCATGAGGGCTCTTGACCTTGTAGTATGAGTATGTGCTCAAGGCGATTGCTGAAGGTGCATATTCATGCTATACTGTGTGCCCGATCATCCTCCTCTTGCACATATGACTCTCTGCTATACTGCCTTTGGTTTCGCAATCCTTGTATTCCACCTGGAATGTTAAAGTATCTTTTCCATTCGTACAGCCTAGCCTGCTCATTCTCGTTACACTCTCAGACTCTCTCTACCATAACCTAAGCTAAAATGCCCATTTCATTATCCATTACATAACATTTATATGAGAATTACATGACCCATCTGGCCAAAACTGTTATCAAAATGCATGGAGCTAAATGGATATATATGATCCAAGAATTGTGGGGATTATATAATCATGTACTACATTAGTAATTTTTTTTTAAAAAAAAAATACAAGATAGAAATTATACTCTAACATAATCTCAAATGTATATGTATGTGAAACTACCTTTTGGAACTCGAAACTCGGCTCTTGCCCTCCACATCCTACAAGCACTTATACATACTTATGGAGTGACCATCGCATCAATGGTATGCGGTAATCTAGCAAGATCTATAGATCTTAGCCACATTGAATTCAACCACACCAAAAATAAAATAAAATAAAATAAAAAATCGTGTACTGCTACTAATACTATTCTCTTTACATCCCTATAATCTTCCCGTAACAGCAGCATTAATAATTACAATTCATTTATATCATCCCCTCAAGTCAAGCTGTGTAACTGTCTCCAATTTAATTACACTCATCAGAGAAATGATCCTCAGGTATTGTGGGAGCACCTTCAGTCCAAGGGAAGGACGTCCATTAAAGCAAGTGATCATGTCACGCACTCTGAGAAGCTTAAGACTCTATCGGATTGGTCCTAATTGTTTTAAAGGCTTGGGTTGGCAAAATTTTCAACCAAGTAACCTGACCCAACCTATTCTATTAATAGTTTATAATAAATAAATAAATAAATAAAAACATGTAGTTTATGTTTGTTAGTTTGATTTGTTTAGGACTTATTTATTTATTTGTTTATTTTGCTTTTTTGAGACTTAGTTTTGATGGAATTAAAATATTAAGTTCAATCGTGTAAATTGTAATATTTATTGAATAATGAGCTTAAATAGTTGAATAAAAAATCAAGTTTCAAAATGGCCCCAGTTGTATGGGTTGGATTGAGTTGATTGAAGTCAAATTAGATTATAAACATTCCTACATGCATATACGTACTTGGATAATGTACATGCTAAGTGTGGTTATTTTTTATAAAAAATTACTAATTAATCTTTTTTATATGTAAAAACTATTAAATAATGTAACTTATTACTTAGTTTCATTACAATAATTTAATTTTCAATATTCCAGTAACTTAGATGAGATGATGAAATTATTGCTTGGTTAACTTATTACAGTTTTTAAAAGTGAGGTATGGAAAAATTTAATCTATTGGAGTTTACATGATGGACAAGCGGTAAAATATGGGAAAAGGGAAAGCATATAAATGATATTATTAATTTATTATAAACAATCCTAGTCTGCCTAGAAAAGTAAAAGAAACAGAAAAACCAATAGGATTTTTCTGATTAGAATATACACTAAAATATTTACTCATCAGTTACCAAAAATCATGTGAATGACATGATTATAAAAAACCCAAGCAGAAAAAAAAGGAAGAAGATATGATTTAACTACATAGAAGAATTTATTAAAACTACAATTTAGAATGAATTTATTAAACTCTGATTTTACTATATATCAATGAGAAAGAATTACATGGCACATAAATTCTATAGGATTTTTATGATTTGTATTATACACTCATGTTTTTATTATGAAAGCATGTAATTGAAATGATTGTAAACTACTTAATGGAAGTTTCATTCGCCTATTACAAACCCATCGTCCAACCATTGTTTTACATAGAAAACCTTTTTCACCAAACACAGTGGCTGTAGTTCCATTTTGTTCAATCCACTCCACCCATAATGGAAATTACTGAATACTTACCATCAAAACTTTACGACCTAAAGATACGAGCTGAGGTGATGGATGAGGTTGCAAAGCTGTACGTGGACGATAATAACTACACTTATAGTTTCAAGGTATTCTCAACGAGTGTATTATATTTTGCTTTTTTAGGATGATTTTTCTAAAATTGTTTACTTCTTTTTTCGTTTAGATCAGGTGTGTTTATTGCCAACAGATCAATGAGGAAATTTTTACTATTACGCGAGGAAATAAAAGGATATGCAAGGTAAAAATTAGAAAATTTGTGTGGTAAATCCTCATTGTTTAGTATGAGTCCAACTCTATTTTAGTATTACTATATATGTAGTATAAATACAATCGTTATTTAGCATTTGTAACATATATTTAAAATTCATTTTTCTATATGCAGTGCAAGAATTCTGAGTGTCCTAATGGCTCTATACAAATGGAAGAAGGGCATGGCAGGCCCTACACTAAAGAAGATTTCGATGCCAACAAATATGCAACGTTAATGCGCTTTCGTTGCTTGGCATTTGAACCATTTGATTTTGAATTTGGGAATGGTTGGACTGCTGAAACGGTATGATAATCAAATTTTCTTTTATTAGTTGATAATATTAAATAATTTTAAAAAGAAATTTGGTATTTTTTTTATGCAGTCAAAAGATGGTGTCACACTCCTCGTGCCATTTGATTTAACTGGGGGCTCTTTTCATAGAACCATAAATGGAAAGGCAGCATTTGTTGGGGGAATGGAAGCTATCTTTGACATAGTTAATGAATAGTTTTATATTATTGAAAGTAATTCAATAAAATATGTCTACCGTATACGGTATTAGCTGATGATAATAAAATAAAAGATATATTGATATATCATATATCATATATATCTCATATTTTGATATATATATATATATATCTTTTTTTTTTAATTTTCCTAAAATCCAACAGCGTGTTATAACTTTGTATTGATTGTTAAATGAGCTGTTAAATTTTAACGCATAGCATTTCCTTGATGATATCTATTTATATTAATTCATTTAACCGATGGCGTGAAAAGTGTAATTTTCCATGGATAGGATACTTATCATCCAAACCCATATTTCAAAAGGGCATATGGCTGGTTTTTCGGTGGGAGTGCAAGCAAATTGAATTTTGCTTTTGTCCACTAGCATTAGCATTGGGGAATTCTAATGCCAAATCTAAGGGAAATTTGAAACTTTAAGCCCCAAAACAATCTGCATTGGGGAATGTTAAACAACAGTATTGCAAATTTTTTTGCAATACTGCTACAGTGCAATTCTAAACATAGAATTGCACTGTAGGAAGTATTGTAAAAAAATAATAATATTTTATTTGGAAGAAAGCTGAAAATGAGAGAGAGGAGAGAGATAGGAGAGAAGATATAATTTTGAGATATATTATTTTATTATGTAGATATATTATTTTAATGAGTAAAAAAGGGAAATAGAAGTTTGGGATGTGGAGGTATTGTAAAATGGTATGATATAATGATAAAGTGGTTTTTTAAAATTGTAAAATAGAGTAGCATTGAAATTTTCTAATGCTAATGCTTATACTATTAGTCTATTACCAAATGGATGACATCATTGACCCTTATAACCGGTCAAAATTAATATTATTCGAGCCAACTTTGTTGGAGGAGGCCTCCAGATGAATGCTTCTTAAACCATTTAGGGCCTTCCATGCTGAGAACTGGAATCTAGCTTTATTAATTTCTTGAGCAAAGAGGATTTTTCGAATTGAATTTGTTGTTATAAGTTTAGGTAAAAAGTAAACCAAAGAATTGCGTCAGACAGAAAGTTTGCAACACTTACACTTGCTTGACCCTTGTTCAAGTAAGATCACGGAACAATGATTCCTAATTTCATTCAAATACTCATTGATGCTGAGTTTTAACCTTTCTATATATAACCCTTTTGATGCATCATTTTCATGGAAAAGGTTGCTGCCCTATTTAGAGCATCAATGAGTTCCAAGAGAGCGTTCATTGAGCTTAAATGGAAAATGCTTATGCATTTTCAACCTTGAGCCTAAATTGATTTTTCTTGAAATCATCAAGTTTATTTCTTAATAGTGAGTTCACTATTACTGCCTTAGAGTTCTTTGGAGTGACAATTTGGTGGTTGAGGATGAGTTTGTTCATTGAGGGGGTTCCATATAGGAATTTTAGAGTTTTTTGGGCCACTGCAATAAGATTTGTTGACACGGTTGATATGTGCTTTTTTTTTTTTTTTTTTTTGGGAGAAAAAACGTGCTTCTTTAATTGTTAACTTCGAATGTAACTAAAAAATTTAGTCATAGTTACTTAATTCGTTACTTAGAACTTTAGGGGTCTTAATTAAAGGTATGAGAAAAATTCATTATTTTGAAATTAGAAACTTGCCCCCCCCCCCCCCCCCCCCCCATCCCCCCAACACCAAAAAAAAACACTTAAAATTTAAAAAAAGAATAAAAATTTTACTTATATTGCTAAAAGTTATTAAGCTATATCACTTTTGGTGAGATGGATCGTCTAGCTGTTTATAATTATTGGCAAAGATTTGTATTGTAATTACTCATGGTGCATGTACATGTGTTGCTAGTGAATTTTTTTACTCGTAGATTCCTTTAAATTGTGATTGAATGCTAAATGGAAAGTTTAGGTTTGAGAATTAAAGTTTATAGTATAAAAAAGAAGTTTTAAGTCCACAATATTTTCACAACAAATCATAAGTGATTAATTGTTATTAGTTCAAATTTGAACTTAACACTAAAATTACTTTTTTACCTTGACAATAACAACCAATAACAACCTCCCATTTACGATTTGTTGTAATAATATTGTAAAAATAATGTGGACATATCATTTTCGTTCTACTAGTATATATGTGCAATAAAAAAATATTGTACACAGTACACAAAGTTCCCACTTATGTAGAGTGAAGAGAGAAGTTTCATAGATATTATTTAACTTGAACACTAAAGTTCTTAGTAGAAAATTATGTTAAGTTAAATGATAGAACCTTTTACTCAAAAAAAAAAAAAAATGATAAAATCCTATTTTCTGCAACTACTTTGGTATATCCTAGTTAGATGCTTAAATTTGTCAAAGTGGTAGTTTCATAGCAGTGCATTTATGAAAATTTGCCTAGTAGAAGATGATTATCATTGTTGTCATGATTTGAAATCAATTCTCCTATAAAAAGCCTAAAAACTCTATGCTTGATTTCAGTTCTCCTATAAAAAGCCTATTTTTGACGAGGAGAATCCTAGTTGCTGCAAATTTCTTCCAAATCCGTGTTGGAGGCATTGATTAAAGACTGTCACGATTGAGAACAATAGAGTACGTGCAGATGAAGAGACTCTAAAGGCAGAAAAACAAACCTTAGAGAAGTATTTTTATGAGATTGCAAAATTCTTAGAGAGTTTCCAATTCCTTTGTGGTGATGTTGGTTAAAAATTGTCAACAACAACTTTAGAGGATCAGTATTGGCAAAAATATTAGAAAGGGGTATGCAAAAATCTTGGAGAGCATCCACTTCCATTCTAAAGGAGTTCTGCTCAAGCATTGTCAACATGTTGAACTTTAGACGATCTACAACTACAAAAATTTTAAGCAAGCTAACTTTTAGAGTAGAATTTTGGATATGGTCTCATAAATTATGACCTCTGGCTCTGACTCATCTTGGAGAATCTTTTTGAATGCATTACACTTTTGTTCGTTTTTGGTTTGAACTAATATTCCTTATATTTGATTATTTTGTAAGATCATTCTTGGTCCCTTGGAACCGGCAACTTACTGTAAAAGTTTTAATGTTAATTACTAAATTTCAAGTGTTTTATGTAAGGATATTATAATTTGTTTGTGGCACCAGTACGTTTTGTGCTAGTTCAGGTCAATCGAGTCGAATTCTTGACGTTCTTAAACAAACTTTGAATTGCTTTGGGTATATGTGAACAAAGTATGCCATATGTATGAGAATATTTTGAGCTTCAGAGCATGTCTAGACTCTAGAGTACTCATCTTGGCTTGATATCTTGAGTAAAGCTTCTCATCAGCTTGGTTTTAAGAAAACTAATGTTTAAGAATTATGAATCTTCCACTAAAAATAGGCTACCAGCTATGCATCGAAATGTTCTGTAAATTGAGTTGTTGCATATTCTTAAGCATCAGTCAAGAAATTTCCCCTATTTGCTTAGAATATACGGTTCAGAAAAAAAAAAAAAATTGTGTGATATACTCATACAAAATAAATCTGGACCTTTCGATCGTACCTTCTTATATGATGAGAGGAGAAAATGCTTATTTATTTATTTGCATCAATAGTTGGAGTTGGGGAATTCAAGCACAAGATGTCTTTGTTAAAAACATTAGAAAGTGTCAGTTGACCTACAAAAATCTTGACAAGAGAAAGCGTATTTTAAGTTACAACTTTGTAGGCAGAATCAATAAGTTGCTTGCAATTTCAATAAGTTAGTGGCATTTAATACAATAATTTCTCATAGATAGGTTGTTCGTCTTCAACTTAAGGAAGTCAATATCGTATTGAAGGTCATTTCGATTTGGTCAAGGGAAACGAAATATTTTGGTATCAATTATAACCCGTGTATTGTTTTAGGGTTACTTTAACCCAATTTATAACTTAAATAGCATTTTCTATATTTTTAATTATTTACCACCAGAAACATCAATATCAGTCCCAAAAAAAAAAAAAACACCAATATAGTCAGTACAATTTGATATTTTATCAATGCATTTGAACATAAAGGCTCAAATCGGACCAAGATTGATCGATTGGACTAGGTTTCATCTACCCCTGGTCACTTCATCTAAATTGGTTATCACTTTATATTTGATGGATTGAAATACCAAATATTCATTTTGAAATAGGCCCTCTCCATTTTAAAACATGGTATTACTCAAAAGGCATGAGCAAGATTAAGATCTTTTAAAATTTTTAGAGTGATTCTACTATAGAGTTTTAAAATCCTATATGTCCATTGAGAAATGAATGAATTTGAATTTACCATGATAAAATCAAATTTACACATTTTAGAGAGAGTGAAAATTTGATTTTTAAACTTCATAGTGGGGATAACCTTAAAAATTTTAGAAGTTAATAATCTAGCAGGACCATGCTATTATCAACTAGATTGTTAATAAATAAAATGTATATTTAATAAATGGAGGGATTCTTGAAAATTAGAATGACCATGACAATCATCGTTCAATTGACACAAAGAAACCTGGATCAGTTTCAAACTTTATTTATTTATGAGGATCACTATTACACAGCAGACTAGAAAACATGAAGATCATGACACCCATATGCAAATCAAAAGTGTCCAAAGACAAACAAACAATTGCATACTCTATTTGAAAGGACCAATATTGACCTGAACCATAAGAAATTAAACCATTTCCACTTCATCATCATAATCTAATAATAATTAGCAAGTGGAGCTTATGAACCAACAATAGGAGCTTCTAAGCTAGCAATAGGAGTTGTAGCAAAACTAGACATTGCATGACAATGTTCTTGCAGTTTGTTGTGCATCTCTGATGTGAAACCAAATGAAGCGAGTGTGCTAGACAAATAATTTTTGGTGATGGTGGAAATGGAATAATCACAACAACCAGGGCCAATAAGATTGGTCAACCTATCAGAGAAGAAATCAACAATGTCACTTGTACAAGGGTTCATGCCACTCAGTAGGTTCAAGCACTTGGCTTGGTCTCCGCTTACTTGGAAGCTTGACTCAGATTTGTATCCTGGCTTGATGGGAAGGTCCCTTGTTCCAGTTGCATTTACCAAAAGGCATGCAAGGACCATAAAGATAAACACATTGTTCATAGCCATGGTGTTTACCTTTGTGTACTGGTGTGTGCTTCTATGCTATGTGATAGAAATGGAGAGAGATGAAGAAAAGCTTAGGTGTGGGAGGCTTTTTATAGAGGTGTAAGAAATGAGGCAATTTTCAATTAAGAATTTTTTAAAAATAAAAAAATAAAAAATCTAGAAAGAAGTTTTGGTTTGATTCAAAAGTTTTTTAAGAAGGGTATTACTAGGGTAAAATGTGTTAGCTTATGGTTAAGGGACTTTTAGCTAGGGTTAAAAGGTGCAATAAAAACAATTGGAAAACATAAATTGTTAATTGAAAAGGTAGGAAAAAGAAGAAAGTAGTTGGAAAACACTTTTTAGAGTATCAAATTCTAATTTCAAAAGGCAAGTAGACAAATTTGATAACCTTTACTATAAGCAAATCTCCTTTAGGGCATGTTGACTACTGCCAATTAGATATTCAAATTAAATCTGAATACTTTAGGGAACATAAACTGTTTTTTCGATGGTTACGAGAATAGGAGAGGGGGATTTGAACCCTAGTTCTCCTAATGAAGGAGAGAAAAATATGCCACTGAGTTACAAAGCTCTTGGCTGGGAACTTACATGCCTTTTTTAGTTTATTTAATTGTTAGAACCATGAGGTTTGGACATTTTGTTTGGGGAACCTGTTGGCCTATATAACAGACGAAAATGGTATTAGTATCTGCTTTTGTGGTGAGAAGCTTCAACAATGACTATAAATGTCTGACACAGAGGCAAGATGTTTGAAAGGCTGACAGGAAAATAGCTAGGAAGCACGGGTGCGTTTAGGGACTCAGGTGCAGGTGCGGGTGCGGGTGCGGGACTCGGCAATTTTTGAAAAAGGTGGGTGCAGGTGCGGCGGGACTCGGCGATTAAAAAATTATTAAAAATATTTTTATTTATATTTTTAATATATTGCTAAGCATACTTTTTCACATTATATAAACATATACCAAATTTAATAACTAAAACATGATGTTTATAAATTAAATACAAATAATAACTATTAACTAGATGTTCATAAATTAAATACAAATAATAACTAAAACATGATGTTCAAACTAACTAACAAATCACAAATCAAACTATTAACTAACAAATAATAACAAACAAATTTAACCTACAAATAATAACTATTAACTAACAAATCACAAATCAAACTAAGATTGAATATGGTACCTGAGTTGAGAATGCGTGAGAGAGAGCTGAAGTTTGAATGGTTGTGTGGCTGAGTGGCTGTGTCTAGACTCTAGAGTGGCTGGGATGCACGGACAAAGTGATTCAGTGAAGCCGAGCAACCCAGAGAGCAGCACAGAGCAAAGAAGTCAATACCGTACCGGAGGCTGTACCGGTTTGGTCAGCGGTACGATATATTTCGGATACCGGTCAATACCGGTGTACCGTTTCAGGTTTATAGCTATTTTATATATTTAATATATATATATATATATATATACACACACACAATTTTTATTTACTATAAAACATTACCTTAAAAATCTCTGTTTACCATAAAATATTACTTCAATTGTTCATTCCATACAAAGAAAACTAAAAAATTGCTAGTCGAAAAAAATAATAATAATAAAATAAAAGGTTCTATTGATGTGATGCAATTAATGCATCACATAACGTGGGGCTCAAAACTGAAAAAGAAGCAAAGGTTGAGCCATTCAGCCCATCTTTTATTAAAAAAATATATGTTTTCAACATTTCCAAGGCTGGTCACGTGTAAAAGGGCTTAGGAAGTTTCAAAACTAGTGTTATGCATAAACATGTGATGAATAACCAAGAACATGTGAAGAACACATAAGAACATTTAAAAACATTTAAACATATTCAAGAGAATTTAAATAATTATTATCATGCTTTAATCTTAAATTCTCATCATGGCAACGTAAAAAACAAGTTAAGGAAATGGATTATACCTTTATGCAAGATCCATATGGTGGAGGAGGAGACTCTTGGTGGAGATTCTAAGGGTGGAGGAAAAGAAGAGCCAGGAGAGGGAGAGTGAGTCTCACTCAATACCTTGGGTCTCAAGAAGAACAAGATATGACAAGACTACTCTACTTCACTAGAACTTCAAAGAGGAGAAGAGAGGAGGTTTTTGTGTGCTTTGGAATGGAGAAGAGGGGGGTTTATATAGTAGTGGTAGAGAAAATATGAATGGAAGGTCATTTAATAAGGTTGATAAAGAATCATGAACCTAGGCCTTATTTTAGCATTTAGGAAAATCGGGTGCATTAATTTTAGAGATTGGTGAGAGTGAGGAGCAAGCAAAATTCGGTTTTCCCGTAGTTACTGTAACAGCCTTTAGAGCCAAATTCAAAAAATCATCTCTTCCTCAATTCTAATCAGAATTGTCTCATTCTTGTACTCAAATTGAAGCTCCGGATGTCTAGTTTCTGAAAAAATTAATCTCATTCACAAATTCAAAATACTCTGAGAGATATCAAAAAATGGTGAGTATAGGTCATTTGTTAGAAAATAATTTCAGCACAATTAACATTAATAGGCTCCAAATTAGTTTCCAATTAACATTAATAGGCTCTAATCACTCATATTTCAGACTTAATGAGTTCCAAATTTACCTTAATTAAAAGATAATTGCGCAAATTACTCATTAAATAATTAATGTTTGACTATCTAATTAATTAAGTATGTGCAATCTTAGTATAAAATGTAGTCTTAGCCAATCAAATTATGTCACGTCATTAATCTCAAATTGATTATAATTATAACCAATTTAAATCAATTGTTCATAATCACATATAATCGGACTTAATTTGTGATAGGCATCTCGACCATTAAAACTTGATTTGATGATAATTTTCAATTTGATGGTTCGATTAGGGCTTATAACCAATTGATTTAATCGTTATAACATTAAGATCATTTTGGTGAAGTGAGATTAAGGATCTAATGACCAAAATTAAGATGCATATTTCCAAGGTGAAATTACCATTTTACCCTCCATGTGAGGTTAAATACAAGTTGCAAAATGGGGTGTCAACACCCATTCTCTAGCAAGTTAAGAGTTTGAGATTAAGCCATTTAGGGCCATTTTCAAAGTAGGCAATTTCTGTGGCAGAATCTCTCTGTGAGGTTGCCTACATTGGAAATTGGTTCCCTTCTTGGACTTAAATTTGCCAAGGGGCCAAGTTCAGCAAACTAATCCCCTTCTTTCTTTTATCATAGTTGTTCAAGTACTAATGTTATTTTTTCAATTGCTTATTCAATCCTGCCATACTCATATTATCGTTTATTTTTCTTATTGCAAAATCGTTTAAACATTATCTTTGGTACTTTAGTTAGAATATTTTAACTATCCTGCTATATTATGTTTCTCCTGCCATAACGTTTTTGTGACAGTATTCCCTGCCGTGGGCACGTGACCAACATCTCTGCCAAGGGTCTTAGCTTGCGCACAAGCTAGCTTAAGATGAGTTTTAGTTGAGCCAGTCCCAACTCTCCTATCCTACAATTGGCGCCGTCTGTGGGGAAGCTTGAGCTAAAGTGGAGGCAACGTCCCATAATTGCTGAACCAGGGCAATAACCAGCAGAGTCCAGGGCGTCTCAGCATGCTGATCCTTTCCTCAACTTGGAACGGAGACAGGAGCGTGAGGGTAGTGTACATACCGCACATGGTGGTCAAAGTCAGTCACATGGAGGAAGTCATATGTCTCATGTAGAGAAAAACCAGAGCATGCAGCGAGAAATTGAAAAGCTGAAGAGGGAGCTACGCCATGCAAAGAGGAAACGGGCCCCTTGGTATTCTGATGAAGACTCTGGCGAAGAACAAGACATTACTTACAAGCAAAAGTCTCGAACACCGGTTAGTGAGACTTTCTCCTATGAGGAAGCGCACCGTCGTGAAAGACAGCCTCGAAGCCCACCACGTGGGGGTGTGGGGAACGATGCTATGAGCAAGGCATTGAATCAAATCTCCAGGTCCCCTTTTACACGTAATATCGAGAATGCAAAGCTCCCTCGACGCTTTCACCAGCCAGCGTTTACCATTTATAATTGAACGGTTTTAGACCCCTTAAACCAACCAGATTGCGTAGCCTAGATTAATTAGCCAAGTTGTTACTTAGTCAAATTAAACAATTCTAGGTTAAAACAATCAAATAATCATATCATGTATATAAAATATATAAAGCAGTAGAAATAATAAAGAACACAAGATATGATCACCCAAGAAACCACACGGAAAAACCTGGGGAGGATTTTACCCACCAATCCTCAAGGCAAACCAGAATTCACTATGAAAGAATTGAAGTTCTTACAAAAGGACTACAAGCTCCCCGCTCGACTTCCTAATGCTACCAACTAGTAAAACTTCCTGACACGACACGTGCAGGCTTCGAGTCCACGAACTACTTCTTTCTTGAATTCCTCAATCAGCTACAAGCTCCCCGCTTGTTTATCTTTAAAGTTCCAATGGTTGCAACTGTAATGATCTTCAAGATGTTGAAATCATCTCTACCTTGAAAACCCTAAGTTTTGTGTAAAGGAAAGCTCCTCTAAGATCTCACAAGAGATTCACACAAAACAGAAAATATGAGCAACAATACAATATAGAGTCTCTTCAAAAACGTGGCTAGGGTTTAGTTTATATACCTAGGGTAAAAACATAAAACCCTAAACGTTTAATGAAGTAGGGCTGAGTTGAAAATTCTGCAGAAAAATCAACCTGTGCGATTTTCGATTGATTGAGCCTATCCTTCGATCGATCAAGCCAGGCCGAAAGTCCCAAGTACTTCTGCAGCCACTTGATTCCAACTTTACAATATTAAACCAACTTTGAGCAAGCCTAAATAAGACTAAATACATTATTTTGATCATGGTTTGCCAACATTACAAATTAGAGTTCTAAATACATAAAATCCTAAGACCTTAGAACCTAACAATAATGGTCGGACGGACCCTGTGGAGCATGTGAGTCATTTCAACCAGAGAATGGCCATTCACTCCAGAGATGAAACTTTAATGTGCAAGGTTTTCGCGTCTAGTTTGGGACCGATCGCTATGAGATGGTTTGATAGCTTGAAGGCAGATTCTATAAGCTCTTTTCGAGAGCTTACTCAGGCATTTGGGTCCCGTTTTGTTACATGTCGCAGAGTTCCGCAGTCTATGGCCTCCCTGTTGTCTGTAAGCATGCGTGAAGGCGAGACTTTGAAGTCGTACTCGGATAGGTTCTGGAAGATGTACAACGAGATGGAGGAAGATTACGACTTGGTGGCCATCAGCTCCTTTAAGCTCGGCCTCCCCACTGAACATGACTTGAGGAAATCTCTGACACGCAAGCCTGTTACTAGTATACACCAACTGATGGACAGATCGACAAGTATAAAAGAGTCGAAGAAGACCAGCAACAAGGCAAAGGAAAAGATAAGGTTATCCCTCAGGAGATGAGGGATTTCGGGTTGGATAGGCAAAGTCACAAGAGGTCGCGGAGGGACTGGGTCGGACAACAAAGTTCGGCTAACCCTCAAGCAATTAACGCCGTATTCCGAGAGCCTGTGCACCAAGTCCTAGAGAAGATCAAGAATGAGCCTTTCTTCAGGAGACCGAACAAGATGGTTGGAAACCCTAAAATGCGCAACCATAACCTCTACTGCCAATACCACCAAGATCATGGACATACTACGGAGGATTGTAGTAGTCTGTAGGACCATTTGGACCAGCTCGTCGGTGAGGGCAGGTTAAAACATCTCTTACATGATACCTCTGGTCAGGGTAATCAGTCTAGTGCAGGACCTCGAAGGGATGATTCCTTAAAACCCCTCCTCGACACAATAAACGTTATCTTTGCGGCACCAGGGAGAACGGGGTCCTATCCATCCAGAGTACTATCAGTTGCTCGACAACCCTCAGAAAATGTTAATATAGAGCCGAAGAGGGCTAGGATAGAGATTTAACCAGTTTTAGGATTCTCGGATGCGGACAAGATTGGCACTATCCAACCTCACGATGATGCTCTGGTGATCACTCTCAGGATAGGGGGGTACGACGTGAAGAGAGTGATGGTGGATCAAGGCAGCGGCACAGAAATAATGTACCCGGACCTTTATAAGAGGCTGGGCTTGACGCCTGAAGACCTAATGCCCTATACCTCACCCTTGGTGAGTTTTGACGGGAACATGGTCGTTCCGAGAGGCCAAATCAGGCTACCCGTACAGACTGGCTCTGAAACGGTGGAGGTAGATTTTATAGTGGTGAACGCCTACTCGCCTTACACTGCGATCGTAGCTAGGCCTTGGCTCCATACACTTAGGGCTGTGTCCTCCACTCTTCATCACAAGATCAAATACCCGTCCGAGGGGCAAATCAGGGAGATCTTAGGAGATCAGGCCATGGCTAGACAATGTCTGGTGGCGGCAATCGAACATGAACCTGAAGCTGAGTCCTCGGCCCATAAATAAAGGGACTTATAGCAGTTAAAATCCCCGATACTAGACACTAAGGCCCCAGCCGAGGGGGCGGAATGTGAAAGCCTAATAAAGGTGGTCATCGATGATGATCTAGGGAAGTTCTTTCAAGTGGGATTTATGCTCCTCCCTCAAGAGAATGACGAGCTGATAGGGTTTTTGAGGACCAACCTGGACGTATTTGCATGGGACCCCACAGAGGCTCCAGGAGTGGTGAAAAGCAAGGTGAAAAGCAAGGTCGTAGATGAGCACATTGGGGATCTTAGGGAAATTTTTGAAATCCTCAGGAAACACGAGTTGCGCTTAAACGCATCTAAATGTTCATTTGGTGTAGGGTCAGGCAAGTTTTTGGGGTATATGGTGACTCATAGGGGAATTGAAGTTAACTCCGATCAGATAAAAGCTATCAGCAACTTACGAGCTCCTCGGAACCCTAAGGAGGTTTAGAAATTAACTGGAATGACTGCTGCCTTGAACAGGTTCATTTCCCGATCAGCAGATAGGTGTAGACCTTTCTTCTCTTTGCTCAACAAGTGGAAGGGATTTGAGTGGACTGAGGAATGTGCTGCGGCTTTTTAGCAACTTAAGGACTACCTAGCTCGGCCTCCAATCATGTCCAGCCCCGAACCAGATGAAGTCCTGTTCGCTTACATTGCAGTAGTTCATAATGCGGTAAGCTTGGTGTTAATACTAGCAGATCATGGCATGCAGAGGCCAGTTTACTACGTAAGCAAGTCGCTACACGAGGCCGAGGTCTGCTATTTGCCGTTGGAGAAGGCTATTCTAGCTATGGTACTTGGTACACGGAAGCTACCTCATTATTTCCAAGCCCATACAGTTATTGTCCTCACCCAACTCCCACTTAAGGCTATACTCCGAAGCGCTGACTACACTGGAAGGATTGCTAAATGGGGCAAGATCTTAAGGGCTTTTGATATCAAATACATGCCTCGCACATCAGTTAAGGGTTAGGTCCTGACAGATTTGGTGGCCGAGTTCACGGAGCCTCAGTTAGAAGAAGTAACGCCGATTTCCAACATGGATGAAAAATCGGTCGGCATGATTTCCCAAATAGGCCCTCCACACTGGGAAGTGTACGTGGATGGCGCATCGAACCGGAGTGGTTCCAGAGTGGGGCTAGTGCTCATATCCCCTAATAGAATCACCATCGAGAAATCGTTAAGGCTGGGCTTTTCGGCAACAAATAATGAGGCGGAGTATGAAGCTCTGTTGATGGGAATGACTATGGTTCGAAGAATGGGAGGAAAGGTGGTAGAAGTGTTCTCAGACTCAAGGTTAGTCGTGGGACAGGTGCGAGGAGAATATGAGGCAAAGGATGAAAGTATACAAGGGTACTTGAGCCAAATTAAATCTTTGCTGTCGGAGTTTGAGTTCTTTGACTTGTTGCACGTCCCTAGAAGTAGTAATACACATGTTGATTCTTTGGCCACGCTCGCTACCTCATCGGCGCAAGATCTGCCAAAAGTTATCCTCGTGGAGGATCTGCATAGGCCTACAAAGGCTAAGGGAGAAGTAGTCCAAGTTCATCAGATCAGGGCCAAACCCAGCTGGATGGACCCTATAATTAAGTTCTTGAAGGATGATTCCCTACCCGAAGAAAAGGGGGAAACTGATAAAGTTCGGAGGAAGGCAACTAGATTCTGGCTGTCCGAGGACCGGAAATTGTATAAACGCTCCTATTCAGGGCCATACTTATTGTGCTTGCTTCTTGAAACGACTGAGTCACTATTAGAAGAATTACATGAAGGGATCTGCGGGAGCCATATTGGAGGTAGATCCTTGGCTCACCGGGCCATCACTCAAGGTTATTGGTGGCCGAATATGCAAAAAGAGGCCCATGAATATGTTAGAAAGTGCGATCAGTGCCAACGATTTGCGCCGAATATACATCAACCAGGTGGAAACATGAATCCATTATTTAGTTCTTGGCCTTTCGCTCAATGGGGGTTGGATATCGTGGGCCCATTCCCTAAGGCCGTAGGAAACAAGAAGTATCTTCTGGTCGGCACAGACTATTTCACCAAGTGGGTTGAAGTCAAGCCTCTAGCTAACATCAGAGACGTGGATGTAAAGAAATTTGTTTGGAAAAATATCGTCACTCGATTTGGGATCCCTCATACCCTAATCTCAGACAACGACCTTCAGTTTGACAATAGGGCATTCAAGAACTATTGTAACGAACTGGGAATCACAAACAGATACTCCACCCCTACTTATCCCCAAGGAAATGGGCAGGTAGAAGCCGTTAACAAAGTCATAATAAACGGATTGAAGAAAAGGCTAGACGACGCGAATGGTAGATGGGTGGAAGAACTACCACATATACTTTGGGTATACAGAACTACACCTCGTCGGTCTACCGGAGAAACTCCCTTTTTAGTGACTTATGGGGCTGAAGTTGTCATACCTCTAGAAACTGGTTTCCCAGCATTAAGAACTAGTTTGTTTTGTCCGACCAGAAACAGTGATCAACTAGAGAAGAGTTTGGACCTGATTGAGGAAAGGAGGGAAAATGCAATGGTCCAATTGGGACATTACCAGCAAAAGCTCAAGCAAGGCTACGATGCCAACGTAAAGCTAAGACCTTTGGAACCTGGTGACTTGGTGTTAAGGAAAGTTGTGAGCACTGCGAAGAACCCAGCTTGGGGAAAGCTAGGACCAAACTGGGAAGGATCATACCGCATTACTTCAGGGGCTGGCATTGGAGCATATTTCTTGGAGGACCTGGATGGTCATGTAATACCACGGCCTTGGAATGTAAATAATCTCAAAATGTACTATTATTAAATGGATCTTTTCTTTAATCAATATGCCATTTTGATATATTAAGGGTTCTCTTAAGTGTTTAAAATTAAATTCAATCATGCCTATAGTCCTCGGACCAAATAATTTGGGTTAGTTAACACTCGTTAACAGGTTCTCTTAAGTGTTTAAACTTAAATTCAATCATGCCTGTAGTCCTCAGACCAGATAATTTGGGTTAGTTAATACTCGTTCACAGGTTCTCTTAAGTGTTTAAACTTAAATTCAATCATGTCTGTAGTCCTCGGACCAGATGATTTGGGTTAGTTAACACTCGTTTACAAGTTCTCTTAAGTGTTTAAACTTAAATTCAACCATGCCTGAAGTCCTCGGACTAGGTTGTTTGAGTTAGTTAACACTCCAATGCAGTTGTTATTATCACAAGTCCACCCTAGTCATATTTAAATCAAAATCTTTGGATGGCAACACTTCCATGTCATTCATTTTTTCCATTGTTTGTTAGCAATTCTCATACAAACCGCTCCCACAAGTATTAATTCAGATTATCCACGTCATCAGCATAATATGGTGGTTAAGTCTACATGTTATCATCATAATACATACTGTGAGGGCGTTAAAGGAAAAAGAGAAAAGATTTCATTGATATAAAGGAAATAACTTATAATCCTATGAAGGGCTAGCTGATATAAGTAAAAAAAAAAAAAACTTAACAATAGTAATCAAACTCCTAAACATCTAATCCTCAGTTGGAGTCGAGGAGTCCATAGTCTGATCAGGCTGAACAACAGCAGCATCTGATCCTTGACCATTCACAGAGGGCTTGTGCACACCACCAGCTTGATCAGGCGCTTGGATTATATCAGCGGGCTGATCCAGAGTTTCTGGGAGTTCGCAGATGTCTGGATGATAATAGACGCTCCCAAGCTGCCTCAAGGCAGATTCTGGAGGGACCCCGGCCGCATCACGTCCCTTGCCCCAGGTAACATCGCAGTATTCTCTGCAGACCTTGGCGAACTTCTCAGTCAACCTGGCTTGGGTCTGTGTCACCCCCAGAGTGTAGGCCACCTGCTTTTCAGCCTCAAGCGCCTCCTTGGCCAACTGAGCGTCAGTCTCGGCCAACTTGGCAAACTCTCTGGATTTTTCAAGCTCATCCCTAAGACCTTTCACCAGCTCCCTCTCGGTGGCCAGATTAATTTCTATTGTGTACAGTAGCTGGAGTTGGTCTTCGGCCTGCTTCTCAGCATTTTTCAAGCCTGCATCCAGGCTGTTCCTCTCATTGGTCACCTCTTTTAGTTTCTCGGACAAGTCAGTACAATCCTCCTTAAACTTGCCCAAAGATTTTTCCGCCTCATCTCTAGAGTAGACCGCTGCCTGGGCTTTAAGGTGAGCCTTCTTATTCCACTCCTTGGCCACGAACACTTGCTGAGTGATCTGCATGTGGAATAAAAATTTCAGTATAAGGCAAGGAGGAAAGGCGAGAAGAAAAGATTAACATTTCAAAATTAAGGAATCAGGCTAGTCTACTTACCATAGCTAAATCCCTTTTAAGGGATGAGAAGAGCTCGAACTGGCTGCAGCGCCAGTACGCCTCCATGTCCTTAGGGAGTAGCAGTGGTTGCTCATGGACCTCAGCAATGAGACCTGCTTTCTCCCCTGCGAAACTTCTGAGGGAGGCATCCCAAGGAATAAGGGCACCGTCTAGCACCAGCTTAAGAGACCAAATACGAGCTCCTTGGCGCACCTCCGCTACATAAGCCTCGTCGCGACTCTCAGTAGATGAAGCCCTTTTGCTCCGCATATCTTGGACCACCTTCTGTTGCTTAGGTCCCTTCGGAGGAGCCACCTCCCTTTCTTCAGTATCAGTCTGAGGTCTCTTTTTCCTCAGATCTGGCAGTGCCTTTAGTCCGAGATTAGAGGGAGCCTGAGGAGGTGGTGGAGGAAGAACAACTGTTGGCTTAGATGTACCAACTTCTTTGGCCACAGATTTTTTGCCTCTGTTCTTCATTAAGTCCTTCAAGCTTTCCATATCGTCTTCGGAAGAATCGTCCGATACGTATATTCTCCCTGGAGGAACGCTTAATTGCCTGTCAGTCTCTTCCTCGGCTCCTATAACCTGAACTTCTTCTGAGGTTTCTCCCTCGAACTTGGACTTATCGATCTGTTCGTCAAGTGAAGAGGTCGAGGAGGCAACTCTTTCACCCACTTCTACGGGTTCTATGGGAACTTGCTGAATTGGTTGGAGGAGTATAGGTACGCCTTGCGGATTCAGATGTGGCACGGGGGCGAGGTCGAACGGAGCTAAAAAGTCCTTCCGAGCAACGTCTATGCGATTCAGGCGATAGTCTCCTTGTCTTATCAAGTTGCCGACCGGCTGAAAATCAGTTGATTTCGGCGTGTAACCGAGAATAAGATGCACGGCCCGGAGTTGCCTGTCTCCACTTACGAAAATTTGTGCTCGGAGGAGATAATTTAGTGCGGCGACGTTTGTGAGGCTCAGCCGAGGAGAAACGTGACGTTTATCTGTAGATGCAACAATAAAACTTAGTCAGAAACTTGAAAATAGTGATACAAAGAGAAGACCGAATCATTGAAACACAAACCCTGAATCTATTGTTAGGAAACCTAAATCTAGGCTGTCCCACCTGGCTCTCCTGGTTGGGTTGGGCAGTGAAGACCATCATGCCACGTGCCCGAGACGATCAGATAGTCGTCTTTCATCCCTTTGTTAGACTTGGGAAGACAGGAGATGAGCCTGATGGTGTCGGATCGGGATTTGAGATAGTATCCCGCTCCTTTCTAGCTACGACATTCGTACATGTGTACCACGTCAAGCCAGGTGAGTCCCAACCCTGGATGGCGGCTCAGATCCTCAACTGCTCCTAAGATTCTAAAGACGTTAGGCGCACATTGGTCAGGACTAAGCCTATGGTTTCGGAGATAATCTCTGGTTATGGGGCCCATAGGAATGGTCATCCCCCCTTCTAGGAAGGCGATGATAAGGATTATGACCTCGCCCTCCTTCCAATCGGTTAGCAACTTCTCCGGAGGGCAATATCTCAAACCTACATCTTCAGGAATGCGATATGCCTCCCTAAACGCCTCCATCTGGGTGGGGCTATCCACCAAATACTTAAACCTACCCATCTCAATTAAAACAAAGTAGGGGAGTGTTCTCTGTGTCCGAAGAGGTTAGCCGACGATAAGATGAAAGGCTCGGATGAAGAAAAACTTACGCAAACTGAATTGGAGGTGATCTTCGAATTTGTGGAGAGATTCTCGCAGAGTCTGAAGAGAGTGAGAGATTGATGACTGAAAGAGCTTGATGGATGTGAGTGCTTGAGTTCGCTGAAAATTTGAGAATTTGTAAAGGAGAAATAACCACATCTGGGACTTTATATAGGGACGGGGGGGAGAAAGTAGGAATTATCCCGCCCAAATTTGGAGGAATAATTACGATCGTTGGATCAACAACCCACCGTTGGATGCTAAAGACAAGGCGCTGCCCAAAGCAATTAATGGTGCCTTGGAAATATGGAAACGGCAGCGGCAATAATGAAACGCCCATACTGATACTCCTACACGTGTAAGCTCAGATATTTCCGGTCTTTTTTAAATTCTTTATTTCACTGTAAATCAAAATCTTCTTTTTTCTTCTCGGATGCGAGGGAAAAATTAAAATTTTGAGGGGCTATTGTGGGTGTGAAAGTCCAACGTCATGCGTTGGGCCTAAGGCCCAATTTGAATATCACTGTGTGTCCGAAAAAAAGAAGGGGGTTAGGAAGGAATCCTGGTGGAGAAATATACTTGGAAAGGAGTGAAAGGGGCAGTCCGAAGGGAGCCATATTGGTCCGAAGAAGCTATTCTCCTCGGATCCCGAGAAACTTGATTAAACAAATACACTGAAGGTCCGAATGATCCTCCAAACTACTTCCATGACAAGGACAAATGTTGGGTGTGCCTAATGATGATAAGAACAGAGAAATATCTAAGAGGCAAAGCTGCTACCACCGCATTTAATGCATTGCAGCAACTCTCCTGGCCGCATTTATGTGGAGAAGACCCCTGAACAGTGCAATCCCAGCTACCACCACTCACGGAGAACTAGAGCAAATATCTAACATGACATGCACTCAAGTGAAGGTTTGGATGGGGAACAAATGGACGGTGATGATGAAGCAGAAGGAGAATATATAAATGTAATAGGCTTCTAAAGAAGGGGGGGATCTAAGAAAGAACTCTAAGAATTGTACTTATCCTTGAATGAAGAACAACCCTCTTCGGACCAGAGTTGATTTTTACTTTTAAGCGTATTCTTATGTCAATCAATTGTTGCTAGATTCATAATTAGCCTAGTTTTTCCACCCACTCTCTACAAATTCATTGTTCTGGGTTCGTTGGGCTTATAAACCTAACCTTTTGGGTCTGGGCTATAAAATTTAGACCCTACATATATATAATAGAATTCTTTGTTTTAATTATCTCTCTTAATGCAAGTTATGAACACAACATTTTTACAAAAATTTCACAATAAAGTCTATATGACGAGTTGTTAATGCTAGATAAAAAAATAATAATGTCACTAGTAGGTCCAAATGAGAACTAATAACAACTTACTATGTAAAATTTATTATGAGATTGTTATGAAAATATTGTGTCAATAACACTATTTTTTTTTCTAAAGAAAATAGCACTAATTTTAAAAGTCCAAAGATACAATAAAATGTGACAATATTTTTACAATACTATTTGTTTTTAGTTGTGATCAATCCTAGTCTAATAAAAGATTTGATACCTCAATTGTTTTGAAACTTTTGTGATAATTTATTGTGTCCTAATACAGTTGTAATTTTCATTTTGTAAATTTCCTTGCATAGACACGTATCCCACTCTACCTTTTACTTTTTTTTTTTTTTTTTACTTCTTTTTTTTTTTCTCAACCACACGTTTCCTTTCACCCTTAGCTTCTTTCTCTACTTCTCATCTTCTTTCTGCTTCTCATTTTCTCTAATTTCATTAAAAATCAATTAAGGTGAGTTCTGTAGCAGAGCAGCATGGAGAGGACCTTCTTCCACCTTTATATTCTTCCATCCTTATCTTTTATCTTTGCTTCTCATTTTCTCTAATTTCATTAAAAATCAATTAAGGTGAGTTTTGTAGCAGAGCAGCACGGAGAGGACCTTTGTAGCAGCACAGTGGGCAATTTGGTAATTTAACACTGTCTCCAACGGTAATATTGATGAAACACGTATTAGCTTTTACAAAAGGCTCTGAAGAGCTGCCCACTACCAAAGTCCTCTTCCTTCACAATTTCAAAATGCAACTTTTAGCTAAAGCTGCTTTTAAAATCTAACCAAATGCTCATACTATTTTTTGGGTTTCAAAAAGCATTTTTTGCCTTCTAAAAGTGCAAACAAACGGACACATTATGCTTTTGCAAAAAATTTTACTATGAAGCCACTGTTTAAACTTATTTAGTTATGTAGCAATTTTTTGAATTTGAGTTCACTTATCCCGAGTTCTAGTTCCAAGTGAAACTCAAGTTTACCAAATTCGAGTTTCAAGCATTATGACAAAAAAAAAAAAAAAAAAAGTGCTACATAACTAAAAGGGTTTCAAGATAAGTCAAACTTGAGTGTTCTACTTAGAATTCAAGTTTAGCAAACTTGACTTCCAAAAAAGTGGTACATAATTAAATAAGTTTGGGTGAAGGTTTTTCAGTAATAAATTTGTAAAAATTGAATATTTGGCAAAAAAAAAGCCCAGGAATGGAATAAATATGCTATGCAATATGTATATATTTTACTCCGTTCAAGATTTAAAAGTTCACTGTAAAAATATTTGCATAAAAACCAAAATCAAATTTGAGACTAAAAGTATGATTACATAATTTTATTTATAGCTATTATTATATTATAATTCAATAGCATACTTATGTTTTCGTAATATAATCTTACTAGTCGTTAACATGTACGATGCACAGTATAGTTAGCAAATTTTAAATATCTTCACTTTATTCAATGTTACAATAAGTTTTAAAAAAAAAATCTTCAGAGTTTATAAATTAATGAAAAAAACAAAAATATATATATAACTACACAATAGAAAAATATAAAAGAAAGATGGTATACCTTCAAAAGAATAATCCATGACTATAGTCTTTGAAATCTGCCAAATAGTTTCAAATACTAGCAAAAAATAACCCAAGAATTCAAAAGTTAAAACTTCTAAAAAGCAAAAAGAATTTAAAGAATTAGAAGATTTAGTACCTATAAATTATTGAAAAAAATGATATATATATATATATATGACTACACAATAGAAAAATATTAGAGAGAAAAAAATTCAATTTGATAACAAAAACTTCAATTCGACATCCAACTTTAATGGAAAGAAAATTGTAATGGGATGGAAGAAAATATGGACCAATAAATAAAAGTCAAATGCTAACCTCCTTGACTATCATAGAAAGGAGTGAAACCATCTAAATTTGGATAAGTTGCATACTACAAAAGAAAACAGCCTAAATTTAGCATACAATTTGCAATATAGCATAATCTATGGAAAATTATTGAGATTATGAGTACACTAAATGGACCCATTGAAAAGCCAACCCAGAGAAGTAATCTAAAAATATAAAAATTTTCAAGCTTAAGCACTAAACAATTGATTACATTGGTTTTAGTTAGCTTAACTGGTAAAATGTTTTATGGTTGAATAAGAGATTTGTGGTTCAATCTCCACCTACATAAAAAATGTTGGAACTCTCTCTCTATTTAAAAATAAAAAATAAAAAATAAAAAAAATAAAAAAAAAAACACACACACACAATTGATCCCAATTATTTAGAAAAATTACAGTATCTTTGTGAAGAGAGGCCAACTCATCAGCTTGACTCTAAAAAACATTGATCAATTTCACTGTTTTTTCTCTCTCTTAGGCCTCATTTAGGAGGAATGAATGGAATGGAGTGAAAAGGAATGAAAAAAAAATATTTTATAATATTCTTCCATTCTCTTGTTTGGGAGTTTAAGTGGGAGGAAATGGAATAAGTAGGAGGGAACACTCATTTCTCTCTATTTCCTTAAAACCTCAAATTTTCTTTCCCCTCGAAATTAGGAGGAATGGGAGGGAATTGAATTAGATTTATTGATTTTTTTTACTAAAACTCCTAAAATACCCCTATATATTCAACCATTTATTTTCAAATAGGGGTCTAATAGTAATATTGTCATAAAATGATTCTATTCCACTCCCTATGTGTTACTCCCAAACAAGATTACTTACATTCCGTTCATTTTCATTCATTTCCATATCTTTATTTTAAAACATCTAATCAAGGTTACTTAATTCCATTCCATTCCATTCCCTTACTTAAATGCATTCCATTTCTTTCCATTCCCTTATAATCATTCAATTCTATTCTATTCCATTCCCTTATGAACTCCCAAATGAAGCCTTAGCGTTTCCTTACTCCCATAAGTTTTAGCTTTAGGTTTTAAGAGTGTTTATATATTAGCATTACTTAGTAGTAGCTGTGTAGTAGTCTGTTTGTTTAGTTTCCTTAAAACTAATATGGAAGAGTCCCAAAAAAAATTAAAACTAAGAAATTAATTAATTAAAATAAATTATAATGAGATGTAAATTTATGAGTCTTGTGAAGTTGATGTATCAAAATTTTAAATCAAAAGAATTAAATCAAATTAAAAAATATAAATAAAAAATGCTAATATGGAAAACTGTGGAGAGGTTAACCAAAAGTCAAAGGTTTCAGTTTTATATATATACTAGTTAAAGGCCCGTGCGTTGCACAGTTTTATCATAATCTTATAACATATTGTTGAGGGTCATTTTTGTAAAACAGGCCCAACTCAATAAAGCAGGCAATAGGAGTGGCAAGCATAGAATAAAACTATTAAGTCCAAGCGGCAGGAGTAATAGATCACAGGCCCATAACATGAATAAATGGGTCTCGAGGAAGCAAATGGGCCCAAAGGGCCCAGAAAGAGAGAAATGGCACCCATGGGTAGTATATGGTATGAAAAAGTGAGAATGGACCGCGGTAGGCTCGAAGCATTGTAAATAAAAAAAGTAGGAGTTGATGGCAATCCTATGAATCCCAAGGATGAGAATGAGGTGATTGGGCCGGGAAAGCCCAATCAAGTTAGTAAAAGCTCATGAGAATGCAGAGTTAGTAAATGGACCGGGGAAGCCCAAAGGAAGTAACTGGGCCGCAGGCCCAAGGGAAAAAGAAAGGAACGCTGGAGCCCATAAGTAAGAACACCAGTGGCCATGTTGAGTCACTAGGGGAAGGAATGAAACGGCAGGCTTGAAAAGAGGCCTAGCAAAAGCATATCGTCACGGCAGGAAATGCCAAGCAACGAGGTAGGACATGAGGGTAACCAAGAAATGGGCCAAGAGAAATGTAAAACCTAGTATTAAGAGAAGCCCAGCCCTAAAGGGAAACGGTGAAACATATAGAACAGCCCATGTAAAAGAACAAAGAAGCATGGCAAACGATACAAACAAAGCTCCAGATCGCAGCAAACACATGAGCCGCAGGCAGATTTTGAACGTACATAACAAGAAAGCACGCGCAAGGCCCAAGCACCACCAGCCTGTACCCAGCCAATATGGGACGTGGTGGGGCCATGGGTCAGAGGTAAGAGGTAAGGGGGGGTGTGGTTTGGTGGTGGGAGAGGGGAAAAGATCTATTTTGCAGTTCCTGTCTTAGCCCTTTTGGGAGGTACGTCCTGCTGGGATGACAGACCGCCCAAAAGAGGCAAGGTTGGGGGGGAAACATTGGGTGCATGCCATGGGGAGAGAGAGAGAGCATTTACGCCATGGCAGGAGAAAGTGCCACGGCGGACTAAGAAACAACACAAACTTGCCTTTGTCTAGCGAGGGTAAGTGGTACACAAACGAGCTCCTGGGTGGTCGGCAAGTACGCCCAAGCCAGACAAAGGCCGTTAAAGGGTAAAATTGTAAAATTCAGTCACGGCAGGCCCTATAAAAGGACCCTTGCCATGCCCTGTAGAGTGGATCGAAAAACAGAGGAATGGAAAAACAAAAGAAAGAAGAAAAAAATAAGAAAACAAAACAGGAAAACAGAGAGAAGGAGTGTAATAGACATGCACTAGTAGATCGGTTCCCTTCTCTCCCCCTCAAAATCCCACTCTCTAGGAGACGATTAAGCAATAGGGATTCCTTTGGGCACTTATCATTTAGGTCCGATTCCCTCAAAGTCATTAATCCCCACGGCAGGATATTCTCCGGAGAGATTAGTTTCATTGAGAGGAAACGTTCTTCCTCTTTGGTTCTTTGCCACTATGGACCCAAACTTGACTTGATATTTGTTCTTGATTAACTTCTATTATCGCTTAAACAATTACTCATTTCTTTTGTAAAAGCTGTTATTATCATTATTGTTGTTATTACTGTGATTGTCATAGAAATAGAGATCACTCGGTCATTTTTCTATTAAGAAAAGACCACTGTACTCTGTTTTCTTTATTGTTATAATATCTGTCTGCCGTAAGCTATTTGTAACAGCTCTGCTTGCAGTGAGAACATTCCTGGCAGACAAGGCTTAGTTTACGCACAAGCCGGCCCAAAGTGAGTTACAGTTGGGCCGGTCTCAACTCTCCTACTCAGAAATATTCGGGCACATCACCGCAGGAGGCAGCCCAACCCAAAACACAAAAAAGGCCCCTACACACACACACACACACACACACATATATATAGGATATATATATAGGGACACGTTTTGAAGCCTAAACCCAAAATGTAAAGGGATATAGGCCTAGTGAGCCTAGCACAATAAATTTGTAGAGAATGGGTTGGAGAATTAGGCCCTAATGAGTTGGACAACGAATATAATAGGTTTGAAAGATAATCAGACAGAAGCTAGAAGGATTGATCTAAATAAATTCATTCTTGGCCCAGTCCGAGGAGGTAAGTCCTAGTATATACTAATTGGAAATAGTTACAAATACAATTTAGATTGCTATATTGCTTTCTTCTATCAATATTTTCTTCTTTTTTCCATGGAGGACCTCTTTCATTATATATTCCCTTTTGGACTATCTTGATCCTACACTTATTAATCATTTGAGCCACTACTTGAGTGTTTGTCCCATCAGACACCCTCTCTAACTTTCTGTGAGTTGTGATAGCCAAGGCAGTACTGTTCAGGGGTCTTTTCCACATAAATGCGGCCAGAAGTTCGCTGCAAAGCATTCAATGCGGTGGCAGCAGCTTTTTCGTAGATATTTCCTAGCTTCCACCCTTCCAGGACGTTCACGATGCACGTCCTTCTCAGTGGAATTTCCTCGAAGGTCACTTTGAATAATAGAATATACGTTTGATTTGTGCTTTGTTTGTCCAAGGAGACACTCCTCCTCGGACCACCTTTTCTTAACCTTTGCACCCGCATGTTACTTATGGGACTTTGACCTTAACAACCTCACCATTGTTTATTCGTCCTTGGACCAATTAACGTCCTCGGCCAAAGCCCAATGTCCAACATACAATTTTGGGCCCTTATCCCTACAATATATATATTTTTTATTTGAAAAACAATAACAAAATAAATAATTATTATAAAAAAATGAATAATGAGTTTTTAATTGCTACACCACATGGTCCATGCATGCATCTAAATTAAGCTACTGCTTCATATGTATCAAGGTTTGTATCTTTGTTTGGAATTTCTACTGATGGTGAAGTGAAATCAAAATATGTGCATGGTCCAATCCTCTTTTTAGAAATTTAACAGTGTACAAAACTACATAGAACAAACAATATATTTAATTATTGTTAAATTAAAATATTAATTGTGATAATATTTTTTTAATATAATTACTATAATTAACACGTAATCATGCAAAAATTTTCATTTTGAAATTTGAAGGCTTTTTATTTAATAATATTTAGTTTTTTATCATACTTGCAAGGCTACATCTCCCAAACTACCGACTTTGTACAGTGCCTTTTATCAATTAATCTAATTTTATTTTGAAGACTCTAGTCTTGATTGATATTAGGTATGTCTTTAGGGTTTTTGCTAGGTAGTTCACGTCTTTGCAAACTTGAAACAGCATTAGCATCCTAGTTTATTGAAGTATTCATCAAGAAGATTAATTTTACTTGGAAACAAATTTATTCTAAAATAAATGTGCACAATTGAAGCAGATCAATACAAATTTATTATGTAAAATAAATGTATGACTATATTGATTACCTTCAATTGTTCATTGCTTATATGATATGTTCACAAGAATAGTGTTTCTTTGTCTTTTGTTGGCTGAATCTACAGATCTTGATAGTCATAAATTTAATAGTATGCATATTTGAAAGACAAATCAAGTGCATGTAAAGTGTAAAAAAAAAAAAAAATACTTGCCTGTGGTGGTGGTTATGTATTCCATGTCAAACCGCTTCTTGGAGAGGGAGTGAAAGTTTTTTTTTTTTTTTTTCCAAACCGAGAGAGAGACATCGTTTGAAAAAGAAATCAATATATAATAGCTAAAACATTAATATTTAGAAGAGGCATTTGATGCAGATAGTGTTTCAATTGTAATCAAATTATCTTTTCATTTTTCATGCGTATTCTCCTTTTTTTTTAGGTGTCTTAGGTTTTATCAAATTAGCTTTGTTGATCCTTGTAATTCATTTTAATTAGAAGTTTTTGTATTCACGCTTTATCTAATTAGTTTTGGAGGCGGTATTTGACTCAGACTAGTATTTCAATTGTGATCATATTCAAGTAGGATATAGTGATATACATAGGGCTTAATATTTATTTATTTTTTGATTTTATCTATAAATTTCTTTCAATTTGGGGTAGCCAACTTTTTTTTTTAATTAAGTTTTTTTTTTTCAACTTGAACGTGTGCATGTTGCTGGTTTTTTTTTTTTTTTTTTAATGAAGAATTTTTTTTTTAATATAAAAGATTAGATGAAGAATTTAAATTGTAATCAAATTAAGATAGAATTTGGATTGTAATCAAATTATGAATTTTATCAATTTAGAAATTATAAGAGAAAAGTCATAAACGTGTACACTACTATGTTGCTGGTTTTATAAAAAAATTATGATTTTTATCCACTTATAAATTATAGGAGAAGAAAAATATATCTATTTTTTAAAAAAATCTATAAAAATTTCTGCAATTTGATGAAGCCACTTGGCGTAACCATGACTTCTAAGCCCAATTTTTATTATATAGTATATGATATGATATGATATGATATATAGCATTATGCCCGTGCGATGCACGGTTTAATCAAAATTGATATGTAAATAATTTTTTAATTTACTTAAAAATAAATAATAAAAATAAATGAATATTTTACTTTTAAGTTATATAATGAATGTATATTGTGTGAGACTTAAGGTATCATAATATATAAATAAATTGAATAGAAGATGGTAGAAATACCTAAAAAAAATATAAAATGATTTTCAATAATACATTGAACATTAAGGCTCAATTAATCACATGTATTTAAATGGATAACCCTTGAATTTAATAATTAAAAACTATCGAAAGTAACAATTGAAATCATATTTAGGTGGAAATCTCAATTCAATAATTAAGAACAATCTAAATTACTAAATATTTAAATTTTTGAAGTAGCGAGACTCACATCATATCATATCATATTTTATATCATATTATATATAATAAAAGTTGGGCTTAGAAGCCGTGGTTGCGCCGCGTGGCTTCACCAAATTGTAGAAATTTTATTAGATTTTTAAAAATATATATAACATACATCTCTATCAATTTTTTAGATAAATACAAAAACTTAATTGTTGTTATCTTTTGTTTAAGTTACATATGATTTTCTTTCTCAAAAAAAAAAAAAAAGTTACATATGATTTTTAATTAAAGTGTGTGAACGGTTTAGACCCCTAAAACTATAACCAGATTGCGTTGCCTAGATTAATTAGCCAAGTTGTTACTTAGTCAAATTATGTAATTCTAGGTTAAAACAATCACAAGATCATATCAAGCATATAAAACAAATAAAGCAGCGGAAAATAAATAACACAGTGATATGATCACCTAGGAAACCAAACCGGTAAAAAACCTGGGGAGGATTTTACCCACCGATCCTCAAGGCAAAACGGAATCCACTAAGAAAGAATTGAAGTTTTTACAAAAGGACTTACAAGCTCCCCGCTTGACTTCCTAATGCTACACACCAGTAGTAACTTCCTGACACGACCACGCGCAGGCTCCGAATCCACGGACTACTTCTTTCTTTGAACTCCTTCTTCAAGTACAAGCTCCTCACTTGTTTTTCTCTTTAAGCTTTAATGGCTGCAACCTAGTTGATCATCAAGATGTTGATGTGATCTCAATCTTGAAAACCCTAAGCTTTGTGTAAAGGAAAGCTCCTCTAGATCTCACAAGAGATTTACACAAAACCGCAATGCATGAGCAACAATACAACTTGTGCAACTCTGAAAAACGTAGCTAGGGTTTGCCTTATATACCTAGGGCAAAAACATAAAAACCTAGACGTTTAAAGAGTTAGGGCTGAGTTGGAATTCTGCAGAAAAACGCATCTGGGCCGACTTTCGATCGATCGAGTAACCTTCGATCGATCGAGCCAGGCCGAGAAGCCCCAATGCTTCTGCAGTCACTCGATTCCAACTTTACAATATTAAATCAACTTTGAGCAAACTTAAATAAGACTAAGTACATTGTTTTGATCATGGTTTGCCAACATTACATATTAGAGTTCTAAATACATAAAATCCTAAGACCTTAGAACCTAACAAACTCCCCCTTTGGCAATCCGTGACAAAACACATCACAAACATGAAATGCTCAAAGTTACAAATAGCCCAATACAAAGATAATGCTCATAACAACAAATCCAATCTTAACTACTATCCATCAGTTGCAAGTGTAGACAGCAGCAAAATTGAATGCACCTGTATATTCCTGAAACACTCAACAAACACATAAACGCATGTGTGGCAGCAAATAGTATATAAACAGGTATAATATTCTTGTAAGATTCACATAACACAAAATAAAGAAATATATCAATGAAGCAACTCAAAAATATAAATCAATAAGCAGTGAATCACAAAGACAACAAGAATCAAAAGAAACATGTATATCAATATATCAATCAATGTTACTCCCCCTAAACATGAACATCCCAAAAAAAATGATATACAAAGTGAAGCACCTAGATACAATCTAAATAAACTCCACAAAAATATCCCATGCTAACAAAAAAAAAAATATCTCCCCCTAACACAAAAATCTCCCCCTATCAACAAAAACTCCTCTACAAGTCAAAAACTCTACTCCCCCTTTTTGTGACGGAATGCCAAAGGGCATCAAAGACCATCATCAAAAGGAGGTGGTGAGGAAGAACGAAGATGCGCCAAATCCGCTCGCAGAGCACGAATCTCGTCGAACAGATCCACCAAAGCTGACCATGAGCCGCCTGAACGGTCATGACAGTCTCCAGAGTACGACGAACATCGAAGTCAGCCGCAGAAGGTGGAGGAACAGCAGCAGCACCTACAGAATCTGGAACAGCCTCACCAGCAGGACCTGTAGAAGAAGAAGGAGGGGCACTACTAGAGGGATCAGACCTAGGGTGTTTAGAACCAGCTCGAAGATGAGCGGCCCTCTGTCTAAGGAAAGACGCACCTATAGGAGCTATCACATGAACAGGCTCAGAAGCAGGGAAGTCCTCTAAACCTAGATAAAGTAAAATCCTATGAATGAAAATAGGATGGACAAGGGCATGGGCAGTAGATGAACTCCTATAAACTTCGTTCAAAGAACGAAGAAAAAGATGGGGAAAACTAATAGGAGCATCTGTAACAAGAGCGTACAAAAATACACACCTCTCAAGAGGAATGGTGTGCAGATGAGAAATAGGCCAGAGTGAATGACAGGCTATCCTAAAGAATAGGTAGGTAGTCTCAGGAAGCTCAGCGGTGGTGATCCGAGGATCAGAACCCCACTGGATAGAAGATCCAGTGATGTAGGACATGACATCACTCAGCTCAGGTGACTCATCATAGGGGTAAACAGGATCCCTAACCAATGGTACCTCTAGAGCATCAGCCACTACCTGAGGAGTAATGGAGTACTCTACACCTCGTATCCAACTCCTAACGAGAGTGTTGGAATCATAGATGCGGACAGAGAGGTTCGAGAAGAACTCTCTAATCAAGGTAACCGGAGGTGGAGGGTCAGACACGGTCAACAAAGGTAACCAACCCCTACGCTCAAAATTTGCCCTAATGGCAGGATCTACCTCATCTAAACGAACAGAACGCTCAGCCCAAATCTTCCTATGTAGGTTTAAAGTCTCAAAAATCTCTTGGTTTTTCTCAGAGGGGAACCGCTCACTATCAAAAGATGGAGGGGAAGGTGTAGGAGTGGGGATGGTCCTACGAGCTCTAGTCTTCCTAGGCATGGTGCTAAGGAACAGGACAGAGACACAAAGAGAAAACCAAAAAGAACAGGAAATAAAACCAAGGGCAGACTGCAAGTTAGCACAAAAAAATATAGAATGAAAATCTATATGATGCATGAATCATTAATGATGATATGATGCATGAACTAATGCAGTGATTAGGATCAAATTAAGTTCAATTTTCACAACATTGGCTTGAACATAGAGTTTCTTAACAAAAACCCTAAAAAATTTAGAACCACTTAAAAATTTTTGCAACAAATTGATGAATTAATCATTACATACCATTGGAAATAGTTTATAATAACCAATTGCATCAATTACACAAGCCAATTTCAACAATTAAGCCCAATTTCACAAAAAGCCCCAATTCGGACCTAGTATAAACCCTAAAAATTCAAATTTTCCACAAAACTCAAAATTGATCAAATTAAACACTCAAGAACAAGTGTATAGAGTGTCCCCAACAAAACCCATTGATCAATTGCACATAATTTTGTCCGAATCATCAAAAAATCCCAAAAAGAAAAGTTCCGAAAATCCTCTCTTAAATGCATGAAAAATGCATGAAAACAAGTAAATAAATTGAAAAGCAAGGGTATTAAGGACATACCGGCTTGAGGAGAGAGAGATTTTGCAAAAAGATCGGAAGAAAACGACAAAAACTTGAAGAAATTGACTTGCCTCGTCGGAGAGAGAAAAGGAAAAGTTTTGAAACTTTGAAAAAGTCAGATTTTCCCTTTTTAAAAAGCTTATTCACGATGTTCGATCGATCGAGAATTACATTCGATCGATCGAAAGTGACAGACGTTTTAGCACTTTCTGAGGCACTTTTTCGATCGATCGAAAAACACTCTGGATCGATCGAAATGGGTAAAAACACACTGAATTTTGGGAAAAACACAGTTTTGAAAATTTGCAAACCCAATTTTGAAACAACTCCTCAAAGCATTTGAACAAAGAATACAACATGCATGAGTATGAGATGGAATGCTTTTTCAAAAACCCAAAATTGTAAACCCAATTTTCTCAAACACAAGTTTCATCATCTTCCAAATTAATTTTCTCAAGCATCAACAATGTTGTGCACAAATCTCAAGATATTTTTCAAACTTGGTTGGTCAGACCAAGAACACACACACTAGCATGTACAGTGTTTAACAAAGAGTAACTTGTGTAGTGTGTGAAACTAGCAAAGACTTGAGATACATGTGAGGTGATACGTGAATGGCAATCAAACACAAAGTCTACACAATTCATCACATAGAATTAAAAGAGACTATCACCTAAAGAGTTACATCCTATAACTCCCACATCTCCTAGATCAAAAGCTTGCAATCATGTAAGTTTCTTTTAATTTTGCCTCTTATTTATATATGAATTGGCATTCAGCCTAATAGTACACACCGGTTTGAATTAAGTGAATTGGCATCAAGCCTAATAGTACACACCAGTTTTAATTTATTTTGAGGCTACACCTTATGTTCATTTTGTGCATGTGCTACACTTTCTCGAGCACTAAATCTTATGATATGCACTAAGGTGTTCATGATTGGCTAGTGAACAGTGGTGAGATGGTTATTTATGCCTTTCTCAAAAGGATCAAGTCCGTCAGTCAAAAACATGTGACTTCATGATTAAGGCAAAGTGATTAAGAACCACACACATCTTTCCCACACAACATGCACTACAAAGTTTCAACTAGTTAAGTGCAACAAATAAGCTCATCAAAGTTAAACAAGGTACACAAGACATGACATGTGTAAAAAGAATGACCAACCTTGTTTTCAAAAATCAAGATAAATAGTGTTCAACACAGATTTTGCTTTCCCTTTTTTTTTTTTTTTTTTTTTTTTTATTATTATCAAAAGAGAAAACAAATAAATCCTAGAATGAAATGCATGTATGTAATGCAATGCAAGTCCTAGAACAAAAGAAAACACAAAAACCAAATAACAATGGTCACAATAGAATAGAGCAATGAAGCACAAGGACCATGTCAGAAAGACTCAATTCGTTCGAGTCTTTTGCATCCAAAACTTTTTAGATGCACCCCGAGCATTGGAGTTCTTATTCACATTAGAGTGATTCTCAACTCCAGAATTGGAATAAAGGTTTAACGCCTTTACCAATTCACCAATTAGTGCCATAGGATCTTGTGCTTGAGGCACAGGCACTTTTGGTCTTTTTGCTCTCTTATCAGCTTGAAGCTTGTAACAGTTAGGACGGATATGTCCAGACTTACCACAATAATGACAAACCCAAGCAGGTTTACCATGCATCTTGTCCTTCGGTTTGGTAGGCTCCTTAGGTTTGGATTCTCTTAAGTCTACCCTAATCTTCTTGGGTGGTGAAACTTCTACGGGTTTAACAACCTCACTCACAGGGGGTTTTATAGTTTCACTCACAACCTTATTCACAAGAGGTTCAGAAGAAGAAGAAGAAGAAGGAACAAAGACAGTAGAATGTGGTCCAGAATCAAAGATGCTTTCTACATATCCTAACCCAGCTTTATCAGAAGGATACTTTTGAACATTTAACATGTGATCAAGTTTAGAACTAGCAGATCTAGCAACAGATAAATCATGTTCCAAAGTTCTAACTTTATCAAGCAACATCATGTTTTCAGATTTAACATTATTCAAAAGATCATTAGCATCAAATAACTTCACAAGCAAATTTTTCTTCTCAAGCTCAAGAGCATCAATTTTCTTCAGGCCTAAATCAACTTTCATAGCATCCTTTGCAGCAATTTTGCAAAGTTTGTTATAGGCCTCTTGAAGATCTGCGTCTTCAGAGAGTTCCCCATCAGCAGGGTTCTCCTCAGCAGATATGCTTTCATCTACTTTACCAGTAGCAGTGAAAGCAACGAAGTTTCCATCCTCGTCACAACCGGACTCATCATCAGAAACCTCATTATCACTAAGGGTGACAGCCATAGCTTTACCCTTATTTCTCAAGAAAGTAGGACATTTAGATTTGACATGACCATACCCTTGACAACCATAACACTGAGGACCCAAAGAGTTATTAGAAGATTGACCTACTTGTTCTCTAGGTTTTTCAAAGTTGTTAACCTTAGTGGGATCATTCTTCCTAAAGTTTCTAGGTTCAGCAGTGTTGGTGTTCCTTGCCTTTCTATTAGTGTTTCTAAGAAAATTCCTAAAATTCTTGGCAAGGTAAGCTATCTCCGTGGGAGAGAGCTCATCATCAAATCCACCACCTTCAACATCATCAACAGACTTCAGTGCCATTGATTTGGATTTGACAGTCTTAGGTAAGTCAGACTCATAGGACTGAAGAGATCCTACAAGCTCATCCACAGGGATGGAGTCAACATCCTTACTTTCAGTAATGGCTGTTACTTTGGGTCTAAAGTCTTCAGTCAAAGATCTAAGAATCTTCCTAACAACCTTAGGTTGATCATAGACTTCACCCAAATTATAAGCAGAATTAACAATATCATTCAGTTTTGCATAAAACTCATCAAAGGTTTCATCATCAGACATTCTAATGTTTTCAAACCTAGAAGTTAATTGCTGCAGTTTATTAATTTTAACAGCCTTTGTGCCTTCATGCACAGTTTGGAGGATTTTCCAAGCAGTATGAGCAACCTCAACATTAGAGATCCTCTTAAATTCCTTCATTGAAACAGCATTGAAGATGGCATTCATAGCTTTGCTATTGAAGCCTGCTGCTTCTTTCTGAGAAGTTTGCCACTCACTCACAGGAGTAGTGGGCTTCTCCCATCCGTATTCGACGGAATTCCACACCCTCTCATCTATGGATTTCAGGAAAGCTTTCATCCTTACTTTCCAGTAAGCATAATTGTTCCCATCAAAGTGAGGAGGAACAAACAGAGAGTGTCCATGCTCCATGACAACTGGGGTCAAGGATCAGCTCTGAGAAAAAGATCTCAAACAAGACGAGCTACCCGCTCTGATACCACTTGAACGGTTTAGACCCCTAAAACTATAACCAGATTGCGTAGCCTAGATTAATTAGCCAAGTTGTTACTTAGTCAAATTATGTAATTCTAGGTTAAAACAATCACAAGATCATATCAAGCATATAAAACAAATAAAGCAGCGGAAAATAAATAACACAGTGATATGATCACCCAGGAAACCAAACCGGTAAAAAACCTGGGGAGGATTTTACCCACCGATCCTCAAGGCAAAACGGAATCCACTAAGAAAGAATTGAAGTTTTTACAAAAGGACTTACAAGCTCCCCGCTTGACTTCCTAATGCTACATACCAGTAGTAACTTCCTGATACGACCACGCGCAGGCTCCGAATCCACGAACTACTTCTTTCTTTGAACTCCTTCTTCAAGTACAAGCTCCTCACTTGTTTTTCTCTTTAAGCTTTAATGGCTGCAACCAAGTTGATCATCAAGATGTTGATGTGATCTTAATCTTGAAAACCCTAAGCTTTGTGTAAAAGAAAGCTCCTCTAGATCTCACAAGAGATTTACACAAAACCGCAATGCATGAGCAACAATACAACTTGTGCAACTCTGAAAAACGTAGCTAGGGTTTGCCTTATATACCTAGGGCAAAAACATAAAAACCTAGACGTTTAAAGAGTTAGGGCTGAGTTGGAATTCTGCAGAAAAACGCATCTGGGCCGACTTTCGATCGATCGAGTCTAACCTTCGATCGATCGAGCCAGGCCGAGAAGCCCCAATGCTTCTGCAGTCACTCGATTCCAACTTTACAATATTAAATCAACTTTGAGCAAACTTAAATAAGACTAAGTACATTGTTTTGATCATGGTTTGCCAACATTACATATTAGAGTTCTAAATACATAAAATCCTAAGACCTTAGAACCTAACAGTGTGCATCTTGGGCAAATTATTTGTTATTATCAGAATTTTGTCTACTACTTTATCACCTCTTTATTGGATAAAGTTTGATGAACACAAAAACTTAATAATTTAATTAATAATATATCAATCTCTTCTTTGGATAGACTTCTCTTAAGGGAAAATAACACTTTGGATAGACACAAATGTCTAATAGTGTATTACAACTAATCAATTATATTGAAGATTAAAAAAAAATCTGTTTCTAATATTTTTCTGTAATTATTTTTTCCTTCACGTTTTTTCGTTTCTAATACTTTTCTTTTATTTTTTCTCTTCACTTTTCCTCCTATTTTGGTTAATCTGTTATGCTTGTTTTTAGTAAAGGATAGAAGGTTTTTTGATAGATGGATAGAATGTTCATCTACTGAAGTCTATCAACTTCTTATTTATTTTCACTGTCACGCGGCTACTTCAGCTTTTTTTTAATATATATAAACTCTAAACTTCACCTTTGAATCTTCATATCAACTCTCTCTCCACCATTAATTATCATTCTCTTATAATTCCTAAATAGAAATTTTTATGCATTCCTTGCCTCCTTTCAACCCTTCCACTTTTGAAAACCCTCCTCCTCACCCTCTAAACATTTAGCAAAACAATACCTAAAGTTATTCATGCATTATGTACTTTAAAAAAAAAAAAATTATCTTTCAATGTTGAATATTTGATATAACTTCATTGATCTTTTTGTATCGTACAGGGAAGAACAAGTGCTTTCATGGGTTCAACTTGCCGTGGCAATGGTTAGCCCCCTGATTCTCATTGTGGCACTGCACAATTGTAAAAAGAACTACAGCAATGGTGCCCAAAGCGATGTTATTACCAGCAGCAGCAGCCAAATCACTATGCAACTTGCCCAACTCTAAACTGAACATGAAATGAAGGCTTTTGTCTTATAGCCTACCTCTGTCCACGTATTCAATGTTAGAGGTATGTATTTCTCTTTTTTTTTTTTCTTTTTTTTCTTTTTCTTGTTTCATATAAGAAGGTACTTCAACGTCCATGAGTTAGACTATCTTGCTGACAAAAAAAAGACCTAACAGGTAATTTTGATTCTACATAATGCATTGCTATTTTCATAACTAACACAAAAAAATTTTGATTCTACATAATACATTACTATCTTCATAACTAACAAAAATTACTGAAGCCAATGCACTAAACGATAGAGGTGGTGGGAAAAAAAAATGGGCAAACTGAATATTGATTAATATATTATTTAGATTTGACACATTATATCAAGAGATAATATTTTAATTAATTTTTCAACAAAAATTTTTATGCAAGAGGGAGAAAATATATTATTTTTTTGGTTATATTTGTGGAGGCCCATATTAGAAATATATGTTATATATAATATACGAGTATGCAGTTCTTTCTTTTGAAATATATGGTATGCCTTTTTTATTATTTTTTATTTTCTATTTTTTATAGTGACAACATTATATGTCTATAAACTTCTAAATGTAGACAATTGATATTTGAATGTGATAGATAAACTATATATGGTTGTCTTCTACAACTCTTCAAAGGTGTAGGGATCTTAAATTTAAGAAAAATGTTAGTACAACTATACAAGTTTAAAATTAATTATTTTTGATAGCTAAGTTTATATTTTCTTAGTGTCAAAATTTATTTATTTATTTATATTTTCTCAATTAAATTAGAAGTCGTGCATATTATGAGCATAATATATTTTCGTTTTCTTCTTGATCACTTCTTCTATACTCTGTTGATTCTTTTGACCTTTTTAGGTAGCTTCCTTGAGCATTACATCAGTTCTTTATCTCAAAGATGAAGTTTCCATTGTTACCGGATCGGTATATATGTAACCCTTGCAAGCATACATGAATTTTTTTTAGAAGAAAACATACATGAAATTAAAAGTTATTCCAAAGTTTGCTCACACAAACATGCTCTCACTCTTAGTCATACAATATCATTATATTGCAGCTCCATTACATGCACAACTCATATAGATCACCAACTATTATGCATGTGTAAACATGATATATAAGTAAGTAAATTATAGCTATTTGTAAAATGAAAAATAATAATCTAATTATTTTTTCTACAAAGGTCTTATTATATATATATATATATATTGTTCTTATCCTCTTCTCCTATAATTTCTAAGTTGATAAAAATTTCAATTTGAATACAATCCAAAAATTCTTCATCTAATCTTTTTATTATTAATTTATCTATAATTTCTAAGTGATTATTTAATTAGCAATAGGAGATTTATGAGTTCTAGCATTCTAGGGGATTAGAATTTTGGTTTCACACTAATGGTTCATATCAACGTTAATTTAATATGCGTATACAACTACTAATATCAACCTTTAATTTTATTTTTTATTTTTTTTTAAAATCCTTATGGATAGACACAAAATTATAATTGTTCTTATCGATTTTTTTTTCTATACATCTCTATCAATTTTTTAGATAAATATAAAAACTTAGTTGTCGTTATCTTTTATTTAAGTTACATATGATTTGTAATTAAACTGTGCATCGCACGGGCATAACATTAGTGAGAATTTAATTTTTGTCCTTGAAAGCATGATAGAAGACACTGAAACTTGAAATTTAAATCTCGTGAGTAAAAACTCATAAAACGTATAATTTTATTAAAAAAATTATAGCTAAATGAATTTCAATTATATAATCAAAAGTAAAAATTGAAAGTAAAAATCACTCTACATGTTTGTGTATATGCATGAAAAAAGAACTGAATTCAACATTTTTTTTTTATAATACATGTTGCTGGTTTTTTTTTTTTTTTTTTTAATAATACACATTGCTACCTTTTTTTATATATAAATGTTTTCTTTTACGTGTAGTATACTAATTAAATAAGGATCATATGAAGAATTTGAATTGTAATTAAATTAAGACATTTATCAACTTAGAAATTATAGGAAAGACAAATTATATGCAGCCACTTGATGCAACCGCGGCTAATATAGTAATTAAATAAGAATTAGATAGATCAGATGAAGAATTTGAATTATAATCAAATTAAGATATTTATCTACTTAAAAATTATAGGAGAAGAAAAATTTTATATATATATATATATATATATTAAATTATAAATGTTTTTTTTTATGTGTAATATAGTAATTAAATAAGGATTAGATAGATCAGATGAAGAATTTGAATTGTAATTAAATTGGGATATTTATCAACTTAAAAATTATAAAAAAGAAAAATTATATATATATGTGGGTGAGAAGGCCCAGCGCCATATGTTGGGCCTGAGGCCCAGTTCAGATACGACTCTCTGTCCGAAGACGATAAAAGTATCAATGCTTTACTACCCTGGTGGAGGTGCAATCCATAAGGGACAGACGCGCCATCCGAAGACAATCTAGTTGGGCCGAAGGGATCTTACCCACCGGAGCTGTCCAGAACTTAATCGAATAGATATGCTGAAGAGCCCCATGCCAGAGCTGAGCTTCTGGCACGTCCAAAAGCATAGCTATCATGAAATACCCTGCCAATAAAGCTGCCACCGCCACATTTAATGCACTGCAGCAACTTTCCTGGCCGCATTTATGTGGAGAAGACACCTGAACAGTGTATCTTCACCCACCACCACTCACTAGGGATTAAAGCAAACGGCTGATGTGACTAGTACTCGAGTGGGCGCCTAGATGGAGGACAAGTGTGCGGTGAAGATGGGAAAAAGGGGTGTATATATAGAGGGAGCAAGTCTCGCAGAGGGGGGGAGAAAAAAAATTGTATTCACTGAGTCTTTACATACTAATCCTCTTCGGACAAAAGAGTTTTCCTGTTAAAAAATCTGGACTCAATCCTTTTTTCTTTTAGATGGTTTTTGCTTGTACGAACCGTTGCTAAATCCGCTACTAACCCAGTTGTTCGACCCATTCTCTACAAATTTATTGTTGGGAATTTGTTGGGCTCACAATACAGGGAGTTGGTATCAGGCCCAACAAATTTGGACCCTACAATATATATATATATATATATATATAATTTTTTTTTAAATTCTGCAATATGGTATAGCCACTTGGCTCAATCACGACTTCTAAACCCAATTTTTATTATATATAATATAATAATATGAGATGATATATATATATATATATATACACATGCGCGCATAGGTAACATTAAACATTTAATATCCACGTAATCACGTGTCATTCCATGCAAGAATCCTTTTTAAACTTATCAAGATCTTTTCTAGGACACGCAACTCTATGTAAAATTTGTGGTCTAACAAACCTTGAACTGTAACACCAAAAAGCCCAACCTTCGTGGTAACCAAAAACTCATAATTCTAATGACTTTATATATATATATATATATATATATGAAAAACTTATTTGCTAATTAAGTTTTTTGTTTTTTAGAAATAGGTGAGAAGTTTGTATTTAAGGGGGAAGTTATAGGGGAGATTTATCTATATTTTGTTTTGAATTTTGTTAAATTATGAATTTAACCTTCTTTTTTTTTTTTTTAATAAAAAAAATAAAGACTATCTAATTAGATTAGAAGTATTTTTAAGAAATTTTAAAGTAATAAGTAATTTTTTGAATTATCTTAACAGAGAAGATAAGAGATAAGAGATTCTAAGAGATACTATCAAAAAAAAAAAAAGAGATTCTAAGAGATATAAGACTATAGAATATAGATATAGTTATTTAAGTCTTACCGAAAATTTGACATTCCATGTAAAAAACATAAAGCAATACCGTAATGGACTGAAGTGGAGCACCGACTCCGAGCACCCTCTTTATCCTTTGGGCTATAAAAAGCGGCGTTTTGTTGTGAGTAAAATATCAAAAATCCGTTCTCTGCTGCAGCTTGTCGCCAAACCCCAAAGGTATGTTCTTTCTTTGCGTTTACTTTCAGCTCAATATTCAAAAGCCGCAAGCATGGTTGCATTTATCATTATGATTTGCTTTCTCTAATTAGAACAAATAAATTTTGATCCACAATCTCCCCAATGTATTTTTTTTTTTTTTGAAATCAAATTGTTTTATACTAAGCTACATTTGGATAAGCTATTGCGAAGCAGTGTTTTAGTGTTTTAGAGGAATACAAGTCTCTTATATTCAACGGCAAGGCAGTGGCCTTGCTCACATCTTAGCTTAATATGCTGAGAATTTAGTTAATTTTGTAACTTCGATAGTGGGAAATATTATTGGCTCACCTTTGGTTCAGTAAGTAATATTTTTATCTTTCTCTTAATAAAGTTAAGATATTTTTGTAAAAATAAAAAATAATAATAATAAATCTCTTATTCAACTAGGAGTAGGAGACTTACTCACGTTAAAAACATAATTATACAAGGATAAGGAATTTTATTGCTTGGGAATGAAAATTTGAAATTCCATATATAGGGGCTTACATGTGAGTACGAGGCAAAAGCAGGAAGTTGGATACCAATTATTTGTGAATTTATTCCGCCGCACCCGCTTGTATTAATAGCCGGCAACTCATCTCATCAGGGTTGATATGGAGGGAGGTTTTAATGTTACAGAGAACGATTACAAGATTGACAAGATATCTGAATTGCCAGACTTTCTTCTACAACAAGTTCTTTCTTTCCTTACCATTAAACAAGTTGTTCAATCCAGTCTATTGTCCAAGAGATGGAAACACGTGTGGTTTACAATGCCAGTTTTAGAATTTGATGGAGCATATTTTGAGTCGAAGTTATGGTGTCGAGACAGAGAGAAAACTCGACAAATACAGAGCAAGAGAGTGGAGTTATATCATTTCGCCGAGCAAAATTTACTAAGCCGCCGTAGGCAAAGGCTTAAAATAAATAAGTTGACACTTTTTATGTACTTGAGAACACCAAAAACAGTGTCTCGTGTGGACCGTTGGATTGACTATTCTCTTAAGAGTGATGTAGAAGAGCTGAATCTTGATTTTTTTATGCGTGGCGGGAGGAGGTATATTTTGCCTCAGAGTGTTCTACTTGCAAAATCAATAACTGTGTTGATGTTAAGTGGGTGTAGGCTAGAGTCACAATGTTGTGATATAAACTTATCATCTCTGAAAAAGTTGTCTTTAGTTAAAGTGAGAACAAATGATCAAATTATCCACAATCTTGTTGCTGGGTGTCCTGTGATAGAAGACATGAGATTTGAATTTTGTTTTGGGTTGGAAAATATACACTTTTCTGCATTACCTAAACTCAAGGCTATCAAGTTGGAATCCAGTAAACTTAAGATGGTGGAGTTGGAAGCATCAAATCTTTATTATGCATGTATAGCAACTTATTATGCAAGCGAGATAAACCTGGTCCAATGTAAAAATCTGAAGGAACTAAATTTAGAAGCACAGTGCATAGCAGACGAGTGGTTCCGTAACCATATCTCTCAACTTCCACTCATTGAGATGGTGACCCTATCTAATTGCAATAAGTTGAAAAACATTAAGATTTCAAGTCATATTCTTAAGAAATTATACATACATATGTGCAAAGAGTTGATTGAAGTCGAGCTCAACACTCCTGCGTTACTTAAACTCTCATATTTGGGTTGGAGCAATATATCACTTTCATTGAATGCTTCGGCTTATTTGTCAGAAGTTATCTACCAGATGTTGTCGCCTATTAATCATTGGGATGTTCAAAATATTGAATTGATTTCGAAGCTAAGTAATTCCAAATCATTACATTTGTTAAGATTTCAGTCTGCCAAGGTATTTTTCCTTTCTTTTATTTGATTTTCTTGCTTCGTTTCATTTTACATCTATTTTCTTATCTTAGGAATTTTTGTACATTATTTGTTTCAGTGTTGTTAAGCTGAAATCAGATTTTTTTTTCTTTGTGAAGGATGTGGTTATACCGCAAGAATTGAGAGATACTCTACCATCCCCATCATATCTTGTCAAGCAGTTAAAGGTATCACTATCACGGCCATATACAGGAAGCGAAATTGACAAACTTGTGGATAACTTGCTTTGGATTTCTCCTCTTCCAGAGGTTGTAGTAATAGCTTATCGGATCAACGTAAAACCCTGGGAGGACACCACATCTTTCAAGGTATGAGAAAAATTCATTATTTTTGAAATTAGAAACTCCCACCCCCCCCCCCCCCCCCCCACCCCCCCCACAAAAAAAAAAAAAAAAAACACTTCAAATTTAAAAAAAGAATAAAAATTCTGCTACATTGCTAAAAGTTATTAAGCAATATCACTTTTGGTGAGATGGATCTAGCTGTTTATAATATATTGGCAAAGATTTGTATTGTAATTACTCATGGTGCATGTGCTAGTGAATTTTTTTACTCATAGAATCCTTTAAATTGTGATCGAATGCAAAATGGAAAGTTTAGGTTTGAGAATTAAAGTTTATAGTATAAAATGTACTACTAGTATGTATGTGCAATAAAAAAATATTGTACACAGTACACAAAGTTCTCACTTATGTAGAGTGGAGAGAGAAGTTTTATAGATATTATTTAACTTGAACACTAAAATTCTTAGTAAAAAATTATGTTAAGTTAAATGATAGAACCTTTTACTCAAATAAAAAAAAAAAAAATGATAGAATCATATTTTCTGCAACTATTTTGGTATCTCCTAGTTAGATGCTTAAATTTGTCAAAGTGGTAGTTTCATAGCAGTGCATTTATGAAAATTTGCCTAGTAGAAGATGATTATCATTGTTGTCATGATTTGAAATCAATTCTCCTATAAAAAGCCTAAAAACTCTATGCTTGATTTCAGTTCTCCTATAAAAAGCCTATTTTTGACGAGGAGAATCCTAGTTGCTGCAAATTTCTTCCAAATCCGTGTTGGAGGCATTGCTTAAAGACTGTCACGATTGAGAACATTAGAGTATGTGCAGATGAAGAGACTCTAAAGGCAGAAAAACAAACCTTAGAGAAGTATTTTTATGAGCATGCAAAATTCTTAGAGAGCTTCCAATTCCTTTGTGGTGGTGTTAGTTAAAAATTGTCAACAACTTTAGAGGATCTGTATCGGCAAAAATATTAGAAATGGGTATGCAAAAATCTTGGAGAGCATCCACTTCCATTCTAAACGAGTTCTGCTCAAACATTGTCAACATGTTGAGCTTTAGACGATCTGCAAATACAAAAATTTTAAGCAAGCTAACTTCTAGAGTAGAATTTTGGATATGGTCTCATAAACTATGACCTCTGGCTCTGGCTCATCTTGGGGAATCTTTTTGAATGCACTACACTTTTGTTCCTTTTTGGTTTGAACTAATATTCTTGATATTTGATTATTTTGTAAGATCATTCTCGGAACCGAGCAACTTATTGTAAAAGTTTTAATGTTAATTACTAAATTTCAAGTGTTTTATGGAAGGATATTATAATTTGTTTATGGCACCAGTACTTTTTGTGCTAGTTCAGGTCAATCGAGTTGAATTTCTTGATGTTCTTAAACAAACTTTGAATTGCTTTGGGTATATGGGAACAGAGTATGCCTTATATATGAGAATATTTTGAGCTTCAGAGCATGTCTAGACTCTAGAGTACTCATCCTGGCTTGATATCTTAAGTAAAGCTTCTCATCAGCTTGGTTTTAAGAAAACTAATGTTGAAGAATTATGAATCTTCCACTAAAAATAGGCTACCAGCTATGCATCGAAATGTTCTGTAAATTGAGTTATTGCATATTCTTAAGCATCAATCAAGAAATTTCCCCTATTTGCTTTAGATTATACGGTTCAGTAAAAAAAAAAATTGTGTTATATACTCATACGAAATAAATCTGGACCTTTTGATCTTACCTTCTTGTATGATGAGAGGAGAAAATGTTTATTTATTTATTTACATCAATCGTTCGAGTTGGGGAATTTAAGCGCAAGATGTCTTTGTGAAAAACATTAGAAAATGTTAGTTGAACTACAACAATCTTGGTAAGAGAAAGTATATTTTAAGTTGTGACTTTATTGGCAAAATCAAAAAGTTGCTTGCAATTTTGATAAGTTAGTGGCATTCAATACAACAATTTATCATAGATAGGTTGTTAGTCTTCAACTTAAGGTAGTCAATATTGTATTGGAGGTCGTTTCGATTCGGTCAAGGGAGCGAAAATATTTTGGTATCAATTACAGTCAGTGTATTGTTTAGGGTTACTTTAGCCCAAATTATTAACTTAAATAGCATTTTTAATATTTTTAATTATTTCTATTGTATTGCACCACCGGAAACATCAATATCGGTCCCAAAAAAAAAAAAAAAAAAACAGAGACCAATATAGTCAGTACAATTTGATATTTTATCTAGTGCATTTGAACATAAAGGATCAAATCGGACCAAGATTGATCTGTTGGATTTGGTTTCATCTACCCCTAGTCACATCATCTAAATTAGTTATCACTCTATATTTGATGTATTGAAATACCAAATATTCATTCTGAAATAGGCCCCCTCCATTTTAAAAGCAAATAGAGTAGTCCTTTTATGATTAAACATGATATTACTCAAAACGGGCTGGCTTTTTTCAAAACGGGCTTTTTGAGCTGAAAAAGTTGAAACAAACGGGCACTAAGATCTTTTAAAATTTTTAAAGTGATTCTACTATAGAGTTTTTAAAATCCTATCTGTCCATTGAGAAATGAATGGATTTGAATTTTACCATGATAAAATCAAATTCACTCATTTTAAAGCGGGTGAAAATTTGATTTTTAAACTTCACGGTGGGGATAACCTTAAAAATTTTAGAAGTTAACAATCTAGCATGACCATGCTATTATCGATTAGACTGTTAATAAATAAAATGTATATTTAATAAATGGAGGGATTCTTGAAAATTAGAATGACCATGACAATCATCGTTCAATTGACACAAAGAAACCTGGATCAGTTTCAAACTTTATTTATTTATGAGGATCACTATTACACAGCAGACTAGGAAACATAAAGATCATGACACCCATATGCAAATCGAAAGTGTCCAAAGACAAACAAACAATTGCATACTCTATTTGAAAAGACCAATATTGACCTCAACCATAAGAAATTAAACCATTTCCACTTCATCATCATTATCGTCTAATAATTAGCAAGTGGAGCTTCTGAACCAGCAATAGGAGCTTCTGAGCCAGCAATAGGAGCTGTAGCAAGACTAGACATTGCATGACAGTGTTCTTGCAGTTTGTTGTGCAGCTCTGATGTGAAATCAAATGAAGCTAGCGAGTGTGCTAGGCAAACAATTTATGGTGATGGTGGAAATGGAACCACAACAACCAGGGCCAAGATTGGTCAGCCTATCAGAGAAGAAATCAACAATGTCACTTGTACAAGAGTTCATGCCACTCTATAGGTTCAAGCACTTGGCTTGGCCTCCGCTTACTTGGAAGCTTGACACAGATTTGTATCCTGGCTTGATGGGAAGGTCCCTTGTTCCAGTTGCATTTGCCAAAAGGCATGCAAGGACCATAAAGATAAACACATTGTTCATAGCCATGGTGTTTACCTTTGTGTACTGGTGTGTGCTTCTATGCTATGTGATAGAAATGGAGAGAGATGAAGAAAAGCTTAGGTGTGGGAGGCTTTTTATAGAGGTGTAAGAAATGAGGCAATTTTCAATTAAGAAATTTTCTTTTAAATAAAAAATCTAGAAAGAAGTTTTGGTTTGATTCAAAAGTTTTTAAAGGAGGGTATTACTAGGGTAAAATTTGTTAGCTTATGGTTAAGGGACTTTTAGCTTAGGGTTAAAAGGTGCAATAAAAACAATTGCAAAGGATGTAATTTTTTTTAATCAATAATAAATAGAAATGTGCAATGCCACAAATGATTCTACAACAATTGGCTTCTGGGAACAACAATTGATTCTAAAGGAGTGACATGAGATGGAAAATTAATTGCTATTTGTCAAATACAACTCATGCCACAAATGAAAAAAAAATACAAATCTTATGGTAAATTTTACAGGTGGAAGTAATTTTGACAAAGTCAAACACTTAAACTTTATGAATATATGTTTCCTTTCTACAAAAATAGTGTCTAATGGTTATGTTCAAGAGGGCTGATAAGTAACAAGTCATCGCATGATCCTTTCATAAGCAAAACCCAAAAGCCACCAAGAAGTGTGAAAACTTGCAATACTCTTATATTGCTATTGCTCAAAGTTAATTTCTTGCTAAACACAAATTATTTTATTTTTTAAAATTTTCTACTAATGCTATATAATCTTACAAGTTAATTACCAAAAAAAAAAAAATCTAATTTTTAAATAGTGGAAAATCTAAATTGAATGTTTTTTAGTAGTTCTAGGACCACAAATTATTTCACAATTTTTTTGCCACAACTCTGATATGGTAGAGTATGAGTGGTTAACTATCACTTACACATAGCTCACTATTTTTTCTTCATTAATCACACTTTGCCATGTTATAGTTGTGGTAAGAAATTGTGAAAAAATTTGTGGTCCTTAACATTTTTTTTTTTTTTTTTGTCATTTATGCTTGATCACCTTTTCATTTTTTTTTTTTTTGAATACAAGAATTAAAATATATATATATATATATGTATGTATATTTAGCTTTTCAAATACTTCTACTAACTATATTAAAAGTGTCAAGAGCTCTTCTACAATGCTTTGGTTTAGTCAATTCTTGCCTTTTTTTTTCTTTTTCTTTTTTTTGGTTTTGTTGCGAAAAAGCAAAAAAAATTTAACTGAGAGACCAAAACAAATATGTATATAGTTGGCTCTCAAAACAAATATGTAAACTGCTAAAAATCACCATTCACACCGGTTTGTTTTGAGTTTATTTCCATTTTTATTTTAAAAAATATTTATACATGGCGATAGAGTGTTTTGGTTTAGAAGTTTTTGTTATACCGACACAATAAATTGTCATAATATTTTCACAATTGTTGAGGTGTCAATTCCTTGTCAAAATAAGATATATAATAACCTATTAGACCGAGACCAACCACAACTGAAAATAAAGATCTTGTAAAAATGTTATGACATTTTGGTGTTGTCACAATATTTTTACAATTGCTAAGGTGTCAATTGCATATAAATCAAAATAAAATAAAATAAAAAATTATCATATCAAGACGTACCACAATTTAAAATAAACGTATTGTGAAAATGTGACATTTTTTAATATCATAATATTTTCAAAATTGCAATGTAAGTTTTTTAGAGCATTTGTATCAATTCAGGCAAAATGGCATAAGAGCCAAATTTTGCTCAACCAACCCCAAAAGTCACCCTCATTAGTTTATGCATTTATTGTGCAAAATGCATTTTAGTTATAGTTCTTGTGAAAATATGCACAAGCGCTGATGTTGTGCATTTAGTTTTTATTATTTCTTTTCATTTTTTGATGATGAAGGAAGATAGTAGCTGGCGGTTTTGTTGTTGTCACAATATTTTCACAACTCAAAATAAAATAATAAAATATCATACCACCACTCACCACAATTTAAAATAAACGTATTGTGAAAGTATGATATTTTGTTATTTTCACAATATCTAAGATACAAGTTCTTTACAAGTCAAAGTAAAATAAAATAATAAATTATTAAACCGAGACTCACTACAATTGAAAATAAATGAACTATGAAAATGTTATGATATTTTGTTGTTGTTACATATTTTCACAAATATTGAAATGTAAGTTTCTTATAGGTTAAAAATAAATAATAATCTATCAGGCCAAGACTAACCACAACTAAAAATTAAAGTTATTGTAAAAATATTGTGACATTTTGTTATATTCCTAAACTTTTTTGGTTTAGTCAATTTTGGTGAGCATGTTTCACTCACAATTTTCTTAGGTTGACTTTTTGTTTTGTTTTATCAAGCACCAACATAGTTTTACTAAAAAAAAAAAAACCCGTTCCCCATTTATGTTTGGGTTAGTTCACAATGTTCCTCATAAATAAAAAACCAAGCAATTTCTCCTTTTATAATTTGGAAACAAGTGAATACCCCCTATTGTTACTCTTTCAATTAAATCCTAACGGAATGTTATGGTTCCCATTCCCCACTAAATTTTAATATCTCAAAAATTTCCTTCAAGTTTTTTGAGTTTTATTTGGTAGTTTAAACTATCCCCACTGTATAGGGTGTTCTATTTGTTACCTAGAGAACATTGATTTAGTAGGTTTTATTCTTCTAAAATTATAATTTTATGTAATTTGATGACACATATGCCAGTAGTTATCTTGTTTTTTTATAATTTATTTATTACTTAAAAGGGTGTTTATTAAAAACTAAATAAGCTAAACACCGTAGCTAGATGCATAAAATGTAATATAATAAAGAAAGAAGTATGAATAAAGATCTTTGTTGTGGATGGTTACAAGTATTTGATGAAAAGCTTCAATTGCATACAGTATCATTCATTGCGAAAAATTCAAATATTGTAAAAATATATTAGCAAAACTTAGTTGTTTATTATTTGAAGATGACATTTGTTATCATTCTTATAATTTTTTAGCGAGTGACTATTGCCTTGAACAAATAGTTTCTAAAAAACTATCATTATTGTAGGGGCATTGGGCCTAGGAGCTCATTATCTATGTATATATTGGGCCTAACACCCAAGCCGAGGACTAGAGGTCGTCCGAAGAGGAGTAAACATTGTCAAAGGAGTTCGTGTTAGTAGATGAAGAAGTTAGTTTTGGTCATTATGGCACAAGAGGGTATGCCGAGGATAAATATCTCCTCGGCTAACTAGAGTCGAGGTCCGAATAGGTAGTCTGCCATCTAGAGGAACGTTCCAGAGAGTTCTATTGGTATGGGTAAGCATTGCAGAAATATCGGACAGGGGGGAGTCCTAAAATATCTGGGAAGAAAGCTGCTATCACCGCATTAAATGCTCTGTAGCTAACTCTTTAGCCGCATTAATGTGGAGGTAATACCTGAACAGTGGCTTTCAGCCTTACAACTGCTACATAAAGACTTTAGGAAGGTGTTGATGAGACAAATATCAATACCAACAATCTGGCCTGCATGTGGAGGGTAGAAATGAAAGGGGAAGAGAGTATAAAAGAAGAAGGAAGCAATGGGAGAAGGGGATCGAGAAATTAAGAGAAAAAGACTGTAGCAATCACAAATTGCATTTGTAACATAACTTGAGAGAAATATATCAGAATTGATCTCTTCGGACTATGCCGATGACGATTTTCTTTAGTACAAGCTTGTTTTTTTTTCATTCCTTGGTGATCTAAATCCACTTTAGTGACTGTCTGATTTATTAAATCTCAGTTTTTTTAACCCACTCTCTACAAATTTATTGTTTTGAACTTTTTGTGCTTAAGTCTATCCACCTTTTGGGCTAGGGACTCAAGTCCGATCCTTAAAATTATAAAATAGATATTCATATGTTAAATAGTTACCCTAAATTTGTATGTAATCAAAATTCTTATATAGTTTCTCAAAAAAAATTCTTATATAAATAATATTATCTTTGCATGATATGTATTTTTTAGTACATAGTTTCATACTTCTTAAAAAAGAAACTTTATTTTAAATTTCTTATTAAAGGAGCAGCATGTTTCTTGCAGTTGCCACCCATACTAATTATTTTCAAGAAGAATCATAGGAAATAGCGTTTATATATTTTAGTGATACTCTAGCGTCTAGTGTTGTTGTAGGAGTTAGCGTTTTTTTTTTTTTTTAAGAAGAATTATAGCCTTATAGGAGGAAGTAGAGTTCTAGCTATAAAGTTAGTAGTAGAGATTTTGAACTTTCGATAAAGAATATGTTCTAAAGTTATGAATTTTATAAGATTCTCAAAACAAAAGTTATGAATTTATAAATTAAAAAAAGAACAAAAAATTTTATAATTTTAATTTAACTTTTTTTTTTGGAGAAAGTTTTGTTAATTTTAATTTAACTTATTGCTCAAAATTTCAGTTTTTTCTTTTCTAAAAAACTACAAAAGAATTTTATGGGGCTTAAAAAAACATGAATAAAATTTTAATATGGAGATGTTAATTGTTTATGTGAAAATGACATTTGTTCAGGAAAAAAAAATGATACTTTATTGGGAGGGGGAAACAAATTTGCTCCATTTTGTTTCAAGGAAAATATTTTCAAGAAATGACTCATTTTCATATATATATATATATGTATGTATATTATAAGTTTAGAAAAATTGATTTTTTCTTGTCTTTTGTGTTGATCTGGAAAACTATAACTAGAAACCATTTATGATATGTAATTTTTGTAGTGCTTTGTACTTTTTACTTGGTACATTTTGTTTTCTGTTGACAGTAGAAAATGTTTTCTGTACACTTGTGTTTTCTGTCTTCGGTCCACACGCCAGAAAACATTTTCCGGAAAACTTTTATGATCGAAAACAAACGGAACATAAAAAACAGGAAGTGCCAAATACTAATAGACCCTCAACGCAAAGACCCTTTGGGCTTAACATCGCTGAGTTCAGTTCAGTCATCAGAAATGGCATCTTCTGCACTTGCACGAATCTCCAATCTCCAAAGACACTTCGATCCCACAGAGTCAAACAACAACAAGGTCTTTTCTTTTTGCATCCAAATTTTCAAGCATCACAATTTTTCACTTCTGGGTTTCAATCTAAATGGTTTAACTAATATACAAACTGTTACCCATTGATTCTAGTGTGGTTTTCATTTCATGGTTGCTTTGGTTTTTAATAAAGGAGCCTCTTTTACAGTTCTTTGACTTTGTGTGTGTGTGGGGGGGTTTTTACTTTTCTATAGGGTGGCAGTGACGGGTTTTGTGGAGACTGAATAAAGATTTCTCCAGAGGTTTCTGAAGCCTTGTCACGTGGGGATGCGGTGGTTGCTCTTGAATCCACCATTATTTCACATGGTAATAACAGTTTTTGTAATTTTATGTGTTTTTGCTAGTTTGATGCTTTTGTATTATGAATTTTTAGTTTTTTTGAGAAATTTGATGGAAACTGCGAAACTCCTTTTTGTTAAAGTTTAAGATTTTAAGTTTGGTTTGTATATTTTTTGTATGTGTGTGTTGTAATGGGAAAGTATGGGCTATAGGTTTTATGAGTCTAATAATTTTGTTAGATACTTTGTGATGAGGCCTGTGAAGTTTTTATAATGTCTTACAATTTGCTTTATTGATGGTAGTATTTCTTTTGGAAGGCTTTGTGTAGTGTTTCAGAAAGTTCACTAGATACTTGCGGTTCCCCTTGGCATCCTTTTGAATTGGAAATCATGCTATGAAGCTGGAATTATAATATAAATTGAACCTTATTTGATTTTACATAGCATTTCAAGTGATTCTGGTCCCGAACTTACGTAATTTTTAAAAATGGTTTTCTTGATTCTTTAGAAATAAAAATAATGTGTTTGTGTGCATTTGTGTTTACAACACACTGCATAATTAGATATAAAGTGGAATCTGATTTGCATTCTTTATGTATATTCAGGAATGCCATATCCTCTAAATTTGGAAACTGCAAAGGAGGTGGAGGCCATTGTTAGGACCAATGGAGCTGTTCCTGCTACTATTGCAATTTTAGATGGCATACCATGTGTAGGTGTTTACATTAAACTTGTTCTTGTACTAAATATGCACATACGTACACTCGGAGAATTGACTGTCTAAGAGGCCCTTTCTAGTAAATCAAGTGTAACAGACTAATAGCTTGATCTAGTTATTGTAACACATAAATTTAAACGGCTTTCTTTATTCAGTAAGCTAAGTTCTGAGAAATTCTGGAATATTTTATGAAAATTAGATGGATCTCCACTATCCAACTATGGTGAGTTTGACATACTGTCTAAGTGGGATCTGTCACTGTCACAGATACCTTTGGCTTAACAGCATGTCTTTGTGAATCTGTGATGCCATTTGCTTAAACTCGTTCTACATATATAGAACATAGCATAGATGGTGAAAACATTGTTACAGGGAAACCTATTGCAATGTACAAAGATAGTGGCTGACCAAATAAAGACAGATCATTATTAAATCAAAGAAGAAATTCACCGTATCAGTTTAATGGTTGAAGTCTGCATCTAGTTTTATAGGTGTAGTAGAATTAGTGTTCCATACATCAGCTTTGTCCAGGGCTCTGCTTTTTAAATTCAATATGTTCTGGGAAAAGAGCAGTAAAATAGAATAGCTAAAGTTCATGAAATAAAGATGATATTTCCTTTGCTTTATCTACTCAGTGGGAAACTGGTCTGGCCAACTTTGTTGCTTTCTTGTCCATAATTGATTGGGCCTTGCTATGAAGGAGCTAGCCCAAATATTAGTAGAACACTTGTTGAGGTTTTCAAAGACATGTGTGTCCGTGTCTGTGTCCACTTATTCGTTTATTTATTTATTTTTTTTGGAGGGGGGGTGGGGGGGTGTATTATAATCCTTGCCTCACGTTGGCTGTAACCTGCAATTATAGAAAAGTTGGTTATCTTGTCTAGGGTGTAGAATACACTATAATTTACTTCATTCTATAATGTAAAATATATCTCTGCATAGGATTGAGCATGGAAGAATTGGAGAGGCTCGCCATTTTGGGAAAAAGAGTTCAGAAGACAGCTCGGAGGGACATTGCGCTTGTTGTGAGTAGCTCATGATCATATAAGCTTGTGATTGTTATTCTTTAGAAAGCTCTTTCTTTTGATATTTGCACCGAGTTCATATAGAATCTACTTAAATTCAGAGTTTGTCACCGCCAGTCTGCCACCCATTTTTTCTTTTCACATCTTAATTTAAGCAGGATCTGAGAATCCTATTAGAATGAGATCCTTTATACAATGATGATGCTAGAGTAACACTATCCATGATTTAAAATTTATATTTTTACAGAAAAAATAATTTAGACATAGATATTTGTCCAAAAATAAATAAATAATTTATAAGTAGATCTAAACTTCTTCAATCATAAACAAACTCTGTGATGACCATCCAAGTCTAGAAGTTCTGTGTTCACTGAAATCAAATCAACAGAACCCTTCATCATAAATTGTGGGTATATCATATCAAGAAATCCATGATTTCTGTCTCTTACATGCCTTTGTTTATTTATTTAGTTGTTAGAACCATGAGGTTTGGACATTTTGTTTGGGGAACCTGTTGGCCTATATAACAGATGAAAATGGTATGAGCATCTGCTTTTGTGGTGAGAAGCTTCAACAATGACTATAAATGTCTGACACAGAGGCAAGATGTTTGAAAGGCTGACAGGAAAATAGCTTCTTTGTTGACATATAGGCCATCTGGGAAAGTTTATGTAATGAAATATTTTCAAAGGATTTTTTGTGTTGCTTATATTGTATAAATTAGTAATATAGTATAACTTTGAGATAAGTAATTTCTTGTCATTATAATTTTTCTTTTTTTGTCTTTTCATTTTTTTTTTTTTCTGCTGATTTTATTTGCTATTTGTTCTCTTTTTAGGTGGCTTCCAGAGGGAATGGTGCAACTACTGTCTCTGCTTCAATGTTCTTTGCTTCTATGGTGACTACTCTAGTTTTAGTTTTTGCACTGCCTTCTGGTTTTGCTTATGCAGGTGTACTATGGACATCTTTACATTTCTGGTGTCCTTAATGTAGGTTTTGATAATATTTTAATGTTCAACTCATCAGGTTGGCATCCCTGTATTCGTCACTGGGGGGATTGGAGGAGTACATAGACATGGCGAGCACAGTAAGTTACCTCTATGAATATCATGATGTTAGAAATAAGTTGGTGTGCATAGAAATGTCTGATTTACATTTCCTGTACCTTACTGGGCCATAGCCTTAGAATGTGTTGATAATGTCTGGTTTATTTTCCCGCTCTATGTGATAGCATTTTGCATGATGCATGTATATATATATATATATCTGTCTGCGTCTGTGTGGGTGATTGTGCACTTTGTATGATGGACTCTTGTGACTATGTGAACAACCTTCTTTAGTCATGAGGGCTCTTGACCTTGTAGTATGAGTATGTGCTCAAGGCGATTGCTGAAGGTGCATATTCATGCTATACTGTGTGCCCGATCATCCTCCTCTTGCACATATGACTCTCTGCTATACTGCCTTTGGTTTCGCAATCCTTGTATTCCACCTGGAATGTTAAAGTATCTTTTCCATTCGTACAGCCTAGCCTGCTCATTCTCGTTACACTCTCAGACTCTCTCTACCATAACCTAAGCTAAAATGCCCATTTCATTATCCATTACATAACATTTATATGAGAATTACATGACCCATCTGGCCAAAACTGTTATCAAAATGCATGGAGCTAAATGGATATATATGATCCAAGAATTGTGGGGATTATATAATCATGTACTACATTAGTAATTTTTTTTTAAAAAAAAAATACAAGATAGAAATTATACTCTAACATAATCTCAAATGTATATGTATGTGAAACTACCTTTTGGAACTCGAAACTCGGCTCTTGCCCTCCACATCCTACAAGCACTTATACATACTTATGGAGTGACCATCGCATCAATGGTATGCGGTAATCTAGCAAGATCTATAGATCTTAGCCACATTGAATTCAACCACACCAAAAATAAAATAAAATAAAATAAAAAATCGTGTACTGCTACTAATACTATTCTCTTTACATCCCTATAATCTTCCCGTAACAGCAGCATTAATAATTACAATTCATTTATATCATCCCCTCAAGTCAAGCTGTGTAACTGTCTCCAATTTAATTACACTCATCAGAGAAATGATCCTCAGGTATTGTGGGAGCACCTTCAGTCCAAGGGAAGGACGTCCATTAAAGCAAGTGATCATGTCACGCACTCTGAGAAGCTTAAGACTCTATCGGATTGGTCCTAATTGTTTTAAAGGCTTGGGTTGGCAAAATTTTCAACCAAGTAACCTGACCCAACCTATTCTATTAATAGTTTATAATAAATAAATAAATAAATAAAAACATGTAGTTTATGTTTGTTAGTTTGATTTGTTTAGGACTTATTTATTTATTTGTTTATTTTGCTTTTTTGAGACTTAGTTTTGATGGAATTAAAATATTAAGTTCAATCGTGTAAATTGTAATATTTATTGAATAATGAGCTTAAATAGTTGAATAAAAAATCAAGTTTCAAAATGGCCCCAGTTGTATGGGTTGGATTGAGTTGATTGAAGTCAAATTAGATTATAAACATTCCTACATGCATATACGTACTTGGATAATGTACATGCTAAGTGTGGTTATTTTTTATAAAAAATTACTAATTAATCTTTTTTATATGTAAAAACTATTAAATAATGTAACTTATTACTTAGTTTCATTACAATAATTTAATTTTCAATATTCCAGTAACTTAGATGAGATGATGAAATTATTGCTTGGTTAACTTATTACAGTTTTTAAAAGTGAGGTATGGAAAAATTTAATCTATTGGAGTTTACATGATGGACAAGCGGTAAAATATGGGAAAAGGGAAAGCATATAAATGATATTATTAATTTATTATAAACAATCCTAGTCTGCCTAGAAAAGTAAAAGAAACAGAAAAACCAATAGGATTTTTCTGATTAGAATATACACTAAAATATTTACTCATCAGTTACCAAAAATCATGTGAATGACATGATTATAAAAAACCCAAGCAGAAAAAAAAGGAAGAAGATATGATTTAACTACATAGAAGAATTTATTAAAACTACAATTTAGAATGAATTTATTAAACTCTGATTTTACTATATATCAATGAGAAAGAATTACATGGCACATAAATTCTATAGGATTTTTATGATTTGTATTATACACTCATGTTTTTATTATGAAAGCATGTAATTGAAATGATTGTAAACTACTTAATGGAAGTTTCATTCGCCTATTACAAACCCATCGTCCAACCATTGTTTTACATAGAAAACCTTTTTCACCAAACACAGTGGCTGTAGTTCCATTTTGTTCAATCCACTCCACCCATAATGGAAATTACTGAATACTTACCATCAAAACTTTACGACCTAAAGATACGAGCTGAGGTGATGGATGAGGTTGCAAAGCTGTACGTGGACGATAATAACTACACTTATAGTTTCAAGGTATTCTCAACGAGTGTATTATATTTTGCTTTTTTAGGATGATTTTTCTAAAATTGTTTACTTCTTTTTTCGTTTAGATCAGGTGTGTTTATTGCCAACAGATCAATGAGGAAATTTTTACTATTACGCGAGGAAATAAAAGGATATGCAAGGTAAAAATTAGAAAATTTGTGTGGTAAATCCTCATTGTTTAGTATGAGTCCAACTCTATTTTAGTATTACTATATATGTAGTATAAATACAATCGTTATTTAGCATTTGTAACATATATTTAAAATTCATTTTTCTATATGCAGTGCAAGAATTCTGAGTGTCCTAATGGCTCTATACAAATGGAAGAAGGGCATGGCAGGCCCTACACTAAAGAAGATTTCGATGCCAACAAATATGCAACGTTAATGCGCTTTCGTTGCTTGGCATTTGAACCATTTGATTTTGAATTTGGGAATGGTTGGACTGCTGAAACGGTATGATAATCAAATTTTCTTTTATTAGTTGATAATATTAAATAATTTTAAAAAGAAATTTGGTATTTTTTTTATGCAGTCAAAAGATGGTGTCACACTCCTCGTGCCATTTGATTTAACTGGGGGCTCTTTTCATAGAACCATAAATGGAAAGGCAGCATTTGTTGGGGGAATGGAAGCTATCTTTGACATAGTTAATGAATAGTTTTATATTATTGAAAGTAATTCAATAAAATATGTCTACCGTATACGGTATTAGCTGATGATAATAAAATAAAAGATATATTGATATATCATATATCATATATATCTCATATTTTGATATATATATATATATATATATCTTTTTTTTTTAATTTTCCTAAAATCCAACAGCGTGTTATAACTTTGTATTGATTGTTAAATGAGCTGTTAAATTTTAACGCATAGCATTTCCTTGATGATATCTATTTATATTAATTCATTTAACCGATGGCGTGAAAAGTGTAATTTTCCATGGATAGGATACTTATCATCCAAACCCATATTTCAAAAGGGCATATGGCTGGTTTTTCGGTGGGAGTGCAAGCAAATTGAATTTTGCTTTTGTCCACTAGCATTAGCATTGGGGAATTCTAATGCCAAATCTAAGGGAAATTTGAAACTTTAAGCCCCAAAACAATCTGCATTGGGGAATGTTAAACAACAGTATTGCAAATTTTTTTGCAATACTGCTACAGTGCAATTCTAAACATAGAATTGCACTGTAGGAAGTATTGTAAAAAAATAATAATATTTTATTTGGAAGAAAGCTGAAAATGAGAGAGAGGAGAGAGATAGGAGAGAAGATATAATTTTGAGATATATTATTTTATTATGTAGATATATTATTTTAATGAGTAAAAAAGGGAAATAGAAGTTTGGGATGTGGAGGTATTGTAAAATGGTATGATATAATGATAAAGTGGTTTTTTAAAATTGTAAAATAGAGTAGCATTGAAATTTTCTAATGCTAATGCTTATACTATTAGTCTATTACCAAATGGATGACATCATTGACCCTTATAACCGGTCAAAATTAATATTATTCGAGCCAACTTTGTTGGAGGAGGCCTCCAGATGAATGCTTCTTAAACCATTTAGGGCCTTCCATGCTGAGAACTGGAATCTAGCTTTATTAATTTCTTGAGCAAAGAGGATTTTTCGAATTGAATTTGTTGTTATAAGTTTAGGTAAAAAGTAAACCAAAGAATTGCGTCAGACAGAAAGTTTGCAACACTTACACTTGCTTGACCCTTGTTCAAGTAAGATCACGGAACAATGATTCCTAATTTCATTCAAATACTCATTGATGCTGAGTTTTAACCTTTCTATATATAACCCTTTTGATGCATCATTTTCATGGAAAAGGTTGCTGCCCTATTTAGAGCATCAATGAGTTCCAAGAGAGCGTTCATTGAGCTTAAATGGAAAATGCTTATGCATTTTCAACCTTGAGCCTAAATTGATTTTTCTTGAAATCATCAAGTTTATTTCTTAATAGTGAGTTCACTATTACTGCCTTAGAGTTCTTTGGAGTGACAATTTGGTGGTTGAGGATGAGTTTGTTCATTGAGGGGGTTCCATATAGGAATTTTAGAGTTTTTTGGGCCACTGCAATAAGATTTGTTGACACGGTTGATATGTGCTTTTTTTTTTTTTTTTTTTGGGAGAAAAAACGTGCTTCTTTAATTGTTAACTTCGAATGTAACTAAAAAATTTAGTCATAGTTACTTAATTCGTTACTTAGAACTTTAGGGGTCTTAATTAAAGGTATGAGAAAAATTCATTATTTTGAAATTAGAAACTTGCCCCCCCCCCCCCCCCCCCCCCATCCCCCCAACACCAAAAAAAAACACTTAAAATTTAAAAAAAGAATAAAAATTTTACTTATATTGCTAAAAGTTATTAAGCTATATCACTTTTGGTGAGATGGATCGTCTAGCTGTTTATAATTATTGGCAAAGATTTGTATTGTAATTACTCATGGTGCATGTACATGTGTTGCTAGTGAATTTTTTTACTCGTAGATTCCTTTAAATTGTGATTGAATGCTAAATGGAAAGTTTAGGTTTGAGAATTAAAGTTTATAGTATAAAAAAGAAGTTTTAAGTCCACAATATTTTCACAACAAATCATAAGTGATTAATTGTTATTAGTTCAAATTTGAACTTAACACTAAAATTACTTTTTTACCTTGACAATAACAACCAATAACAACCTCCCATTTACGATTTGTTGTAATAATATTGTAAAAATAATGTGGACATATCATTTTCGTTCTACTAGTATATATGTGCAATAAAAAAATATTGTACACAGTACACAAAGTTCCCACTTATGTAGAGTGAAGAGAGAAGTTTCATAGATATTATTTAACTTGAACACTAAAGTTCTTAGTAGAAAATTATGTTAAGTTAAATGATAGAACCTTTTACTCAAAAAAAAAAAAAAATGATAAAATCCTATTTTCTGCAACTACTTTGGTATATCCTAGTTAGATGCTTAAATTTGTCAAAGTGGTAGTTTCATAGCAGTGCATTTATGAAAATTTGCCTAATAGAAGATGATTATCATTGTTGTCATGATTTGAAATCAATTCTCCTATAAAAAGCCTAAAAACTCTATGCTTGATTTCAGTTCTCCTATAAAAAGCCTGTTTTTGACGAGGAGAATCCTAGTTGCTGCAAATTTCTTCCAAATCCGTGTTGGAGGCATTGATTAAAGACTGTCACGATTGAGAACAATAGAGTACGTGCAGATGAAGAGACTCTAAAGGCAGAAAAACAAACCTTAGAGAAGTATTTTTATGAGATTGCAAAATTCTTAGAGAGTTTCCAATTCCTTTGTGGTGATGTTGGTTAAAAATTGTCAACAACAACTTTAGAGGATCAGTATTGGCAAAAATATTAGAAAGGGGTATGCAAAAATCTTGGAGAGCATCCACTTCCATTCTAAAGGAGTTCTGCTCAAGCATTGTCAACATGTTGAACTTTAGACGATCTACAACTACAAAAATTTTAAGCAAGCTAACTTTTAGAGTAGAATTTTGGATATGGTCTCATAAATTATGACCTCTGGCTCTGACTCATCTTGGAGAATCTTTTTGAATGCATTACACTTTTGTTCGTTTTTGGTTTGAACTAATATTCCTTATATTTGATTATTTTGTAAGATCATTCTTGGTCCCTTGGAACCGGCAACTTACTGTAAAAGTTTTAATGTTAATTACTAAATTTCAAGTGTTTTATGTAAGGATATTATAATTTGTTTGTGGCACCAGTACGTTTTGTGCTAGTTCAGGTCAATCGAGTCGAATTCTTGACGTTCTTAAACAAACTTTGAATTGCTTTGGGTATATGTGAACAAAGTATGCCATATGTATGAGAATATTTTGAGCTTCAGAGCATGTCTAGACTCTAGAGTACTCATCTTGGCTTGATATCTTGAGTAAAGCTTCTCATCAGCTTGGTTTTAAGAAAACTAATGTTTAAGAATTATGAATCTTCCACTAAAAATAGGCTACCAGCTATGCATCGAAATGTTCTGTAAATTGAGTTGTTGCATATTCTTAAGCATCAGTCAAGAAATTTCCCCTATTTGCTTAGAATATACGGTTCAGAAAAAAAAAAAAAATTGTGTGATATACTCATACAAAATAAATCTGGACCTTTCGATCGTACCTTCTTATATGATGAGAGGAGAAAATGCTTATTTATTTATTTGCATCAATAGTTGGAGTTGGGGAATTCAAGCACAAGATGTCTTTGTTAAAAACATTAGAAAGTGTCAGTTGACCTACAAAAATCTTGACAAGAGAAAGCGTATTTTAAGTTACAACTTTGTAGGCAGAATCAATAAGTTGCTTGCAATTTCAATAAGTTAGTGGCATTTAATACAATAATTTCTCATAGATAGGTTGTTCGTCTTCAACTTAAGGAAGTCAATATCGTATTGAAGGTCATTTCGATTTGGTCAAGGGAAACGAAATATTTTGGTATCAATTATAACCCGTGTATTGTTTTAGGGTTACTTTAACCCAATTTATAACTTAAATAGCATTTTTTATATTTTTAATTATTTACCACCAGAAACATCAATATCAGTCCCAAAAAAAAAAAAAACACCAATATAGTCAGTACAATTTGATATTTTATCAATGCATTTGAACATAAAGGCTCAAATCGGACCAAGATTGATCGATTGGACTAGGTTTCATCTACCCCTGGTCACATCATCTAAATTGGTTATCACTTTATATTTGATGGATTGAAATACCAAATATTCATTTTGAAATAGGCCCTCTCCATTTTAAAACATGGTATTACTCAAAAGGCATGAGCAAGATTAAGATCTTTTAAAATTTTTAGAGTGATTCTACTATAGAGTTTTTAAAATCCTATCTGTCCATTGAGAAATGAATGAATTTGAATTTACCATGATAAAATCAAATTTACACATTTTAGAGAGAGTGAAAATTTGATTTTTAAACTTCATAGTGGGGATAACCTTAAAAATTTTAGAAGTTAATAATCTAGCAGGACCATGCTATTATCAACTAGATTGTTAATAAATAAAATGTATATTTAATAAATGGAGGGATTCTTGAAAATTAGAATGACCATGACAATCATCGTTCAATTAACACAAAGAAACCTGGATCAGTTTCAAACTTTATTTATTTATGAGGATCACTATTACACAGCAGACTAGAAAACATGAAGATCATGACACCCATATGCAAATCAAAAGTGTCCAAAGACAAACAAACAATTGCATACTCTATTTGAAAGGACCAATATTGACCTGAACCATAAGAAATTAAACCATTTCCACTTCATCATCATAATCTAATAATAATTAGCAAGTGGAGCTTATGAACCAACAATAGGAGCTTCTAAGCTAGCAATAGGAGTTGTAGCAAGACTAGACATTGCATGACAATGTTCTTGCAGTTTGTTGTGCATCTCTGATGTGAAACCAAATGAAGCGAGTGTGCTAGACAAATAATTTTTGGTGATGGTGGAAATGGAATAATCACAACAACCAGGGCCAATAAGATTGGTCAACCTATCAGAGAAGAAATCAACAATGTCACTTGTACAAGGGTTCATGCCACTCAGTAGGTTCAAGCACTTGGCTTGGTCTCCGCTTACTTGGAAGCTTGACTCAGATTTGTATCCTGGCTTGATGGGAAGGTCCCTTGTTCCAGTTGCATTTACCAAAAGGCATGCAAGGACCATAAAGATAAACACATTGTTCATAGCCATGGTGTTTACCTTTGTGTACTGGTGTGTGCTTCTATGCTATGTGATAGAAATGGAGAGAGATGAAGAAAAGCTTAGGTGTGGGAGGCTTTTTATAGAGGTGTAAGAAATGAGGCAATTTTCAATTAAGAATTTTTTAAAAATAAAAAAATAAAAAATCTAGAAAGAAGTTTTGGTTTGATTCAAAAGTTTTTTAAGAAGGGTATTACTAGGGTAAAATGTGTTAGCTTATGGTTAAGGGACTTTTAGCTAGGGTTAAAAGGTGCAATAAAAACAATTGGAAAACATAAATTGTTAATTGAAAAGGTAGGAAAAAGAAGAAAGTAGTTGGAAAACACTTTTTAGAGTATCAAATTCTAATTTCAAAAGGCAAGTAGACAAATTTGATAACCTTTACTATAAGCAAATCTCCTTTAGGGCATGCAAATCTCCTTTAGGGCATGTTGACTACTGCCAATTAGATATTCAAATTAAATCTGAATACTTTAGGGAACATAAACTGTTTTTTCGATGGTTACGAGAATAGGAGAGGGGGATTTGAACCCTAGTTCTCCTAATGAAGGAGAGAAAAATATGCCACTGAGTTACAAAGCTCTTGGCTGGGAACTTACATGCCTTTTTTAGTTTATTTAATTGTTAGAACCATGAGGTTTGGACATTTTGTTTGGGGAACCTGTTGGCCTATATAACAGACGAAAATGGTATTAGTATCTGCTTTTGTGGTGAGAAGCTTCAACAATGACTATAAATGTCTGACACAGAGGCAAGATGTTTGAAAGGCTGACAGGAAAATAGCTAGGAAGCACGGGTGCGTTTCGGGACTCAGGTGCAGGTGCGGGTGCGGGTGCGGGACTCGGCAATTTTTGAAAAAGGTGGGTGCAGGTGCGGCGGGACTCGGCGATTAAAAAATTATTAAAAATATTTTTATTTATATTTTTAATATATTGCTAAGCATACTTTTTCACATTATATAAACATATACCAAATTTAATAACTAAAACATGATGTTTATAAATTAAATACAAATAATAACTATTAACTAGATGTTCATAAATTAAATACAAATAATAACTAAAACATGATGTTCAAACTAACTAACAAATCACAAATCAAACTATTAACTAACAAATTTAACCTACAAATAATAACTATTAAGTATTAACTAAATAAATTAATAATAAATCAAACCCAAGTTCACAGAACACAAATCACAAATCACACCTCACAAATCAAACTAACTAACAAATCACAAATCAAACTATTAACTAACAAATAATAACAAACAAATTTAACCTACAAATAATAACTATTAACTAACAAATCACAAATCAAACTAAGATTGAATATGGTACCTGAGTTGAGAATGCGTGAGAGAGAGCTGAAGTTTGAATGGTTGTGTGGCTGAGTGGCTGTGTCTAGACTCTAGAGTGGCTGGGATGCACGGACTGAGTGATTCAGTGAAGCCGAGCAACCCAGAGAGCAGCACAGAGCAAAGAAGTCAATACCGTACCGGAGGCTGTACCGGTTTGGTCAGCGGTACGATATATTTCGGATACCGGTCAATACCGGTGTACCGTTTCAGGTTTATAGCTATTTTATATATTTAATATATATATATATATACACACACACAATTTTTATTTACTATAAAACATTACCTTAAAAATCTCTGTTTACCATAAAATATTACTTCAATTGTTCATTCCATACAAAGAAAACTAAAAAATTGCTAGTCGAAAAAAATAATAATAATAAAATAAAAGGTTCTATTGATGTGATGCAATTAATGCATCACATAACGTGGGGCTCAAAACTGAAAAAGAAGCAAAGGTTGAGCCATTCAGCCCATCTTTTATTAAAAAAATATATGTTTTCAACATTTCCAAGGCTGGTCACGTGTAAAAGGGCTTAGGAAGTTTCAAAACTAGTGTTATGCATAAACATGTGATGAATAACCAAGAACATGTGAAGAACACATAAGAACATTTAAAAACATTTAAACATATTCAAGAGAATTTAAATAATTATTATCATGCTTTAATCTTAAATTCTCATCATGGCAACGTAAAAAACAAGTTAAGGAAATGGATTATACCTTTATGCAAGATCCATATGGTGGAGGAGGAGACTCTTGGTGGAGATTCTAAGGGTGGAGGAAAAGAAGAGCCAGGAGAGGGAGAGTGAGTCTCACTCAATACCTTGGGTCTCAAGAAGAACAAGATATGACAAGACTACTCTACTTCACTAGAACTTCAAAGAGGAGAAGAGAGGAGGTTTTTGTGTGCTTTGGAATGGAGAAGAGGGGGGTTTATATAGTAGTGGTAGAGAAAATATGAATGGAAGGTCATTTAATAAAGGTTGATAAAGAATCATGAACCTAGGCCTTATTTTAGCATTTAGGAAAATCGGGTGCATTAATTTTAGAGATTGGTGAGAGTGAGGAGCAAGCAAAATTCGGTTTTCCCGTAGTTACTGTAACAGCCTTTAGAGCCAAATTCAAAAAATCATCTCTTCCTCAATTCTAATCAGAATTGTCTCATTCTTGTACTCAAATTGAAGCTCCGGATGTCTAGTTTCTGAAAAAATTAATCTCATTCACAAATTCAAAATACTCTGAGAGATATCAAAAAATGGTGAGTATAGGTCATTTGTTAGAAAATAATTTCAGCACAATTAACATTAATAGGCTCCAAATTAGTTTCCAATTAACATTAATAGGCTCTAATCACTCATATTTCAGACTTAATGAGTTCCAAATTTACCTTAATTAAAAGATAATTGCGCAAATTACTCATTAAATAATTAATGTTTGACTATCTAATTAATTAAGTATGTGCAATCTTAGTATAAAATGTAGTCTTAGCCAATCAAATTATGTCACGTCATTAATCTCAAATTGATTATAATTATAACCAATTTAAATCAATTGTTCATAATCACATATAATCGGACTTAATTTGTGATAGGCATCTCGACCATTAAAACTTGATTTGATGATAATTTTCAATTTGATGGTTCGATTAGGGCTTATGACCAATTGATTTAATCGTTATAACATTAAGATCATTTTGGTGAAATGAGATTAAGGATCTAATGACCAGAATTAAGATGCATATTTCCAAGGTGAAATTACCATTTTACCCTCCATGTGAGGTTAAATACGAGTTGCAAAATGGGGTGTCAACACCCATTCTCTAGCAAGTTAAGAGTTTGAGATTAAGCCATTTAGGGCCATTTTCAAAGTAGGCAATTTCTGTGGCAAAATCTCTCTGTGAGGTTGCCTACATTGGAAATTGGTTCCCTTCTTGGACTTAAATTTGCCAAGGGGCCAAGTTCAGCAAACTAATCCTCTTCTTTCTTTTATCATAGTTGTTCAAGTACTAATGTTATTTTTTCAATTGCTTATTCAATCCTGCCATACTCATATTATCGTTTATTTTTCTTATTGCAAAATCGTTTAAACATTATCTTTGGTACTTTAGTTAGAATATTTTAACTATCCTGCTATATTATGTTTCTCCTGCCATAACGTTTTTGTGACAGTATTCCCTGCCGTGGGCACGTGACCAACATCTCTGCCAAGGGTCTTAGCTTGCGCACAAGCTAGCTTAAGATGAGTTTCAGTTGAGCCAGTCCCAACTCTCCTATCCTACAATTGGCGCCGTCTGTGGGGAAGCTTGAGCTAAAGTGGAGGCAACGTCCCATAATTGCTGAACCAGGGCAATAACCAGCAGAGTCCAGGGCGTCTCAGCATGCTGATCCTTTCCTCAACTTGGAACGGAGACAGGAGCGTGAGGGTAGTGTACATACCGCACATGGTGGTCAAAGTCAGTCACATGGAGGAAGTCATATGTCTCATGTAGAGAAAAACCAGAGCATGCAGCGAGAAATTGAAAAGCTGAAGAGGGAGCTACGCCATGCAAAGAGGAAACGGGCCCCTTGGTATTCTGATGAAGACTCTGGCGAAGAACAAGACATTACTTACAAGCAAAAGTCTCGAACACCGGTTAGTGAGACTTTCTCCTATGAGGAAGCGCACCGTCGTGAAAGACAGCCTCGAAGCCCACCACGTGGGGGTGTGGGGAACGATGCTATGAGCAAGGCATTGAATCAAATCTCCAGGTCCCCTTTTACACGTAATATCGAGAATGCAAAGCTCCCTCGACGCTTTCACCAGCCAGCGTTTACCATTTATAATTGAACGGTTTTAGACCCCTTAAACCAACCAGATTGCGTAGCCTAGATTAATTAGCCAAGTTGTTACTTAGTCAAATTAAACAATTCTAGGTTAAAACAATCAAATAATCATATCATGTATATAAAATATATAAAGCAGTAGAAATAATAAAGAACACAAGATATGATCACCCAAGAAACCACACGGAAAAACCTGGGGAGGATTTTACCCACCAATCCTCAAGGCAAACCAGAATTCACTATGAAAGAATTGAAGTTCTTACAAAAGGACTACAAGCTCCCCGCTCGACTTCCTAATGCTACCAACTAGTAAAACTTCCTGACACGACACGTGCAGGCTCCGAGTCCACGAACTACTTCTTTCTTGAATTCCTCAATCAGCTACAAGCTCCCCGCTTGTTTATCTTTAAAGTTCCAATGGTTGCAACTGTAATGATCTTCAAGATGTTGAAATCATCTCTACCTTGAAAACCCTAAGTTTTGTGTAAAGGAAAGCTCCTCTAAGATCTCACAAGAGATTCACACAAAACAGAAAATATGAGCAACAATACAATATAGAGTCTCTTCAAAAACGTGGCTAGGGTTTAGTTTATATACCTAGGGTAAAAACATAAAACCCTAAACGTTTAATGAAGTAGGGCTGAGTTGAAAATTCTGCAGAAAAATCAACCTGTGCGATTTTCGATTGATTGAGCCTATCCTTCGATCGATCAAGCCAGGCCGAAAGTCCCAAGTACTTCTGCAGCCACTCGATTCTAACTTTACAATATTAAACCAACTTTGAGCAAGCCTAAATAAGACTAAATACATTATTTTGATCATGGTTTGCCAACATTACAAATTAGAGTTCTAAATACATAAAATCCTAAGACCTTAGAACCTAACAATAATGGTCGGACGGACCCTGTGGAGCATGTGAGTCATTTCAACCAGAGAATGGCCATTCACTCCAGAGATGAAACTTTAATGTGCAAGGTTTTCGTGTCTAGTTTGGGACCGATCGCTATGAGATGGTTTGATAGCTTGAAGGCAGATTCTATAAGCTCTTTTCGAGAGCTTACTCAGGCATTTGGGTCCCGTTTTGTTACATGTCGCAGAGTTCCGCAGTCTATGGCCTCCCTGTTGTCTGTAAGCATGCGTGAAGGCGAGACTTTGAAGTCTTACTCGGATAGGTTCTGGAAGATGTACAACGAGATGGAGGAAGATTACGACTTGGTGGCCATCAGCTCCTTTAAGCTCGGCCTCCCCACTGAACATGACTTGAGGAAATCTCTGACACGCAAGCCTGTTACTAGTATACGCCAACTGATGGACAGATCGACAAGTATAAAAGAGTCGAAGAAGACCAGCAACAAGGCAAAGGAAAAGATAAGGTTATCCCTCAGGAGATGAGGGATTTCGGGTTGGATAGGCAAAGTCACAAGAGGTCGCGGAGGGACTGGGTCGGACAACAAAGTTCGGCTAACCCTCAAGCAATTAACGCCGTATTCCGAGAGCCTGTGCACCAAGTCCTAGAGAAGATCAAGAATGAGCCTTTCTTCAGGAGACCGAACAAGATGGTCGGAAACCCTAAAATGCGCAACCATAACCTCTACTGCCAATACCACCAAGATCATGGACATACTACGGAGGATTGTAGTAGTCTGTAGGACCATTTGGACCAGCTCGTCGGTGAGGGCAGGTTAAAACATCTCTTACATGATACCTCTGGTCAGGGTAATCAGTCTAGTGCAGGACCTCGAAGGGATGATTCCTTAAAACCCCCCCTCGACACAATAAACGTTATCTTTGCGGCACCAGGGAGAACGGGGTCCTATCCATCCAGAGTACTATCAGTTGCTCGACAACCCTCAGAAAATGTTAATATAGAGCCGAAGAGGGCTAGGATGGAGATTTAACCAGTTTTAGGATTCTCGGATGCGGACAAGATTGGCACTATCCAACCTCACGATGATACTCTGGTGATCACTCTCAGGATAGGGGGGTACGACGTGAAGAGAGTGATGGTGGATTAAGGCAGCGGCACAGAAATAATGTACCCGGACCTTTATAAGAGGCTGGGCTTGACGCCTGAAGACCTAATGCCCTATACCTCACCCTTGGTGAGTTTTGACGGGAACGTGGTCGTTCCGAGAGGCCAAATCAGGCTACCCGTACAGACTGGCTCTGAAACGGTGGAGGTAGATTTTATAGTGGTGAACGCCTACTCGCCTTACACTGCGATCGTAGCTAGGCCTTGGCTCCATACACTTAGGGCTGTGTCCTCCACTCTTCATCACAAGATCAAATACCCGTCCGATGGGCAAATCAGGGAGATCTTAGGAGATCAGGCCATGGCTAGACAATGTCTGGTGGCGGCAATCGAACATGAACCTGAAGCTGAGTCCTCGGCCCATAAATAAAGGGACTTATAGCAGTTAAAATCCCCGATACTAGACACTGAGGCCCCAGCCGAGGGGGCGGAATGTGAAAGCCTAATGAAGGTGGTCATCGATGATGATCTAGGGAAGTTCTTTCAAGTGGGATTTATGCTCCCCCCTCAAGAGAATGACGAGCTGATAGGGTTTTTGAGGACCAACCTGGACGTATTTGCATGGGACCCCACAGAGGCTCCAGGAGTGGTGAAAAGCAAGGTGAAAAGCAAGGTCATAGATGAGCACATTGGGGATCTTAGGGAAATTTTTGAAATCCTCAGGAAACACAAGTTGCGCTTAAACGCATCTAAATGTTCATTTGGTGTAGGGTCAGGTAAGTTTTTGGGGTATATGGTGACTCATAGGGGAATTGAAGTTAACTCCGATCAGATAAAAGCTATCAGCAACTTACGAGCTCCTCGGAACCCTAAGGAGGTTTAGAAATTAACTGGAATGACTGCTGCCTTGAACAGGTTCATTTCCCGATCAGCAGATAGGTGTAGACCTTTCTTCTCTTTGCTCAACAAGTGGAAGGGATTTGAGTGGACTGAGGAATGTGCTGCGGCTTTTTAGCAACTTAAGGACTACCTATCTCGGCCTCCAATCATGTCCAGCCCCGAACCAGATGAAGTCCTGTTCGCTTACATTGCAGTAGTTCATAATGCGGTAAGCTTGGTGTTAATACTAGCAGATCATGGCATGCAGAGGCCAGTTTACTACGTAAGCAAGTCGCTACACGAGGCCGAGGTCTGCTATTTGCCGTTGGAGAAGGCTATTCTAGCTATGGTACTTGGTACACGGAAGCTACCTCATTATTTCCAAGCCCATACAGTTATTGTCCTCACCCAACTCCCACTTAAGGCTATACTCCGAAGCGCTGACTACACTGGAAGGATTGCTAAATGGGGCAAGATCTTAGGGGCTTTTGATATCAAATACATGCCTCGCACATCAGTTAAGGGTTAGGTCCTGACAGATTTGGTGGCCGAGTTCACGGAGCCTCAGTTAGAAGAAGTAACGCCGATTTCCAACATGGATGAAAAATCGGTCGGCATGATTTCCCAAATAGGCCCTCCACACTGGGAAGTGTACGTGGATGGCGCATCGAACCGGAGTGGTTCCAGAGTGGGGCTAGTGCTCATATCCCCTAATAGAATCACCATCGAGAAATCGTTAAGGCTGGGCTTTTCGGCAACAAATAATGAGGCGGAGTATGAAGCTCTGTTGATGGGAATGACTATGGTTCGAAGAATGGGAGGAAAGGTGGTAGAAGTGTTCTCAGACTCAAGGTTAGTCGTGGGACAGGTGCGAGGAGAATATGAGGCAAAGGATGAAAGTATACAAGGGTACTTGAGCCAAATTAAATCTTTGCTGTCGGAGTTTAAGTTCTTTGACTTGTTGCACGTCCCTAGAAGTAGTAATACACATGTTGATTCTTTGGCCACGCTCGCTACCTCATCGGCGCAAGATCTGCCAAAAGTTATCCTCGTGGAGGATCTGCATAGGCCTACAAAGGCTAAGGGAGAAGTAGTCCAAGTTCATCAGATCAGGGCCAAACCCAGCTGGATGGACCCTATAATTAAGTTCTTGAAGGATGATTCCCTACCCGAAGAAAAGGGGGAAACTGATAAAGTTCGGAGGAAGGCAACTAGATTCTGGCTGTCCGAGGACCGGAAATTGTATAAACGCTCCTATTCAGGGCCATACTTATTGTGCTTGCTTCTTGAAACGACTGAGTCACTATTAGAAGAATTACATGAAGGGATCTGCGGGAGCCATACTGGAGGTAGATCCTTGGCTCACCGGGCCATCACTCAAGGTTATTGGTGGCCGAATATGCAAAAAGAGGCCCATGAATATGTTAGAAAGTGAGATCAGTGCCAACGATTTGCGCCGAATATACATCAACCAGGTGGAAACATGAATCCATTATTTAGTTCTTGGCCTTTCGCTCAATGGGGGTTGGATATCGTGGGCCCATTCCCTAAGGCCGTAGGAAACAAGAAGTATCTTCTGGTCGGCACAGACTATTTCACCAAGTGGGTTGAAGTCAAGCCTCTAGCTAACATCAGAGACGTGGATGTAAAGAAATTTGTTTGGAAAAATATCGTCACTCGATTTGGGATCCCTCATACCCTAATCTCAGACAACGACCTTCAGTTTGACAACAGGGCATTCAAGAACTATTGTAACGAACTGGGAATCACAAACAGATACTCCACCCCTACTTATCCCCAAGGAAATGGGCAGGTAGAAGCCGTTAACAAAGTCATAATAAACGGATTGAAGAAAGGGCTAGACGACGCGAATGGTAGATGGGTGGAAGAACTACCACATGTACTTTGGGTATACAGAACTACACCTCGTCGGTCTACCGGAGAAACTCCCTTTTCAATGACTTATGGGGCTGAAGTTGTCATACCTCTAGAAACTGGTTTCCCAGCATTAAGAACTAGTTTGTTTTGTCCGACCAGAAACAGTGATCAACTAGAGAAGAGTTTGGACCTGATTGAGGAAAGGAGGGAAAATGCAATGGTCCAATTGGGACATTACCAGCAAAAGCTCAAGCAAGGCCACGATGCCAACGTAAAGCTAAGACCTTTGGAACCTGGTGACTTGGTGTTAAGGAAAGTTGTGGGCACTGCGAAGAACCCAGCTGGGGGAAAGCTAGGACCAAACTGGGAAGGACCATACCGCATTACTTCAGGGGCTGGCATTGGAGCATATTTCTTGGAGGACCTGGATGGTCATGTAATACCACGGCCTTGGAATGTAAATAATCTCAAAATGTACTATTATTAAATGGATCTTTTCTTTAATCAATATGCCATTTTGATATATTAAGGGTTCTCTTAAGTGTTTAAAATTAAATTCAATCATGCCTATAGTCCTCAGACCAGATAATTTGGGTTAGTTAACACTCGTTAACAGGTTCTCTTAAGTGTTTAAACTTAAATTCAATCATGCCTGTAGTCCTCAGACCAGATAATTTGGGTTAGTTAATACTCGTTCACAGGTTCTCTTAAGTGTTTAAACTTAAATTCAATCATGTCTGTAGTCCTCGGACCAGATGATTTGGGTTAGTTAACACTCGTTTACAAGTTCTCTTAAGTGTTTAAACTTAAATTCAACCATGCCTGAAGTCCTCGGACTAGGTTGTTTGAGTTAGTTAACACTCCAATGCAGTTGTTATTATCACAAGTCCACCCTAGTCATATTTAAATCAAAATCTTTGGATGGCAACACTTCCATGTCATTCATTTTTTCCATTGTTTGTTAGCAATTCTCATACAAACCGCTCCCCCAAGTATTAATTCAGATTATCCACGTCATCAGCATAATATGGTGGTTAAGTCTACATGTTATCATCATAATACATACTGTGAGGGCGTTAAAGGAAAAAGAGAAAAGATTTCATTGATATAAAGGAAATAACTTATAATCCTATGAAGGGCTAACTGATATAAGTAAAAAAAAAAAAAAAAAAAAAAAACTTAACAATAGTAATCAAACTCCTAAACATCTAATCCTCAGTTGGAGTCGAGGAGTCCATAGTCTGATCAGGCTGAACAACAGCAGCATCTGATCCTTGACCATTCACAGAGGGCTTGTCCACACCACTAGCTTGATCAGGCGCTTGGATTATATCAGCGGGCTGATCCAGAGTTTCTGGGAGTTCGCAGATGTCTGGATGATAATAGACGCTCCCAAGCTGCCTCAAGGCAGATTCTGGAGGGACCCCGGCCGCATCACGTCCCTTGCCCCAGGTAACATCGCAGTATTCTCTGCAGACCTTGGCGAACTTCTCAGTCAACCTGGCTTGGGTCTGTGTCACCCCCAGAGTGTAGGCCACCTGCTTTTCAGCCTCAAGCGCCTCCTTGGCCAACTGAGCGTCAGTCTCGGCCAACTTGGCAAACTCTCTGGATTTTTCAAGCTCATCCCTAAGACCTTTCACCAGCTCCCTCTCGGTGGCCAGATTAATTTCTATTGTGTACAGTAGCTGGAGTTGGTCTTCGGCCTGCTTCTCAGCATTTTTCAAGCCTGCATCCAAGCTGTTCCTCTCATTGGTCACCTCTTTTAGTTTCTCGGACAAGTCAGTACAATCCTCCTTAAACTTGCCCAAAGATTTTTCCGCCTCATCTCTAGAGTAGACCGCTGCCTGGGCTTTAAGGTGAGCCTTCTTATTCCACTCCTCGGCCACAAACACTTGCTGAGTGATCTGCATGTGGAATAAAAATTTCAGTATAAGGCAAGGAGGAAAGGCGAGAAGAAAAGATTAACATTTCAAAATTAAGGAATCAGGCTAGTCTACTTACCATAGCTAAATCCCTTTTAAGGGATGAGAAGAGCTCGAACTGGCTGCAGCGCCAGTACGCCTCCATGTCCTTAGGGAGTAGCAGTGGTTGCTCATGGACCTCAGCAATGAGACCTGCTTTCTCCCCTGCGAAACTTCTGAGGGAGGCATCCCAAGGAATAGGGGCACCGTCTAGCACCAGCTTAAGAGACCAAATACGAGCTCCTTGGCGCACCTCCGCTACATAAGCCTCGTCGCGACTCTCAGTAGATGAAGCCCTTTTGCTCCGCATATCTTGGACCACCTTCTGTTGCTTAGGTCCCTTCGGAGGAGCCACCTCCCTTTCTTCAGTATCAGTCTGAGGTCTCTTTTTCCTCAGATCTGGCAGTGCCTTTAGTCCGAGATTAGAGGGAGCCTGAGGAGGTGGTGGAGGAAGAACAACTGTTGGCTTAGATGTACCAACTTCTTTGGCCACAGATTTTTTGCCTCTGTTCTTCATTAAGTCCTTCAAGCTTTCCATATCGTCTTCGGAAGAATCGTCCGATACGTATATTCTCCCTGGAGGAACGCTTAATTGCCTGTCAGTCTCTTCCTCGGCTCCTATAACCTGAACTTCTTCTGAGGTTTCTCCCTCGAACTTGGACTTATCGATCTGTTCGTCAAGTGAAGAGGTCGAGGAGGCAACTCTTTCACCCACTTCTACGGGTTCTATGGGAACTTGCTGAATTGGTTGGAGGAGTATAGGTACGCCTTGCGGATTCGGATGTGGCACGGGGGCGAGGTCGAACGGAGCTAAAAAGTCCTTCCGAGCAACGTCTATGCGATTCAGGCGATAGTCTCCTTGTCTTATCAAGTTGCCGACCGGCTGAAAATCAGTTGATTTCGGCGTGTAACCGAGAATAAGATGCACGGCCCGGAGTTGCCTGTCTCCACTTACGAAAATTTGTGCTCGGAGGAGATAATTTAGTGCGGCGACGTTTGTGAGGCTCAGCCGAGGAGAAACGTGACGTTTATCTGTAGATGCAACAATAAAACTTAGTCAGAAACTTGAAAATAGTGATACAAAGAGAAGACCGAATCATTGAAACACAAACCCTGAATCTATTGTTAGGAAACCTAAATCTAGGCTGTCCCACCTGGCTCTCCTGGTTGGGTTGGGCAGTGAAGACCATCATGCCACGTGCCCGAGACGATCAGATAGTCGTCTTTCATCCCTTTGTTAGACTTGGGAAGACAGGAGATGAGCCTGATGGTGTCGGATCGGGATTTGAGATAGTATCCCGCTCCTTTCTAGCTACGACATTCGTACATGTGTACCACGTCAAGCCAGGTGAGTCCCAACCCTGGATGGCGACTCAGATCCTCAACTGCTCCTAAGATTCTAAAGACGTTAGGCGCACATTGGTCAGGACTAAGCCTATGGTTTCGGAGATAATCTCTGGTTATGGGGCCCATAGGAATGGTCATCCCCCCTTCTAGGAAGGCGATGATAAGGATTATGACCTCGCCCTCCTTCCGATCGGTTAGCAACTTCTCCGGAGGGCAATATCTCAAACCTACATCTTCAGGAATGCGATATGCCTCCCTAAACGCCTCCATCTGGGCGGGGCTATCCACCAAATACTTAAACCTACCCATCTCAATTAAAACAAAGTAGGGGAGTGTTCTCTGTGTCCGAAGAGGTTAGCCGACGATAAGATGAAAGGCTCGGATGAAGAAAAACTTACGCAAACTGAATTGGAGGTGATCTTCGAATTTGTGGAGAGATTCTCGCAGAGTCTGAAGAGAGTGAGAGATTGATGACTGAAAGAGCTTGATGGATGTGAGTGCTTGAGTTCGCCGAAAATTTGAGAATTTGTAAAGGAGAAATAACCACATCTGGGACTTTATATAGGGACGGGGGGGAGAAAGTAGGAATTATCCCGCCCAAATTTGGAGGAATAATTACGATCGTTGGATCAACAACCCACCGTTGGATGCTAAAGACAAGGCGCTGCCCAAAGCAATTAATGGTGCCTTGGAAATATGGAAACGGCAGCGGCAATAATGAAACGCCCATACTGATACTCCTACACGTGTAAGCTCAGATATTTCCGGTCTTTTTTAAATTCTTTATTTCACTGTAAATCAAAATCTTCTTTTTTCTTCTCGGATGCGAGGGAAAAATTAAAATTTTGAGGGGCTATTGTGGGTGTGAAAGTCCAACGTCATGCGTTGGGCCTAAGGCCCAATTTGAATATCACTGTGTGTCCGAAAAAAAGAAGGGGGTTAGGAAGGAATCCTGGTGGAGAAATATACTTGGAAAGGAGTGAAAGGGGCAGTCCGAAGGGAGCCATATTGGTCCGAAGAAGCTATTCTCCTCAGATCCCGAGAAACTTGATTAAACAAATACACTGAAGGTCCGAATGATCCTCCAAACTACTTCCATGACAAGGACAAATGTTGGGCGTGCCTAATGATGATAAGAACAGAGAAATATCTAAGAGGCAAAGCTGCTACCACCGCATTTAATGCATTGCAGCAACTCTCCTGGCCGCATTTATGTGGAGAAGACCCCTGAACAGTGCAATCCCAGCTACCACCACTCACGGAGAACTAGAGCAAATATCTGACATGACATGCACTCAAGTGAAGGTTTGGATGGGGAACAAATGGACGGTGATGATGAAGCAGAAGGAGAATATATAAATGTAATAGGCTTCTAAAGAAGGGGGGGATCTAAGAAAGAACTCTAAGAATTGTACTTATCCTTGAATGAAGAACAACCCTCTTCGGACCAGAGTTGATTTTTACTTTTAAGCGTATTCTTATGTCAATCAATTGTTGCTAGATTCATAATTAGCCTAGTTTTTCCACCCACTCTCTACAAATTCATTGTTCTGGGTTCGTTGGGCTTATAAACCTAACCTTTTGGGTCTGGGCTATAAAATTTAGACCCTACATATATATAATAGAATTCTTTGTTTTAATTATCTCTCTTAATGCAAGTTATGAACACAACATTTTTACAAAAATTTCACAATAAAGTCTATATGACGAGTTGTTAATGCTAGATAAAAAAATAATAATGTCACTAGTAGGTCCAAATGAGAACTAATAACAACTTACTATGTAAAATTTATTATGAGATTGTTATGAAAATATTGTGTCAATAACACTATTTTTTTTTCTAAAGAAAATAGCACTAATTTAAAAAGTCCAAAGATACAATAAAATGTGACAATATTTTTACAATACTATTTGTTTTTAGTTGTGATCAATCCTAGTCTAATAAAAGATTTGATACCTCAATTGTTTTGAAACTTTTGTGATAATTTATTGTGTCCTAATACAGTTGTAATTTTCATTTTGTAAATTTCCTTGCATAGACACGTATCCCACTCTACCTTTTACTTTTATTTTTTTTTTTTTTACTTCTTTTTTTTTTTCTCAACCACACGTTTCCTTTCACCCTTAGCTTCTTTCTCTACTTCTCATCTTCTTTCTGCTTCTCATTTTCTCTAATTTCATTAAAAATCAATTAAGGTGAGTTCTGTAGCAGAGCAGCATGGAGAGGACCTTCTTCCACCTTTATATTCTTCCATCCTTATCTTTTATCTCTGCTTCTCATTTTCTCTAATTTCATTAAAAATCAATTAAGGTGAGTTTTGTAGCAGAGCAGCACGGAGAGGACCTTTGTAGCAGCACAGTGGGCAATTTGGTAATTTAACACTGTCTCCAACGGTAATATTGATGAAACACGTATTAGCTTTTACAAAAGGCTCTGAAGAGCTGCCCACTACCAAAGTCCTCTTCCTTCACAATTTCAAAATGCAACTTTTAGGTAAAGCTGCTTTTAAAATCTAACCAAATGCTCATACTATTTTTTGGGTTTCAAAAAGCATTTTTTGCCTTCTAAAAGTGCAAACAAACGGACACATTATGCTTTTGCAAAAAATTTTACTATGAAGCCACTGTTTAAACTTATTTAGTTATGTAGCAATTTTTTGAATTTGAGTTCACTTATCCCGAGTTCTAGTTCCAAGTGAAACTCAAGTTTACCAAATTCGAGTTTCAAGCATTATGACAAAAAAAAAAAAAAAAAGTGCTACATAACTAAAAAGGTTTCAAGATAAGTCAAACTTGAGTGTTCTACTTAGAATTCAAGTTTAGCAAACTTGACTTCCAAAAAAGTGGTACATAAGTAAATAAGTTTGGGTGAAGGTTTTTCAGTAATAAATTTGTAAAAATTGAATATTTGGCAAAAAAAAAGCCCAGGAATGGAATAAATATGCTATGCAATATGTATATATTTTACTCCGTTCAAGATTTAAAAGTTCACTGTAAAAATATTTGCATAAAAACCAAAATCAAATTTGAGACTAAAAGTATGATTACATAATTTTATTTATAGCTATTATTATATTATAATTCAACAGCATACTTATGTTTTCGTAATATAATCTTACTAGTCGTTAACATGTACGATGCACAGTATAGTTAGCAAATTTTAAATATCTTCACTTTATTCAATGTTACAATAAGTTTTAAAAAAAAATCTTCAGAGTTTATAAATTAATGAAAAAAACAAAAATATATATATAACTACACAATAGAAAAATATAAAAGAAAGATGGTATACCTTCAAAAGAATAATCCATGACTATAGTCTTTGAAATCTGCCAAATAGTTTCAAATACTAGCAAAAAATAACCCAAGAATTCAAAAGTTAAAACTTCTAAAAAGCAAAAAGAATTTAAAGAATTAGAAGATTTAGTACCTATAAATTATTGAAAAAAATGATATATATATATATGACTACACAATAGAAAAATATTAGAGAGAAAAAATTCAATTTGATAACAAAAACTTCAATTCGACATCCAACTTTAATGGAAAGAAAATTGTAATGGGATGGAAGAAAATATGGACCAATAAATAAAAGTCAAATGCTAACCTCCTTGACTATCATAGAAAGGAGTGAAACCATCTAAATTTGGATAAGTTGCATACTACAAAAGAAAACAGCCTAAATTTAGCATACAATTTGCAATATAGCATAATCTATGGAAAATTATTGAGATAATGAGTACACTAAATGGACCCATTGAAAAGCCAACCCAGAGAAGTAATCTAAAAATATAAAAATTTTCAAGCTTAAGCACTAAACAATTGATTACATTGGTTTTAGTTAACTTAATTGGTAAAATGTTTTATGGTTGAATAAGAGATTTGTGGTTCAATCTCCACCTACATAAAAAATGTTGAAACTCTCTCTCTATTTAAAAATAAAAAATAAAAAAATAAAAAAAAAACACTCACACACACAATTGATCCCAATTATTTAGAAAAATTACAGTATCTTTGTGAAGAGAGGCCAACTCATCAGCTTGACTCTAAAAAACATTGATCAATTTCACTGTTTTTTCTCTCTCTTAGGCCTCATTTAGGAGGAATGAATGGAATGGAGTGAAAAGGAATGAAAAAAAATTATTTTATAATATTCTTCCATTCTCTTGTTTGGGAGTTTAAGTGGGAGGAAATGGAATGAGTAGGAGGGAACACTCATTTCTCTCTATTTCCTTAAAACCTCAAATTTTCTTTCCCCTCGAAATTAGGAGGAATGGGAGGGAATTGAATTAGATTTATTGATTTTTTTTACTAAAACTCCTAAAATACCCCTATATATTCAACCATTTATTTTCAAATAGGGGTCTAATAGTAATATTGTCATAAAATGATTCTATTCCACTCCCTATGTGTTACTCCCAAACAAGATTACTTACATTCCGTTCATTTTCATTCATTTCCATATCTTTATTTTAAAACATCTAATCAAGGTTACTTAATTCCATTCCATTCCATTCCCTTACTTAAATGCATTCCATTTCTTTCCATTCCCTTATAATCATTCAATTCTATTCTATTCCATTCCCTTATGAACTCCCAAATGAAGCCTTAGCGTTTCCTTACTCCCATAAGTTTTAGCTTTAGGTTTTAAGAGTGTTTATATATTAGCATTACTTAGTAGTAGCTGTGTAGTAGTCTGTTTGTTTAGTTTCCTTAAAACTAATATGGAAGAGTCCCAAAAAAAATTAAAACTAAGAAATTAATTAATTAAAATAAATTATAATGAGATGTAAATTTATGAGTCTTGTGAAGTTGATGTATCAAAATTTTAAATCAAAAGAATTAAATCAAATTAAAAAATATAAATAAAAAATGCTAATATGGAAAACTGTGGAGAGGTTAACCAAAAGTCAAAGGTTTCAGTTTTATATATATACTAGTTAAAGGCCCGTGCGTTGCACAGTTTTATCATAATCTTATAACATATTGTTGAGGGTCATTTTTGTAAAACAGGCCCAACTCAATAAAGCAGGCAATAGGAGTGGCAAGCATAGAATAAAACTATTAAGTCCAAGCGGCAGGAGTAATAGATCACAGGCCCATAACATGAATAAATGGGTCTCGAGGAAGCAAATGGGCCCAAAGGGCCCAGAAAGAGAGAAATGGCACCCATGGGTAGTATATGGTATGAAAAAGTGAGAATGGGCCGTGGTAGGCTCGAAGCATGGCAAACGATACAAACAAAGCTCCAGATCGCAGCAAACACATGAGCCGCAGGCAGATTTTGAACGTACATAACAAGAAAGCACGCGCAAGGCCCAAGCACCACCAGCCTGTACCCAGCCAATATGGGACGTGGTGGGGCCATGGGTCAGAGGTAAGAGGTAAGGGGGGGTGTGGTTTGGTGGTGGGAGAGGGGAAAAGATCTATTTTGCAGTTCCTGTCTTAACCCTTTTGGGAGGTACGTCCTGCTGGGATGACAGACCGCCCAAAAGAGGCAAGGTTGGGGGGGAAACATTGGGTGCATGCCATGGGGAGAGAGAGAGAGCATTTACGCCATGGCAGGAGAAAGTGCCACGGCGGACTAAGAAACAACACAAACTTGCCTTTGTCTAGCGAGGGTAAGTGGTACACAAACGAGCTCCTGGGTGGTCGGCAAGTACGCCCAGGCCAGACAAAGGCCGTTAAAGGGTAAAATTGTAAAATTCAGTCACGGCAGGCCCTATAAAAGGACCCTTGCCATGCCCTGTAGAGTGGATCGAAAAACAGAGGAATGGAAAAACAAAAGAAAGAAGAAAAAAATAAGAAAACAAAACAGGAAAACAGAGAGAAGGAGTGTAATAGACATGCACTAGTAGATCGGTTCCCTTCTCTCCCCCTCAAAATCCCACTCTCTAGGAGACGATTAAGCAATAGGGATTCCTTTGGGCACTTATCATTTAGGTCCGATTCCCTCAAAGTCATTAATCCCCACGGCAGGATATTCTCCGGAGAGATTAGTTTCATTGAGAGGAAACGTTCTTCCTCTTTGGTTCTTTGCCACTATGGACCCAAACTTGACTTGATATTTGTTCTTGATTAACTTCTATTATCGCTTAAACAATTACTCATTTCTTTTGTAAAAGCTGTTATTATCATTATTGTTGTTATTACTGTGATTGTCATAGAAATAGAGATCACTCGGTCATTTTTCTATTAAGAAAAGACCACTGTACTCTGTTTTCTTTATTGTTATAATATCTGTCTGTCGTAAGCTATTTGTAACAGCTCTGCTTGCAGTGAGAACATTCCTGGCAGACAAGGCTTAGTTTACGCACAAGCCGGCCCAAAGTGAGTTACAGTTGGGCCGGTCTCAACTCTCCTACTCAGAAATATTCGGGCCCATCACCGCAGGAGGCAGCCCAACCCAAAACACAAAAAAGGCCCCTACACACACACACACACACACACATATATATAGGATATATATATATAGGGACACGTTTTGAAGCCTAAACCCAAAATGTAAAGGGATATAGGCCTAGTGAGCCTAGCACAATAAATTTGTAGAGAATGGGTTGGAGAATTAGGCCCTAATGAGTTGGACAACGAATATAATAGGTTTGAAAGATAATCAGACAGAAGCTAGAAGGATTGATCTAAATAAATTCATTCTTGGCCCAGTCCGAGGAGGTAAGTCCCAGTATATACTAATTGGAAATAGTTACAAATACAATTTAGATTGCTATATTGCTTTCTTCTATCAATATTTTCTTCTTTTTTCCATGGAGGACCTCTTTCATTATATATTCCCTTTTGGACTATCTTGATCCTACACTTATTAATCATTTGAGCCACTACTTGAGTGTTTGTCCCATCAGACACCCTCTCTAACTTTCTGTGAGTTGTGATAGCCAAGGCAGTACTGTTCAGGGGTCTTTTCCACATAAATGCGGCCAGAAGTTCGCTGCAAAGCATTCAATGCGGTGGCAGCAGCTTTTTCGTAGATATTTCCTAGCTTCCACCCTTCCAGGACGTTCACGATGCACGTCCTTCTCAGTGGAATTTCCTCGAAGGTCACTTTGAATAATAGAATATACGTTTGATTTGTGCTTTGTTTGTCCAAGGAGACACTCCTCCTCGGACCACCTTTTCTTAACCTTTGCACCCGCATGTTACTTATGGGACTTTGACCTTAACAACCTCACCATTGTTTATTCGTCCTTGGACCAATTAACGTCCTCGGCCAAAGCCCAATGTCCAACATACAATTTTGGGCCCTTATCCCTACAATATATATATTTTTTATTTGAAAAACAATAACAAAATAAATAATTATTATAAAAAAATGAATAATGAGTTTTTAATTGCTACACCACATGGTCCATGCATGCATCTAAATTAAGCTACTGCTTCATATGTATCAAGGTTTGTATCTTTGTTTGGAATTTCTACTGATGGTGAAGTGAAATCAAAATATGTGCATGGTCCAATCCTCTTTTTAGAAATTTAACAGTGTACAAAACTACATAGAACAAACAATATATTTAATTATTGTTAAATTAAAATATTAATTGTGATAATATTTTTTTAATATAATTACTATAATTAACACGTAATCATGCAAAAATTTTCATTTTGAAATTTGAAGGCTTTTTATTTAATAATATTTAGTTTTTTATCATACTTGCAAGGCTACATCTCCCAAACTACCGACTTTGTACAGTGCCTTTTATCAATTAATCTAATTTTATTTTGAAGACTCTAGTCTTGATTGATATTAGGTATGTCTTTAGGGTTTTTGCTAGGTAGTTCACGTCTTTGCAAACTTGAAACAGCATTAGCATCCTAGTTTATTGAAGTATTCATCAAGAAGATTAATTTTACTTGGAAACAAATTTATTCTAAAATAAATGTGCACAATTGAAGCAGATCAATACAAATTTATTATGTAAAATAAATGTATGACTATATTGATTACCTTCAATTGTTCATTGCTTATATGATATGTTCACAAGAATAGTGTTTCTTTGTCTTTTGTTGGCTGAATCTACAGATCTTGATAGTCATAAATTTAATAGTATGCATATTTGAAAGACAAATCAAGTGCATGTAAAGTGTAAAAAAAAAAAAAAAAAAAATACTTGCCTGTGGTGGTGGTTATGTATTCCATGTCAAACCGCTTCTTGGAGAGGGAGTGAAAGTTTTTTTTTTTTTTTTTCCAAACCGAGAGAGAGACATCGTTTGAAAAAGAAATCAATATATAATAGCTAAAACATTAATATTTAGAAGAGGCATTTGATGCAGATAGTGTTTCAATTGTAATCAAATTATCTTTTCATTTTTCATGCGTATTCTCCTTTTTTTTTAGGTGTCTTAGGTTTTATCAAATTAGCTTTGTTGATCCTTGTAATTCATTTTAATTAGAAGTTTTTGTATTCACGCTTTATCTAATTAGTTTTGGAGGCGGTATTTGACTCAGACTAGTATTTCAATTGTGATCATATTCAAGTAGGATATAGTGATATACATAGGGCTTAATATTTATTTATTTTTTGATTTTATCTATAAATTTCTTTCAATTTGGGGTAGCCAACTTTTTTTTTTAATTAAGTTTTTTTTTTCAACTTGAACGTGTGCATGTTGCTGGTTTTTTTTTTTTTTTTTTAATGAAGAATTTTTTTTTTTTTTTTATATAAAAGATTAGATGAAGAATTTAAATTGTAATCAAATTAAGATAGAATTTGGATTGTAATCAAATTATGAATTTTATCAATTTAGAAATTATAAGAGAAAAGTCATAAACGTGTACACTACTATGTTGCTGGTTTTATAAAAAAATTATGATTTTTATCCACTTATAAATTATAGGAGAAGAAAAATATATCTATTTTTTAAAAAAATCTATAAAAATTTCTGCAATTTGATGAAGCCACTTGGCGTAACCATGACTTCTAAGCCCAATTTTTATTATATAGTATATGATATGATATGATATGATATATAGCATTATGCCCGTGCGATGCACGGTTTAATCAAAATTGATATGTAAATAATTTTTTAATTTACTTAAAAATAAATAATAAAAATAAATGAATATTTTACTTTTAAGTTATATAATGAATGTATATTGTGTGAGACTTAAGGTATCATAATATATAAATAAATTGAATAGAAGATGGTAGAAATACCTAAAAAAAATATAAAATGATTTTCAATAATACATTGAACATTAAGGCTCAATTAATCACATGTATTTAAATGGATAACCCTTGAATTTAATAATTAAAAACTATCGAAAGTAACAATTGAAATCATATTTAGGTGGAAATCTCAATTCAATAATTAAGAACAATCTAAATTACTAAATATTTAAATTTTTGAAGTAGCGAGACTCACATCATATCATATCATATTTTATATCATATTATATATAATAAAAGTTGGGCTTAGAAGCCGTGGTTGCGCCGCGTGGCTTCACCAAATTGTAGAAATTTTATTAGATTTTTAAAAATATATATAACATACATCTCTATCAATTTTTTAGATAAATACAAAAACTTAATTGTTGTTATCTTTTGTTTAAGTTACATATGATTTTCTTTCTCAAAAAAAAAAAAAAGTTACATATGATTTTTAATTAAAGTGTGCATCTTGGGCAAATTGTTTGTTATTATCAGAATTTTGTCTACTACTTTATCACCTCTTTATTGGATAAAGTTTGATGAACACAAAAACTTAATAATTTAATTAATAATATATCAATCTCTTCTTTGGATAGACTTCTCTTAAGGGAAAATAACACTTTGGATAGACACAAATGTCTAATAGTGTATTACAACTAATCAATTATATTGAAGATTAAAAAAAAATCTGTTTCTAATATTTTTCTGTAATTATTTTTTCCTTCACGTTTTTTCGTTTCTAATACTTTTCTTTTATTTTTTCTCTTCACTTTTCCTCCTATTTTGGTTAATCTGTTATGCTTGTTTTTAGTAAAGGATAGAAGGTTTTTTGATAGATGGATAGAATGTTCATCTACTGAAGTCTATCAACTTCTTATTTATTTTCACTGTCACGCAGCTACTTCAGCTTTTTTTTAATATATATAAACTCTAAACTTCACCTTTGAATCTTCATATCAACTCTCTCTCCACCATTAATTATCATTCTCTTATAATTCCTAAATAGAAATTTTTATGCATTCCTTGCCTCCTTTCAACCCTTCCACTTTTGAAAACCCTCCTCCTCACCCTCTAAACATTTAGCAAAACAATACCTAAAGTTATTCATGCATTATGTACTTTTTAAAAAAAAAAAATTATCTTTCAATGTTGAATATTTGATATAACTTCATTGATCTTTTTGTATCGTACAGGGAAGAACAAGTGCTTTCATGGGTTCAACTTGCCGTGGCAATGGTTAGCCCCCTGATTCTCATTGTGGCACTGCACAATTGTAAAAAGAACTACAGCAATGGTGCCCAAAGCGATGTTATTACCAGCAGCAGCAGCCAAATCACTATGCAACTTGCCCAACTCTAAACTGAACATGAAATGAAGGCTTTTGTCTTATAGCCTACCTCTGTCCACGTATTCAATGTTAGAGGTATGTATTTCTCTTTTTTTTTTTCTTTTTTTTCTTTTTCTTTTTTCATATAAGAAAGGTACTTCAACGTCCATGAGTTAGACTATCTTGCTGACAAAAAAAAGACCTAACAGGTAATTTTGATTCTACATAATGCATTGCTATTTTCATAACTAACACAAAAAAATTTTGATTCTACATAATACATTACTATCTTCATAACTAACAAAAATTACTGAAGCCAATGCACTAAACGATAGAGGTGGTGGGAAAAAAAATGGGCAAACTGAATATTGATTAATATATTATTTAGATTTGACACATTATATCAAGAGATAATATTTTAATTAATTTTTCAACAAAAATTTTTATGCAAGAGGGAGAAAATATATTATTTTTTTGGTTATATTTGTGGAGGCCCATATTAGAAATATATGTTATATATAATATACGAGTATGCAGTTCTTTCTTTTGAAATATATGGTATGCCTTTTTTATTATTTTTTATTTTCTATTTTTTATAGTGACAACATTATATGTCTATAAACTTCTAAATGTAGACAATTGATATTTGAATGTGATAGATAAACTATATATGGTTGTCTTCTACAACTCTTCAAAGGTGTAGGGATCTCAAATTTAAGAAAAATGTTAGTACAACTATACAAGTTTAAAATTAATTATTTTTGATAGCTAAGTTTATATTTTCTTAGTGTCAAAATTTATTTATTTATTTATATTTTCTCAATTAAATTAGAAGTCGTGCATATTATGAGCATAATATATTTTCGTTTTCTTCTTGATCACTTCTTCTATACTCTGTTGATTCTTTTGACCTTTTTAGGTAGCTTCCTTGAGCATTACATCAGTTCTTTATCTCAAAGATGAAGTTTCCATTGTTACCGGATCGGTATATATGTAACCCTTGCAAGCATACATGAATTTTTTTTAGAAGAAAACATACATGAAATTAAAAGTTATTCCAAAGTTTGCTCACACAAACATGCTCTCACTCTTAGTCATACAATATCATTATATTGCAGCTCCATTACATGCACAACTCATATAGATCACCAACTATTATGCATGTGTAAACATGATATATAAGTAAGTAAATTATAGCTATTTGTAAAATGAAAAATAATAATCTAATTATTTTTTCTACAAAGGTTTTATTATATATATATATATATATATATATTGTTCTTATCCTCTTCTCCTATAATTTCTAAGTTGATAAAAATTTCAATTTGAATACAATCCAAAAATTCTTCATCTAATCTTTTTATTATTAATTTATCTATAATTTCTAAGTGATTATTTAATTAGCAATAGGAGATTTATGAGTTCTAGCATTCTAGGGGATTAGAATTTTGGTTTCACACTAATGGTTCATATCAACGTTAATTTAATATGCGTATACAACTACTAATATCAACCTTTAATTTTATTTTTTATTTTTTTTAAAATCCTTATGGATAGACACAAAATTATAATTGTTCTTATCGATTTTTTTTTTCTATACATCTCTATCAATTTTTTAGATAAATATAAAAACTTAGTTGTCGTTATCTTTTATTTAAGTTACATATGATTTGTAATTAAACTGTGCATCGCACGGGCATAACATTAGTGAGAATTTAATTTTTGTCCTTGAAAGCATGATAGAAGACACTGAAACTTGAAATTTAAATCTCGTGAGTAAAAACTCATAAAACGTATAATTTTATTAAAAAAATTATAGCTAAATGAATTTCAATTATATAATCAAAAGTAAAAATTGAAAGTAAAAATCACTCTACATGTTTGTGTATATGCATGAAAAAAGAACTGAATTCAACATTTTTTTTTTATAATACATGTTGCTGGTTTTTTTTTTTTTTTTTTAATAATACACATTGCTACCTTTTTTTATATATAAATGTTTTCTTTTACGTGTAGTATACTAATTAAATAAGGATCATATGAAGAATTTGAATTGTAATTAAATTAAGACATTTATCAACTTAGAAATTATAGGAAAGACAAATTATATGCAGCCACTTGATGCAACCGCGGCTAATATAGTAATTAAATAAGAATTAGATAGATCAGATGAAGAATTTGAATTATAATCAAATTAAGATATTTATCTACTTAAAAATTATAGGAGAAGAAAAATTATATATATATATATATATATTAAATTATAAATTTTTTTTTTTATGTGTAATATAGTAATTAAATAAGGATTAGATAGATCAGATGAAGAATTTGAATTGTAATTAAATTAGGATATTTATCAACTTAAAAATTATAAAAAAGAAAAATTATATATATATATGTGGGTGAGAAGGCCCAGCGCCATATGTTGGGCCTGAGGCCCAGTTCAGATACGACTCTCTGTCCGAAGACGATAAAAGTATCAATGCTTTACTACCCTGGTGGAGGTGCAATCCATAAGGGACAGACGCGCCATCCGAAGACAATCTAGTTGGGCCGAAGGGATCTTACCCACCGGAGCTGTCCAGAACTTAATCGAATAGATATGCTGAAGAGCCCCATGCCAGAGCTGAGCTTCTGGCACGTCCAAAAGCATAGCTATCATGAAATACCCTGCCAATAAAGCTGCCACCCGCCACATTTAATGCACTGCAGCAACTTTCCTTGCCGCATTTATGTGGAGAAGACACCTGAACAGTGTATCTTCACCCACCACCACTCACTAGGGATTAAAGCAAACGGCTGATGTGACTAGTACTCGAGTGGGCGCCTAGATGGAGGACAAGTGTGCGGTGAAGATGGGAAAAAGGGGTGTATATATAGAGGGAGCAAGTCTCGCAGAGGGGGGGAGAAAAAAAATTGTATTCACTGAGTCTTTACATACTAATCCTCTTCGGACAAAAGAGTTTTCCTGTTAAAAAATCTGGACTCAATCCTTTTTTCTTTTAGATGGTTTTTGCTTGTACGAACCGTTGCTAAATCCGCTACTAACCCAGTTGTTCGACCCATTCTCTACAAATTTATTGTTGGGAATTTGTTGGGCTCACAATACAGGGAGTTGGTATCAGGCCCAACAAATTTGGACCCTACAATATATATATATATATATAATTTTTTTTTTAAATTCTGCAATATGGTATAGCCACTTGGCTCAATCACGACTTCTAAACCCAATTTTTATTATATATAATATAATAATATGAGATGATATATATATATATATATATATATATACACATGCGCGCATAGGTAACATTAAACATTTAATATCCACGTAATCACGTGTCATTCCATGCAAGAATCCTTTTTAAACTTATCAAGATCTTTTCTAGGACACGCAACTCCATGTAAAATTTGTGGTCTAACAAACCTTGAACTGTAACACCAAAAAGCCCAACCTTCGTGGTAACCAAAAACTCATAATTCTAATGACTTTATATATATATATATATATATATATGAAAAACTTATTTGCTAATTAAGTTTTTTGTTTTTTAGAAATAGGTGAGAAGTTTGTATTTAAGGGGGAAGTTATAGGGGAGATTTATCTATATTTTGTTTTGAATTTTGTTAAATTATGAATTTAACCTTCTTTTTTTTTTTTTTTAATAAAAAAAATAAAGACTATCTAATTAGATTAGAAGTATTTTTAAGAAATTTTAAAGTAATAAGTAATTTTTTGAATTATCTTAACAGAGAAGATAAGAGATAAGAGATTCTAAGAGATACTATCAAAAAAAAAAAAAAGAGATTCTAAGAGATATAAGACTATAGAATATAGATATAGTTATTTAAGTCTTACCGAAAATTTGACATTCCATGTAAAAAACATAAAGCAATACCGTAATGGACTGAAGTGGAGCACCGACTCCGAGCACCCTCTTTATCCTTTGGGCTATAAAAAGCGGCGTTTTGTTGTGAGTAAAATATCAAAAATCCGTTCTCTGCTGCAGCTTGTCGCCAAACCCCAAAGGTATGTTCTTTCTTTGCGTTTACTTTCAGCTCAATATTCAAAAGCCGCAAGCATGGTTGCATTTATCATTATGATTTGCTTTCTCTAATTAGAACAAATAAATTTTGATCCACAATCTCCCCAATGTATTTTTTTTTTTTTTTGAAATCAAATTGTTTTATACTAAGCTACATTTGGATAAGCTATTGCGAAGCAGTGTTTTAGTGTTTTAGAGGAATACAAGTCTCTTATATTCAACGGCAAGGCAGTGGCCTTGCTCACATCTTAGCTTAATATGCTGAGAATTTAGTTAATTTTGTAACTTCGATAGTGGGAAATATTATTGGCTCACCTTTGGTTCAGTAAGTAATATTTTTATCTTTCTCTTAATAAAGTTAAGATATTTTTGTAAAAATAAAAAATAATAATAATAAATCTCTTATTCAACTAGGAGTAGGAGACTTACTCACGTTAAAAACATAATTATACAAGGATAAGGAATTTTATTGCTTGGGAATGAAAATTTGAAATTCCATATATAGGGGCTTACATGTGAGTACGAGGCAAAAGCAGGAAGTTGGATACCAATTATTTGTGAATTTATTCCGCCGCACCCGCTTGTATTAATAGCCGGCAACTCATCTCATCAGGGTTGATATGGAGGGAGGTTTTAATGTTACAGAGAACGATTACAAGATTGACAAGATATCTGAATTGCCAGACTTTCTTCTACAACAAGTTCTTTCTTTCCTTACCATTAAACAAGTTGTTCAATCCAGTCTATTGTCCAAGAGATGGAAACACGTGTGGTTTACAATGCCAGTTTTAGAATTTGATGGAGCATATTTTGAGTCGAAGTTATGGTGTCGAGACAGAGAGAAAACTCGACAAATACAGAGCAAGAGAGTGGAGTTATATCATTTCGCCGAGCAAAATTTACTAAGCCGCCGTAGGCAAAGGCTTAAAATAAATAAGTTGACACTTTTTATGTACTTGAGAACACCAAAAACAGTGTCTCGTGTGGACCGTTGGATTGACTATTCTCTTAAGAGTGATGTAGAAGAGCTGAATCTTGATTTTTTTATGCGTGGCGGGAGGAGGTATATTTTGCCTCAGAGTGTTCTACTTGCAAAATCAATAACTGTGTTGATGTTAAGTGGGTGTAGGCTAGAGTCACAATGTTGTGATATAAACTTATCATCTCTGAAAAAGTTGTCTTTAGTTAAAGTGAGAACAAATGATCAAATTATCCACAATCTTGTTGCTGGGTGTCCTGTGATAGAAGACATGAGATTTGAATTTTGTTTTGGGTTGGAAAATATACACTTTTCTGCATTACCTAAACTCAAGGCTATCAAGTTGGAATCCAGTAAACTTAAGATGGTGGAGTTGGAAGCATCAAATCTTTATTATGCATGTATAGCAACTTATTATGCAAGCGAGATAAACCTGGTCCAATGTAAAAATCTGAAGGAACTAAATTTAGAAGCACAGTGCATAGCAGACGAGTGGTTCCGTAACCATATCTCTCAACTTCCACTCATTGAGATGGTGACCCTATCTAATTGCAATAAGTTGAAAAACATTAAGATTTCAAGTCATATTCTTAAGAAATTATACATACATATGTGCAAAGAGTTGATTGAAGTCGAGCTCAACACTCCTGCGTTACTTAAACTCTCATATTTGGGTTGGAGCAATATATCACTTTCATTGAATGCTTCGGCTTATTTGTCAGAAGTTATCTACCAGATGTTGTCGCCTATTAATCATTGGGATGTTCAAAATATTGAATTGATTTCGAAGCTAAGTAATTCCAAATCATTACA